>CM048747.1:342576274-343776274 GCA_026315105.1 Locusta migratoria | reverse complement strand
TTTATCTCAATAAGCCAGTAACTATTCCAAAATGGTCCCACGATATCAACAAGTACTCGTTGCCATACGGACTGACATGAATGATGAAGAGATGGGCATCAAAAACGTATAGTTGCTGAAAGAGTTTATCTCAATAAGCCAGTGACTATTCCAAAATGGTCCCACGATATCAACAAGTACTCGTTGCCATAGGGACTGACATGAATCATTAAGACATGGGCATGAAAAACGTATAGTTGCTGAAAGAGTTTATCTCAATAAGCCAGTGACTATTCCAAAATGGTCCCACGATATCAACAAGTACTCGTTGCCATACGGACTGACATGAATGATGAAGAGATGGGCATCAAAAGCGTATAGTTGCTGAAAGAGTTTACCTCAATAAGCCAGTGACTATTCCAAAATGGTCCCACGATATCAACAAGTACTCGTTGCCATAGGGACTGACATGAATCATTAAGACATTGGCATGAAAAACGTATAGTTGCTGAAAGAGTTTATCTCAATAAGCCAGTAACTATTCCAAAATGGTCCCACGATATCAACAAGTACTCGTTGCCATACGGACGGACATGAATGATGAAGACATGGGCATCAAAAACGTATAGTTGCTGAAAGAGTTTACCTCAATAAGCCAGTGACTATTCCAAAATGATCCCACGATATCAACAAGTACTCGTTGCCATAGGGACTGACATGAATCATTAAGACATGGGCATGAAAAACGTATAGTTGTTGAAAGAGTTTATCTCAATAAGCCAGTGACTATTCCAAAATGGTCCCACGATATTAACAAGTACTCGTTGCCATACGGACTGACATGAATGATGAAGAGATGAGCATCAAAAACGTATAGTTGCTGAAAGAGTTTACCTCAATAAGCCAGTGACTATACCAAAATGGTCCCACGATATCAACAAGTACTCGTTGCCATAGCGACTGACATGAATCATTAAGACATGGGCATGAAAAACGTATAGTTGCTGAAAGAGTTTATCTCAATAAGCCAGTGACTATTCCAAAATGGTCCCACGATATCAACAAGTACTCGTTGCCATAGGGACTGACATGAATCATTAAGACATGGGCATGAAAAACGTATAGTTGCTGAAAGAGTTTATCTCAATAAGCCAGTGACTATTCCAAAATGGTCCCACGATATCAACAAGTACTCGTTGCCATACGGACTGACATGAATGATGAAGAGATGGGCATCAAAAACGTATAGTTGCTGAAAGAGTTTACCTCAATAAGCCAGTGACTATTCCAAAATGGTCCCACGATATCAACAAGTACTCGTTGCCGTAGGGACTGACATGAATCATTAAGACATGGGCATGAAAAAACGTATAGTTGCTGAAAGAGTTTATCTCAATAAGCCAGTGACTATTCCAAAATGGTCCCACGATATCAACAAGTACTCGTTGCCATACGGACTGACATGAATGATGAAGAGATGGGCATCAAAAACGTATAGTTGCTGAAAGAGTTTACCTCAATAAGCCAGTGACTATTCCAAAATGGTCCCACGATATCAACAAGTACTCGTTGCCATAGGGACTGACATGAATCATTAAGACATGGGCATGAAAAACGTATAGTTGCTGAAAGAGTTTATCTCAATAAGCCAGTGACTATTCCAAAATGGTCCCACGATATCAACAAGTACTCGTTGCCATACGGACTGACATGAATGATGAAGAGATGGGCAACAAAAACGTATAGTTGCTGAAAGAGTTTACCTCAATAAGCCAGTGACTATTCCAAAATGGTCCCACGATATCAACAAGTACTCGTTGCCATAGGGACTGACATGAATCATTAAGACATGGGCATGAAAAACGTATAGTTGCTGAAAGAGTTTATCTCAATAAGCCAGTGACTATTCCAAAATGGTCCCACGATATCAACAAGTACTCGTTGCCATACGGACTGACATGAATGATGAAGAGATGGGCATCAAAAACGTATAGTTGCTGAAAGAGTTTACCTCAATAAGCCAGTGATTATTCCAAAATGGTCCCACGATATTAATAAGTACTCGTTGCCATAGGGACTGACATTCTGGCCAAGCTGTAAATTGCTACGGCGGCAATGGCTGATTTCTACACATGCATGACAATGTGACGTCATATGTTCAATGTGGGCGCCTATTCCCGGTCAAGTGCAGTATTGACGTGCTAACTCTTTAGTGCGCACTATTCCCCAGTGTTCTTGATGGAGCAATCGCAACACATTTTTCACAAAAGTTTTGGAAGAATCATACGCAACTGGTCAGTCATTTTGCAATACAAATGCACTGCGCTGGATGGAGAGGTAATGCCGTCTAGTTAAATAATGGCGCACAAAAGAATTTGGAATTAGTTTCACAGAACGAGGCCAGTCATTCCGGATATGGTGCAAAACGTTTCAAGTAAGGGTAACCTTCTGATAGTCGAAGGGTAAAGACTGTAACAAAATCACTCCACTACATATTTTTGTGACGCTGGTACAGCGACCGTGATTGATATTTTTGGTAAAAAAACAGTCTTGGTTGCATAAACTTGATGTTTTATTGACTGAAACAGGATGCGTTTCGCCTCTTCTGAGCATCATCATACGTTGAAAAGGAGGGAGTGGGAGGATTTTCAAACTTGTTTAAAACACAAAATGTCAACGTCTGATAATGCCCAGAAGAGGCGAAACGTGTCATATTTAAATAATAAAACATCAAGTTTATGCAACCAAGACTATGTTTTACCAAAGAAGACTATCATTTCACTGACCTGCATATGAATATGACCTGCGTTACAACATAACAGTTTGGTGGCGTCAAATTCTGAATAAGGAAACTTAGATTGCGTATTGCCCTTTAGTGTTACGAAATTATTTGCCTTGTCTAGGCCAGCAGAAGACAAGTCTGGAACCTCAACAAGCAACTGAGAAGCATTATACTTGGGATTCAAAAGCAGGAACAGAAAGAACATTGACTTGAATACGAAGGCCAAACAAATCAAAACAATCTAAACTAAGAACATTTTCCCAGACTCGTCTTCTCAAACTTGTAAATATAACGGTCCTGGCGTTAGACTGAAATGTGGCAGGCAAGCAAAAAGTTCCCCGTACTGGAATGGTTTCACCGTAACACAGTAACTTGCGTATTCGATATTGTCAATTGTGGTAAGCTTAACAGTTCATAAGTCACACAACTGAGCAAAGTAATTCAAGTGTCTAATTGAAGATTGCACGCATTGTCCGGCAATGTCTAGTCACATACCGTTTATTGGATTGTTTCTGCACTGCACCGGGGATGGACAAAGACACACCCTGTCTGCGTACAATCTTAGGCTCGGCCATCGGCTTTGAAAATCGACTGACGTGTTTTACGGCCCACTTTAGATTTGTAGTTTTATAAGTTTTTGCAAACATTTTCGACCAAAGTAATAATCTAAATAATAAAAAATAAATTAATAAGAATGTCTGAAACTCTTTTAGGAAAAAAAAAAAAAACCTACTGACCTTCAGCGTTACAGTACAACGCATTGCCCACTATGCTACAGCTGACAGAAGTTGTATTCTTTAATTTCATACTATTCATGGTCGTTGTTAATTAATGCTAATATGGCATTTGTAGACACTAGATTATCATATATCGCGCGAACAACTACGTCTTTTGTTAATTCTTCAGTGCGCCATTGCTTTGAAATGATAACGTGTAAATTACAATAAGAAAATCATCAAATACGCAACGCAAAATGGCGTATGCCACAGAGTTCTGGACGAGGAATGTTACATGACATCTGCGAACGCCTGGTTTTCTTTAATTCAATGGAGGGTGTCAAAAATTCGTTTATACAATTTTCTCTTCAGATGAACGGTTTGTTTGCAATTAAAATCACATTATAAACGGTTTTTTTAATTACTAACGTATTTTTTATCCCAAATATTAAAAAAAAGCGAGTTTTTGGTCTCTGGTAGCCAACAATTATGTCTGTAAAATTTGGTGCCGATCGGTTGAAAGGTTCGACCTAAAAAGTGGGAACACGTTACAGCCAGACAGACATCGTCAAATCGCCGTTATTTTTGGAAATATCTCTGCAACGATGCAAGGTATGAAAAAAACACAATAAAGATAAGTTGGAGAGAATTTTCCCCTCTACCAATTAGGCTATTCAGTTGTCGTGTCAGATGAACGGTTCGTTGGCAATTACAATTATATTACAAACGGCTTTTTTTGTATTACTACCGTATTTTTTGTCCGAAAAATTTGAAAAAAGGGCGGTTCTGGTCTCTGGTGGCCTACAATAATGTGTTCAAAATTTGGTGCTGATCGGTTGAGCGGTTCGTCTTAAAAACAGGGAACACGTTACGGACAGACAGACAGACGGACAGATAGACAGACATACATCCCGAAATCGCCGTTATTTTTGCAAATATCTCTGTAACGATACGAGATAAGAAAAAAACATAACAGAGCAACATTGTAGAGAATTTTCTCCTCTACAAATTCGGTTATTCAGTTTTCGTGTCAGATAAATGGTTAAGCTTTTATTTTCATTTAAATTTCGAGCTGACAAAAGACGATCGCAAAGTCCCACTTTTAGTGTTACTACCCTAAACTAAAGTGGGCCAAAACAGTCCGCACAGAATAAATAGTTGCCCGTGGTCTATGAGCGTGAACGAGGTTACAGTGTTGTGTGTGTTCCAAACACACAGATGGCACCCGTCCAGACTTCCTGCAAGGAAAGCAACTGGCTTTGCGTGAAGGAGAGCTCTGTCTCTTCTGCTTGGTATACGGGGCCACAATTTCACATGCTGCGACTCTGCGACTCTGTCTACTCTTTGCACAGCAGGATGGCCGTGAAAGGTAAAGGTACTATTTGGCTGCAACTAGCCGCCGTAGCGCCCGGCAGTATCTGCCAGCCGTAACTACCAACCTCCGGTGCCCGCGTAATTCGTTGCGAATGCTCGCTGCAGCGGCCACGCCACTCTAGGTTTTCTGGTGCACGAGGAAAAAGAGAAGGAGGAAGTAGTGGTACTGTTTACCATATGTTGCCTTTTACAAACACGGAAAAGTGGAGGTATTTACATTAACTTAGCCGGCCGCGGTAGCCGAGGAGACTGAGGCGCTCCAGTCACGGTCTGCACGGCTACTGCGGTCGGGGGTTCGAATCCCCCCTCGGGCATGGATATTTGTGCCGTCTTTAGTGTTAGCTAGTTCATAAGTAGTTTGTAAGCTTACGGACTGATAACCCCGTAGTTAAGTTCCATAAGTTCTACAAGCATTTGAACATTTAAACATTAACTTAATAACAGGCCACTAGTGAAATAATGAGAGGTACAGAGGATTAATCCATCACAGTTCGACTTTATTTTAAGCGTGGCGAAAGAAAATATAGCACGTACATCTATCACTACAGTACAAACTCTAATCCAAGATGATAAAGAAATGGCACTGGCTTTAAGTTGCTATATAAAAATTTACGTTTCATCATCATCGGTAAATACGAATAATTTTTCATTTATTTTAAACTAGCTTAAACCCGCGGTTCCGCTCGCGTGTTGATTGGGGGATTCGAATCCCCCCTCGGGTATGGATATTTGTGCCGTCCTTATTATTAGGTATTTCATAAGTAGTTTGTAAGTTTAGGGACTGATGTCCCGGTAGTTAAGTCCTATAAGCTCTACAAACATTTGAACATTTTGAACAGTAGTGTGCTATGAAATGAAATACAATACCTTCTTTAAAAAACAAACATTTTTAATCCACATTCAAATAAAAAATAAAATTATAGAAGTGCTTAATGAGTTACAATAAATAATACATACATTATTCCTTATAGCCTGTGTTGCAATATCTCAACACGTATGGTGAGAGTAATGTCCAGATTCATTTTAATTTCATTTTAGGGTATTCTGGTAAACTACGTTATTTGTGGTATTGTTTGGAGCATAAATGTAGAGTTTTTGGGTTGCACACCCTTGAGCAAGCGATGTATAAAGCGGTACTGAAAAATATTCCTATTGCAGAAGTCTATGCACTTACCGTTTATCAGGAAAGTAAGTAGTGCAGATCAAATCACACGTAAAATGCACTTGTTTCGGAGAATCCAATCACGAAGTTCTACAATAATGATTGTAACAACATCAGAGATCGATCACTTGATGTAGGCCTAATTCGCGAAAGGTCAAATCGATTTTTTTAAAGAGAAATAGCTGAAGACATTGTAGCACGCATAGTTCAAAGATATGGTATGTGGCATCACGTTTCGTGGTATGCAAACTCCTTGCTACAGAGTCGCAAACTTCAGTCCGAATTTTTTTATAATTTGTCGACTTTCAACCACCACATCTTCCACCCCCATATAGCTATCGGCATGGAACTGCTATGGTGTTCAACGGGAGACTTCGGACAACAATTACACACAGACCATTCGTTTGCGTTCTGTAGTTTTCGCTGCGGAGCGAAATATTAACACACACACATACACACACACACACACACACACACGCACACACACACACACACACACAAGCGCGCGCGTGGAATTTTATATACACCGATAACTTTCCATCCCAATATACTCCACCCTTTTATCATTATCAACCCTCAAGCAACAATGCAACCAATAAAACCATTGCAAAGAGTAAATATAATTTTCAAAGAGTAATTATTGTTCCGCATTACGCGTTATATTCTTCAAATTACTAAACATCAGATCGCTATAAAACCGTCCCCGGGTAGACATTAGTAGCTGTACAAATTCTTAGCTCTTTATGTCTTTTGGTTCAGACGTGATAAACGTACACCGATCAGACATTCACATTTATAGATATAGACTAGCTGTACACCCGGCGTTACCCGGGTGTTTATTTATCCTACACTCTCGTAGTCCACATCCCCTTCCCCCCTCTCTCTGCGCCCACCTCTTTCTCTCCCATCTCTCTGTTCGTTTCCACCTTTCCCTCTCTCGGCAAAGTTTTCTGCAAGGTACTCCTCTGTCATGTAAAATACATACATTTATGTACCCAGTGATCGTTCTCTTGATTTATATGTCATGTGTGAAAAAATTCATAAAGATTGGAGCAAAACTATGCCTTTTGTAAAATTCCGTAAGTACCCTCCGCCATGCATAGAACGAAATTTTATACAGACAGTGACATTCGTCTTATTTTTAAGGCAGAGTGTGCAAAATTTCATCAATATCGGAACAAAATTATAGATTTCTATTAACAGAAACGCAGTGTCACGTTGAAAAACGCACCTCGTTTTATCAAATATTCCAGTTTTATTTCATACAACCCTTGTTATGAGAATAACGAAAACAAAAAGGATCTGTAAAATCGGCCGAGTCGTTCTCAAGTTACGGCGCGAACAAGGTATTTAGGGATCCATTTTTATGTTGCAAAGTACCCTCCCCCATGCAACGTATGAAATTTGAGGTACACGGTGACCTTTCTCTTGTTTTGAAGGTCAAGCGTTCGAAATTTCGTGAAGATAGGAATGAAACTGTAGTTTTCGTGAGTCTGTAGGAGAAGTATCTTCCGCCACCTATCAGAAAATACTTTCTTAGCTGAAGTTTTCTACCTATAACCTACAGTCCTGACAAATTTCAGCTTCATAAGTAAAGTAGTTTTCGAGATTTCGTGTTTAGTCAGTGACTGAATTAGTGTCCTTTATCTTTTATATAGATAGAGATTAGGAAAAGAGATTGCTTAATTTTGGATTCAAGGGAATTAAGGGAGACTTTCAGACAAAAATAAATAGTAAAATGCACAACTATAATGCTAACTATATTTGATACAATTCATGCTACAGTTTTACGGCATCTACTGCGAAACTGTTGTGAGCGGTAGACTTCTTTCCGTTTCATTATTTTGTAGGAGGGGGGGGGCTGTCAGTTACGAGACGTTTCATAAACATCCGAAATTACATGCAAACTTTGTTGCAGGCTCCTAACTGTGCCCATTTTCCAATAATTGACGCATAAATCTGGGTATTCTCACGCTGTGGCCGCTCATTATTTATGACGTCATATCTCCTGAGCTATGTGTCGTGCTCTTTTGTTTTTGGGTCACGAACCTTCGTGGGCGTACGGTGAACAGTTCACCAAATTTTCATTTCAATCGAATGGATGGTTTATGAACACACAGAGACATACAGACAAACAATCATTTTTATATTTAGATAAGATAAAAGTCTGTAAAAATAACAGATTTATATGGAAATGACTCATTGCTTGTACAATTTTTGTAATTTTTACGTTGTGTTTACAATATTACAACTAATTTTTTTCAAAAGTAGTAACAATAAAACGTGCCTTTGTCTTCAACCAACGAAACATCTAATTGCTGTGAAGTTCGATAAGAACTCAAAAGATCCCTGATGCCAGCTTGTAAGACGAGAGAGGATTCAGAGCAATAATCTCGTAAATTAGCTTAAATGTCAAATGTTGCTTCACAAATGAGGCAGTTCCCTGATGAACGCTGCGATACTTAGCTCATGGATATCGATCTCTATATTATTTTCGGGGTCCTGCTCATCAGCTGCAGCAATTCTTCGTTTGACCCTACAACCGGGAGAAATACTAAGGCGTAAATAAATAATATATAAGGAACTCATTGTTCAATGGTGCGATCTATAATTGTTTAATAATAATTTTGCAGCCAAGATCGCATTTTTCATTTATAACGTTACGAGCACGACGAAACCGGTAACATAATAAATGAAAAATGCGATCTTGGCTGCAAAATCATTAGTAAATATTGTAGAAAGATATAAAAAAAACCAAGATCGCTGATCATCAATTTTTATTTAAGACGACCGGTTTCACTGAACTATGTCATCATCATATGGTCCAATAAAATCATTTTACAAGGCCATAATCTTGCAATGTCAATCAGTTGCTATATAACATAATTTACAGTGCATAGGTGCACTATGTCATTATAATAAAACATAATTATCACAGTGAGTGACAATAGTGAGTGGGTTTGCTGTTGTCACTCACTGTGACAATTACGTTTTATTATAATGACATAGTGCACTTATGCACTGTAAATTATGTTATATAGCAACTGATTGACATTACAAGATGAAGTCCTTGTAAAATGATTTTATTGGACCACATGATGATGACGTGGTTCAGTGAAACTGGTCGTCTTAAATAAAAATTGATGATCAGCGATTTTGGCTTTTTTATAACTTTCTACAATATCATAATTGGATCGCCCCCTAGAACATAAACCAACTCATTAGTAAATAAATGAAGTGATATAGCTTCAATATTATAAGATTGCTTTTTTTTTAATCTTCTATCACAATTCATCCTTTGCCGCCACATTTCTGAAATATGTATGCATATGGTGATACAAAAGAGTACCTATGCACATACTATACTACTGTTTGCCGCCGTCGTGTAAACCTTTCTGCGCCGCTGTGCTCATTGCAGCGGTCGCGAAGCCGGCAGTCATAGCCGACTGGCAGACCGCTTCCAGAGCGGTCGACACGCGGCGGTCACGGTGACGTCACGACCGTCGATTACCGAGCAGTTGCAGCAACATCTGGTCCACTATCAAGCTTGAGAGCAGTGGCCAACTGCCCGCAATCACTGCCGACCGCTATGGCCGGCAGTCGCAGCGAAATAGTACCTCAACGCGTGTCGGCCACCGACTGCCCTGTAGTAGTTTTCCACTGTCCGTAACACAGCATATCACGAGTGCGTCAAAGTTTCCCTGATGTTCAATAATTTGTAACGCTAGTTGCAAAGTCGGATCTTCAATTTTGGGAATGTAACCGCGAAAGCAACGGTCTGGCACATTGTATGCAATTGCATCACGGATCGTTTCATCTGTGTAATACTGGCCACAAACACACTGAAACCGGTACTGTCATGTTACGCCTTGAAGTTCCATGACCCACTGACAGTATGACTCTTCAGACCAGTGGCAGACTAAGGGGGGGGGGGCGGGGGTGGAGGGGGTGGACCGCCCCGGACCTCCGGTCTTAGAGGGCCTCCAAATACCTGGACCTCTTTTTTGGATCGCGCATGGCATCTCGTTCTGCTGGGGCCTCCAAAGCTCGAAAGCTATTTTTTCAGACTGCAAGAGGCCTCCCATTCCTTTCCGCCACTACTTCAGGCCTTTTAAATGAACGAAGAAATTAGTAACAAGCAGCATCTACTAGTACGTGATCCTCAAAAAAATGTTCAAATCTTTGTAGAACTTATGGGACTTAACTATGGGGTCATCAGTCCTTAAACTTACAAACTACTTAGGAACTAGGTAACACTAAGGACGGCACAAATATCCATGCCCGAGGGAGGATTCGAACCCCCGATCGTAGTGGCCGTGCAGACCGTGACTGGAGCGCCTCAGTCCCCTCGGCCACCGCGGCCGGCAGTTGATCCTCATAACATATTGTAACTGTACGAATTAAGTCAGAAAACTGAAACAACTCCAAACGTGAATCACAAAGGTTTTCTGCATGGCATTGCCGGCAACTGATATGAAATATTTTAGTTTTACAGTACCTTGAACTTGATGTGTGTCGCAATGAGCTTGCAATTGTGGATGCCACTCGGTGAAATATTCCTGTTACTTGCTGTATTTGCGCAATGGTGATATACTCGCAGGCGCCGCGGTTGGTGCTGGCACAGTGGCACAGGTGACATAGTTGCTGTAGCTGCCGTTCAACTTCTGTACAGCATTGAGCAGCTGGTTCATTTGTTGTGTCTGATACTGAAGAAACTGCATTAGATCAATGCCACCAGCAGCTTGAGACAATTGCGCCTTTTGTGCAGGAGGCGTGGTACTCATGGTATGGGACTGAAAAGGTACGCCAACAAGCAACAAACAAATTGCTAATCATGCCTTTGGAAAAAATGATCGAGCGCCACGTCATTCATCTGTAAATATTTTGTTTTGGTATTTTCAGAGTTCTGTAATTTTCACCCTTGTCTGCACCTGATTTCTTTGGAATTAGAATCATTATATTCCTTTTGATGTCTATGGGTATTTCCCCTGTTCCTTACATCTTGCGTATCAGGTGTGACAGCTTCTTCATGTCTGCCTCTCCCAATAAATCCATCAGTTCAGAGGCAATATCATCTACTACTGGGGCCTTATTTTGACTTAAATCTTTCAGTGCTGTGTCAAGTTCATCACACAGTATCGTATCTCCTATCTCATCTTCATATACTTTTACTTCCTACAAAACCGACTTCATTTCCATTGTACAAGCTCTTACATTCTTTCCAACTTTCAGCATTCCCTTCTTTGCTTATTACTGTTTTTCCATCTGCTTGAGATTCCTGTTGCTGCTATTCTTCTTTCCAAAGGTCTTTTATTTTCATATACGTGGGATCTATCTTTCCCCTAGCGATGTATTCTTCTAGGGACTTGCATTTGTGCTCTAACCACTCCTAATTTGCCAGTCTTCACTTCCTGTCAATGTTATTTGTCAGCCATCTGTACCCCCATTTGTCTTTTTCGCTTGCGGCATTCTTATATTTTCTCCTTTCATGAATTAAGTTGAGGATTCCTGCGTTATCCAAGGAATTCTATTAGGTATTGTCCTTCTACATATATGATCCTCTTTGTCTCTCAACACTACCCATTCTTCTTCTACTGTACTTCCCCCTGTTTAGGTCAATCCTTGCCTAATGCTACTTATGAAACTGCCAACAACCTCTGGTCCTTTCATTTTATCAAGGTTACATCTCCTTACTTTTGTTTTTCCGATTTCTTAAATTTTCATCTACAGTTAATACAAAAAGTTATTGTCAGAGCTTATATCTGCCCGTGAATATGTCTCACAGTTTAAAATGTGATTTCTAAACCTGCGTCTTACCATTATAAAATTAATCTGGTACCTCTCATTGTCTACTGGTCTTTTCTATACATACAACTATCTTACTTGGTGCTTAAACCAAGGATTTGTGATGATTAAATTGTGCTCTGCGTAAAATTCTCCCAGGCCGCTTCCTCTTTCATTCCTTTTCCCTAGTGAATATTCACCTACTATTTTCCTTCACTCCCTTTTCCTACTATCGAGTTCCAGTCCCCCATCACAATCACGTTTTCCTCTCTCTTAAATGTCTGAATGACTTTTTTAATCTCTTCGTACATTTTCTCAATCTCATCATAAGCTTAGCTAGTTGGCACATAAACTATTACTACTGTGCTTGTTGTTGCCGTCGTGTCTATCGTATTATTAGACCTGCTCCTGTGCGCCCCCACCTGATTCTGTATCTATAACCCTAAACTCCCCTGAGCAGAATTCATTTTCATCCTTCCACCAAAGTTCCCCATTGTATCGATCTTCACCCTATCTATCCCTCTCTACAACTTCTCTAACTTGATGTTCACTTTTACGATCCACTGTTCCTGATCTGCAATACCCATTACAATACGAACTACGTTGCTGCTTTTGTTGTGCCCATTACTCCAAAGACTGGGCCGGTGAAGCTCTCCACGGTTCACTATCCTTAGCAAAACTCTCCATCTCTGAGGAACAACTGCAATGACGTCCATTTGCATCTCCTCGTCTCATGTTTTCCCTCTGAGATTCCCCATCCCCTATCCCCACCCACACATACACACTTTCCTGTGATACTTAACACGGTCCTGTTAATTGATCCCTTCTTTTAGTCAAGTTATACAACAATTTTTTTATCCCAACATCTATTCAGTACCCCATTATTAGCAACGTGATCTAGACATCTAATTTTCATCATCCTCTGTAGTACCGAATTAAAAAAAAAGCTTCTATCTCATCTTCGTCTACATAATTACTCTGCAGGTCACATGAAACTACGTGCCAGAGGGTTCATCGAACACTTTCATAATATTTCTATATCGTTCCACTCCCTAAATGCGCGTTGAAAAGATGAACATCTCTATATTTCCGTTTTAGACCTGGTCCTTTTCTTGTCTCAAATGTTTATAGTCCACGTTTCACCCTCATACAAGGCTACACTCCAGATAAATTGCTTTAAAAAATATTCAGTTAACACTTGAATTCGTATTCGATATTAACAAGCTTCTTGTTCAAAAATGATTTTCTTATTATTTCCATTCTGTATTATATATCTTCTCCGGTCATGATAAGTTACTTCAATGCCCCAATAACAAAACTTATATTTTACTGTCTCATTTCCTAATCTAGTTCCTTGAGCATCGCCTGATGTTATTTGGCTACATTCCATTGCCTTCGTTTTGTCTTGATTATACCCACATTTGTGGATACAGTCCATTCCGTTCACTTCTTCAACCAGGCGCCATGCTGTATCGGTCAGAACTACAATGTTTTTGCTTTCTTTCACAAATTACTCAATTTACAGACCGGGTGACAATGGGGAATGTTGACAACCCTTTTTCCATTCTTTTCCGCCCACTGTGTCGTAAGTAAGTAGGAGCAACAGAAGAAATGAAGTTCCAACGAAATGGAATACGTTCATCAAGGGATAGTTTTACCGAGAAAGCTTAGGAAATTCTGAAGAATCCCCTATGGCATACGCTATATGATAGACGCAATTCATCGCCGTGAGTGTTATTATTAAAATTCCGAGAATGTAAATTCGAAGAAGAGTTAAACGACTTACTGAGCTCTCCCATGTGTGTCTCGCAAAAAATGAAATACATTAGCGCTCATTCCGAAGTTAATACCCGGTCGCATTCACATGTAACTTTTGTTAATGGAACGGAGACTGTTGAAAATAACGACAGCTGTGGTGATATCTATCACATACCGTAAACTGAATCGTATAGTATAGATGTTGAGGTAAATACGTGTGTAATGGAAACACAGTGGAGAGAGATTGAATATGCAGTGTGATCCGTGATGATTTTACAAAATTTCCGGCATGCTGAAGAAGGGGAGGTAGTACTGCGATATGAAGGTATGGTTCACGATGAAAGAAATTCCTTGCCAAATTGTAATATATAAGTCGAAAGTAGCAGAAGGTCTAATGGAAGATACGAATTTTGCTTTAAGAAACATCTGCGAACAACATGGACGGTATTGCTTATTTGTGGATAAATATAGAGTGTTTCAAGATGAATTATAACTATCTTAGGAGATGGTAGTACAGATGAATTGCAATAAAAATGTCATATAATACGTATCCAATTTTTATTGAGTACATAGATCCAGCTGGGTTCAATGCGTTTCGTGAGTTGGTACACCTGTTGCTATGTGTTGCTGTGGGCGTATTTATCGAATGTCAACAGAGAATGTCGATGTTCGCGTTGTGAAGTCCTGCTTTAGTTTAGATTGACGTTTGTATTGTGATTTATTGGCCATCTGTAGTGCAAGTGTAACCATGCCGCACATATTTACAATCGTTGAGTATGCCGATATGGTATTTGTGTATGGGTTTTGTAATGGAAACGCTACTGCTGATTAGCTATAGAGAATACGGTACACGAATTCCTAACTTCAGACAAATGAGGAACGTTCACTCGTGTGTTCAGTACACTGCGTGACACAATCAAATTGCATCTGAACGTGTAAATGGTGAAACTGAGAATGGAATAGAAGACATGAGTAAGAAAAGAAAGCCGTTAAACTTTGTTTACAAGATAAGTCAATGGAATGATAGTTGAAAACTCCACTAAATACCTAGAAATTACACTTCCATAAGATTTAAATTGGAAAGAACTCGTAGGAAAGACGAACCAAAGACTGTGTTTTATTGGCAGAACGCTTAAAAGATGCAGCAGAACTACTAAAGAGACTGCATACACTACGCTTGTCCGTCCTCTTTTGGAGTATTGCTGCCCAGTGTGGGATCCTTATCAGGTGGGTTTGACGGAATACATCGAAAGAGTCCAAAGAAGGGCTACTCGTTTTGTATTGTCGCGATACAGGCGAGACAGCGTCAAGGAAATGATACAGGACCTGTGATGGGATACATTACAACAACGGCATTTATTGCTGTGGCGTGGTCTACTTATGTAATTCAAATCGCCAACATTCTCCCCAGAATGCAATGATAATTATTGTTGACTCACACGTACATAGGTAGAAATCATCATCACAATAAAATACGAGAAATCAGAGCTCAACGGAGAAATTCATATGTTCTTTCTTCCCGTGCGCTATTCGAGAATGGAATAGGAGATGAATAGTATAAAGGTGGTTCGACAAACCCTCTGCCAGGCACTTAAATGTGATTTTCAGCGTACCCATGTAAGATGATGTAGATAATTCAGTCGCTAGCACGTAGTGCTTCAAAAAGCACACGTACCATTTCTGCACGTACCGGTTTTCAACAAGCTGTGACTAGCATAACGTCAGGGTGCGAAATTTACGGTCGCCAGATCGCCATTGGCAACAGAAAACTGGCAGATGGCAAATTAGGCTTACATACAAACTTTATTTTATTTGCTGAAAACGTTAGAGCTGGGTCCAGAATTGAACATTCACATGCCTGAAGAGGAAGGCGGTAATTATACTGATGAATAAGGCAACCTACATTTCTTGGTTGTTGTACCAATATTTTTAATTTTTTAAAATTCTTTCCCTGTATTAGTGTAAATAGCACATGTCACTGGAAGCTAGTTTTGTTTCGACATCAGAGCTACCGTACATCATCCGTACACTTTAGGTTCGTTCAAGCAGCAACGGGTTCACGCTCATGCGCAGAGCAAGAAACTGTATAAGCAGCGCCTTGTCCTGCTTCTGGCCACGCAGAGTATGTTCGTTGTATAAGCGATGTCAGCAAGCAACCAGACTGATTTATTCTACCCAGCTTTTTTTTCTTTGTTTGTCGCTTCCAAACTGCCAGATTCTCGCATGTGCAGAGCTATCTGAGTGTAGGGGGTAGACTCACGCCATTCGTGTTTTCATTTGTGGCGGGTTCTTCAAAGTTTTGGAAGTTGTCACTGTTCCAGTTTTCGACTGTTTCATGTTCATATTTCATCGTGAGTTATAAAGTAAGCATTTTATTCAGTCCTTTAAAAACACTTTTGATGAATAAGGCGCTGTTCTGCTAGCAGAGTGGACAGAATATAAACTTTAGTTTTTCCCTCAAATGACATTGAATAAGGGGCTTCAGAAGATCTGCAGTGAAATTTGATCTACAAGGTTCCCTTATTTGCTTTAGGTACTCAAATTTTGTACTGTTCTACCACTGAGTTCACATTCATGTGAGACATATTTCAGCTGTCACAACAGACTAAAAGCTGCGTACAGGAAGACTTGGCTGAAGTATTTGCTTATAATGTCTGTAAATGGTCATTCTCAGCCTGAGTGTGACCGCAGGGCTGCCATTGATAGTGGTGCTTCGCCGCAGAAGTGCAACGCTACATAAAAAAAGAAAAAAAAGGTTAAAAATCCGAAGATTGGTTTGAACACCACAGTGCTTTACTGGGCATGGTCTTCGTTGGAGGTGGTATGTCGTTGCCTTCTTCCCACCTGCCTTACCCAGCCAGTTATAGGGGGACCTACAGTTTCAAAATGTTCAAATGTTTGTAAATCTATCGGACCAAACTGCGTGGTCATCAGTCCGTAGCTTACAAACTACTTAAACCTAGGTAAGGACAACACACACACACTCATGCCCCAGGGAGGACTCGAACCTCCACGGCGAGCAGTCGCGCGCTCCGTAGCGAGACGCTTTAGACCGCTCGGCTACTCCACCGCAGCGACCTACAGTTTAACGTGGGTTCCGAACCACGGTGCTACTGCGTATTTCTTACATCAGCAACCCTGCCAGAGGGGAAGGAAGCGGAAAGTTACAGACAAAAATTTCAAGACCTGGCGGGGAGCGAACCCGCGCCGTTTGGATTTGTAATATGGCACTCCACCACTGTGCTACACACCCAACAAAGTTTGAGACCGATATATGCTGGTATGTGCTTATGTTTCCTGTCCTTAAGTTGAAGCTCAGTATTCTGTTAAACAATTTGGTGTGGTGTTACGTGTAAAGATAGTTGTTCGTTCAGTTTGTTTGTCAAACTAATTCCACAAAGAGAGGCAGAGTGGGGGAAGGGGAGTATTTTGTCATATACAGATACAGGGGTTGTGGCGACCAAAGTTTAGACTGGTAAGCGGCTTCATAACTTCAACCCTGCACTACGTATACACGGATTCCATTCGTATCATATTCAGCTTATTCAGAACAGAGCAGAAGATGAAGACGACAAGAAAAAATTATAATAATAATAAATAAATAAATAACTTGGGTCTAACGTACACAAAGAGTTAAAAGTTTTTAAACTATATACACGAAACAAATTGTACAAGCCTCTGTATCATTTACAGAAACACAGCCAGTTTTTAAAATAAAACTCGAAACGCATCTGGTGTAAAAATGATTGTATTAATTGCAGTTAGCACAAGACGGGAAACCTCTTGTAGTTGAAATTTCCTGGCAGGTTAAAATTGTGTGCCGGAACGGGGATTCGAAGCTGGGACCTTTGCCTTTTGCGGGCAAGCGCTCTACCACTGATCTAGCCCGACACGACTACGATGCCGGCCCACAACTTCAATTCTTCCGGTACCTCGCCTCCTACTTTCCAAACTTCACAGAAGTTCTCCTGCGAAACTTGCAAGACTAACACTCCTGACAGAAAGGATATGGTTGAGACATGGCTTAGCCACAGACTAAGCGACGTTTCCAGAACGAAACTTTCTTCCAGGAGTGCTAGTCTTGCAAGTTTCGCAGGAGAACTTCTGTGAAGTTTGGAAAGTAGGAGGCGAGGTACCGGCAGAATTGAAGTTGTGGGGCAAGGTCAGAGGTTTGAGTCCCGGTTCTGGCACACAATTTTAATCTACCAGGAAGTCTCATATCAGCGCACACTCCGCTGCAGAGTGAAAGTTTCATTCTCTTGTAGATAATTTTAACAGCGGCTGTAGAAGAGGTACACACAACCAAACATAGTTTAAGTAGTTTGTAAGTCTATGGACTGATGGCCATACCAGTTTGGTTGAGTTAATTTACAAACATTTGAACATTTGAAGGTCCCTGGACCTTACGTCTTCGGTTTTTTTGCCTGAGTGGATGGTTTAAAGGTGGTCTATTACGAGAAAGTAAACATAGGAGTGCATTTGATTATATGGATAATGGAGCCCTCATAAAATAACACGAAGACGTCGTCAGAAGAGGTCTACGTCGTATTATCAAAATAAGACAAAAATGGATTGAAACTGGTGGCGGAATTTTTGAGAGTCAATTTTGAACGTCATCATTTCCCTTTCTTGTAAGTTTGTTTCGTCTATATTAACACCTCCTAAAGTAATTACGGTTGCTTCTGAAATACGACGCAGGGAGAAAGCGTTTAGCCGGTTGTAGTAGACATCAGATGGCTGCTGCCGATGTAATCGAGAAACAGAGTGAATGTTGCATTCACGGGCCTTTAATGTCTGTAGGAGAATAGAAAGGAAACAAACCACAATATGAAAAGAACACAACAGATTGCACATTATAAAAATTTGCAAAATGTACACATTACAAAAGAAAAAATAACAGACAGAATCACAGAATAAGAGGCATTTGTTGCAGATGGCTGTCCGCCGCCGTCGGTCCCCAGCCTTATTTTTTTCCGCTGTCGGCTCCACTTGTTTGAGAACTGCCAGTACCCGATTCTTAAGTCGCATCTTCGTTCGTCCCTTTGGGCGTCTGATAGCGGGATGGCAACGGAGAACACGGTTGAGGAGGGATCCAAAGATTCGAAAGATGTGGTCAAACCACTCTAGCTTCTTCTGCCCCAATATTCGGCCGGTGTGTGCTTTTCCATATCGCTGGTAAAGGTCTTCTTTTGTTCTTCTTTCCCATTTACTTTCCATGGTACTATAGACGGGTCCATATATTTTCCGAAGTACCTTCCTCAGGAACGCACGAATTGCTTCTTCAGTTGCCCAGGTTTTGTAAGAGTACCGGCCGTGCTAATGTCTTTTAGAGCCTTAATCTTCTTTTTGTGCACTACTACCCGGGATTTAAACAGATTTTTCAGGCTGGAGAAAACGCGAGTAGCGTTTGTTAGTCGTTGCTACAGCTCTTACGTGATTCCCTCCTATTGGTCTGTATGGATCTGAGTTATTTGAATTCTGTTACTTGTTCGAAGGAATGCTCATCAAAATAGAGAGGAGCTTGATGTCGCGATCCAATGACTGTTAGCAGAATACGGAATCGGTGTGTTCTGGAGGGCAATACGGAACGCCGTGCTGGATCCCAAGGGCCTCGTATCACTAGCAGTAGAGATGACAGGCATCTTATCCGCATGGCTGTAACGGATCGTGCAGCCACGTCTCGATCCCTGAGTCAACAGATGGAGACCTTTGCAAGACAACTACCATCTGCACGGGCAGTTCAACAACGTTTGCGGCAGCACGGAGTATCAGCTCGGAGACCATGGCTGCGGTTAACCTTGACACTGCATCACAGACAGGAGCGCCTGCGATGGTGTACGCAACGACGAACCTGGGTGCACGAATGGCAAAACGTCATTTTTTCGGATGAATCCAGCTTCTTTTTACAGCATCATGATGGTCGCATCCATGTTTGGTGACATCGCGGAAAACGCACATTGGAAGCATGTATTCGTTATCGCCATACTGGCGTATCACCAGGCGTGATGGTATGAGGTGCCATTGGTTACATGTCTCGGTCAGTAGTATATATATATATATATATATATATATATAGGGTGAATCACCTTACGGTTGCACCGCAAATATTGCGGAAACGGAAAGTGCGAGGGATGTGCGGTTTTCACAGAATGGATTGGTAATCTAGTACTCGTATTTTTAGCCAATAAACAGATTGTAAAAATACATAGAAAGAGTATTTTTTATGCAAACATACAATTTTTCAAATGGAAAAATGTTTTTCTATCATCCACTGGAATTTTTGACAGTAGCTGTGTACAAAGAATTTTGAATGATATTTTTATCATGTTTAGTTTGGCAGCTACAACTGTTCTCAGTTTCGGGGTCGGAGGCTGCGATAGCGTAGCTGACTGGCCGAGTGGTTAGCCCCTGGGGCACAGCCCACTGCCTTATGACCACCAGCCAGTGAGCTACGCTATAGTAGCCTCCCCCCCCCCAAAACTTTGATTGGTTGTAGCTGCCAAACTAAACGTGATTAACATTTCATTGAAATTCTTTTTACACAGCTGGTGTCAAAAATTCCAATGCATGTTAGAAACAATCATTTCTCCATTTGAAAAATTGTATGTTTGTATAAAATACACTTTCTATGTATTTTTAGAAACTGTTTATTGCCTAACAATTTGAGTCCTTGACTACCAATCCATTCTGTGAAAACCGCACATCGCTCGCACTTTCCGTTTCCGCCATAAAAATAAAAAATAAAATTTTTGTAAAGTCTATGGGACTTAACTACGGGATCATCAGTCCCTAAACTTACAAATTACTTATGAACTAATTACGAACTAGGACGGCACAAATATCCCTGCCCGAAGGGGGATTCGAACCCCCGACCGTAGTGGCCGTGCAGGCCGTGACTGGAGCGCCTTAGTGCCCTCGGCCAACGCGGCCGCCTTTCCGCCATATTTGCGGTGCAAGTGTCAGGTGATTCACCCTGTATATACAAGGGATGGGGCAAAAGTCATGGGAACTTTTTTTTTCCAGCCACCTGTCAGGTTAGTAAATGTAATGTATATGTTAACCACATGTGTGGACAATCGATAGCACTGAAATATCGTAACACACTAATTTATTACGGTAGCATACAGGGCAATATGGTTTTCGCGGTGCAAAAGAATGACAACACAGTATACATACAGTTGACATGACAAACCTCGACCTTTAGAGCCTCAAACTACTCCCCTGCTACTGTCACCACACTGAATACCATCTGCCTCAGCATTTGCAGCACTATGTCTGAATCGCGCACAGTATTAGCAACGTCCTCTTTTGTTGCAAACCGCATGCCATAAGGGCTTCCTTAATCGTTGGAATGAGATCAAAGACACAGGGCGAAATGTCGGGAGAGTGCTTTGGGTGATCCAATTCGTCCCATCCGCAACGTCGCAGTAGCTGTCCTACACACTGTTGAAATTTTCCTACCCACCGTGCTACTGTACGGTATGGTAGAATATTATTACCAAGGGCTTCCACTAATTCACTGTGACATTTCACTGCATTTCTACCTCGGAGAACGGCTATGTTGATGCAAGCGAGCTGATTAACACGGGCTACTTCCCTCTCGCACAGCACTCAACCACTGACTCATTTCACAGTCCCCGCTGCCCTACTACCAGCTATCACAGAGCCATCTATTATTCCGCATACACAGTATGCCTGGGCGGTTATGTTAACGGGTCCTGTATCATTTCCTTTCCTTCTCCATGTTGCCATGGATGACGCACAACAGTTTGCGTTTGTATCACAATGACAGTGTACGCGAGGGTTGTAGTTGCTCCCTACTGAACTGTGTGAAGAGTAGAAACTCTAAAAGTTCACCAATCTGACGTCTTCTATAGATGTCCCCACGCAGATGATAGCACGCAGGTGGGAGTTCTTGAATGAGTCTGAAATTGCTAAATTGTTGGTAGGAACTGATCTAGCTACTGAATAAAACTGAAATCTTCGGGAATTGGGATGGAAACTGATTTTATTAAAGTCAGCAGAAAACCAGTAAACTGCATAATGACAACAACTTGATACAGATTGTTTTAAATGAAATTAAATGTAAAGTCATTTCTCTTGATCTAAGATGATTAAAAAAAGTTTTATGATCGCCTACGTATGCATGTTACACCACCGAGTGTGCGTACTGAAGTTACATGTTACTCTTCCGAGTGCGTGTTCTGGACTGAAGAGTGACAAAAAAAAAAAAAAAAAAAAAAAAAAAAAAAAAAAAAAAAAAAAAAAAAAAAAAGTTCAAATGTTTGTTAAGCTTATGGGACTTAACTACGGGGTCATCAGTCCCTAAACTTACAAACTACTTATGAACTACCTTATACTAAAGACGGCACAAATATCCATGCCCGAGGGGGAATTCGAACCCCCGACCGTAGTGGCCGCGCAGACCGTGACTGAAGCGCTTCAGTCTCCTCGGCCACCGCGGCCGGCTGAAGAGTGGTGGCTCGATGCTAAGCTGCCTTCGTTCCGCAATTTGGCGTGTAATCATGGCCGCCGTGCATCGTCCGTCTTATATTAACTGTTTTGTTTACGTTTTTATTAATTTTTAATATGTTTTCCCTACTCAGGACATAGCTTGGCTTGGAGGGGTTTTTCTTAATTGAGTTTGACTTTGAATATATTATTAGTTTATTAAATATTAGGAAAAATACGATAGCGTTTTGGTGCGTGACCGTCAGTGCTACAGCCAATCGGCGTCCAGTGCCTGCCGCTCGGGGTCTTCCCTAGAATTGGGGGAAATTTGCTAGTGCTCTTTCCCATGAAAACCCGACCTATTGTACCAGCTGTCGTGGTTCTCAGCAGCTTTTACCATCTGTCGCCTGCTGGTCCTAACTAATGGGTAGAAGGGATGGGAGAGGGTGGGGAGGGAGCCTAGGGACTCAAGGGCTAGGAATGGGGATAGCGAAGCGGTGAAAAGGAAAAGGAGAGGAGAGGGAGAGTTGCATCCACGGGAGAGGTTCAGGGTCGGTGGGAGGGATAGATGTCAGGACGGAGGGCGGCATCCTGTAGGAAGAGTTGACAGAAGTTGCCCTGGGAGAGGATGTATAGTGTGTGCGAGGGGAGGGAGGGAGGCAATGGTAGAGGCGAGGCAGAGGCCCAGGATTGGTGAGGATAGGGTACACCAGAGGGTTACGGGAATCTACTTTGTGGTTGATGTAAAGGATCCGGATGTGTTCAAGATACTGCAGATATGGGAGGAGGTCATAGAGGATTCGCGTGGGGGAGGGGAACCAGGTACGTTAGCCGAGCCGGAGGGCGTGGTGCTCAAGGACTTGGAGGGTCTTATAGTAGGGGGAGCGGAAATCCAGGCGGGATAGAAGCTACGAAGGACGACGAGGGATCAATAAGTATACAAGAACGTGGATGCTTGCAGAACTTCAATGACGCGTATACGTTTGTGGTCCATTCACGTATCTACGAGAAGGAAAACGGTTGCCATGGCTTTTGACATAGGGTTTCCCACTCAACTGTTTCGCCCCAGATATCTCTGAAACTAAAAGTGACATTGAAAAACCACATTCACGTTCATGAACGTACGGCAGGGGCTTATGAAAGTAGGTAATATGAGAAACTCAAAACGTGAAGATATATTATTTTTAACACGAACTTATGTTTTTTTTAATGGATACCACATATTATTTCTTAAGCAATCGATAGGATGAAAAATCATAAAAAGAATGGCGTCGGTTGCATCGCGATGCGTCAATTACATCCGGAGAAACTGCGAACTGAAGTTCACGTTTGAAATACATGAGGCGCGCTGCTCGCGCATGTCCGAGACGCAAGCGAGACTCACAGTTGAGTCTGGGACATGCGCTAGCAGCGCGCCTCGTGTATTTCAAACGTCAACTTCAGTTCGCAGTTTCTGCGGATGTAATTGACGCATCGCTATGCAACCGACGCCATTCTTTTTATGATTTTTCATCCTATCGATTGCTTAAGAAGTAATATGGGGTATCCATTAAAAAAACACATAATTTGGTGTTAAAAATAATATTTCTTCACGTTTTGAGTTTCTCATATTACCTACTTTCATATGCCCCTGCCGTACGTTCATGACCGTGAAAGTGGTTTTTCAATATCTCTTATAGTTTCCGAGACATCTGGGGCGAAACAGTTAGTGGGGCACCCTATATACAGGATGTTTCACTAAGTGTGTTTGCCTCTGTAACTTATAAAATAATAGGTGACGGGAAATTTTAATGCGGTAGGTCAACACAGGAAATGTTACACTTTCTGCGGAGCTATGAACATAGTTTATTGTATCATTTTCCAAAGAGTTACAGCAGAAAGATATAATTTTTTTAGTGGAACAATAGTTTTTTCTATCGTGTATTGGATGCGTTTAAACCAGCTGCGTCCAAATCAATTTATACTACATTCCTATCACTGTTAGTTTGGGAGCTACAACCCTTCAAAGTTCCGGGGGCGGAGGCTGCGATAGCGTAGCTGACTGGCCGAGTGGCTATCCCCTGGGGCACGGCCCACTGTCTCATGACCACCAGCTAGTCAGCTACGCTGCCGTAGCCTCCGGCCCCTAAACTTTGAAGGGTTGTAGCTCCCAAACTAACAGTAATAGGAATGTAGTGTAAATTGATTTGGACGCAGCTGGTTTCAAGGAATCCAATGCACAAAAGAAAAAAAAAAACTATTGTTCCATTTAAAAAAATATATCTTTGTGCTGTAACTCTTTGGAAAATGGTACAATAAACTCTGTTCAAAGCTCCGCAGAAAGTGTAACATTTCTTGTGTTGACCTACCGCATTAAAATTTCCCGTCACCTATTATTTTATAAGTTACGGAGGCAAACACACTTAGTGAAACACCCTATATATATATATATATATATATATATATATATATATATATATATATATGTGTGTGTGTGTGTGTGTGTGTGTGTGTGTGTGTGTGTGTGTGTGTGCGAGTGAGGTGGTAGGTAGGGAACTGAAGTAGCGGTAGAGATGAATACGATGGCTCATGAAGGCAACTCTGGTATCTTCCTACAGTGTGCAACAACGAGCAGAGAATGGTGGATGCAACGTATGTGGGAGAATAATTAGAGAAAGTAGATACAGGGAGTGAGTGAGAGGGACAGGGAGAGAGAGCCATGGGCATAACAAGAGCGCTCGCCTAATGGTTCCGCAGCACAAAGTGTAGCGCCGCACCTGTGTACGTCTGGCGGCCGTGTTGTCGGCGCATGTAGCTAAATTTGCAGCGGCGCGGCGCGTCTCCAGGGAAGCGGCCGCGCGCAAACACGGCGAGTACGCACGCCACGCACGCGTGCTCACGCACACGCACACGCGCGCCCGCCGGGACCCTGCGGGGTACAGCAGATCACTATTGACCATGACGCGGACGCGCTGTCCGGCTGCTCGGGTAACACAGCGGCACAATGCCGCCCTCTGTCACTTTCGGTGATCATAGCTCTCTGTATACTAAGTCCCGTGTTCCACAGGGCAAGCTGCTGGTTTAGTTAGTTTCAAAAGTCCGACTGCTGGTTGTTCGTTAACCGTTTAATGGGCAATGAGAAGATTCCTTCACACATGCTTTAATGATCTCTAGGTATCAAGGACATATATATGTCTGTGAGGGGTGGCACAAAAAGATGAATGTGCTAGGGCTGGTGCCAAAGACAGTTATTGCTTGCGATTACAAAATCTTTATTCAAAGACATTAAACAGACTTAAATGCTGTTACAGACTAAAGAGAATATAATTAGGGAGGAGTTTAGAAACACACTAAAGAAATTACAATTAAATAAGTAGCTCTCAAACAACAAATTGGGGCTCACAATATGATAAATTATAATTAAGGCTATTACCAATAAAGTGCCCTCAGATAACGCCCCATAAATACAACAATTTAGGAAAAGGTAAGCTCATTAATGAATAGTTCACGACAAACTCTTTTTACTGGAACAGAACTAAACAATTTAAAATAAAACAATTCTTAATAATTTTAAGAGAAAGTGAAGTTGCAGTTGTCCTGCTGACAGGAGTGAGTTAGCTTGGACAAAATCAAATGTTCAAATGTTTGTAGAACTTATGGGACTTAACTACGGGGTCACCAGTCCCTAAACTTACAAATTACTTATGAACTACCTTATACTAAAGGCGGCACAAACAGCCATGCACGAGGGGAGATTCGAACCCCCGACCATAGTGGCTGTGCAGACCGTGACTGAAGCGCCGCAGTCCCCTCGGCCACCGCAGCCGGCTAGCTTGGACAAGGAGCCATCCTGATTTAGGTTTTCCGTGATTTCCCTAAATCACTTCAGGCACATGCCGGGATGGTTCCTTTCAAAGGGCACGGCCGATTTCCTTCCCCATCCTTACCCAAAACTCAGAGCGTTTGCTCCGTCCCTAATGACCAAGCTGTCGATGGGACGTTAAACCCTAAGCTTCCTTCCTATGAGGGGGCAAAAGCCATGACCTTCATGTGGTACACGTTCTACACACACAACCCAGAACACAAACATCACATCACCAGCGGGGGGAAAGGGAACAAAACAGAACACTCGGCATGAAAGACAAAACTGCCACAGGTCGGCAGCAAATACCATCTGGGTCTTCCGGCGATGTAGTGGGGTGTCATCACAATACACTCCATAGGACAATATGAAGAAGGCAGCCACACTCGGAGTGATACCAGAATAGGCGCGCCGCAAAGAGACGCCAGCTGTTTTCAGGACGAGCTCTCCATGGTAACTCGCGTCGACCCACGTAGAGTGATAGTCAGTCCGGTAGCCCGTAACTACGTGTCCTCACAGGCGGTGACTCCACTCGCCTTCCAAGTCGCCGACGCGGCTGCAGACCTCCTCGCTGTTTACCTTCGACTAGGACCGCCAGCTCGGCCCAGTACAACACCAACTCTCCCCTCGACTCCGCAGGCGTCCTCGATATATCCCGCCGGAACGCGGCACTAGCACTAGCAGCGAGACAACAAACCAACGAAATTAGCGACGGCACCCGCGGTGCAGTAACGAAGCGAAATCGATACGCTCATAACCGGTACTGGCGCCAGTAGCCAACCAAAAAGGAGCCGACTCGTATCAGTCTGTTATTTCGAACATATCCTACACCAATGTAGAAAGTATTTAGATGCGAAGGTGGCGTTAGCTTCAATTCACCGCAGATGCGCTCATACGTTCGACCTCACAGGGGAATCCATAATGTCGAGTGTAAGAGGACATGAGCGATGGGGGCTCCACGGCTATAGCGCTTGTAAAAGTTTGAAATGGATGGGAGGCGAGTACAGATTGCTAAGTGGTTAAGGCAAGTCTTGGTCCGAAGCGGGAGACCAGGGTTCGGTTCCTGGCCCAACCCACATCTCTACTTGTCGCCATTGTTAAATTTCAGTGCCCTGATGCAGCCACTGACAATCCCTTCCTTTCTAATCCTTCTTCCTTCCCCTCCTTTATCAATAATTTTCAAATACAATATGGCTGCGAAGCAGGTGTGGTGTCTATTCTTTCGGACAAGTCAAAAGGACAGACACCACAGCAATATAATAATTACTTTAAACGTTAAGAAGTCATTTCTGTATGCATTTCAAAATGCATTATATGAAAATTTCAGGAATTTAATGTTTATTGGCGCAGCTTGGTTGATAAAAAGTGGTTTTATGTGTTGGATACGGTCAGGCCGCGCAGAACAGAGAGACGCTCTTGGGAGTCTTCCCCTCCTACTAACTTTCGCTAGCCTCTCCGGGAAGGACGAGAGGGGCTGGCTTGACGTGTTTGGCGCCGACGCTACAGGCGGCGGAGTATACCTGGAAGAATGTTTTAGAGTGTGTGAGATGCTTTACAAAATGCTGGACCGCTGTTTACGGTGGGCGATAGCGGGGACTGCCTTTTTAGTCATTCGGCCGTTTCGCAAGAGAGGAATTTGCCGGATACAAACAATAGCAGAATTCTCTGGGCCCCGGGCTGTTTATGGAAACGTATTGCCCTTAGGCGTTTCCTAAAAAAAAGTTCCTTGAAGGGAGCAGAGTTTGAACATAGTGACAAATGGTTAGGTTGAGAGGAAAGCTTTCTGCCCGTCTGGCACCCCAGGGGTTTGGCTCCAGCGGCTGTATATATAGCACAACGTTAACAGTTTTAGGTCGTGTGACCGTAGCTAGGAGCAAGCTGAAATTCCTTGCAGGGCATTCACCCTGGGAACGGTGAAATCCGCTGGAAGATTTGGTGGCGTGGGCGGAGCCTCTTGGCAGCCGCAGAGAACGCGTCCTGATTCGAAAGATTATTTTGGTATGACAGCTAAACAATTTGTCAACGGCACTACGCCATCCTATTGGTTTGACTATTAGTCGTTAGCAGAGATTGGTGCGTCTTTTCGTGCGTGGGTGTGACCGCCCGTCGCTTGCCGTGAGCTGCGGCAAAGCGCGAGGGGAGAGGACTCCTGTTTGTGCGTTCGAGGGGTACGGACCTCGAAAGACTCGGGTTTGAGCGTCCGAAGTGTACGGAGCTCGAAAAGACTTCTCTTTGTTCGAACGAGGGATAAGGACCTCGGAAGACTCCTGTTTGAGCGTCTGAAGGGTACGGTCCTCGGGAGACACGCAATACTCCGTTTAGATTCTTGGGGAGGACATCGACTTAAACGGTCCTCTAGTTAGACTTGTGTTTGATTTCGAAGATTCGGACCTTGTAGAATTGTGTTTATTTCACGGACGTTACATTGTCCAGTGGTTACGCTGTGAGCGGCCACAATTTAGTTTTCGTTTTGTTATAAGCCTCTATTTGTGCATTCGCGCCTTTGCGAATCGGGCATTTTTTTTTTTTTTTTTTTTTTTTTTTTTTACAGGTCTTATTACGCAAGTGACTGATCTATTTTTGCCAAGTGGCCTTTGTGTCACCTATGCAAAATATTGTTTAGTATTCTAGCGTGATAGAATCGCACAGCAACATGTTGACCCTGCTTAACAGGTCGCAGCAATTACGGTCGGATAAAAAAATTCAGCTCATCCGCTCCAACTGCCTGCTGCCTGCGAGCCTGAGATGCTGCTGTCAATGATCATCTGTGTGGGTAAGCTGGCGCACTTGCTGGAGGGGTTATATGATTCAGACTTTTTGGATCCCATCCCTTGTTTTTTTTTTTTTAAAGATCTGCCTATTTACTCTGGGGAGCTTAGGGCTAACGATAATTTCAAGCCCCTGTGTAGCCAATCTAATAGAATTCTGTTTTGCAAAACCTCCGACCTTTGACTCAGCCAGTCATTTTTGTGTCTCAATATTTTAACATTTCAAAAGATTGTTTGAATACCATTATCTGTTTTACATGATAGGAAATGTCATCTGATTTATTTTTCATGTTTAATTATAATAAATTGATTTTGAGCAGATCGTCTTTCATTTAAGAACATTCCTTTTTCACTATTTTGGAGGGGAAACAGAATAGTTAAATTCCACAGTTTACCAATAATTTTTCAAGTACTTTTTTTTGTTTTGTACAACTGATACATTGCAATAGAGTAGGAATATTTATTATATATTTGAAAATATCTATGATCACATCATAGCTGATCAGTAACATTTTAATTTTTTTTATTTTGGAGAAATATGGTGGCAACCCAATATAATTAATTGCTGTCATATATATATTCATACTAACGTCATAGTTGACAACTTAACCAACTATTCTACTAAACCAATTGCATAAGAAATAAAATGAGTAGGCTCACATTAATTTGAAATTAGAAGACGAACAATGTGGTGGAAATGGAGTGTATATAATCAGCTCGTAAAATAATTAAGCAGCGTCTATGTTAGTAGACAAAGAGAAAGATCTTTACAGTTTCATTAACATGAAGCTACGTGTAAAAATTGCGCTAAAATAACACTATTATTGTTCATGAGTTCCCACTGTGTGGCGCCGTTACGCAGCGGGTCGCCGCATATTAACAGCATAAGAGCAACAATAGCGGCAGCATCAAAGCTGTTCGCGGCGACATTAAAACCGCTCACAGTAACAGCAGAACACGTTCCCAGTGGCGGCATCACGTTGGCGATTCATCGTCACGTTCACTTGTGCTTGGTAAATTCTAGTTAGGTTGTCATTTATTACATGTGTACTGTTTCAAATTTTCGGTGCCGACCTGTTTAAAAAATAAACAATGAAAACAGTAAGGAATAATAAAATTAAAAATCTTTGGGATGTGCTGGGAGGAGAGCTTCAGATGGAGTTTCTGGCATATCCTGACTAAGAGAAGAGAGATGATGGTGGGACACATTCTGAGACATCAAGGAATCGACAACTTAGCATTAGAAGGAAGTGTATGGGGTAAAAATCGCAGAAGGAGACCGAGGGAGGCAAACAAAAGTAGATTCAAAAGGATGGCCGTTGCAGTTCGTATTCTCAGATGAAGAGACTTGCACAGGGCAGGTTAGTGTCGAGAGCTGCGGACTGAAGACCGCAATACACAAAATGTATGTTTCTTTTAAACACAGAATTATCCCTTTTTAAATTTCCAACCTATATTATTCCATCAGGAATCTATAGCATGAGAAATAACATAAACAATGTCATTGATTGCATCGGAATCCGCCAATCACAGCCAGAGATATCGCGAAGCGAAGTTGACGCTTCAAATACGCGAACCGCGCGGCTATCGGACGTCGTGAGCAGCATGGGGATCTCGTCTGACACTCAGGACGTGCGCTAGCCGCGCGCTTCGCGTGTTTTAAGCGTCAACTTTGTTCCGAAATATCTCGGGATGTACTTAGCGTATGTAGACGCAATCAATGCTATTGTTTATGTGATCTGTCATGCTATACTTTGCTGATGGAATAAAATAGGGTGTCGATTTAATAACACATAAGTCTGTGTTATAAACAAATATTCTTTCGTTTTAGAATGATTCAAAATATTTACATTCACGAGTCCCTGCCTTTCATTGATGCCGGTGACAGTCGTTTTACAATAGCTGTTGTTCCAGAGTGAGCCGTTGGCCCGCCTCGATTCATACTGCCCACCGTAACGGGTTGCATCGTTGCATCATAACTTGACTCGACGGCGCTAGCAGCGTTCTTCGTCTCCCGCGCCGGTGACGAGGCCAACGAGAAAGACAGGACCCAGCGCAGACGTCATACCATTTAAACAAAGCAGTTCCTAGCCGGCGCGATCGCTAGCTGATTGGCCGGCCGCTGGGGCGCAGCCCACTGCCTCGTAGCGGACAGTCACTGAGCTAGCGATCGCGCCGGCTCGGAACTACCTTGCTTACGTGTCATGTCTGCACTGTGGCCTGTCTTTCCACCACCACTTAGAGAGAAGGCTGCGGCGCTCTCGTGTGACGTCAGGAAGAGTAAGTTGCGCGCGCATAGCTGACTGGCTCGCTGCTTCGGCATAGCCTGAGCCGGAGCGCTGCTCATTGAGCCGATTTGTGCTCACCTCTGTTCTAGGTGGTGTTGGTCTTTCTCGTTGGCCTCGCGCCGGTGATTGGCTCGCGGGCCAGTGGCGGTTACTCTTCCTCCTACCTAAGCCGGCGCCTACAGACGTCGAACCACTTGCGCAATGGGCTGGCTCATTGTTGGTTTGGCGTGAGGAATGTCGGCGATTCTGTCTTGGTACTTTGAAAGTTAAGTTCGAGTCCACATGTATGTTTTGTGTGACGCTGTTGTACCAGTGGTTGGGATTGTGCATTTCGTTTGCAATTAAATTGGTTCTTATGCGTGTTTAATAAGTGGTTTTGTTTACGATGGCGTCATGCCCTTTCACGTTCTGGTTGCTGCTCCCCAGGCGCGGATATATATTTTTACGGTTTAGCATTTTTCCCTCCGTCCGAGTTACCTGTGATCGAACGGTTGTAGTTAATGTTTTCTTTCTCCATATTATCTTTATTTCCTTTTGGCGAATTTCTCCATTAAGCATAGCTTTTGGTTGGACTGGTTCATGCTGTGAAGTTTCTGTAGAGTAAACTGTGCAATCTTTTATCACCCGTGGCGGCCGACTGGCCGATATAGGAACATGTTTGGCCCTTGACAGTGAGCTGTCTTGCTTATGTCTTGCAGGACAGCCCTGACTTAATGGTATATTGTAACCTGTCTGTTTAAATTTTAAACACTGGTTTACTATAAATGATCACGTCTGCCCAAGAGCCAACTGTTGCCTGTCATCTTTTAGCGGTTGTAGCTCTGATCTAGCATCTGAGTGTTATGTGAATTCTATTTATTTAATAAATAATAAATATTTTGGTTACAGTGCCTGACTGGGCCAGTTTGAAAGTACGATAAGTCAGTGTAATTTTTTGCCTGTTAAAACGCAATCTCTCATCCCTTGTCATTTGGAGAATGTATTGCTCGTCAAATAGATGCCGTATTATATCAGGCTCATGTTTACCAGCTAAATTGTGATTCTGTTTGAAGTCTTAGTTTTATCCTCCTGTTGCAAGACCATGTTTTATATATTGGTGAAAATGTAATTCTAGTTTTAAATTTGGCTTTGCCGCGGTGGAGTAGCCAAGCGGTCTAAAGCGTCTCGCTGCGGAGCGCGCGGTTGCTCGCCGTGGAGGTTCGAATCCTCCCTGGGGCATGGGTGTGTGTGTTTATCCGTAGGTTAGTTTCCCAAGGTTTAAGTAGTTTGTAAGCTACGGGCTGATGACCACGCAGTTTGGTCCGATAGGTCTACAAACATTTGAACAAACAAATTTGGCTTTAGCTGGATTTATAGTGGTGGTTTTAAGTTAGTCCGTTCTGCCTTTTAAGGTTAACTGGCCTCTCGCTTGATGAATGATGTTAATGCAGACCGTTAAATATCCTCCTGATTTCATGACAATTTGTATTTTATTTAATGTAAAGTCCGTTTTGCGGATTCTTGTTGTTGAACTGCTATCTATCGGGTCTAATTATTGATGTTATTTTTATTTATCATCTAAAATGCCAAGTCACCTAGGATACTTGTTCCGACTGTATGTTCGGTGTTATAAAATTTGGCTACTGGCCATAGCGTAATTTGTACTTTTATAAATTGTTGTAGTTTTGTAAATGTTCAATCTCTACCTTAACAATCTTAATTATTGTAAAGCGATTCTTTGAAATATGCCGCCAAGCCCTTCAGGTTTTCGGCTTTGCTTTTCCTTGATTGACTATCATGTTTTTACTTTTACAATAATATCAAGTCTTATTTAATATCAAAGTTCTTATCTAGTAAAGCAACCAGCTTTAGTACATGTGTTGCCTTAAATTAAATAAAGTTTCTCTTTTGGTGGTCTTTAAACTGCTTCTGTAAAAAAACTATTATTCGAATAGACCTCCTCTTCTCGTTCCACGAATTTCTTAGGTCAACCTAATCACAACTAAAGACTGAGATCACATTGAGATACTTTGGGTAGTCAACATAAAGGGGCACCCTGTATATTCCCAAGAATATCCGAAAGAACGGACAGTAGCTGGTCTTCCTACAGATTTTATGTGGTGTGTTTTAGTCTTAGCTGCTGGAAAGTGCTATAATATTACGACGTGCATATGAAAATAAGCAACGAGACCGAGATTCAAACTCGGTACCTGCTACTTACTAGATATTTGCGCTAAGCTCATGAGTCACCCATACATACGGGGATAAAACGCACATTCAGGAATACCCGAGCACGTTCTCCATGCAGCGTCATATATCGACGTCCTTCCGGTCATGCCTGAACGAACAAGCGCTGCAAGTCTTACTTGTAAAATCTACATGTCTAGGATTGGTGCAGATTTCTATGCGGATGACCGCGAAGAGCGGGCGGGAATAGATGATCAAACGCGAGACATGGTGTACAGTGGTCGAAGTAGGGGTGGCACAGGGGCTTAGCGCAACTAACTAGGAAGAAGGAGGCCCCTGGTTAGAATCCCGGGCACGTCACCAATTTTCAAATGTTCATGTTGTAATATTAAACAACATCTTCCAGCAGCTGAGACCTAAACACCCGAGTTAAAATCTATACTCACAAATAACTATAATATACTAAGTCGCAAACTGTAGTAGGGACAGTAGAAAATAGCCTTCTCTTTGACAACGAATATGTGGCAACTTACAGAACGTTATATTCAAACTAAAGTTTATCGACATGACAGAATTAATCTTTATGGTGTGGTAATGGGGTTGACGAGAGAGAGAGAGACACAGACGGCCAGACGAACTAAGAGGGTGAGGGAACATATGCAACGAATATATGAGGAAAGAAGATAGTACGAATGAGGAAGGAGAATAAAGGGAAGAAGACTGAAACTTTTACTGTCGTAAAAGGTAGTACAGCTGCGGAGACAATAATCGGATTTATTAATACTTTTAGGCGTCGCATGTCTGTACTTCCATATTATTTCCGTCGGCTTTCGTTCAAATGTTTGTAAATCTAATCAGCCCCTAGGGTTGCAAACTACTTAAAATAATCAAAATATTCACTGCCTTAATAAAATAACTTTAAGTAACTTAAAGGACAACACAAAAAGCCATGATCAAGGGAGGATTCGAACCTCCGACGGGGAGCAACTGCGCGCTCCGCAGCAATGCGTCTTAGAACGCTCGGCCACTCCATCACGGCACGCCTTTCGTACTGTGTTCTCAAGAGGAAGATAGATATTGAAAAGTTGCAAATATCAGTGGGGCCTAGAGTTCTGTTTGTGGGGTTAATTGGGATACCGCGTGTTAAGCCGGTTGAGCAGGTAGTGAGGGCTTCCTGTCACGCAACATTCGAACCCTTCCTACCTGCTGTAACCAGCTTCAATTTTCACAAACTTGGCCACTTTTTGCCCCTGCCAGGGAGTTCCTATCGTCCACAACTGTATAGGATTATCGGTCGAGTTTGCCTGCCGGCGAGGCCGAGCACTCTGATTCTAGTTCAAATGTTTGTATAGTCTATGGGACTTAACTACGGGGTCATCAAAATGTTCAAATGTTTGTTAAGCTTATGGGACTTAACTACGGGGTCATCAGTCCCTAAACTTACAAACTACTTATGAACTACTTACGAACTAGGACGGCACAAATATCCATGCCCGAGGGGGGATTCGAACCCCCGACCGTAGTGGCCGTGCTGACCGTGACTGGAGCGCCTCAGTCACCTCGGCCACCGCGGCCGGCACGGGGTCATCAGTCCCTAAACTTACAAACTACTTATGAACTACTTACGAACTAGGACGGCACAATTATCCATGCCCGAGGGGGGATTCGAACCCCCGACCGTAGTGGCCGTGCAGACCGTGACTGGAGCCCCTTAGTCCCCTCGGCCACCGCGGCCGGCCTGATTCTAGTGTCGGGTTGATTTTCCTGGCCCTTGAGAACGGTTCATTGTATCCTTTACCGGAAGCAGAAGGAGCTTCCTTATCTCCATTCCAGATTACACCGAGAAACGCTCCACGATTACTGTGAAATGTTGCATAAAAATATTAAACATTGTTTACATAACCACTGTTTAGCACCTACGTAATGGTGATATATGTTAAGTGAAGTACATCATCTAACACAAGGTAGGATTTTAATGGATATTAGATTGTTAAAAGTTGAAATGTGCTAGGAATTACGTTATAATGTGATAAACAAAGTATCAAACGTTTGTAAATCTATGGGACTTAACTGCGTGGTTATTGTTCATCAGAGGTCATCAGTCTGCATATTTATTAGTCCCTAGCTTACAAACCACTTAAACTAAGTTAAAGGACAACACATACACCCCTACCCGAGAAGGGGGGGACGACGACTCGAACCCCTGACGGCGAACGGTCGCGCGCACTGCAGCACGGCGCCTCTGTGCGCACGGCAATACCGTCGCGGCGGCAAAGTCTGCAACATGCTATTGTCTTACGAAGGGCCTTACAAGTGTCAATATTTTTAAGGAAACGTTTGCCAACGGATTTGTACCAGCTCTTTCAAAAGTGCGATGGAAGTTTGAATTGCGAACAGAGCACAAAAAAAAAAAGTTCAAATGTTTGTTAAGCTTATGGAACTTAACTACGGGGTCATCAGTCCCTAAACTTACAAACTACTTATGAACTACTTACGAACTAGGACGGCACAAATATCCATGCCCGAGGGGGGATTCGAATCCCCGACCGTAGTGGCCGTGCTGACCGTGACTGAAGCGCCTCAGTCACCTCGGCCACCGCGACCGGCGAACAGAGCACAAGCTAAACTGATGCAGAGGTGGGAAGCAGCAACAAAAGATAATTACTGAATGTTTTTGTTATGTGAATTGACATACCTATTGCAAGTGAGATCCTGTTTCGCAGTTAACTTTTGATAAGATGACAGATACTTAATGATTATGCGAGATATTTTAATGCTTGGAGACTAAGGAACCAATGAAGTAAACAAAGCATCTGCGTAACTTGTAGGACCGCAACTATTCTAACTGTGAGGATGAAGCACTGATGTGGCTAAATAGATGAATGCTGCAGATATGACACACACAATTATTGACGGTTACTTGTGGCCTTCCAGTTTTCGCTGCTCGAACCGTGTTGTACTACGACACTGTATTGGAGTACGGAAGAACGAGTAATTGCACAAATTTAGCTTTCACATGCTACTTGAATATGTTTCGAAAATTATACAGGGTGTAGATTTCTATCTGCATGTGACGACAATATTTCCTGCCCAGTGGAGGTTGTGGTTATCCAATGTTACACCCATGTACGCCACTACGTTTTGATTCGGCACTGGAATGCTTTAGATCATTGGCTTCCGAACTGTCGGACTCGAACTACTAGACGGCCATGGAGTCTATTCAGGTGGGTCACCGGAAGACTTTAAAATGTCTGATTAAAATAACTTACTGACTGAAAAACAATATGAAAGTTTATTTCAAGAGGAAAGTTTTAAAGTCTAAAAAGTAATGTACACAACCCATACTAAATAATAAGCCTGTCGGGTATGGGTGTATTTATCATCCTTAGCATAAGTTTAAGTAGTTTGTAAACCTAGGAACTGATAACCAAATTAGTTAAGTCCAAAATGTTCAAATGTTTGTAGAGATTATGTGACTTAACTACGGGGTCGACAGTCCCTAAACTTACAAACTACTTATGAACTAGCTAATACTAAGGACGACACAAATATCCATGCCCGAGGGGGGATTCGAACCTCCACCCGTAGTTGCCGTGCAGACTGTGACTGGCACGCCGCAGAACGCTCGGCCACCGCGGTCGGCTAGTTAAGTCCTGTAGCTTTACAAACATTTGAAAGTTTGAAATAATAAGCTAATGAGGCTAATAACACACGCAAGGCGATACGAGAACAACGCAGCTATAGCATTAGTTTGTAATTGCGACAACGGAACGGCGCGTTCTCTGCCACTTGCGACAAGTGTCATATGAGAAACCGGGTCATTTATAGGACCCGATTCCACCCGTCTGGCCTGCTGCGGTGGCTGAGTTAAAAACGATAGTTTGTTTACAGGCAGAACACAGATTATAGATTAAGATTTTGTGTTTAAAAAGTGACCTGTAGCTTCACTCTGATAGTAAGGTACAGGTTAACAGAGAGGCTTATTTTCGCAAATGAGCGCCGAAGGTGGAAATTTTTGGACTTAGACCTGTGACCGATGGTACATTCAGTTGTTTATGAGGATAACCACATATTATTTATTATCTACAATACGTAAGTATTAAGATATTATCCCGTATACGGGTTTTTAGACACGTTGATGACGTCATGGGGGACGGGTGGAAACGCGTCGTAAAATAATCCCGAGTAACCTTCCAAAAAATGTTTGTGAAGCTTAAGGGATCAGTCCATAAACGTACGAATTACTTATGAAGTACCTTGTTCTAGAGACGGCACAAACATCCATGCCAGAGGAGGGATCCAAACCCTCGACAGGGAGTGGCCTCACGCATCGCAGCATATCGCCTCAATGCGCTTAGCTACTCCGCCGTGGCGTATCCTTACACTGATTTAGTCTTTGTTTGACTGTGTGAGCGTACATAATTGCTTGTTATTTAGCCGCTGTATCCATGTTTATAGAGGTGGTTTTTCTTTTATATCATGATTCTATTTTTTATCGATTTCACTAAGGGCCCGTTGAATAAGACTGCATCGAGTGTTTACAAATGCAGTATTGAAGAAATTAAGTACATTCACAACTACTTAATTATTCGAGCGTGTCTTTTCTAGTTTTTTACCCCTAATATGACTCTAACAAGTTTCAATCCGATATAGAGAGTATCATTAAAACCAAGACAAAACACCATCACAAATCTCACTGAGTTTACCATTTAATTTGTATTAAATATTAATTTTATTTGAGACTATATAGTTGTTTCTTTATGGATGTTCCCTTCACCAGGTTCACAGTCTTACTCAGCAATGCAATTGCATATAATGACATCAGTTTGGCATTACATATAATTTTTGGTATCACTATTAATTGTCGTGGAATCTATATCACTGCCGTAAAGTTTAGAAAATAATGGGCGAGAGGTAATTTTTCGTGGAATTCGGTGATAATTTTGATGAGATAATATAATAAGTTGTCTTTTCATTGTATTTCATTTCTTTTCGATACCCAACGAGACACTGCATGGATCTTGACGATGGATGCATCGTAGCAGAATTATTGTGTTTGTTTTCTATCCCATACACTTATTGAGTAAGGGGTTTGTTCTGATCCTTCCCCTGTTCTCTTGACCCATTGCGAGATATGCTATGATGGCAGCAAAGTCTCGCAGTCCTCTTCGAGTCAAAGTCCTCTAAACTGACTCAACAAGATTTTGCGACCACTAAGTACCTCTTATTCCAAAGGTTTTCCTTTGCGATCTCGGAACATTTATGATAGGCTTTCGTGTGGGCTAGGCTATCCGTTACGATCCTAGCAGGTTGTCTCTTTAGTCAATATCTACTGTCATCTCTAGGCGACAAGAAACAACTGAAACATTAGTCTAGGAATCGTCGTACTAGAATAGTAGTTCAAAAAATGTTCAAATGTTTCTAATTCTATGGATCCAAACTACTTTGGTCATCAGTCCCTAGACTTACGAACTACTTAAACTAAGTTAAACTAACCTAAGGACGACACACACATCCATGCCCGATGGGGTATTCGAACCCCACACGCGGGAAGCCGTGCGATTCGTAATTTGGCGCTCCAGATCGCTCGGCTACTCTCGCGCGGCAGAATAGTTTGTCTGATATCCTCTGTAGATGTGTTAATTTCCCTTGAGCCCTTCCTGTAAATCGATATCTGCCATTCATTTTCCGTAATAATTATTTTCAGATGTTCATTCATCTGAAAGATGGAAGTTTACCTTCCGGCCTAATGTTTCCTCTTCTTGCTCTTATTCTTATTCTTGTTCTTATTCTTTTACCCTTGTCCTGTGTGCGTTGGGTTGGCGTACTTCATTTAAGGACGAGAGGATCCTGATGCCCTTCCTACCCCACCCCATACTTACACCCAACTGTCTATTGTATTATACGCGCTACAGTATGGTTATTAGCCGCGCGTGCCGTATGTCGCAGAGAATATACAGAAATGAAACTCAGTGAAATACAAGTTATTCATTTATTCAATACTCATATTTACTTACGAAACGTTCACACAAAATATTGAAAGTGTCCTCCCTGTTTTTGACTACGCAATTCAATTCCTCTAATCATGTTTCCAAACACAGGCTGTAACATTTCTTTTGTAACAGAAGCAGTGAAAATGGATACTGCAGTTTTCAATTCTTCGGTGGATTTTGGATAGTTTTTGAAGAAGTTGTCTTTCACTGCACCACTGAAAAAAAATCAGATGGTGTTAGGTTTGGAAATCGTGGAGGCCAGAGTTCCTGTGAAATTATGTCATCATCAAAAACATCAGCAAGCAGTGACATTGAAACGCGAGCTGTATGCGCGGTTGCACCATTTGTTGAATCAACTTTTAAAATTTTCACTTAAGTTCTCGTATGGATGGCTACAGAATGTCACTGCAGTATCGTTATGCGTTTATCGTTTCGTTGAAAATTTTTGGACCCACAATCCGACGTCTGGAAATTGCGTTGCGGAGCGCGCCGTTTCTTGACGTCGGAGGTCCTAGTCCTCCCTGGGGCATGGTGTGTGTGTTGTCCTTAGGTTAGTTTACCTAGGTTTAAGTAGTTTGTAATGTACGGACTGATGACCACGCAGTTTGGTCCGATAGATTTACAAACGTTTTGAACAAATTCGTATTTTCACAGAATGAAGTGGTTCCTCATGAATACGCAATGGATTTGCAATATTCAAGATACAAGAATTTTTCGAGTTCATGTACCCGGATAATTGATACCACGTCTCATCAGTGAAAAACGTTTCATTAACACTATTCATTCCATGTTGTTGAATGACATTTTTGAACCATTGACAATAATGAAGTCTCTCGCCATGATCCGTATTTTTCAATTCTTACACGGGTGTCACTTTGTATTGGAAAAGTTCTATTTTTTTCTTGCCGCTGCGTGGGCAGTTCCGACACTAACATGGATTTCTTCGGCGAGTTTTCTTACTGACTTGTTCGGACTCATGGACATTTTATGGGAAATATCGACTAGATTATCATCAGACAAAACGCTAGGACGACCACTTCTCGGTGCATCTGCCACGGAACCCATACTTCGAAATTGTTAATGAAATCACGCACAATATCGCGATGTAGGATTGTTGTCTCTGGGAAAAGTGAATCAATGTCTGACGAACTGTATTTACCGCCAGCTTTGAACACTTCTTCGACTAAAACCACACGTTCTTCAATGGTTTGCATTTTAACAATTGCAAAAAGTAAAAAAACGAACATAGGAACTAAAGTTAAACGTTCACGTAAACACGTAACGACACATACCAATGATACTACCTATGCTGGCTGAGATAAACAAAATATTGGTGTGTTAGCAAAGTACACCTGAAGGGAGTTAACCCAGGCAGGCGAACAATCATACGACACTGTGAAGAGACTTTTTGAACATCCCGTATGTTTGAAGATTGTTCCTTTAAATGTTTGTAAATCAAGTAACTGAAGCTATATACTGCTATTAACCCAGTGGGAAATGGGAAATCGCATAAAAGCTACATCCAGGCTGACCGGTGAACTGACTCACGTTGCTAATTCGCTGGGAGAATTCGAACCGGGACCAGCACACCATCCCGTCCCGAAAAGCGGCGCTTTCCGCAGTAAGGTTAACAGAACAGATACCAGTCTGACATTTCAGAAGATATAAATAAATAAATAAAAAATGACATTTACTTAAAATAGAATCAGTGTAAAAGCGCTGAGACATGTGAAGCCTCTTGGAAGACTTCTCATTTCCACGTTCGAAACGCTGCTGTTTTCAGTCAGCTTCTCCAACCACAGCAAGTTGAAGCTTCCTGGCAGATTAAGACTGACTGCCAGAACGGGAATCCAGCCCGTTACCGAGATAGCGCTCTTTTTTGTGGTATATTGGTTCAATGGGTACACTGGACAACTTTTTTTCTACGTTGATCGATGTTTTCTATGCACAGGTGTTTTTCTGCTTTTTTGTGCGTGTGTGTGCTTCTGTTAGAGAATGGCTAGTCCTCTGACCGAGCGCACTAAGGCTACCGTGCAGGCAAGAGCTCCTCTGACACGCCTCATGGCCCATCTTCACAGTTTTACTTCCACCATTATCTCCTTCATTACAATCTCCACAGAACTCTTTCGAACGTTGCACTCCTGAAAGAAACATACTGTGAAGACATTGCTTAGCCACAGCCTAGGGCAGAGGTCCGAATACTTTTGAAATTTTTTATCGAGGTCCAGGAGCAAAACCACATATTATTTAACAATTTTTTGTTTTAATTTTCAGTCTCAAACTAATATGAAATACAAAAGACGCGAAACAAGAATGTGTATTCATCCAGTACAACATATATTATTTGCTATTTATTTACTTTTATTTTCACTCACAGAAAGTATTAAATAAAATGTGTTGTCAAACTTCTACTGAAAAATCCAGTAATAGGTCATACATTAAAAATACTATTTTTTGCTTATTTTCACTAAAAATTACGAAATACAATGATCTGTAGGTATTTGTGTTAAAAAAATAAATGCAAGAAATTACATTTGCGGTCTTCAACCACTTTCTTAAAGTTAGGTTCACATGCGGAGCAGCTTATGCGAATAGTGTCTCCAAAGTGGGCTGCCGTTAATCTTGAGAGATACTTATTCTTCAACAAATTAGTTTTTTTATGTAATTTGAGAAATATATGTGGAGCCAAACATAGTAGCCAGGTAAATGCGTAATGTTTTGCGATTTTCATATTTCTCCGGGATATGTTCACTCCACAATTCGTCATTGGATTCATTTTTAAAAGGTTGCAAGGAAATATTATCTATTTTTGGAATTTCCTTCTTCTCGTGCTGCATTTGTGTGCACAGTGCTTTTAAGCGGCTCACCAGCCATCTTGATCCCTTTTGCCGCCGCATGTCAGCGTATTCTCTAGCGTCGCACATCATGACAACCATTTATTTAATCTACCTATAATTATCATTGAGGGTTCTAATTATACAGCAGATAACTGTACAATTCTAGAAAAACCATAATGGTGAAAAAAGGTTTTTTAATAATTTTAGTGCATAACTTACACTTTCAAAATATTTTTGGTGGTTCAGTCTTTGGCCTTCCGCGGTCCGGACCTGGACCGCGGTCCGTCAGTTGCAAGCTGCTGGCCTAGGGGATGTTTCCATAGTAATATTTTCACTTTGCAGCCGAACCGTAATTAAAACCCGGAAATTACGTCTTTTGCGGAAGCAAAAGTTCCCGGGTTCGAATCCAAGTCCGGAACGTACTTTTAATCTGCTACTAGGTTTCATATCAGCGTACACTCCGCTGCAGATTGAAAATATCTTTCTAGATATCAGCGCACATTTTTGTGGTGTTTGAGAGATCGTAAGATAACCGAGAGAAGCAGCTACTGTAAAGGCTGGTGCTATTGGTCTCGTAATACACGGGATGCGCTACAGCCGGCAACATTGAGGCAGGGACAGAGAAGAAGCGATCACTGGAGGGAGTCGGTCGCCACGGATGGCTGATGCTGGGAGGCGCGAACTGCGCCGTCACGACTCGCACCTGGCATCCCCCCCCCCCCCCCCACTCCCCACCCACAACCACGACACTCTCATGCTATTTTTCTCTCTCTCTTTCTTTTTGTTGTCCAGATTGTCCTGCAGCCACCGATATTTGGAGCTGCTTTCACAATCTTCCCGATACCGCGCTTCAAGAGTTCGCTACTACCCTTTTCCGTTTGTCAGTAGTGAGAAACTTCGTCTCGATGTCTGAATAAGAGAACATCAGCTGCTCCTCCGAACCATCAGCAAGAGACGTTCTCGCACTTGTTATTCCCCTTACCCTCCCAAGCTGCAGTCATCGAACACGTCTCGCAGTGACATCGACTATTCGTGATGCCGTGGCCTCGCATAATCTTACACTGTAGATCCAAAGAAACTGGTACACCTGCCTAATATTGCGTAGGCGCCGGCGACCAGTCAGAAGGGCCGCAACACTTCGTGGCATGGACTCGGTTTTTGTCGGAAGTAGTGATGGAGGAAAGTGACGCCAAGCATCTACATCTGCATCTGCTTAGGATACTCTGCTACTCTCATTTAAGTGCCTGGCAGAAGGTTCATCGAACCACTGTTATGTTATTCATCTCCCATTCCATTCTCGAATAGCGCACGGGAAGGAAGAACACATAAATCTCTCCGTTCGAGCTCTGATTTCGCGTATTTTATTCTGATGATCTTTTCTACCTATGTATGTTGGAGTCAACAATATATTTTCACATTCGGAAGAGAATCTTGGCGATTGGAGTTTCGTAAGTAGCCAATGCCGCAGCGATAAGCGCCATTGTTCTAATGATTCCCATCCCAGATCCTGTATAATTTCCGTAACGCTGTCTCCCCTGTATCGTGATAATACGAAACGAGCTGCCCTTCTTTGGACTCTTTCGTTGTCCTCCGTCAAACCTACCTGATAAGGATCCTACACTGGAAGCAATACTCCAAAAGAGGACAGACAAGCGTAGTGTATGCAGTCTCTTTAGTACTCCTGTTACATATTTTAAGAGTTCTGGCAATAAAACGCAGTCTCTGGTTCGCCTTTCCCACGACATTATCTACGTGTTTCCAGTTTAAGACTGAAGTAATAGTAATTCCTAGATATTTTGTGGAGTTTACGCCCTTCACGTTTGATTGATTTATCTTGTAAACAATGTTTAAAAATCAATGTTCAAATGTTTGTAAATCTTAAGAGACTTAACTGCGGAGTCATCAGTCCCTAAGGCTTACAAAGTAAGGGGTGAATCAATTCCCCGACGGCGAACAGCAGCGCTCAACGCAGCATGGCGCCTCAATACGCCCGGCCATTCTGCCGCTGCTACAAGTAGCACCACAACATTTCATTATGATATCACTTAAGCTATAACTATGAAAAATCATATTAAGATGGAGAAACAAATGGTGCAGACAAACCAGCCTACGCATGCGAAGCAGTGGGCGTTAAGCTAGTTATTTATAAATGACTAATAACATCACTAAGAAATTAATTAATGAAAGTGGGGGGGAGTGATACATTATGAAGTAACTTTCCATTTTCTCTGTGTCTTAGTTGCAGGTCAATAAAATAAATTAACATATACACTTTAAAACATTTATTACTGGTTGAATTTAGTGCATACAAATTTGATGATTTTTTTACTTCACTGAGCTATGATTTTATTGATTTCAAAACCAAAAATTTCAAGAACATTGTATAAAAGAATAACAAGCGAATCTTTTCTTGTATTAATTTTCCCAAAATTACAAACTACAAAATTGAAATTTGGTAATAGAACAATAAGAAAATCGAATGGAAATGCATTAGAATTACTTTTGATATAATTGTGTATATGTTTTTACCTATATATGCCTATTCTTTGTGCCTTCAGAGTGATCATTGTGTTTCACAGTGAACAAGTAACTTTCAACTAATCCTAAACAACTCTATGCTGTAGTATACATTTATTTCTATGCATTGTAGTTCTAAGAAATAAGTCGTGCATATACCACACAGTCTGGCTTGGAATAAATGCTGTAAGAAGTTGTCTATATATACTAGATTTATCTTAGATATGAAAGTTTATAATATTACATCATATATTTGAGTGCTTTCCCAGTATGACAGTCGTAATCCCATCAGAAGTATTGCCCTGGTGTTCTTTTTCCTATTGTGATACCTAGATTACTTTGTGTGATAGTCAAAGTTTTCTTTACTTCCTTTTATTACTCATTCCATTGCTAACAAACATAAGCAAAGGCAGTGGTTGGAAAATCAATCAAGAAAACGCTTTTGTATATGTCATCAGTCCCAACATTTCTGCCCAATTTGTATTGATTTTAAGCATTAGTTACATTCCATAGTTCTTTTTCTAAATCCACCAAGACTGCTAGCACTGAACAGATTTTCTATTTTTTTATTTGATCCATTCATTTATTTTTTGTTTTTGCAAAAATCTTTTTGCATATACTTTCTGGTTCTGAGTGAGAGACCATTTGTCAAGAGGTGAAATAATACTAGAATATGATTATCCAATCATAATATTACGAATTTATGTATTTCTCGATGTTTATCAAAAATTTGTTACATTTTGATATGAGTTTATAATCTTAATAGCGTCAGCTAATGTATTGTTCTGACTTGGTCAATTCTCCTCTAACTTTTTGACACTACATCTTAATACATTTCCCCAAAGCATAACCTGTAAGAGTCAGCCAGAGAAGAAAATCAAGTTAAACATTTTTAGACAAAACATACAATTATTCATATATATGTTTACGAATATTACGACTTATTATGTGTCAATGTACTTTTAAATGTGATATGTTCCATTTTATCTGCATGTGGGATTTTTTTTATTGGTGTAAAACTGTTTCTTCTTTGTTTATTTCTTTTCTAAAATTTTCTGATTTAAGCATTTGAGAATACTTAAACTTCTTTTTCTTGCAGCTCAAGATTCATATGATACTTGGGTTATCATTCTCGTGGTTATACTGCATATCATACAGTTGACATCATTTTAAGATATGATCGGTAGTCGGTAATCAATAGTCTAACTTTTCAGTAGCGAAGACAATGGACCAATGTTGGTTTGATAAAAAGAAATTTCTTACCATTTTTATGAAAATGAGTTGCAGCTAAATATACGTGCATTTCCCTATTCAACTTTTTTGTTAAAATGGCAGTGCATGTTCTAAATATGAAAGCCACTAATGGGTGATAACTAAGCTCTTACTCTTATTTGTAAATGAGGTTAACAGGAAAATTTCATTGAAATAATAACAAGTGCAACATTCCACTTAGTCATTATATAAAAATACACAAATTACAAACATGACAGCTTACAAAACACTGGAATTTTGTAAGCTGTCATGTTTTTAACTTGTGTATTTTTATATAATGACTAAGTGCAATGTTGCACTTGTTATTTATTGTAACAAAATGACCATCTTATAACATATATGAGACCAGATGATGGTGACATAGTGCACCGAAACCGGTCGTCATTTAATAAATTATTAATTTACGATCTTGACTTTTTATTTTGAAAACTATAAAATGATCAGATCGCCTCCAAACCCGACTATGTCAGGTAATCTTAACTTATTTATCTCGCCGTGACAACTACGGTTTCACACACGTCCGTTTTCTTTTTTCACTCCATCTCTTCTAAATGCAGACACAGCGCAACTGTAATGTAAACAATAGCTGAGCATAACACCGCCAATTTGAAGCAACTTTTACTAAATATTGGATGATAGTGCAATACCCCCTTTACGTTTCATCTAATAACTTTGTCAAAGAATAAGACCAATTATGAATAACAGTGTTTGTCCGTCTTTATAGCTACAATAAAAATGCGATTTTTCTCACCAAACGAGTTTCGTTTTAATGATAGTAAAACATCTTCAGTGGTCTGTAATAATAGGAATCTACAGTTTGTTTTGTTTTTAGATCGAAAACAGTTCGTTAACGAAACATGAAAAGTAGGCCTAACGTTTTGTTAGGGAAATTCTGTCTTGTTTTCGCTTCACATCATGGAATGCCGGTCTGTTTCATGCAGTACCGCCGGTTCTTCACGCTGTGTCGTTTTTTCCACTACTTCCACTGTCACTTTTGCACTGCCCATAATTGTTTTCACAGATCAGACGTGTTTGTTTTTATTTTGACCGATTCTGCACAGTGTTAGTGGAGTGTTACCAACATCACGGATGCAGTTCTTTTTATATGTTTTATAATAAATTATGTTTTAGTGTATTTAGTTTTGATGTAAGCGGACTGGAATTATTGGAAAAATAATATATATATATATATATATATATATATATATATATATATATATATATATATATATATATTGGAGACGTTTCTATTTATTAATTATTTTTATATTATTATTATTGGTGGGGGAGGAGGTTGAGTAGTAGGAAAAGATGAATGAACGGTGGTTGGATGTGGTAAGGTGGGATGTGAAGTGAGATGGAAGACAAAAGTGATGCAAGTGGTGTGTGTGTGTGTGTGTATATGTGTGTGTGTGTGTGTGTGTGTGTGTGTGTGTGTGTGGTTTGGGAGGGAGGGGAGAAACAGTGCTATTCGTAATTATGAAAGCAACTACGAACATTATGGCCACACAAACGAAGAATAAGACCAATATTTCATCCCACTATTTAGTAAAAGTAGTTTACTACCGGCCTAAGTAAATTTATCTGTAGTTGTTAAATTGGTGCCTTACTTTTCTTCATTCAAGGTGGGATGGACTGATTTAGCTCACGGTTGCGGGTGTACAAAGAGGAAGCAGACTTTCCCACGTCGTGTCCGAAATGAAGAGCCGCCTGGAGTGGCGTGTTGTCGGCTTCGGCGCCACAGCGGCCCACGCTGCCCACGGCGGCGCTAATCTCAGCGGCCACGGAAGCCGATCATAATTCTAGGGTCGCTGCTTCTGCCTCCGCCTGCTGTCTTCTGAGCCACGCCGCACCTGGCGCCGTTTTTTGTTGACCTCGGCGCCACCTTCTTGCCTCCCCCCCTCCCCCCACTCCCCTGCAGTCAACATCCAGTCGGAGCACCCTCCACTACCTCAGTAACACACTGCTATACAGCCGAGGTCAGCTTCACCTGCCGACGAGTGTTGGCCCTAGAAAATCAAACAAAACACAATATCCCTTCATCTACAGCCACATACCTGTTCTACAGTCCGCCCCTGGTGGCCATGCGGTCTGCGACAAGCCAGTCACGGTCTGCACGGCCACTACGTCGCGGGTTCGAATGCCCCCTCGGGCATGGATATTTGTGCCGTCCTTAATATTAGCTAGTTCACAAGTGGTTTGCAAGTTTAGGGACTGAAGACCCTGTAGTTAAGTCCCATAAGCTGTACAATTTTTTTTTTTGTCACACTTAAGAATCTTGGTTTGTTGGTGTTTTAAAGGGACCAAACTAGAATGGTCATATGGTCATCAGTCCCTTCTTTAGAATGAGGAAGAGAGAACACCGTATCGTTTTCACTCTATGTCCACAGTCTAACATGCACACCCACGACATTCCCACTGATTTTTGTTTTACACTGCGACAGTAGCGCTACAAGTGGCCATCAAACTAAATTTTGTGCATACGATATCGGATGCGTGCGAATAGCGTAGTTTATACTGATTTTAACGTACTGTTTAGAGTGGGAAACGTATGTAAAGCCATAAAAACCCGCAATACGAAGGTTGGAACTTAAATAGTGGTAGCTATTTATTACCAACAGCTACAAAAGAGTTACACGTTTGCACCTCTTACTATCCTTCAAAGTAGTCACCAGCGTTGTGTAGAACCCGTTGCCTACGAAGACGAAAGCATAGTATACCGTTAGCAGAGCCTGGTTTGTTGATGGTGCAAATGGAGCGGTCTACTGCCTGTCGAACATTTGAACCTGTAGTGAATGCCAAGAAGTGGTTCATTCATCTTCGGAATCAAATCAAAGTCACAAGGACTTACGTTCGGGGAGTATGGTGGATGGTACAGTACTTCCCAGCCCCATTGAACGAACAGAGCAGCCACAGCTTGCGCTGTATACGCCCGCAAATTGTCGTGCAAAATTATGGGTTGGTTACGCAGAAAGTGTTGCCGCTTCTTTCGCAAAGCTGGTCGCAGGTGATGCTGCAAAAACTTGCAGTAATACTGTGCACTGACGGTCTGCCGTGGAGGAACGTAATGCATTAGGAGAACACCATCACGCCTGCCGCAGTGGCCGAGCGGTCTGCGGCGCGCCAGTCACAGTCTGCACGGCCGCTACGGTCGGGGATTCGAATCCTCCTCGGACATAGAAGTTTGTGTCGTCTTTGGTATAAGGTAGTTCATAAGTAGTTTGTTAAAAAAAAAAAAAAAAAAAAAAAAAAAAATGTTGAAATGTTTGTAAAGCTTATGGGACTTAACTACGGGGTCATCAGTCCCTAAACTTACAAACTACTTATGAACTACTTACGAACTAGGACGGCACAAATATCCATGCCCGAGAGGGGATTCGAACCCCCGACCGTACTGGCCGTGGAGACCGTGACTGAAGTGCCTCAGTCCCCTCGGCCACTGCGGCCGGCAATTTGTTAAAATGTCCAAATGTTTGTAAATCTATCGGACCAAACTGCGTGGTCATCAGTCCGTAGCTTACAGACTATTTAAACTAAGGTAAACTAACCTAAGAACACACACACACACACCCATGCCCTAGGGAGGACTCTAACCTCCGACGGCGAGCAACCGCGCGCTCCACAGCGAGGCGCCTTAGACCGCTCGGTTACTCACCGCGGCATAAGTAGTTTGTAACTTTAGGGACTGATGACCCCGCAGTTAAGTTGCTTAAGCTTAACACACATTTGAACATATTTGAACACCATTTCAGTCGTACACCAGGAACACCATAACCTTCGCCATAATGGGGCTCTGACGCACTTTCGACTTTCTCGGCGACCCGTAATGATGTCATTCGTTGGATTGACGTTTCAGTTTTGGCTTTACGATGTAGCGCATGACGCATCCAGTTTTACGATTCGGCATAAGAAAGCCTCTTCATCGCGCTCAAAGCGCTCCAAGTGCGTCTCAGCAGCGTCGTAGCGCATCCATTTCAGCATTTCCGTCAACTCATGCGGAACCCATTGAGATGCAGTTTTTCGCATGCTAATGCGTTCCTTCAGGATGCGAAGCCCAGTCGAATGCACTAATCCGGTTTCGTGGGCGAGCTCACGAATCGTGTGGCGTCGATCACTGTTCACTAACGCAGCAACAGTATGCACTTCTTCAGAAACGCTAGGACGACCTGCGACATGCATGTCTACCACAGTTTTCCGACCTTCGTTGAAGGCTTTTAGCCAACGTGCCACTATTCTGTACGCACGCTTCTTGAAGACCTTGATGACACTGTCATGCTGTACAACCTCTGGAACATTCAATCTTGATACACCTTCGTTGTTCCTGTTTCGTAAACATAGTGACACCGTTACGTTAGACCGCTCGCTGACAAGTGACTGTGTTTTTTTCTCGATTGTGTGCACGCCAGTGACGTGGGACGGGCGAAGTCATTTGCTCGGAGGTAAGGTAGGTATGTCAACAACGTGTGCTACCAGCGACAATAGAAGATTAGATTGCAGCATGTCTCCACAGCAGTGTTGCCACTATTTATATTCCAACCCTGGTATTTACTGAAGAATTTCAAGTCTTTTAACTACAAAAATGGCTAGTAAACTTTAAAGATGTTGAAATTTAGCAAAAAGACGTCACTTTTTTTATTCAAGAACGTTAAGGTTTCTTTAAAATAATTTATTGAGTCAAGATCGCTAAAAATTTTTGCTCCTGTTTGCTTAGGCCAAGAAAACATTTTATTCATTATAACAGTCCACCCTGCGATGGAAATTTTTTTTAACAAGATATTTACTTGCGTTAGAAGATTATGTCTTTATTTTTACATATGACGTTAAGGTGATGTACATGTTTTGTTAACTGTCACCTTAATGTATACCACAATAACTTTGCAGTTTGTAGACATTATATAGCTTTTTGCAGTATTTGTACTGAACCTTCTGAAGATGGTGACTGAGCTCACCGAAACCGGTTAAGTGACAGAAATAAATGTTTGGCGATCTTGGCTCAATGAATTGTTTTATATAAACTGTTGATCGCCCTCCAGTGGCGTAAAATGCCTTTTAACTATATTAAGGTTTCTTGTTACAATATTCCAGTCGAATCAGTCGGTGTGGAACGTCTCAGGAAACTGCATGGAATGGAATACCAACATTATTTTATTTACCAAATCATACACCACAGTTGCAGCTAAAGGAAAAGTTCCACACAGATGTGGCCAGTGGCTTAATTAAGGGATGGGGCCTGCCCCTTCCCCCGAGAAATAATTATAAAGAAAAATTAAGTACGGTATCTGAATTATGTTAATGAGTGATGCGTGAAGGCCTCCCCTTGGTAGACATACTTCCTTGTATTTGTGACATATTTTCATGATTTAATGTCAACAATAAAAAAGCTTGATATCGATAAAGTAAAAGGGGCTTCAGCAAAAATTATCCTCTGAATATGAGCAGCAAAACTAATTCAGAATATCGTGGGTTGTCTACTTACAATTACTTAACTTACGTTTACATTAGCCTCGCGCTCGCCGCGGTGGAGTGGCCGAGCGGTCTAAGGCTCATCGCTGCGGACCGCCCGGTTTCTCGCTGTCGGAGATTCGGGTTCTCCCTGGGGCATGGGTGTGTGTGTTGCCCTTAGATTAGTTTACCGTAGTGTAAGTAGTTTGTAAGCTACGGACTGATGACCACGCAGTTTGATCCGATAGATTTACAAACATTTGAACATTTGAAAAATAATTGCCCTCGTAAAGCGAAGATTCCACGAGAAAACCTCAGCGTTGTCAAGCGATTGGCTAAAATGAAGACTCACAGAATATTTACTATTCAGCATCTGTTGCCAACATTATCATAGAAGGCCGCTGGGATATTTTGTAAAATTTAACCGGCACTGGGAGGTATGAAATGGTATCTTTTACGTGTCAAGGAAAAAAACCTGACACAATAACAACAAATAAAAACGAAAGTGTATACTTCTCATGCCATTTTCGAATTATATAACTTTCAATAGCCAAATATTTGAAATGTAACTACAATTTCGGTGTTTGTATATTTATACAACGCCAAGAAATAATGTTATTTCAATACTGCGATATTCAGAATTCCAGAGCTGACAACATGTTGACTTCGTAGTTCCACCCGTGCACCGCTACATGCCTCTCCCGGCGCATCATCATTTATATCAGCATTGTCGACTTCGTAGCTCCACCCGAGCACCGCTAGATGCTTCTCCCGGCACATCATCCTTCATATCGGCATTCATATGAAAACAGAAAACATCCATTTCCTTTAACCACTCTTAACCACTGCGAAAATGAAGCATTTGAACGGCACAAGAAAGTGAGTTGGGAGCACTCGATGTTTCGATATTCACTTATTTTAGTACGTTATTTTAATACTGCAGATGCGATGCATTACAGCGTCTTTGGTTGAGGCGAATAGCCAATTAGTGAGCTGATTGTTGGAGAATGTAGGACTTGATCCAAGCTGTAGATAGGAAAATTTCTACTTCATTTTACCATTTTTAATGGCTAAATGCACACATAATATTTATATTCGTGAAATCTAAGATAAAAAAATCTTTCGAATTATGTAACTTTCATTGGCCTTCTTGCACGAATAAATTAGTAATCTGTATCAAAATTTTCGTGTAAGCTTATTTATAAAATGATTTTTTTTAAAACATGTGTTTAGAAAATTGTTCAAATATTAGAAAACCGTTCGGACCAAACTACTAATGTTCAACAGTCCCGAGACTTACAAACAGTTTGAACTAACTTACATTAAGGACAACACACACACACTCACATACACACAGACACACACAGGCACCCGCGCACACTCACACACACAAACACACACACACACACACGTGAGCGCGCGCACGCGCGCGCTCGCGCGCCCGCCCGATAGAAGGCTCGAACCTCCGGTGGGAACGACCGCCTAGGCCATAGCATGACGCCTTAGACCACGCGGCCATTCCACGCAGCTATCTCTAGTTTTTTGTTTATAAAGTATCTGCAGTGGTCATTCCAGAAATGGCTCTGCATTTTGATGTTTCTAGATCAAAAGCAGGTCTAATTTGAAAATTTTGCGTACAATTTTCTAACAGTGTTTTTACTTCTTGTCTACATAAGAAACTGTTGCTATTTGTTCACGTACTAATTAAAGATTGCATTTCATATATCAAATTTAATGATAAATTATAAAACCGAAATGACTGAAATAGCAGTTAATAATTTAAAGTGATAGTATTGATCGGTTGGTAGTGATAAACTGATTGATTGCATGAAATTTTATAAAAGACAAATTAATGCCAACAGTTTTTGTTAAAAGTGATAAACATAGTCTAAAGAAACTGTCAATATAGATATTGTTGCTCAAAAGTAATGATAACAGTGGAAAAGTGCACTATACCAGTTTCAGTTCAGTAGCTGAGAATGAAGTCGATGACAGCTGTTGCACGTTGAGTTTACGAATTATTCAGTTTTACTTGCTTTTTCTTACACGGGTATTAAAAATTTCCCACCTTACCTATTTTAACTTTTATAAAATGCAAAAAATAAAACGTATTGCAGTTTCAGGTGTTCCGCATGTATTTCGGTTTCTACATTTCCAAGTGTTCAGATAACTATGGTGGAAGGGGTAGAGGGACAATTTCGCCTCCCAAGCCAAAGAAATTGAGCTTAATTCCCTTTTTCTTTTGATCACAATGCAACTTGTTTTCCAATTTTAACGGTTTATACGTGTGGCGGTACTGGCTTGCTACCCAGCAGCCATTGCTTTAGTTTAATTCATAATTTTATTTACTTATAATGAAATAGACAAGGGGCAGTAGGAAGAGGCTGTGCCAGATAGTAGCCAGACGGTACTGTAAGTACGGTCCCGTGAGAAAACTTAGCCCCTTTCTCTAAGAGTGATCTGATTGGCTGTTGCTATATCTTTACGCGCCACAACCAGCCAGCTATTTTATTAATTATTTAATAAATAAAAATTCAGTTATCAATTCTATTGCCATAATGTGTGTTAATTAATTGTTCGTGATTACACTATTGTTTTGTAGATTTATTAGATTAAGTATTTTAGGTAAAGAGTCAGTGTGGCGTTCTAGAAGTGTTGGTTGGCGCCAAAACTATTGGCGCTAGCGTGGAGCCCAGCTCCACGGCTAGGTCAGTTCACTGCGAGCCCCGACACGGTAAACATCTAGCGGAACTTGTGATAACCAGTATTGTATTAATAGGTCGATAATGGGGTTAAACTGTTTGTAAAGTGCGTGCAATGTGTGTCAAAGTGTGTTATAACTGTAGCAACATTAGTATTGTGAATTTTGTAAAGGAAACTAATATTGACGTCAATATGCAGTTTGTGGATTCTGTATTTATATGATTTGTAAAAATAAAAGAGCCACTGGCATCTCTGAAGGAATTCATCGACTTAGTTAATGGTAGTTAGATAGCCACAGTAGTTCAATTTCAGCCTCACCTCAGAAAACTTCGTCTACGACCTGTGTGCTGCTGCTGCACTGGGGACATCTACGAGAGAGAACACTCCAGATTAGTCAAATATTAAGTGACAACCGCCTACGGGCCTCACGTGCAACTTTCGGTCTGTTACAACTAGACGAGTTAGCACGCTGCTCGCGGTAACGTGAGTGAGGTAAAGGTAAGATAAGAAAGTGTCAAGGAAACTGTCACATGTGGACTTGATAACATAAACTTTAACCACAACATTGAATTGGTTTAAAGATTATTATTTATATCTTATATCTCACACCCGCCATAAATGGCTTAATAAGTTAGCTGCAAGTATTTTGGATACTGCAGTAGATATTATTGTAACCTCAACAAAAAACAAATTCGCACAGATGGAATCAGTAAACCATAAGTCTTTTGTAAGAAGAGGCACAACCAGATAGACCTTCTACGTAAAAATGAGTTCCCGAACGTATGCGGAAACGGGTGAAAGAAACAATTCCCTTTCATACAATCTTAGAGGTATATTTTGAAGACCACTTGTGTGGGATCTGCAAAGATCGCTGAGTCAGTAGAACTACCGAGGCTTGTCTAGGCAGGCGTGCATCGCTGGTCGCTAAGTAGTTGCCCGACCTGTGGTGGCGTCTGTTCCAAACTCTATTACCAACTCCAGGGACGCCAGTAGTTGAGGTATCGATTAGGCTCCGTCAATGCCAATCCTCACTTCGCCGCTAAGGAGGCCGAAGCTAGACCCTTTACTTCTCCCTGTGATGGCTGGAGCTTGAGTCTTCTCTTAACCTCTCCAATATCTTTTTTTAAAGTACTCCACATGGAGTACTCTCGAGCACGAACCATGCAATCGCAATACGGCTCTCATTTTAGAGCTATAAGCGTTCTTTCTGAATTCCAGAACAGACTCCTCTCTCTTTCAGAAGACTGGAAGCCTTATCACAGCAAATCTATTATGACAGAGGCAAATGGCACAGTACGTTAACTTTGGCCTTTCAGTCGAGAATTCGTTTGTTTTCACAGAGGAAGGCTCCACGAGTATGACCTCGCGACACGAAACAAATTTTTCCGAGTACCTGATCAAAGTGTAGAGGCATCTAGGCTTTTTCATCCCCATTCAAGTAACAAATTATATGTTTCACAATATTTTCAGATACCAATCCCTCAGGATGATCCACTGCAGAACGTGCCTGGGTACTACACTTGTAACCTCTTACCTCTGGGTAAAACTACCAACCACCGTAAACACGATAAAACCGCATCCAAAGCTAATGTAAGGGCACAACCCATGGTGGGATTTTTCGATATGACTGCGTGTGTACCTAAGAATAAGACACTCTTGATTTTTATCGGACTTTAGACTGACTATTTGCTAAACGGTGACAAACTGCTGTGCACAAGAATTGATCAGTTTACTGAATGTTACTTATACGGTCGCCAGCCTGCTTAGGAAATAAAATGTTCAAACTGTTATTAATGACCTGATTCCAATCTGTTATAAATATTACTTTAAAACAACTAGGTACAAAGAAGTAGAAAGCGTTAGGTTTATGGTCCAATAACAAACACTATAATCTCTATTTGAAGCAATATGCAATATAAGACAAACCAAATCACTTACTTACTACTTAAATATAGCTCTGAATATGAAAGAAATATTTGCACTTGATCAAACAATGAAAGATTTTTGGACATAGTTCCCCTAGTTCAGTCACTTCTGGATTGCACTCATAAATTACACAAATTTACCAACCACAAACCTATACTTAACTACGTTTTGATTAAGCAGTGTATTAATAATTTTGCGGAAATTTTACTGATGGATTTTCTAAAGATATGTTGGTAGCCCTGAGACTGGTATAGTGCACTTTTCCACTGTTTTCATTAACTTTGAGCAACAATATCTATATTGGCAGTTCCTTTAGACTGTTTATCACTTTTAACAAAAACTGTTGACATTAATTTGTCTTTTATAAAATTGGAAAGAAAATATATACTCTACTCCTGTTTTCATGCAATCAATCAGTTTATCCCTACCAACTGATCAATAATATGACTTTAAATTATTAACTGCTATTTCATTCATTTCGTTTTTATAATTTATCATAAAATTTGATATATGAAGCGTAATCTTTAATTAGTACGTGAACAAATAGCAACAGTTTCTTATTACTTGTCAGTTATCTACTGCAAAAATGGAAGTAAGCATACAGAAAATTATTTAATTATTTATCTGTTCTTATTTAGGACACTCGGACATTTACACACTAGGATAGGATCTTGACTAGATAGGTGATAGGGATAAAACAAAGGTTATCACAAATGTTTAGTTCATTGCACTGATTATTGACACAAATCACTACATTTTGTCTGATCAATTCGCGCTACAATTGTAAAAGTACATTACCTTGTGAAGTATCCCGTGTTGAAGACGAGCAGTTGCGTGATTGCACAACTAGAGGCAAATCGACGTCAATCGTGGCTCTTGCTATGTGGCACCATATTCTCTTCTTAACGATGGATAAATTTACATTTTGCCCATAATTCCATGCCACGATGTAATATAGTCAACCAGCCTTCGCTTTGCTGCCTCGCTCACGTCTCGCCACTGACGGTCTCCACTCGACTCTCTCGATAAGCGACACTTTCTTAAAAGCCAAAACTTGGCGCCTTCCACGTCAGCAACGGAGAAGTACCTATGGTTTTACATTACACATAAATGCCCTGCGTTTGGACCAGACTACAATCTTTTTACATTTATAACAATAAATATTGCCATCAAAATACTGTACAACCAAGATACACAAAAACGTGTTTAACTTTACAAGTACTCCATATAAGATAACTTATATACCACATTTCACGAAAATAATTAAAGATCGATACCTAAGATTTTATATATCAACTAGCTTATATGCCCGTGCTTCGCAACGGTTGTTAAAGAAGGTTCTGTGTATATCATGGTTCTTTGCGTTCCGGACCTAGGTGAGCAAAAACACAATCCTTGTTGGATCTCTCTGTCAATAAACTCAGTTCTCCTAGCCAAGATGTCAAATTTAAGTAGAAGTCATTGTCGAAAATGATGAATGTTCATAAAGTTTTTCATTCTAAGAGTGAAATTAATTTATGTCCGTGCTTCGGAACAATGTAAATTCAATGTTAGGCTGTGTTCATAAAGTTACACATTGCAACAGCAGACAGCAGCGCCAAAAGCGGCTGGCAAATTACATTTCTGAAAACGATATTGGATAAGTGCGAATATTGATTTGTAACAGTTTTCACAAATATCTTCTTGAATAGGAATTTGGAATGAATTGTAAGACTGTGTGAATCATGAGACACTATACAAAAGAGCTTCGCGTGAAAGTGCTGGTCATAATGAGATGTGACAAAAACGGATGTATCTGATTCGGTAAAATTTTACTTTCTATCCCGGCGGCCTCGTGTTTTTATGTTGGCAACATCAATAACACGATATAAAATCGATGCAAAGATGACCGAACCACACAGAGGTGTAGATAAATACTGCTGTTCCTACTGTATGCTTGATTTCACGACAAAATATTTGCGTGTCACGCGATTGGCTTATGACGATGTCACATGATTCTCGTTATTCAACATCTGTTGCCAACATTATCACAGGAGGCCGCCGGGATATGAGTAGGACTACGTCGCATAGTTTTTCTTGACTCAGCTGTCAAACTATAACACCTTTCACGGCAGAGAGTGTCGCGGCTATATGTATCAGAGAGCACTGATTATCACAGACCAGTGAGCTTACTGGCACAGGCATATCAATATCTATGGCCTAAGAGACATTCAGTAACGTATGTCTGTGTTTCCACCACGCTTCCACGACAGTGATCAATATTCCATGAGTATTTTTATCTTTGAGTCCAACTGGATTTTTATCTTTGTTTTGTGTCTCTGTTCACACTCAGTAATGTGTGGTTGATGGAAACATGTGATCTATTTAACAAATTGCGTATTTGATATTCCTCATCGTTATTAAAGTCTGAAAGGACCGCATTCTCTGACGATTGAAAGAATAAACAGATTTTGACTCGTACCGTAAAGTTCGTAAGTAACAGAGTATATAGCTTTTCCTAAGAGTATTTATTGCATATTTTGCGAATTTTTGCTCGTCACACTCACCCACTGCCACGCACCGCGACCAAACTCCCTTACTAACATCATTAGACCAAGGGCTATCTACCACTACAACCACGAGTGGGTGGCAGTATGTTGTCATGGAGAAAAGTCTGTCAGCACGTACACACATAAGCCTTTTATATATAGATTAATTAATTAATTAATAATTAAAGCAAAAGAAACATTTGGTATTAAATAGTAAAAAATAGAAAAAAATACTGATTATGTACATTAATGTTACACACTAACGACACCGCAATTGGCTGACGCTCTTTAAAATACGTCAGCTACGTACAGAGGAGTGCCATGTATTTGTAGACTCAGTCCGTCGGCATTTCATAACAAATGTAAGATACTAGGTGCCTCAGCATGACATTCGATAGAACATTGTTCGCAGATTTTGCTATTAAGACAGTAAAGTAGACATGCTGTGTAGAGACTCTGAGCATGTAAATGGTGATTTCCTTGTCACATCTCACCGGGAGCAGAGCGTATGTTTGGAACGTAACACATAAAAAAACTCACTTATCGTGGTCGCTTAGGAAAAGCATATCAACCCGCCCTAGTTAAAATAAATAAATAAATAAATAAAAACCTCTTTTCCACCTTCATCGTAAACGGCTCACATACAAGCTTCTCTTCCGTAAAATCTTCGGAATAATTCTCGACATTACCGAGATTGGTCTGAACACAAAACTGCAGTGTGTAAGAAGGCGTCATCAAGTGTCGGTAGAGTTCTCTATTCAGATACTCTTCTTCAGTGGCGGCGCTAGGCGTCGGCGATGTCGGCAACCGCCGACGGCCTCGCGCCTGTGGGGGCCTCACAAGACAATGTTAAAATTTCAGATTTTTTTTATCTTTTTTGATATTTGATGTTAACGGCGCTTTTCAACTGCTAGGTTATGTAGCGACGACATGTATCTAATTTTCACTAGCTTAACGAAAGGACGAACACAACAGTATAGGATTCGACTCCCGGCGAGAGCGATCTCGCTCACCGTGGTATGACGCCCTAGTGCGCTCAGCCATTCCCGGCCGGCAGCTATTTAGTTCTCCGTATTTATTTCCGTATGAGTGTAGCAATGAAATAATTTTTAGTTAAACTTGGAAAGTGAGAAAACAATTTGGAATAAGTATATCCAAATGTTTATATAACAATCAGAATCACGATCACAGTTCCAGTCAGTACAGGTTCGGCCGAGAAGAGCTTCACAAAGTTGAAATTGATTAAGATTTACTTGAGAAGCACCGTGAGGCAAGAAACACGATTTGCGTTGTCAGTACTATCAACTGAAGCCAAAATAGCGGCTAGTATTAATTAAGATGTGATCTTAAAAAAATTCAGTGAGACGAAAAGCCGAAAAGTTTCTCTGTTTTAATTTGTGTATGATTATTGTAATTTTTCCATTGCTATAACACTTGCATATTATACTAACAAAATTTTAGTATAATGATTATTGATGTATAATACCGCCGCGGTGGAGTAGCCGAGCGGTCTAAAGCGTCTCGCTGCGGAGCGCGCGTGCGTTTGCTCGCCGTGCAGGTTCCAGTCCTCCCTGGGGCATGAGTGTGTGTGTGTTTGTCCTTAGGTTAGTTTACCTAGGTTTAAGTAGTCTGTAAGCTACAGACTGATGCCCACGCAGTTTGGTCCGATAGATTTACAAACATTTGATTTGTATAATACAGCTCATTTTATTTAACATTTTCTTCCTTACTGGAAAAATGAAAGGGGCCTCGCAAAGACGAGTTCGCCGACGCCCAGTTTTCGTCTAGCGCCGCCACTGCTCTTCTTCTCTAACAAGCATTGTGAATGTCGTTTTCTGTATCCCTTCCACTAAACGTGGCTTCATATGTGCTAAGCTAACCTGTATCATTCTGATCTGTCCTTATTATTACTATTATTATTATTATTCACACTCACGAGTCGCAGGCATTAGCAAGCGGGGTAGCTTCCGTGCCTCAACGATAAGAGCTCCAAAGCGGAAGGATCTTAACTATAACTTGTGTAATAATCATCGTACATGTTCTCTAGCGAATTGTCATCAAAAGCCGTGATGATAGATCACAGTGAGATCATTGGATAACTGGAGCGAGGCCAGACAAAGGTGTGGTTCCTGAAGAGGGACAGCAGGATTTTGACTTATAAGGAAAGTACATGGGCTCGAACAAACATATGTATGAACGTTTGGTTAAAGGATCTCTACGTACACCTCAATGTGCTAGTGGGTGTCGTTTTTCTGCAAAGCTCTGCAACCATGCTCTAGATAGCACTGTCAATGTAATTGTGGACGCCACACTTCATGCAGATAACTATAACTTATGTAATAATCATCGTACATGTTCTCTAGCGAATTGTCATGAAAAACCGTAATGATAGTTGCAACTTTAACCTTTTTCCCGAAAGACTGTTGGTATTCACTGCCACTGCTTCCATCGCCTCTTCCCGCACTTACCGTAGCACTACCGTTTGCAATGAGTTGTTCCTCATTATCATCCCTATTATCATTATTATGAGTTTGTAACAACAGTATCTAACTTATGCTCATATTTCTGTACCATAACAGATACGAGAAAGCATGAAAATGATTCATCTTCTACACTAATACCATCTTCACGAAGAAGGGTTCTTCGTAACTTCATCTCAACTAATCGCAATACATTAGCAGGATTGATTAGCAATCGCCGCCCCATCTGACGCTTCACCACACAAATAACATCACAAAACGCAACTTCGGAGGCACACTGCACCGTCCCTATTGCCGAACCGACAGGTCAAAGTGCAATGCGGCATGGCACACGCAGAGGCCTCTAACGGACGACTGCAGAGTTTTGCAGATGCGGGAGTATCACTAGTGCAATAAAGGATCTTTACATTATCTCTCATACGATTTTAGTGTATGTGTGTTTGTTCGAACCCAAAGTACTTTTCTTGTTAGTTGCAAAGGTAACTTAGCGAACCTACAATGTTCGATCCCTTTAATCGGGTAGGTAAGATACAACATCTGGAAACGAATTATGGATAAGCCAAATTTTAGTATGGATTAGTGAATCTCTGTGTCACGTTGAATGTAGGGTCATTAATGCAACATCATTTGGGGGTAATGGAGGTGTTGGTCTAATAATAAATAACAAAACAGGAATCTAAATCTACTACGAACAGCATAGTGAACGCATCATTTTAGCCCAGATAGATATTACGCCATTACCAACGATACTAGTACATATTTATATACAATTTGGCTCTGCTGATGATGAAGAGATTTAAAAATAAAAGACGCAATAAAAGCAATTGGAGGATGGAATTAGCAATTAGTAGGTAAGAAATTTCTATAGGACGGAAGAGCGTGAGGTAAAAACAGCAGAGGGAGACTGAGAGGTGAATACAGTTAGCAAGTTTAACAGGCTGAGTGTTGCTGTTTTATGAGGAGATGAAGAGGTTTGTTCAGGCCAGAGTAGGGCGGAGAGCTGCATCAAAGCAGTCTCCGGACTCAATAATACAACAACAACAAAAGTAATTATTTGTATAGTTAAGGAGAGGAAGAAAGTCAAGTGTTTGGAACTGTAAGTGACTTAACTGTTTAGGTTATCAGCCCCTAGGCTTACAAACTACTTACACAAAGACTAAACCTGCTAAACCTCCGACGGTGAGCAACCACGTGCTCCACAGCAAGGCGCTTTAGAGCGCTCTGCCGCTCCATAGCGGGGAAGGAGAGGAAAAACTGTTTGTGATGCGGGTCTGTTATTCGATATTAAGAGAGGAAGGAAATGAAAAGTGGTAGGTGAATATGGACTGTGGAAAAGGAATGAAAGAAGAAGCTGTCTGGTAGATTATTTTTACAGATCCTAATTTAGTCGTAACGAAAAATAAATAAATAAATAAAAAGAAGAAAAAAGAACAACAACAATGGATTGAGAATTTCGAAAAAAGGTTATGTATGTGGGAAAGACTAGAAAAAAAAAACCGGAAGATTTTTAGACTGATTTCATAATGGCAAGACACTGATTTCGAAACGAAGTTTTATTCTCTTAAGGAGTATACTGCGGCTGGTATAAACAGATTAGATTAGATAAGATTAATAATTGTTCCATAGATCATATATACGACATTTAGTAATGGTGTATAACATGTCAGTTTAGTAAATTTTCTCTGTACATGACAATCAATATTTTAATAATTTTTATTGTTTCTTTATTTATTAAGTTTTATCTAAAAATTCATCTACATTGTAAAAGGAGTTGCCATTCAGAAATTCCCTTAATTTCTTTTTAAATACTAGTTGGCTACCTGTCAGACTTTTGACGCTACTTGGTAAGTAACCGAAGACTTTTGTGGCAGCATAATTAACTCCTTTCTGTGCCAAAGTTGGATTTAACCTTGAGTAGTGAATATCACCCTTTCTACTAGTGTTGTAACTATGCACACTGCTATTACTTTTGAATTTGGTCGGATTGTTATGACAAATTTCATGAGTGAATATATATACTGTGAAGCTACAGTGAAGATCCCTAGATCCCTAAATAATTGTCTGCAGGATGCTATTGGGTGGGCTCCAACAATTATTCTGATTACACGCTTTTGTGCAATGAATACTTTTTTACTCAATGCTGAATTGCCCCAGAATATGATCCCATATGAAAGCAGTGAATGAAAATAGGCATAGTAAGCTAATTTACTGAGATGTATATCAGCAAATTTTGCAATGACCCTGATAGCATAAGTAACTGAACTCAAACGTATAAGGAGATCTTCAATATGTTTCTTCGAATTCAATCCCTCGTCAATGCAAACACCTAAAAATTTTGAATATTCTACCTTAGCTGCAGATTTATGTTCAAAGTCTAAATTTATTAATGGTGTCATGCCATTTTCTTATGAAACTGTATATGCTGGGTTTTATCAAAGTTTAATGAGAGTCCATTTGTAGAGAACCACTTAGTAACTTTCTGAAAGATATCATTTACACTTGTATCATCAGCGAAAAGAACTACCTTTGCATCTTCGCGAATGTAGAATGGCGATTCATTAATATATATTAAGAACTGCAAAGGACCCAAGACAGAACCGTGTCGGACCCCATTTTTGATAACACCGCAGTTAGAGGAATTAATTGTTTCTTTCTTATTTAAACGTTCTGCATTCTTCCAGTTAAGTATGATTTAAACCATTTGGCACTGTCCCACTCATGCCACAATACTTAAGTACTTATCTAGAAGTATCCCATGGTTTACACAATCAAAAGCCTTTGAGAGATCACAAAAAATCCCAACTGTCGATGTCTGGTTATTCAAATCATTTAATATTTCATCAGTGAAAGCTATATATAGCATTTTCAGTTGAAAAGCTTTTTTGAAAACCAAACTGACTTTTTGTTAAAACTTTATTTTTACTAATTTTGCGTCCCAGCCTCATCGCCACTTTTGCGTCTCGTTGTCGTAGGTGTCGGTGGTCGAGTAGAAAGAGGGCGACACAGGAATAAAGGATACACGCTTGTGCAGGTACGGAGGTAAGCAGCCAGTGGGACAGCAGAAACTGGAAACAATAGAGTAAATTAGAACGAGATATATATTTCATAGAGACTTAGTAATACTTAACTTTTACATAGTTCTTGACTGCAGAATGCTGATACATAGTTGAGCTAGAGGCCTGCCTACTAATGATTCCTAGTTCCTATTCGATAGCCAAGTCTTAACTGGTTCCTATCTCAGTTCCAAGTGAACGATGTCGTTCAGTGGTGGCCACGAGCGGAGTTGCAGCAGAGGGCGCTCGTGGCTGTCGTCGTAAGAACGCCGCGCCGTGCGTGCATGGCGGCGCGCGGTGAAAGTAGGTGGCGCGCACTTCATACTTGTGCGACACCACAACTAATATATGAAGCAACTCGACAATACATTTTTAAAAATTTTTTCATACAGCTGTCAGAAGTGAGATGGGGAGGTATCCCCTTTTTTACGCAAATGTTTAACGATAGCATATTTCAGTCTATCCGGGAAAATACCCTGCTTTAAAGAGCTATTACAGACAAGATTGAAAATCCTACTTATCTGTTGGGAACAAGCTTTTAATACAGGCCATAATGGCTATTAACTGTAGATAAAACAGCAGAAGCTGCAAAAATTAAGGAAAATAATGATGCCCTGCTGCATTTCCTATTGCAGCAACTTTCTACTCCCAGACTTCGTACAACTTACAGACGCCACCATGACAAAACAATAACAAAGAGGAAGGAAAAATGTAAAGGCCACCCAAGCATTGGCTCCCGGCGTTTCAGTAGCTGTGCTATTAGTCTGCGCCTGGCATCTCGGAAACAAGCTCCTGGTACGATATAACTGAGAGGACGAGCGTAGAGGTGCGCTTATTAAAGCGGATGATTAGCACTGCAGGAAGAGGAGTGTTTGCTAATACGCGCAGGCCGAGCGCAGTAGTTACTGCAGGGCTTCGGCGGCTACCAGACTCTTCCTCGATACTGATTGTGCGTGGAGAATTAATAATTAGAACGTTGATGATGTAAACCTGTAATCCGAGACTGGCTCCCATTCTATTAAGCGATCCTGAGTCGATGCGACAGACTCTGATCGTCGTATTACGGGGAAGCACTGATCATAGCACATTGCATTTGCCACACTGAGCCGATCGGACATCGACTCGTGGGTCAGAAAGCTGCCACTACCCAGGCCTAGCCCCTGCTGCAGCTGCCGATGAAAGCTACAAAAAACCGGTCTAGTTACACTGCAATTATGGAAAATGAATGAACGTCCTCATACGTGGAGGCCGTTCTTAACAGAATCCTATGAAATTAGGACCGTTTAAATCAGCCTTCAATGATGAAAACATTTCATTTGAAGTGTTCCATTTTTAATTGTTCGAGTGATAACTAGAATCATGCCGGAAATACGTGCCAGTGAATGCTGAATTTCGTCTGTGGTTAGTAGCAGTTGCATAATAATAATGAAAACTCAGTGCTCCAAATTTTTTTATCTTTGTATCTTGTAGACATTACAGTTTTAATATGTTATATCTTATTCCGTGACTTGGAGATAGCCGCATATGGGCACTTAATTCTGTTTCATTTAACATCTTAAATGTTGATATAATTGTAAATCTTCTGAAGAAGGCAAAATTATTTTTGCCGAAACCCAGATAAAATATAAACCATATTATGCAACTAATCGGCTGAAATTTGATCACATTTTGAATGGAAAGAAGTTTCTTGCTTGCTACTTTGCGCTATTCACAGATTAAAACTACAGCATTCGGCTTGACCTTACACTTTATTATGTCTACTCTACTAACTGTATTCGTGAGATTTTGCCTACAGAATCCACATGCACCTTTGAATGAATCTTCAAAATAATATCGTAGTGGGACACACAGATCAAGAGTATGACGTCATAAACTGTGAAAACATGAAAAACCACCCCATTTTGCATATCTTTACTGCTGACTGCATTAAAGACACATTTCGAAGATAGTTTCTTAATCAATATATGTCATATAATTTGCGTGACGATAAGACTCAGAAACGAGTCTTAGTTCGATCAAGGGAGTTATTTGGTGTGTTAGCCCTCTGTTCCCCATCTAAAAAGTAGGTTGCCCTTTTTACCAGAATAGCGCGATTTTTAAAATATAAGGTTTGGGAACTTTCGCTCTCTCGAAATTGCTATAACATTCCAGAAGATTCGAAACTATTCCGAAACATTCCATGACATTCGAAAGTACTCATGGGCATTCCAGAAAGTTCCGTAATGTTCCACGGTGATGGAATGATTGCGAATATTCTGGAAGACTATTACAGACCGGACAGTCTGCAACATCCCAGATTTTGTTGGAACATTCCATAACTCGCTCGAATGTTTAATCTTTAAAAATGAAATTATCCATTTTATTATGTTTACACAGAAAACTTTTAATGCTCTGCAAGCCACTGTAGCCGCCCGGAATGGACACGTGGTCTAAGGCATCATGCTACGGACTGGGTGGCCGTTCCCGCGGCAGGTTCGAGTCCTCTCTCGGGAATGGGTGTGTGTATGTGTGTGGGGCGTCCTTAGTGGAAGATAGTTTAAGTAATATGTAAGTCAAGGGACTGTGGGCCACAGCATTTTGGTGCAGCTGGCATGGCAGAGGGTGGAAAAAAATGTTCAAATGTTTATAATTCTATCGGACGAAACTACGTGGTCATCAGTCCGTAGCTTACAAACTGCTGAAACCTAGGTAAACTAACCTAAGGACAACACACACACCCATGCCCCAGGGAGGACTCGAACCTCCTCGGCGAGCAACCGCGCAGAGGGTGGAGCTCGCGCAAGAAGTCGTGGGCAGTGCACAGGAATGTATTATCGAGTTGTGACTTGTGCACAGGGCGAGTCCACTCCTTGGTTTCTGAGGAAAGGCCGGCTCAGTTGCGCGTTGCCTGCTACGCCGTACACTTCGACTGTTGCCGGCCGCGGTGGCCGAGGGGACTGAGGCGGTTCAGTCACGGTCTGCACGGCCACTACGGTCGGGGGTTCGAATCCCCCCTCGGACGTGGATATTTGTGCCGTCCTTAGTATTAGCTAGTTTGTAAGTTTAGGGACTGATGACCCCGTAGTTAAGTCCCATAAGCTATACAAACATTTGAACTTTTTTTTTACGTCGTCTTTTAAGCCGGCAGTCAACTCAAGACAAAGCCTCACAGCCAGCGTTGCCAATTCAGAAAAATTTATTCCGCTAAACTGGAGTTAAAATTCCGCTAAAATCCGTTGAATGCATACTATTGTTATTTACCCTCCTAAAACTGAAAATTCAATGCACTGATAACTTCCGAAGAAATTTTTTTCTTCGCAATTGTATACTAATATTGCTAGTGTTTCTAAAGGGAAGTGTACTAAGTTTCGATTCCACATTAACGTAGTTCAAGTCACAATATTTCAATTTTTTCCTGGTCCGCCTGCAGAATGGTGGCTTGCGTGCCCGCTGCTGAAGATCCTGAAGTACTGTGGCCGGATGTAGAAATATCAGTGGTGTATGTTTTCTTGATGCCTATTTCTTGGAGTACATTCTCCGGCAGCTCGTAATTGTGGCAGCACTTGCCAAGGCCTTTAGCCAATTAAATTTTGTTAAAAACGTCCCTCCGGAACAGGCCTTTTCCTCCTCTGCATTGGACCATGGTAGAACGAAAAGCATAAGAGTCAAATCTGAAAACCACTAGCACTCTGTATGATGTAATTTCATTACAGACAGCCGCAATATTGTTTATTTCTTTCCATTGGACAGTAGTGAGCTTTGACCACCTAAAATCAATTTTGGTGACTGTACTGTCTGACAAGCGCATTTCCTTAGCCAGGGATACTACATTTGTTCATTCAGCACTCGAAAGTATTCTCTTGGAGCAATTAAAGATACGTATTTCAGCACTTTTGCGTTGTGGAGCAATCGGTGTTGCAGCTGAGAAGCAAGGTAAACGAGGAAATGTTCACATCTTTTCCTTACGAAATTCTCAACCTCAAATGAAATTGTTGGAAGTATTCATATCTTTCAGTAAGAATTCGACTTCATTACCTAAGTGTACGCTCTGTTGTGTTGAGGCAGGGGAATCACTATATCGAAATCGATTATTAAACTTTATGTGTGTGCAGTAAGTACATGAATGATAGGATGTGTAATAGAAACAATGAATTAAACAGAAAAATGTTGTTGGAGACAAAAATACACAAATCCGTTGACCGCTAAATGACAATTTTAGCCCGCTGACTGTGTGTAAAATCCGTCAAATTTAGCGGAAATTCCGCTAATTTGGCAACCCTGCTCACAGCTGCACGTGCATACGTCAGACGTAAAAGACCGCGGTCGTCAGCTCATTGGCTGTCCGCTGGGGACGCCCACCGACTCGTAGCGGCCGGCCAACGAGCTGGCGGCCGCCGCGGTGGAGTAGCCGAGCGGTCTAAAGCGTCTCGCTGCGGAGCGCGCGGTTGCTCGCCGTGGAGGTTCCAGTCCTCCCTGGGGCATGGGTGTGTGTGTTTGACCTTAGATAGGTTAGTTTAAGTAGTTTGTAAGCTACGGACTGATGACCACGCAGTTTGGTCCGATAGAATTACAAACATTTTTTTGAGCTGGGGGGAGGGGGGGAGGGACTGAGGCGCTCCAGTCACGGTCTACACGGCCACTACGGTCGGGGGTTCGAATCCCCCCTCGGGCATGGATATTTGTGCCGTCCTAGTTCGTAAGTAGTTCATAAGTAGTTTGTAAGTTTAGGGACTGATGACCCCGTAGTTAAGTCCCATAAGCTTAACAAACATTTGAACTTTTTTTTTTACGTCGTCTTTTAAGCCGGCAGTCAACTCAAGACAAAGCCTCACAGCCAGCGTTTCTGTTGAATTTGAGCTGGCGGCCGCGGCCTTTACGTCTGACGTAGGCACGGGCAGCTCTGAGGCTTTGTCTTATAGGTGGTGTTGGTCAATTGCGCACCCCGACCAGCAGGCAACACGCCACTGAGGCGGTCGCTCCAAGACAGAAGAATGGACTCGCCCTGTGCTCAAGTTGAGAAGGCAGGGGTCACGACTTCTTGCACGAGTTATACCTTGCAATAATGTTCAATATCATTTAACTGATATGGAATTTATTATACAGGATGAAACTAAATTCGCGCACTTGTGCTTCGCAGCGCGATTCCTCACATGCTGGCAATAAAAAAATTTCTTTCACAAAATTTCGTCCTGAGCATATTTCCGGCGGTAAATGGACGTCGAAGATTGAGATGGGTAGGTATCCCATACGTCAGTGTGTTTCAGAATTACACTATTACACCAATAAACTTCTAGGTATGCATAAAAAATTTGTATGAACCAAGTGATAAACTTCTAGGTGTCTTGAGGAACAAAGAAAGCATTGAAACCCATGCCCGGAAACGCCATTCAACGACGCTACGGAGAGTCAAAGTTACAGGCACCAGCTCCTGCCGCTAGACATCCCCTCCAGCAACTTCGACGCTCTGTAGCGTCATTGGATGACGTTTCCGGGCATGGGTTTCTATGCTCACTTTGTTCGTCAAGACACCTCCCACATCCCCTAGAAGTTTGTTGGCGTAGTAGTGTAATTCTGGAACACACTGACGTATGGGACACGCACACCCATCTCAATCTTCGACGTCCATTTACTGCCGAAAATTTGTGCAGGAGTACGGTAAAGATGTATCCGACGTTCTGATATAAAAGCGTCTGCGTTACTGCGACCATTTGGAACTACATTATGCAGTATAGTCGATTAAAATGTCTGTTAATGAGCTTTAATAGATCCACATGCTACTTTCAACAATTTCATTCCCACTTCAAGCGGGAGTACGATATCATTATTAGTGGTAGCCAGTTAAACGACTTGACGCTACACTACCTAACACAATTATTGAAATACTGTACAGTTTTGCACATGGAATGCTTTAATTGTGACTGACTGATTTGCACTATTGCGGCGCATTGTATATAGTTCGTTATGAAAAGCAACGACACTGAAATTTCATAAACTGATGTACTGTGAGATTACTCACTATGCTCTTCTCATTGTTTATTTATTTATTTATTTGTGCATCCCCTTTGGAAGCAGTTAGTTGCCGAATTCGTGTGAACCGTCTGCTCGCGGAAGACAATTCTTTCCCACACAGGACCGAAGAGGCGTCGGGTGCACTGAAAACTCGAGATATTTAACGTATGTTATGGTCTGAGTACTCTCCTGACCTAAATCCTGTATAGGATGTCTCGTATGCTGATGCAAGTTGTGTTTCTCAACTAAAACTCCCTCCCTGCTGCAACTGCAAAAAAAGTTAAAACCGTCTTGAGTGTGGTAATATACGCAAAGCGATTCTACTAGTCTGATAGCCAGTCTTATTAACAGGTGTACTCGGTAACTATTTTCAGAGAATGTCGTAAAAAGTGTTGAATACTTTGAGAGGAGGTAGAAAACGAAATAAGAAAAATAATTGCAATAAACACGAGTCCGAAAAAGCCTACTTCCTGAGATAAACCTGTGTTTATAGAAGGTGTTACACATGACGCTAATTCATAGTAAAGCTTCCCCCTGCTCTTCGACGCAAGGAATGGCGACCCATTACAGTATCTCGCTTGTGGATGTAGTACTTGTTGGCACGCATTGAAGACGCAACCATGTAGGATCTTCCCATACTTGATTGGAATCGCGTAGATCACTTCCCTCAAGTGACCCCATTACCAAAAGTCTAGAGGACTGAGGTCAAGGTGTGGGACCTCCTAGACCAATGTTCTGAAAGAGGCATGCGGTGAGTCAAAAACATTGTGAACATTCTTTTCTCATTTTCTGGAAACTACATTTTCAGAAAAATAGATACATATATCTTCATAATGGTTTTAGCTATGTTCACCAAATTTCTCCCTATTGAAGAATAGGAAAGTAGTTTTGTGTTATGCCTAATACATTGCAGAAACGATTTACGTTTGTCATTCTGTATATAATTATAAGGGTAATTATTAAGCAAAATAGTAATGAAGTGTAATAAGGTTTTTCTATTTTCTCAGATATACTCACACTACAAAACAAGACTTACAATATGGAAACAGGGCCTTGTATGCAGCAACTGGATGTAAAATAATTTTGACAAATTTCAGCCCCAAAAGAAGCTTAAAACAATTACAAATATTTTTATCTAGACTTCGACACCACTACGGATGGCAAAAAAAAAAAAAAAAAAAAAAAAAAAAAAAAAAAAAAAAAAAAAAAAATAAAAAAATAAAAAAATTATCACCTAGCAATGAATCACAATATATTAGCAAATTGCATAGAACATTTATAATGATACACAATTATTACGAAAAATAAAGATTAGATCACATACTCAAATGAGACTTATACAGCATTAAGGAATGTTCATGTTGCATAAAGGTTAAAAAAAAAAGTTTGTTACTGGCTATCAGTCTAAAATCTAAACATACAAAAAAAAAAAAAAAAAAAAAAAAAATTAAATAAAATAAAAAATAAAAATTAAATTAAACATAGTTGCAAGTCACTAAGGGGCTGCCGATGTACAGGAGATCAAGGCGGCATCAGAGTGAAGGGGTGCGCGTACAGGCGGTGGCAGCGTCTAGCGTGGTGCCATCTCGTAGCGGCTGTAAGAACTAGTTGCTTAAGGGAAGGAATGAAGCTTAGGGTTTAACGTCCCGTCGACATCTTGGTCATTAGAGACGGAGCTTACGCTTGGAGTTTTAGGGAAGGATGGGGAAGGAAATCTGCCATGCCCTTTGAAAGGAACCATCCCGGCATTTGCCTGGAGTGATTTAGGGAAATCACGGGAAACCTAAATCTGGATGGCCGGAGGAGGATTTGAACCACCAACCTCCCGATGCGAGTCCAGTGCGTTACCACTGCGCCACCGCGCTCCGTCCAGCTGCTTAACAACGACGATTACAACCCTAATATACAACATTGTAAAACCAGTCATTTATCGAATTTATATGACATGGCATAACTTTTATAATAAAAAAGAACAGCCAACATTTTGAGTGAGAAACAGTATTTAACAAGAGATGCAATACAATACGTTTTCGGCAGAGAACGTAACATAAAAATAAAGATACAGATTTTTTTTCCAAATTCTGATACATCAATTCAATACGTCGACAGGAAAATATTATCACCGAACATACAGGAAGGCCCCACATAAGTCGATGAAAATCATACGGTTTTACGTAAAGGTTTCAGTGCTCCGAAAAATTCTTTATTACGCAGCTGCAACTGCTTGGTGAGAATGAACCCGCATTCAGAGAAAGATGCTTAAAAATTTCGAGCTCTTCAAGTACATCGAGCTTTCTCCCTTTACTTTCCATATGCCCTGGACATCTGTTGGTTTATGGTTTGTGATCCGCAAAAGATGCGTTGTGCCTTTTTAACTTAACAAATGTCTTTGCATCTAGTAGCAAAAGCTCGTCCAGTTTGTCCCATGTAATACGAAGGGCATGTATCACACGTAATTTTATAGATGCCGGATTTCTTCAACGGTGAATCACTGGATTTTAAATCCCTTTCAGGCTATTGTTCGTAGACAATATTCAAATGTTTGTAAAGCTCATGAGACTTAACTGCCGGGTCATCAGTCACTAAACTTACAAACTACTTATGAACTAACTTATACTAAAGACGACACAAACATCCATGCCCGAGGGAGGATTCGAACCTCCGACGCGGGAGGCCGCGCGATCCGCAACGTGGTGCTCCAGACCGTTCGGATACTCCCGCGCGGCTGTTGTACATAGAGAATGCAATGTTTGAATCGTATTTCTTTTCAAGAAGACGTATTCTATATGGTATTGGACCCATGAATGGAACAGAAAAATATTTCTTATAGCTGTCAGATTCGATGCCATTGAGAGTTGTAATCCTTTGATTTTTCTTTCTTTCTATGTAGGATACAATCTAATAAAGTTGATTTACACACGTTATTCACAGCTATAGTTTTGATCAGATTAATTTCAGACTTCATATTTTCGTCAGATAGAGGAGTAGATTTGGCTCTATGTATCGAAGAATGAAAGAAAGCTTTTTTTATGCGAGAATGGGAGTGTTGAGCAGGATGGTTTAATTTGGTCGGTGCAGGTTTCTTTGAAAAAGACATCAAAGAAAATAGAATTGTCAATGACAGCTAAAGTCAAATCAAGATAATTGAATTGCCGCTGTTCATTCTCAATTTCACAAATGTACGTAATGTTTTCATGGAGCTCATTGGGAACCTTAAATACATGATCTATGCCGGCATTAGGTCCTCTGAAGATGATCAAAATGTTATCTACATGTCGAGAATCTTACAGGATATCTAAGTCAGAGGCAGAAAATTTTTTGAAAATTGTTTTCCCATAACGAATTGATAAAGACGTGTGCTAGAATACTGGCTAATAGGTTACCCATTGCAAGACCGTCATGTTGATGGTACAACTGCCCATTAAATTAAAAATAATTACATTTAACAACAACATTAATCATTTGTTCATCAGAGCTTTCTTTTTATAAATATCGCGAATTATTTTCTTCGATTTGAAGTGCTTCTTCTGTAGGGACGTTAGTGTACAAATTTTTAATATCGAAGAACAGCAATTTAGTATCTTGGTCAAAACGGCAATTCTAGATTTTCTGAATGAGGGTGTTACTGCTTTTCACCGAATAATTATTTTGAAAAATGCATGACTTTTTAAATTTATCCTATAAAATTTTTGCTAACTCGTGATGTGCACTATTCGTACGGTTAGAAATTGGACGTATAGGGTGATTTATTTTTTGAACTATAAATTGAGTCCTTAATTTAGGTGGTTTTGCGTTCATATTAATTAACTGTTTTTTCTGGTAAGGTTTAAGTATGTACTTGGCATCACTGATAGCAGACGTAATTTCTTTTTGTAACATGCAAAAAATTAAAATTATATTTTCTTTTTGTAACATGGAAAAAATTAAAAAAACTGCAAAACAAGAGATACAATGTCTTTCTACGAATGTTGAAAACAGCCTGTCATAGTCTAATTGCTATTAGACTGACGACGCACCAGGGTTCCAGAATGCGAGCGTGTATTATAAAAACATATGTAATTTTTATACTATAAGCTATTTCCTATTAAAGATTATGTTTATGTCAGTCATTGTTGGTACAATATAGCATTGTAGATCACGGGTAGTGGTGTCGCACAATTCTAAAGTGCGCGCCACCTACTTTCGCCGCGCGCCGCCATGCACGCACGGCGCGGCGTTCTTACGACGTCAGCCACGAGCGCCCCTTGCTACAACTCCGCTCGTGGCCACCACTCAACGATATCGTTCACTTGGGACTGAGATAGGAACCAGCTAACACTTCGGAATCAGATAGGCACCAGTGAAGACTTGGCTATCGGATAGGCACTAGGCAGGCCTCTAGCTCAACTATGTATCAGCATTCTGCAGTACTGAGCTACGTAAAAGTTAAGTATTACGAAGTCTCTAAGAAATATATATCTCGTCCTAATTTACTCTAGTGTTTCTAGTTTCTGCTGTCCCATTGGCTGCTCACCTTCGTACCTGCACAAGCGTGCATCCTTTATTCCTGTGTCGGTCTCATTCTACTCGGCCACCGACACCTACGACGGAAACGAGACACAAAAGCGGCGACGAGGCTGGGACACTAAACGGGTAATGTGCACAGAAAGCAAAGTATGAAAATGCAGCACGTTCACTTCAAGATCTCCTTAAGTAACTTCCTGGCAGATTAAAATTGCGTGCCGGAAACAGGACTCGAACCTGTGAGCTTTGCCTTTCGCGGGCAAGCGCTCTGCCACTGAACTATCCCGACACGACTCGCGATCTGTCCTCACAACTTCTACCAGTACCCCACCTCCTACTTTCCAAATTTCACAAAAATTATCTTACAAACCTTGCAAGAATAGCACTTCTGGAAGAAAGGATATGGTTCCGGCACACAATTTCATATCAGCTCACACTCCGCTGCAGAGTGAAAGTTCCATTCTGGAAACATCCCTTCGGCTGTGGCTAAGCCATGTCTCCAACATATCCTTTCTTCCAGGAGTGCTAGTCCTGCAAGGTTCGCAGGAGAAGTTCTGTGAAGTTTGGAAAGTAGGAGGCGAGCTACTGGCAGAAATAAAGTTGTGAGGACGGATCGTGAGTCGCGCCGGGATAGCTGAGTGGTAGAGCGCTTGCCCGCGATAGGCAAAGGTCCAAGGTTCGAGTCCTGGTTCCGGCACACAATTTTAATCTACCAGGAAGTTTCATATCAGCCGCACACTACGCTACAGAGTGAAAGTTTCATTCTCCTTAAGTAGTTTGTTATTATAGGGACTGATGATTATAGCAGTTTGGTCCAATAGGTATACAACCATTTGAACATTTGATTATTGACTCGAACCTCCGGCGGGAACGGCCATCCAGTCCGCAGCCTGACGCCTTAGACCACGCGGCCATTGTGCGTGGCTCTTCTCTCAATTAGAGTTTTAACAAAGAGCCGTTTTGTATCTCAATCCAGCTTCTAGTGCTCAAACTGTTTTCTCGTACAGACATTCGTGTTTTTGACTTCTGAAATGACTGTCGACAGTGAAGTACGATCATGCGATACGCAACGTACTCCTCAACGCACAATGGGTTATACACTGATGACCATTAACATTCCAACACCAAGAGTCATAACAAACAACTGAATTTAACTTTGTGCGAATTTACAGTATAATAGAAAGAATGAGTGGTGGACTGTGAAGAGCTTTTGGCGTGAAATGGCGTGTGAAATGTAGCACGCGGAACTCCTGCTTTTGCCAGCAACAGAAGCTTTGCTCGGTCTGAGTATGGAATGTAACTGAATTGGATGACAGGTACGGTTATGACATTCCATTCTGCTTCAGCTTTATGACATTCATCGATCGTAACAAGTGACGAGTGATGGGTGTCAGCAGATACACTCTGCCAGTGCTGGAATGTCAGCAATTTTTACCTGAGAATGCGTTATCAGACAACATAAATGCTTGTTGTAACACTTCATCTCTTGACTTACTGTTAAAAGTTGTTAATACGGAATACATTCTTTTGAACTGATATTTATCGAGTTTAGACTTATCAGACGTTTATTTCCGTCGCAAGTTTTATGTACCACACGTGTGCAAGTAATTGTGATAAATCTCAAACACGCAACTTTCGGCTGAGGTGCCAGTTGGTTCTCGGCAAATATGCTGAAAAGGTCTGAGGGAGAAAATGATATTTAAACAACGGTATGGTCTACCATTTCCTCTCGTTTAATATTTGTAAGGGATATTGTTTACAGTGTACTTCTTAGCGGTATATGTAGAATTTTTACTTTGCTAGTCCTGTCACATTGCAATATTTAAAAAATGAAAGTACATTTTTTACTCTTGCTACATTGTGGAACCAGCTATCGTTAAAAAATTCGTTAGATAAAACAGTTGTAACATAGCGAGGATTATCTGTTAAGACCTAATCTATAATTACATTTTTCCCTTGTATAACACGTTTCGGGAAATGAATTGTAACGTCGTGTATTATGAAATTTACTAGTCAGCCAGAGACATCAGATTGCGAACTTGAAGTATCTAAAAATTTATGAAACACAGTTTAGTGAGAAGTATGTCGCTGATCTTCGTTGTAAGTCTATTTTTGCTTCGATTGCAGTGAAAACATTCCAGTGTTCGCATAATAGACAAACGTTCTCAGATCCTTGTTTATTTCTTATCCGATATCGGATACGCTTATCACATAGGCCTACTTGTGATCATGTTGTCGCTTCCTTAATTCAGTAATACCTTATCTAGTATCTTCTCCTACTTACAAACAGCTGGGGAAATCAAATAACCGTTTACATGACTTCGATATGACTCTGAGTGAGAAGTGAAAGTTGGCTCTGAATAATCATCTCGATGTTGAAACCCTTTTTTGGTCCGTGTTTGATTTATATATATTTAAGTTAATTGCTTCTAGATAAAGAACCGCTTTGAACAAAAAACTGGTAGGGAAGGACAGTTGGAGAAGTTTTAGTGATCACTGTCTATTCCATCCGTCATCTTGTTTTTAACAGTTCAGAAGCAGTAAACGTGAATTCTAAATTCCTCCTCTTCTCCTTCTCTACTCCAGCAATGAAGACACCAACAAATGTAAATTAACTATATTTCAGAAGAAAAAAAAAAGCGGTAATACGTCTGGGCTAGTGGGCATGGAAGTTCGGGTTCGATTCCCGGTCGCGTCACAAATTTTAATTGAATTCTTCAGATTTATCATTAATGTCTTTTTTGATATATTGGAGACGAAAATCCGTCTCAGAGATTTTATATTTGTATTTACATTGATATTTAACCATAAAAATAACATAAGAAAGCAGATCAATTATTTCAACAATAAACAGTTTTTAATATAAGTGGAAAATGGTAGCAAATGAGAAGCTGTAAACGAAGACCTACAGGGGTGATGTAGGACAACTAACCAATTCCACAGATAAAACAAGGTATATATACATATATGAAATTCTTATACATACTTCTGATTAACAGGATGAACTTGTAATAACTGCCGCGGCGGAGTGCCCAAGCGGACTGAGGCGCTAAGTACCGATGTGCGAGGCCATTTCCAGTCGGGGGTTCGAATCCTCCCGTCGGGCATGGATGTTTGTGCTGTCTTTAGTATAAGTTAGTTTATAAGTAGTTTATAAGGTTAGGGACTGATGACCCCGCAGTGAAGTCCCATAAGATTAACAAACATTTGATTTTTGTAATAACTGTAAAAAAACTAAAAAATATTTGTGTTGTTCAATTTTAAAGCAATATAAAGGATCCACAGAAGAGGCTACAACTGTAGCGAAACATTTCTGGGCATAAAAAAACCTGTTTTGCTCAAGGCATATCCTTATCCAGAAGCAAATTGGCTCTGATTGTCAGTTCTACATAGTGTGAAAATTGCGCTTATCATTTTGAGATCACGTAAACCGGCATGATGATAACACTGCTGGTAACATACGCTGATCAGTCAGAACATCACCACGTACCTAAAATCCGCTATGTCCACTTTTGCTACGGATAACAACAGCGACGTGTTTTGGCATAAAAGCAATGGGGTCTTAGTAGGTTGCTGGAGAGAGGAGGCTGGTGTGATGTGTTCGGCCACAGCCTTCTTCTAAATCTACATAAATACTCTGCAAGTCACATTGAAGTGCATGACAGAGGGTTCATCGAACCTCTTTTATGATGTTTTTCTACAGTTCCATTCTCTAACAGCTTACGGGAAAATCAGCTGAATCTTTGCGTTTTCGATCTGATTTCCCTTATTTTATTTTGATGATCATGTCTTTCTATGTAGGTAGGTGCTAACAAAATATGTTCACATTCGGAATAGAAAGTTGGTGAAAGAAACTTCGCAAATAGATCTCGACGCAATGAGTAACGCCTTTCTTTTAATGGTTTTCACTCAATTCGTGCATCATTTCCGTGATACTCTCTCCCCTATATCGCGATAATACAAAACGAGCTGCCCTTCTCTGTACTTTCTCTAAATAGTTTGTCAATCTCACTTGGTTGGGATCCCACAATGCGCAACAATACTCCAAATTTGGACGCACAAGTGTGGTGTAGGCAGTTTCATTAGTAGAGCTGTTGGATCTTTTAAGTGTGCTGCCAACGAAACGTAGTCTTTGGTTTGCTTTCCCTACAATTATTTCTGCATGTTCTTTCCAATTTAACTTGTTTGAAATTGTTACTCCTAGGTATTTAGAGAATTTACGGCCTGTAGTTGTGACTGATTTATCGTGTATATGCAGTTTAATGGGCTTCTTTTAGTGGTAATATGGATGACTTCACACTCCTCATTATTAAGAGTCAACAGGCAGTTCTTGCAACATACAGATATCTAAATCGTTTTGAGATGCTTTTGATCTGACTTTACTAGCCAATAAGTGACAGTATCATCAGCGAACAGTCTAACGGAGATACTCAGTTTGTCTCCTAAATCCTTTATCAAAATGAGGAACAGTAGGGGCTCTATAACACTTTCCTGGGGAACGCCAGATATTACTTAAGTACTACTCGATGACGTTCCGTCAGTTACAACGTACTGTGTCCTGTCTGACAGGAAATCAAGAATCCAATAGCACAATTGTGGAGATATTCCATAAACACGCAGTTTGATTAGAAGACGCTTTCGAGGTACGTTGTCGAAAGCCCTCCGGAAACATAGAATCACGGAATCTATTTGACATCCCTTGTCTATAGCACTCATCACATCATGTGAGTAAAGAGCTAGCTGTGTTTCACAAGAATGATACTTTCTGAATCCGTGTTGACTATGGGTCAATAGGTCGTTATCTTCGATGTAGTTCATAATATTTCAGGTAAGTATATGTTCTAAAATTCTGCTGCAAACCGACGTCAAGGATATAGTCTTATAATCTTGCGGACTACTCCTATTGCCTTCCTTGAATTTGGGCGTAACTTGTGCAACTTTCCAGTCTTTGGGTATATAACGTAAGCTGAGCGAAATGTTGTATATTATAACTAGGTATGGGACTATTTCATCAGTATACTCTGAAAGGAAAATAATTGGTGAACAGTCGGGACCAGGATACTTACATTTGTTGAGTGATTTAAGTTGCATTAATACACTAGGGGATATCAGCTTCTAAATTCCGCATGCTGGCAGCAGTTCTCGATACGAAATCTGGAGTATTTGTTTCATCTTCTTTGATAAAGTAATTTTGGAAGACTGTGTTGAGCAATTCTGCTTTAGCAGAAATGTCATTACTAGCATCGCCGTTACTATGGCGTTACGACCGCATACTCAGTCATACACAGGCACACTTCACTGACAAATACCCTTCGTCTCTGGCTGCTGCATATCGATTTCAAACTACAGCCGAGGATAGGGTTTTGCGTCTATGAAGTGCGTCTGTGTTATTGTATGATTGAGAGTGCGGTATTTATGTGAAGAAGGCTATGACCAACAGCTTTCAAATGATGTCTGTATGTCTTTTTTATGTGCCTGTCTCAGCTCGACGAATCTCTTGCGATGAGTTCAAAGTGTTCTCCCTATGGTGAACAATGTTAAGATCTTTTATATTTATTAACTATTTAACTGTTTTATTAATAATACTATATTGAAGCTTGTTGGCTTTATGCATAAACTGTTTTGTATGGAGTTTATTCTTTTTATATACACTACTGGCCATTAAAATTGCCACACCAAAAAGAAGTGCAGATGACAATGGGCTATTCATTGGACAAATATGTTATACTAAAACTGACATGTGATTACATTTTCACACAATTTTGGTGCATAGATATTGAGAAATCAATACCCACAACAACCACCGCTGGTTGTAATAACGGCCTTGATACGCCTGGGAATTGAGTCAAACAGAGCTTGAATGGGATGTACAGGTACAGATAGATGCCCATGCAGCTTCAGTTGCTCGGCCACCATTGACCAGACGTTTTCAATTGGTGAGAGATCTTGAGAATGTGCTGGCCAGTGCAGCATTCGAACATTTTCCATATCCAGAAAGGCCCGTACAGGACCTGCAACATGCGGTCGTGCATTATCCTGATGAATTGTACGATTTCACAGGGATCGAATCAAGGGTAGAGCCACGAGTCGTAACACGTCTGAAACGTAACGGCCACTGTTCAAAGTGCAGTCGATGCGAACAAGAGGTGACCGAGAAATGTAATCAATGGCACCCCATACCATCACGCCGGGTGATACGCCATTATGGGGATGATGAATTCACGCTTCCAATGTGCGTTCACCGCGATGTCGCCAAACACGGATGCGACCATCATGATGCTGTAAACAGAAGCTGGACTCATCCGAAAAAAATGACGCTTTGCCATTCGTGCACCCTGGTTCGTACATCATCGCAGGCGCTCCTCTCTGCGATGCAGCGTCAAGGGTAGCCGCAGCCATGGTCCACGAGCTGATAGTCCATGCTGCTGCAAACGTTGCCCAACTGTCCATGCAGAGCCGGCCGCGGTGGCCGAGGGGACTGAGGCGCTCCAGTCACGGTCTGCACTGCCACTACGGTCGGGGGTTCGAATCCCCCCCTCGGGCATGGATATTTGTGCCATCCTAGTTCGTAAGTAGTTCATAAGTAGTTTGTAAGTTTAGGGACTGATGACCCCGCAGTTAAGTCCCATAAACTTAACAAACATTTGAACATTTTTTGTCCATGCAGATGGTTGTTGTCTTTCAAACGTCACGTCAAGGATCGAGACGTGGCTGCATGATCCGTTACAGCCATGCGGATAAGATGCTTGTCATCTCGACTGCTAGTAATACGAGGCCGTTGGCGTTCCCACCGATTCCATATTCTAACACTCATTGGATCGGGACCAACGCGAGCAGAAATGTCGCGATACGATATACCGCAATAGCGAAAGGATACACTCCGATCTTTATCAAAGTCGGAAACGTGATGGTACGCATTTCTCCTCCTTACACGAGGCATCACAACAACGTTTCACCAGACAACGCAGATCAACTGCTGTTTGTGTATGAGAAATCGGTTGGAAACCGTCCTCATGTCAACACGTTGTAGGTGTCGCCACCGGCGCCAACCTTGTGTGAATGCCTTGAAAAGCTAATCATTTACGTATCAGAGCATCTTCTTCCTGCCGGTTAAATTTCGCGTCTGTAGCATGTCATCTTCATGGTGTAGCAATTTTAATGGCCAGGAGTGTATAATCTTCGGCGTCGCGATGTTTGTTCGAGATGAACTTCAAAACTAATCAACTGATCTTAATGAAATTTTCTACAGTATGTGAGATTTGGTCTGACTTAAAAGGTAGGATATGTTTTAAGATGTTCAAATGTTAGTGAATCTAAGGGACTTAACTTCAGTGGTCAGACTTAACTACAGCGGTTAGTAGTCCCTAAGCTTATAAGCAACTTACACTAACTTAAAGTAACTTACGCTAAGGGCAACACAAACACTTATGCCCGAGGGTGGACTCGAATTCCCGACGGCTTACGGCCGCACGCACCGCAGCTGGGCGCCTTAGTGAGCAAAGCTGTTCTTCCGCGGCGATAGGTTTATTTCGATAAATTATCTCGGTATTATCTAATTGAAAATTAAATGTTTTTATTTAGGTTGTCTAAGTACCCTTATATCAAACTGTTGCTTAACTTGAAGTCTGGGCTAGCGGTAACGTACTCAGCTGCTGGGGATATGTCACGGGTTCGGAACGCGCTGCTACCACGCACATTTTTTCATTGTGAGTTGTAGCGTAGCCTTCACCTCCCAACAATTTCAGAAGTCTCCAGAAACGACACTTGGGTTCAGATTCCACGTTAAAGTGCAGGTCCCTTTTTCCCTGTTGGATAACTGGGGGTCTTACGGACATTCTAGTGGCGTGCAGTGGAAATTATTTCACCAAATCTATAACATACGCGAAATTATTATTATTTTATTCGACTTAGGAGGTTTCTTGGATGATACAATTTATTACAAATTACACATTCTTTTCCGAATTTACATTAGGTATAACGTTGCTTTTTAAATTTTTATTTCAATCTTGTTGTACAACTTTTATAAGTCATTCGTGTGCGTTAATCTCGCTAAAACTCAGAAATAGGTTCACCTATCTGAATAACACTTTTGAATTTTTTCTTAGTTTTAATACAGGGATGATTCAGAAAAAGAAACTTGGGAAAATCCAAAAGAACAGCAGAAATAATCGGAATTTTCTAATGGGATATCGTCACTTCGGAGTCGATTCGTAATTTATGCGGTATCATACCGTTCATCCCAGTGCAATTAAAATTTACACACTTTAGCTTCAAAGCAACGGGAATGGTACTTGCAAACTTAAAATTGGTCAATGCCACCTTGGCCTCTGGATTGTTTAAATTTTCCTTGTTGGTTGCATGTGTAATTTCTTTACTCAGTTTAAGGTGTAATTAAAAGAAATTTGATACATTCCTGTTTAAAGATTTTATTATCACAAATATATTATCCAGCTAGTGATGACTATCTTTGGTAACCCACTTAGATGCCCACATTTCATTATTCTTGCATCCACCTCCAAATCCTACCAGCAGTGTTTACAGAACAATTTCGCAAGGTGCATGTCGGATGGTACTTTTTAACAGACTTCAACTCCACCATACAGTTTTACTCCTATTTTTAAAGAAATTTTCCATGCTGTCCCTTAAAAACAAGAGAAACATAACTGTCTACGTAAGATTTGGTACGGTGAATGGCGGAGGGAACTGTAATCCACACTTTGACACCGTTCGACGGATCATTATGAATTTGGCCGGTATTGTAATTTTTCGTATCCAGGGGAGGGATGGGATGAACAGAGAAAAGGGACAGGAGCAGATCGGCAGAGGGCAGTGGATATGATGACAGGGTAGAGGGATGGATGGGGGAATAAACAGGAGGAGGAGGAGGTTCAAGACGAGGCTGAGGCAGGGAGGAGATACCGAAGTAGCCGAATACTGGAATAAATAAATACCCGAGCAACGTCGAGTTTTCAGGCAGCTAATACAGTGAGAAGCCTAAGATGACAAAGAGGTAAGAAACAGGCATACAGATGGGGGGAGAGATGGGCGGAGAGAACACGGAAAGGAGTGTGGGATGTATATCCAACACCCATGCTAATTGAGGAGCGTTTTCACAAAACTCTACACCTAAAAAATTTGCAAAAATAAGTTATATGCATATTCGTGTACTAATAAATGAGATGCATCCACTGCAGGACACGGAATATATCGAAACTTACTATTTGCCTATGTAATCTTGCACACAAAACTGTGAAATTTTTCTAAACTCGACATCTACCTACTGTTTGTCACAGATATAACATCTGCTTTTAGACACTTTTTGTCAAATTTAGAATAGAAGCTTCTCAAATAAAGAAAACGAAATCTCACATTTCGTCTTTTCTATGATTCTTGTGGCTCTCAAAATAAAAAAACAGTATTATGATAGCAGTGCTATTATAATTTTGTGAAACGACAAAAATGTTTCACAAAGTTGCTCACTAATTAGCAACCAGAGGCCACTGATCGGGTATTTGGTACCATTGAGAAGGAACTGAGGAAACTTGTAACCATAACTTTACCATCAATGTATCATGAGGTTCCGAGTCGCCATGGTTCTGGGAAAGAAATGGCATGCGTACGATTTTAAGACCACTGCTAACTGATTACTGTAAAACAAGCTACCATTCAAACTGTCTGAAGCCAGAATTCTTATCAATAAGAAAACAGAGAAAGGTAGTGCCATCTGCAAAGTCAAAATAACATACTTCTCCTCTCCAGTCATAGTTGAAGAAAAAGAAAAAAATTTAAGTAGTTTCAAGGACTTCGATTTTTCAGGTTTAATGACACCTAGAAACCATGTGAGCGTCAAGAAAGTTTAAGACGTAAAGAAGCTATTGAGGTACTTTGATACATTATCAGAAGAAGCCCAAGATTTCTATGGAAAGGGCCTAGAGTGTTGTGATCAAAATGACAATGACAGTAATGAAGTGCAGTACCTAAATAACTCAATTCATTAAATTATTACTACTTCAGCAGGTTAAAAGAACTCATAAACTACTGCTGTAATGTAATTGATCTGTGGTTGTTCAGATTTGGACAGAATTCATGATCTTTAGATATTTTTTTATCTGCAACTGGAAGGTGATAGAAAAGTTATTACACCCTTGATTATGTCTAGACGTTATATATATAGTAGATAGTTGTGAATTCCATTAATTCCTTACAAACTGTATTTACAAACATTCCACACCATTTATTTTCTCATTTAAAATGAGACAAGGCTTTTTAAAGATAGTGTTCAATGAAGAATCACATGATAGTTTCATCAGGTAGTCTTCCTCAGATGCTCAAATTTAGCTTTAGTTGTAAAAGGTTTCTTACCCATAGCAATTTACAAGCAATCTCTGGAATGCAACTAGTGAAGCAAGATAGAATTTTTAAGTAATACTCGTCGACAAACAACCAGGTTTCACTGGGCCTAAGGTGAAAATATTAGTTCATAATTACTTTAAACTAAAACATTACTTCATATCGGTTATTATTTTAAATAAAATGAAGCGGTACAGAATTATTGTTACTTTTCTTTATGGAATGGAAAACAGTACAGTGAAAGTGCGAGGCACCTCCACAAAGGTAAGTTCCATTTCGGTATATAAAACAAACTTGTACAGATACAGAAAAATATTTATAGTACAAAAATCTACAACTATTAAACAACTTTTCTACAAAGCTTTCGAAATTTTGTAGGCACATGTCATAGCGTGGCACAAGTTCATAGAAGGTTACCGCCTGTGTATTCAACCATGTGGCAACATGTTGTTTCAGCTCGTCATCATCGTTGTAGTGTTGACCACCAAGGACAGATTTTAAGTGGAAGAAGGGATGAAAGTTACTAGGAGCGAGGTCTGGGCGGTACGGAGGATGATCAAACACGTCCCCGTGTAATTCCAGAGAGAGTTGTTTGGTCACATTCGTCGTGTGAGGTCGGCCATTATGGTGAAAAAACACATTTGACAGTCATCCTTGGTTTTTATGCTGTATTCGGCGGCTCGAATTTCTAATGGTCTCGCAGTAACCATGTGCATTGATTGTTTGGACTCGTGGTAAAAAGAAAAAAAAAAAAAAAAAAAAAGCCGGCCGCGGTGGCCGAGGTGACTGAGGCGCTCCAGTCACGGTCAGCACGGTCACTACGGTCGGGGGTTCGAATCCCCCCTCGGGCATGGATATTTGTGCCGTCCTAGTTCGTAAGTAGTTCATAAGTAGTTTGTAAGTTTAGGGACTGATGACCCCGTAGTTAAGTCCCATAAGCTTAACAAACATTTGAACATTTTTGAAAATATATATATATATATATATATATATATATATATATATATATATATATATATAAAAATAAAAACTGTGCCCATTACTTTTCGAGAAGTCAAGATTTATTTAGTTTTAACCTTCGTTGGGGATGAAGTGTTCGTCCATTCCACTGATTGCCGTTTTGTTTCAGGGCTGTCGTACAATAACCAAGATTCATCCCCCGTGAATATCAGAGAAAGAACACCATCGCCTTCTTCATTGTAGCATGTCAAAAACTGAATTGCACTGCTCATCCGGTTTTTTTTTTTTTTTTTTTTTTTTTGTGTTGGCCAGTACGAATTTTGTGTGCCCAACGTGAGCAAAGTTTTCGAAATTACATTTTTTCAGAAACAATTTCATGAATTATTGATCGTAAGATCTGCCTAACTTGCATAGCAAGTGTAAATTTGTGGTTGTGATTAATCTTCTCTTCAACTGTGTGAACCAGTTCATCAGTAACCACAGACGGGCGTCAACTTCGTTCTTCATCGCGAACTTGATCACGTCCTTCACTGAACAGTCTAACCCATCTTATAACCATTGAATCACTCATAGCATTTTGTCCGTAAACCTCGCACATTTACCGATGAATTTCCTTTGATTTAAATTTATTTGCATTTAGGTAACGAATCATATATCTGATTTAATTCACGGTGGCATTTTCAATTATGACTGACCTTATAGAGAAGCACTACAAAGCACAAGTCGGCAGCAGCGATCTGAAAATGGTGTACGTGCTTTCTCGTTGGGTCAGAGTAATTGCTGCGCATGCTCGGAACTGCAATCGTAGCGCTGCCGCGGAAAGAAACAGAAACAAAACTTACTTTCTGACGACCCTCGTATATACATCTACCTATTACAAAAAAAAAAAAAAAAAAAAAAAAAAAAAAAAAAAAAAAAAGTGCGATCGCGAAAATTAAGTAGTTGTGAATTACATTAATTCCCTCAAAACTATATTTACAAATATTCGACAGTATTTCTTTTCTACTTTAAAACGAGACTAGGCTTTTTAAAGACAGTATTCAATGAAAAATCACGTGATACTTTCATAAGGTAGTCTTCCTCAGATTTAGCTTTAGTTGTAAAGGGTTTCTTACCCATAACAAATCACAAGCAATTATTGGAATGCAACTAGTAAAGGAAGAAATATTTTTAAGTAATACTCCTAAACGTACAAACAGGTTTTACTAGGCCTAGCTTGAAAATATTAGTTCATAAGAACTTTAAACTTGAAACACAAGTCAGTATCCGTTATTTTAAGGGGAATCGTATCGCCCAAAATGACAAAGTTTCACATTTTAACTTTTACGAAATTTATGAAAATATGGATCTTTGTGCTTACTTTGCTGTTTGTTTTATTGAAATATTCGATTATTTACTATTTAAAATAAATATTTGAAAATAATCATGCATTGACACTTATGAGAATTTTGTTTTCCATCACTTCGCATATTGGTATTTTTCTCTGGAACTATGTAGTAGAGAACTGTATGTTTCGTCTGTTGCCCACACTATTGGTACTCTGCAGTAAACTCTTTGAGCTGTACATTTGTTTGTGTTTGACAACAATAGTTATCCACTAGCCGTGTTTTAGTTTTTGGGTTTACTGTGATAGTTTTCATCATGACTAAACCAAAAGGAGTGTTTTCGGTGCTGTTCTGAAAGACTACAGGTTTTGGAATATCTTACAATTCGTAAAAGGTTACAACCCCACTAAAAGTGTGATGGACTTGGACCAAATGTGAATCCTGAAGGCAGATATTGCAACAAACAATATGTCAGAAGAAGACAGATTCAAGAGAAGGAGGGCAGCACAGGGTGAGGAAGATGAAGGTGGAGACGAGGACTACCATCCAGGAGGGTTCTAACATATTACGTATCGGTTGGCTGTATATTAAATTTTTTTCTTTAAGCGCAAGTTTCTCAATCTGACTTTTTCAGTAGAAATGCCACTTTTTCTCAGAAACTTCTGAATAAACACGAAAGATACACAAAGATAGTACAATTATGCTGTAGTTCTACTTTAGTAGTATTTACTGTAATAGTTAAAAGTCAGGAAAATTAAAATTGTGAAAAATTACACCATAAATTTTTATGTTTAGGGAAAAAAATTATAACTTTTTTCAGCTATGATTGTAGAGCAATATAGTCGGAAAGATGCGAGAACATGTGATATATTTATATACCCAATAATTCCTGAAAAAAAGGGGAATTTATACAGCCAATTTAACAGTTTTGTAATAGGACGATACGAATCTCCTTAAAAAATGAAAGCGGCACAAAGTAATTGTTACTTTTATTTATGGGATGAAAAATAGTACAGTGAAAATAATATCTCTTATAAAAGACACTTCCCTTTTTTGAGCCCGTAAGATATTTTGCTTCGATATTATAAAGTTATTTGGCGACCCTCTCCTTTGGAATCACTGTCCTATCATACAAGAGACGCCGTAACAGTCTGTAATATTTCGGCCAGGGGTGTCCTATCATACAAGAGACGCAGTAACAGTCTGTAATATTTCGGCCAGGGGAGCTTTCGTTCAGAGGCTTTGCCGATGGAAGTATTCGCCCATACCTGCCAGCGACCAGCCTGCCTGGGGGACGAGACGGAGCCAGCAGGAGGCACTCCAACTTTCACCTTCGATAGCGTCCGCCGCGCCGCACATTCTCCCGCTCCAGCGGATAGTGGGGGCGAATTGCCATCGCTTTCTCGTAAGAATGTACACGTCGAAACCAGCCTGACTTTAGGAGCGTGCAGGTAAATGGCAACAGCTGCCGCAGGGAAGAACTAAATGGACACAAAAACAGGTGTACAGAGAAAGCCCTTGTCTGCAGATGCCGGAGGTTTCTAAAAAGGCGACGGAATCGCAGATAAACAGTGGACCCTGTTGTGGCATAAAGTCAACGCAACACGCCAGACGCACGAGAACGATCGTGGAGAAGGTACCGGATGACCGGCAGCCAATCGCACGCCGGCGCCGCGCCTCTTGGAGGGAGCAACGGAAAAGCGCGCCCTCTACAAGCTGCTATATCTAGGCGAACATGCGCCTGGAAGAGCGGCTCCGAAACAGGCAGACTCAGTGCAGCTAGCACTAAGGAAGACGACGCCGCCGCGAGAAGAGACATACTTTATAGAAGTTGAGTATATTGTAATCTTCTGCAAATAAAACTTATATTACTAATTTGTATAGATGTTTTAGATGTCAATGCATTTCACGCGTCCTGATAGAACATTTTCTGAAACACATGGCGACGAGGATCCACAGACCCCTGCAGACAAGAAGAAGACAAGCAAACCCCTGCAGTGCACACGTGAGTGAAAGAGAGAGAGAGAGAGAGAGAGAGAGAGAGAGAGAGAGAGAGAGAGAGAGCCAGGCTTGCAGTATAGGTAAAGTGGTTGTACCAAAACAATGTTTCTGGCCAGGGAGAACGACTCCGATAAATGGTATACCAAACAGACCTAACACAGACAGCTGCCACAAAGAACTACTTTCTTAGCCCACTTTAGGTTACGGTAGTAACTTTTGGCAGCTCGAAATTTAAATGAAAATAACCCCTTAACCATTCATCTGACACGAAAATTGAATAACCGAATTTGTAGAGGAGAACATTCTCTACAACTTTGCTCTGTTGTGTTTTTTTCGTATCTCATATCGTTTCATATATATTTGCAAAATAACGGCGATTTTGGGATGTATGTATGTATGTCTGTCTGACCGTAACGTGTTCCCTGCTTTTAAGACGAACCGTTCAACCGATCGGCACCAAATTTTACAGACATAATTGTAGTCCGCTAGAGACCAGAACCTCCCTTCTTCAAATTTTTGGCCAAAAATACGCTAATAATACAAAAAAACGTCGTTTGTAAAAGAACCGTTCGTCTGACACGAAAACTGAATAGCCTAATTGGTAGGGGGGAAAATTCTCTACAACTTCGCTCTATTATGTTTTTTTCATATCTTGCATCGTTGCATAGATATTTGCAAAAATAACGGAGCTTTGACATCCTCCATTGAATTAACGAAAACCAGCCGTTCGCAGATGTCACGTGACATTTCTCGCCTAGAACACTCTGTGGAATACGCCATCTTGTATTTGATGGTTTTCTTAGTGAAACTTACACGTTGTAATTTCAAAGCAATGGCATACTGAAGAATTAATAAAAACACGTCGTTCATCGTACAATAAATGATAATGTAATGTCTACAAATGCCATATTAGCATCAGTTAACAACGGCCATCAATAGTATCAGATTAAAGAACACAACTCCTAACTGTTAGCCGTAGCGTACTGGGCAATGTTCTGGACTGTGATGCTGAAGGACAGTGGTTCAGAACTCTTCAAGATTTTTTATTATTAGGTTATTATTTTGGTCCAAAATGTTTGCAAAAACGTATAAAACTACAAATCTTAAGTGGACCGTATAACACGTCAGTGCGATTTTTTTTCGAAACAAGAAGGAATGTAGAAGAGAAAGACAACATGCTTGAAACGTGGGAAAGACGCCAGTTTGCAAGTGTCATCTCAGCCCACAGTAAATTTCCACCAGGGACTGAGAGGCGTGGTCGTGAAAACGGCGATCAGCTATTTGATGACATTGCAAAACCAACCCACCAATCACAGAGCCATAAAGGTGCGAAGTTCGAGAAGAAGCTGTAGTTGGCGAGGGAAAGGAACTTGGTGAGAAACCGCCGATGAAGACACTTGGTCCGTCGCTGGAGAAGCGAAGAGACATGCAGGCAGCTACCGCCCGTGCAGACGCGGGACTTGGGCTGTGTCGCCTTCGCTCTGGGGTCGCGCCGGGCCACACAGCCGCAGAACTGGGCAGAGCAGGCGTGAGCTATGCCGTCGCGACCGACGCCGCGCCGATCTATCGCCTGACGCCTAGGTGAAGTCAATGCTGGTGAGATAAGAAATTACCTTCCCGTTCATTTCTGAGTCGTGTAGCCTTCACGATCAATGACAAGCTCCAGTATCGCTTTCACCACAGTCAACGGCTAGTTAAAGACCCTTTTAGCCAGTCAGGCTTCTACAAAATACATTGTTTGCAGTGCCCCTTATCATACATTGGCCAAGCTGAACAAGACTTCAAAACTAGGTTCCAAGAACATCTAAGATAGGTGCTGCCAAAAATAATTTAATCTCAAAAGAAGCAAACACATTCAGCCTCCCCCTCCCTCCCCTAGACAAATTGCAAGTTCTTCACATCGCCGCCAAAGGAAAAAAAACCTAACTTCTGGAAGAATGAGAAATCACAAAGTTTGTGAAACGGTCCCCAGAACACAGTCTCAACGAACAGCTCTTGACAAAAAATCTAACTTTTTACGACATGTTATCCATCTTTTATCCAAAATGACTCCCCTTCTGACAATTCACAACATTTTTCTTCTGCCCCACCCCAGGCCTCTAATAATTTCGTTTTCATTCATTTATTATTGTTTCACTACCACCATGTATCATTTCACAAGATTCATTCCTCCACGTCACTAACATCTCTGATAATATCAAGCTACCGCTTGGCAAGCTGCTCATTCTCGCAGGCCTAACTCTGCCCATAACGCTGTGTTTTGTTGTTGTACTTTTCAGTCCGGAGACTGATTTGATGCAGCTCTCCACAATACCCTATACTGAGCAAGCCTCTTCATCTCCACAAAAGAACGGCAACCTACATCTGTCTGAATCTGCTTACTGTATCCATCTCTTGGTCTTCCTCTGCGGTTTTTACCACATACACTTCCCTCCAACGCTAAATTCACAATTCCTTTATGTCTAAGAATGTGTCCTACAAATCCCTTCTTTTAGTCAAGGTATGCCAGAAATTTCTTTTCTCCCCAATTCTGTTCAGTACCTCCCCATTAGTTACACCATCCACCCACCTAATCTTCAGCATTCTTCTGTAGCACCAAATTTCAAAAGACTCTAGCCTCTTCCTGTCCACACTGTTTATCGTCCACGTTTCACTCCCATACAAGGCAACACTCCACACAAATGCCTTCAGAAAGGACTTCCTTAGGCATAAATTAATATTCGATGTTAACAAATTTCTCTTTTTCAAGAACGCTTTTCTACCCATTGCCATTCTGCATTTTATATCCTCTGTACTGCGCCCATCATTTGTGATTTTACTGCCCAAGTAACAAAACTCATCTACCTCCTTTATTGTTTCGTTACCTAATCTAATTCCTTCAGCATCGCCTGATTTTCTTTGTTTAACGGTCGCATTTACGTTCCGCAGTTATTAATAATACTACCAGTTTTAAACATGTACCTTCCGCGACAGCGACTCTTCTACTGCTACAGTGAGTTTTGTCACATTTACTTGCTGAAAACCCGGCGTTACCCGGGTATTTATTTATCAATGTATTCCTGCCATTTTTCAGGTAAATATTCATTTGTATAAGGGCTGTATATCTGTAAAATCTCTTGGGAGTACAGTTAGTAGTAAAGAAATAATAGATTAAAACCTGGTGCTTGATGGGGCGGTATTTCATGAACGTTACTGTTTATGTCCTCATATCTCATGAACATCGTGTCGTACTGTGATACAATTTCTAAAGTACATTCATCTGTATGTATGTATACTGTCTGTAAAATTTCCTGCTGCTACAATTTGTAGTGTACAAATTATACATTGTAACGTCATACCGAATTCCGTAGTTTTACTCCATAAACAGCGGAAAAGTAGTAAGCGAGAAAATTTTTTCCTTTCATCATTTTGCTATGGTTGTCAGCGAGAAAAAGTTTAACAAAGGTTGAAATTATGTTTAAAGTTTGTTGCAAGTCGCTAAGTACTGTCATTTTCATACAGTGTATGTCGAAAGTCTCGCCGCATTAAATGGCATTTTTTTTTTGCGATTTCTATTGCTTATGACGTAATATCTTTTGAACCATGTGCCGTATGTGATTCTTAACATGCAGCAATTGTTACCTCACGGTAAGAAATGTGTGTACCAAATTTGGTTGAAATCGGTTCAATGGTTTAGGAGAAAATGAGCAGCATTGAAGCAAAATGCAGCAGTTTCTCGCACGTCTCATTCTTTATGACATCATGTCTCGTGAACTACAAGTCATATGTGATTCTTACACTCACGGCGACTGTCCTCATGGCTTGAAGCTTAAGTGTACAAAATTTCATAAAAATTGGAACAAAACTGTAGATTTGTATGCAACACGTACAAACATACGGACACTCTGCTTTATATATTAGAAAAGCATTCTATTAATTTCCATACTGTACTCCTTTAGTCCCTAGTTATTCTACTTCAAATGGCCGTTACGTACTTTGTACGTTTACCTCTTTGCAGAGGCCCAATGACAGAATACAAATTTTTAAGCTACCTGCACCACAGTTTTAGATAGTTCTGTGGCTCCATCTCCACCGAAGTAAGTCTGACTTTTCAAAATTTACTCACCTTAACCACATTAGATTCGCTGCCCGCCAGGTAACGGACTTTAATAAAACATTTATCTGTTTCCAGTCTGATGATGCGCTAACAGCGCGAAACGCGTTATTGGAGTAATAAAGAATACTGCAACAGAGACTGAGAATTATTTAACCCTTTCGCTACGGTGAACTTCTGCAGAAGTCGGGAGCGAATGTGCTCCACAGCCGGTGGACCGCTGCAGCAGTCGAGTGCTGCCTGTGCCGCCCAGCCGGTGGACTGCTGTAGCATTTCCGCCTCGCGTCATACATCGTAATATAATGCTACTGAAATGTAACGTAAAGCAATTGTAAATAAATAATATTTAACAAGCGAAATACGCGTTTATAATAATAACGTCCATATCCCACCAGAGCTGAATCCTAAACTTAGATCTTTTAGAATTTACGAAAAAATTACGCGAATTATCTGAAAGAAGGAAGAAAACTGTTTCTATTCCTAATGAATTTTCCATAATAAATTTATGATATAAAGTCCAATAACTGCGATAACACTGAGAGTGTGAAAGCAGGACACAGTAGCGCCGTGGGGAGTGCGGAAAATGCGCCATACAGCGGGCACGGCCGGGCGCGACTGGCGCTCGTCCACAGCGCACGGCGCAACGATCACGGCGCCGGAGTGAAAGGGTTAAGACCCTTGTATATAATTTCCGTAGCAGCCTATTTCCATAATTTATCATTATATTTTTATTTATTTTTACTGCAGTGTGTGAGTTATTCAGGGAGATGTTTGAGTTACTGCAAGTTTGACGCCTGCAGCACTCAATCTTGCTGGTGGTGCAGTCTTAATGGAAGGGTGTACCTACCTGCCTGCACGAACACGACAGCAGTTTCCAGGAAGACAGGAACCGTTTTCGATTATGCCTGGAGACCACCCATCACCTGCAGTGAGTCCCGACATCATGCGAGCATTGTGGCAGGTACCTAGGTCCTCGGCGCCACTGCAGCTGCCCTCGCTAATCGCCACTGCAGCCGCGTACACACACCCGCGCCCGTCATGCTGTCCCTCGCTCCCGACTGTACCCTAATTTAACGACCTGTCGGCGGCACTTTTTGCCCGGCCTCGCGGTCCAGACGGACGCGCACCGAGGCCCTCTTGCTCTTGTTTCTCCTCGGGAGAGTTCGTGTGGCCCCGGAATGACACGGGCGGGACCCCCGTGCAATAATTTCGAGCGTCACGCCAGCGTTTCCGAAACACAATAACATAATATTACGAGGCAATTTCCGCGGCTGGTAACGGACCTTCGGAATCCGATAATTGGAAACATTATCACTTGGCGCGGCGGCGTCGCGCGTACCGCCGTGTTCCACTGTAATCACTGTAATACCGCGGCTCGCCCCAGAAAGACCGCCCCGCCACGGCTCGCGTGCGGACATGTCTCTGTGGCGGCGGCAGCGGCAGCGGCAGCGGCAGGGGCTTAACTGCTCCTGCGGTACCTCGAATCCAATTACCGACGCCGCCATCGCCGTCGCCGTCCTGCTTGCTGGAAGCGCAAGGTGACCTCATTTGAATATGTCGTACTCTGACCTACCGGAAGGGTCCTCTCGTGTATGTGCTTCTAAGAAGTTATTGGTGCATCGGCACTTTAGAGAGGGGAGGAGGGTCATTAGAGACGGACCACAAGCTCGGATTGTTTTGGGCTGGCCTCGAGGCGGACTTGAAGCGCCATCCTCCCGAATGAGAGTGCCAGTACACTAACAAATGCACCACCTCGCTCTAGGCAGTCAGCTTGAAATTGATGAACCAGTAAGGGTGTAATTAGAAGACGACTTGGGATGTTGGGGGAAGCGTGCCTGATCGTCACTACTCTTTGAGTTGTATGTCCAAAGAGCACTGAAAGCAATATTGTAGATATTAAAATTGGAAGAACCAGCTTTGGCCGCATTGAAATCTTTATTTATTTATACAGGGTGTCCCAGCTATCTTGTCTACCCAAAATATCTCTGGAACAAAAGCAGCTATTGGAAAACGACTTTAACCGGTATCAATGTACGGCTGGGGCCCATGAATGTACATATTTCGAAACTTTCTAAAACGAAAGCAAATGTCGTTTTTAACACAAACTTATGTTTTTTTAATGGACACCCTATATTTTTTCTTCAGCAATCTATAGCATGACAAATCACACAAACAATGGCGTTGTTGCATCGCAATATTTCAATTACATCCCGAGATATTACGACGAGAAGCTGACGCTTGAAATCCCCGAAATGCGCTGCTAGCGCACGTCCTGAGGCTCATGCGTGAACCCCATGCTGCTCTTAATCGCGATGTGATTGACATGCGTAATCGTACTTCCATACTTATCAAGAGATCCGAAACGAATAATGCGGTCTGCTGCCATCACATCGCGATTACGGGCAGCATGGGGTTCACGCCTGAGTCTCAGGACGTGCACTAGCAGCGCATTTCGGGTTTTTCAAGCGTCAACTTCTCGTCGCAATATCTCGGGATGTAATTGGAATATTGCGATGCAATCAACGCCATTGCTTATGTGGTTTGTCATGCTATGGATTGCTGAAGAAAAAATATAGGGTGTCCAATTCAGATTAAAAAAAAATAAGTTTGTGTTAAAAAACACATTTGCCTTCGTTTTAGAATGTTTCCAAATATGTACATTCATGGGCCCCAGCCGTACATTGATACCGGAGAATGTCGTTTTCCAATAGCTGTTATTGTTCCTGAGATATTTTTGGTGGACAAGATAGCTGGGACACTCTGTATACAATACAGATCGATTTCAGTCAGTGTTTCACCATCCTCAGTGCTAGAATCCAAGCCCTGTGGGCACAAAAAACTTGCACTCTGCATATTTGCTTGATGTTAATATATGTTGATAGATCTGTATTGTATTTAAAAGAATAGAGATTTCAATGCGGCCAAAGCTGGTTCTTCCAATTTTAATAATTTTAATGTGGTTTCTCTGCACCAGATTCCGGATGGAATCGCCGACATGTAATATTGTAGGTCTTTAACAGCAGTTTAAGTGAGAATTTTTATTTAATTATTTTTTTACAATTTTTTACAGTTATGACCGAAATAACAAACATCATTAGTTGACAGTAACGGCCGTAAATTTAAGAAATCCAAACAGTGAAACACTTTGACCGTTTCGGGGGGTTGAAATAAATTCAACGACAAAGTTGAAAGTTTGTGCTGGACCGGGATTCGAATCCGGATTTCCCGCTTCGAGGCAGCGGTCGCCTCAACCAATTAGACTATCCAGGCACGCTTCCCTTACAACCCGAATTCTCAACTTCAGCCCTCTGCCCATTGATTCCTCTTGCTCGCAGCCTACACTGGATTCCCGCAAGGTGTCCAGCGTTTCAATGCTATGGGTTCGAATCCCGGTCCAGCACAAGTTTTAACCTTGTCGTTGAATTTATTTCAACCCCCAAATCTGTATTTCCATTTTGTATTGTTATCTAACTAGCTGAAAATCCGGTATTGGAATCTTCTCTTGGAGGCGATCTATAAGTATTTTTCAGCTGATCAAATTATAAATGTAACATCTAGATCGCAATTTTTATTTATTATCATTGTTTGCTTCGACTCATCTCCGAGCCATTCGCAAATCTAAAATGCAGAAAATAACCATATTATAAATAAAACAGTATTGTCGCGTTGAAATGTAAGCAGGCTTGACTTCGAAGGCACGGTTGTCGAGTGAACACAGCACTTATACGGAAAGCAGGTTTATTGCGAACTGAAACGTACACGCAGCACTGACTGCCTCTCGGGCAGACTGCTCTGCTATTTATACACAGACAGAATTTACCAGAAATTAGAAGAATAGTTAACACAAGAAACAGGTAGAAATTTCAAGTGAACATTAGAAAGATGTAGAACATTGTGGAAATGTTAATTACAAATAAATAAATTTTTACAGGTGGACGTCCCTCTCCCTTTTTGATCTTCTTCCAACTGATATCTTTTTGTCCTCTACAGAGACGTAGGATTGGACAATTAAGTATCTACTGGATGGCTGTTATGGAGAGGAGTCCACTCAGTTAATGTTAAACACACGTCAAATAAAATCTTGTACTTATCTTGGCCGGTTGCGTTGCTTGCTGCGATGTTCTTGCGTTGTGTACCGTTAGCTGTCTTGCTATTTCACTGTAAATATTTTTCAGGAAATATTTGTTGAAATGAAAACGCGTAGTAGAGTTTATACTTTTTTTTATTAACTATTACTGCACTTCTTCTCTTGCGCAAACTTTCACAAATGTAAATAACACATTATCAGATACATGGCCTCAGAGCAAGAGTCAGTGTGTCACTGCCAGTGTCCCGCGAGAGTGAGAGTGCGTCTACGAGCGTCTACGAGTTCGATGCTTTTATTCCCACTCTGAGGTTCACAAGTATTTCTTTATCCACTTAAAATTTTAAAGCAAGGTAATTGTTATTTACCTATTACGTAAAAGTAGTAAACAATATACATATTTCATTTCTTTAATTTACTGGTGTGTGCGTTTTGCTAGTTATTTGTAAGATAGTTTTAAAATGTACGTCTAACAAAGTAGTTGTCATGACTTTGAAAAATGGCGTCTGTTTGTTTACTTCGACTATATTAAATGTTTTGACAGATCTGTTACGAGTTTAGTGTTGTTTGTGAGTGTTATTAAATGACTTATTATTTTCGTGAATATATTTTGGTGTATCTGATTCGTTCATCAGTGACCAATGTTTACATGAATTTGGAAAGTCCCGTTATATTTATTAAATCGGCAATTAATGGCAAGATTCAGTGTTATTGAGTCTATAAACATAATATTCGGTATCACCCCCATGAACCACAGACATTGCCGAGGTGGGGTGGCTTGCGTGCCTCAACGATGCAGATAGCCGTACCGTAGGTGCAACCACAGCGGAGGGGTATCTGTGGAGAGGCCAGACAAACGTGTGGTTCCTGAAGAGGGGCAGCAGCCTTTTCAGTAGTTATAGGGGAAACAGTCTGGATGATTGACTGAGCTGGCCTTGTAACATCAGCTAATGTGGCTTTGCCACACAGCTACTGCGAACGGCTGAAAGCAAGGGGAAACTACAGCCGTTACTTTTCCCGAGGACATGCAGCTCTACTGTATGGAAATATGATGATGGCATCCTCTCGGGTAAAATATTCCGGAGGTAAAATAGTCCCCCATTCGGATCTCCGGGCGGGGACTACTCAGGAGGATGTTGTCATCAGGAAATACAATACTGGCATTCTACGGATCGGAGCATGGAATGTTAGATCCCTTAATCTGGTAGGAAAATTAGAAAATTTAAAAAGGAAAATGGGTAGGTTGAAGTTAGATATAGTGGGGATGAGTGAAGTTCGGTGCCGGCCGCGGTGGCCGAGGGGACTAAGGCGCTCCAGTCACGGTCCGCACGGCCACTACGGTCGGGGGTTCGAATCCCCCCTCGGGCATGGATATTTGTGCCGTCCTAGTTCGTAAGTAGTTCATAAGTAGTTTGTAAGTTTAGGGACTGATAGCCCCGTAGTTAAGTCCCATAGACTTTACAAACATTTGAACATTTTTTTTGAAGTTCGGTGGCAGGATGAACAGAATTTCTGGTCAGGTGAGTACAGGATTATAAATACAAAATCAGTTGGGGGTATCACAGGAGTAAGACTGATAATGAATAAGAAAATAGGAATGCGGGTAAACTACTATGAGCAGCACAGTAATCGCATTATCATTGTCAAGATAGATACGAAGCCAACACCGACAACAGTAGTACAGGTTTATATGCCAACTAGCTCTGCCGATGATGAGAAGATCGAAGAAATATATGAGGAGCTAAAGGAAATTATTCAGACAGTTAAGGGAGAGGAAAACTTAATTGTGATGGGAGACTGGAATTCGGTAGTAGGAAAAGGAAGAGAAGGAAAAATAGTAGGTAAATATGGACTGGGCAGGAGGAATGAAAGAGGAAGTCGCCTGGTAGAATTTTGCACGGAACATGATTTAATCATAACAAACACGTGGTTTAAGAATCACAAAAGAAGGTTGTATACATGGAAGAGACCAGGAGACACCGGAAGGTATCAGATAGATTTTGTAATGGTAAGACATAGGTACCGGAACCAGGTTATAAACGGCAGGACATACCCAGGGGCAGATATAGACTCTGACCATAACTTGTTAGTCATGAACTGTAGGCTGAAACTGAAAAAACTGCAGAAAGGTAGGAAAATAAGGAGATGGGACTTAGATAAATTGAAGGAAAGTGAAGTTCTGGAGAATTTCAGAGGGAGATTTAGGCAACAATTGACAGAAACAGGGGGAAATAAAACAGAAGAAGAGGAATGGGTAGCATTGAGAGATGAAATAGTGAAGGCAGCAGAGGACAAAATAGGTAGAAGGCAAGACCTAAAAAAATCCTTGGATATCACAGGAAATACTAAATTTAATCGATGAAAGGAGAAAATATAAAAAAGCAGTAAATGAAATGGGCAAAATGGAGTACAGACGACTAAGAAATGAGATTGACAGGAAGTGCAAAATGGCTAAGCAGGAGTGGCTAGAAGCCAAATGCAAATCTGTAGAAGAATGTATAACAAGGGGAAAAGTAGATACCGCCTACAGGAAAATAAAAGAGACATTTGGGGACAAGAAAAGCAACTCTACCAATATCAAGAACGCAGATGGGAAACCAGTTCTCAGCAAAGAAGGGAAAGCTGAAAGGTGGAAAGAGTACATAGAGCAGCTCTACAAAGGAAATGAACTTAGAGACGATGTTGTAGGAAGGGAAGAGGAAGTAGATCAAGATGAAATAGGAGATACTATACTGAGAGATGAATTTGACAGAGCCTTGAAAGACCTAGGTCGGAACAAGGCCCCAGGAATAGATGACATACCCTCAGAGCTACTAAAGTGTCTGGGAGAGCCAGCCATGACAAGATTATTTGAACTGGTGTGTAGGATGTATGAAACAGGCGAAATGCCCTCAGACTTTAAGAAAAATGTAATAATCCCCATTCCAAAGAAATCAGGCGCAGACAGGTGTGAAAATTACAGAACCATCAGTTTGATAAGTCATGGTTGCAAAATTTTAACACGAATTATCTACAGGAGAATGGAAAAGCTGGTAGAAGCTAACCTCGGGGAAGATCAGTTTGGATTCAGGAGGAACATAGGAACCCGGGAGGCAATACTCACTTTACGTCTTATCTTAGAAGATAGATTAAGGAAAGGCAAACCTACATTCTTAGCTTTTGTAGATTTGAAGAAAGCATTTGACAATGTTGACTGGAATACACTCTTTCAAATTCTGAAGTCAGCAGGGGTAAAATACAGGGAAAGGAAAGTTACTTACAACTTGTACAAAAGCCAGAACGCAGTTACTAGACTCGAAGGGCATGAAAGGGAAGCATCGGTTGGGAAGGGAGTAGGACAGTGTTGTAGCCTTTCTCCGATGTTATTCAATTTGTACATCGAGCAGGCGGTGAAGGAAAGCAAGGAAAAATTTGGAATAGGGATTAAATTTCAGGGAGAAGAAATAAAAACATTGCGTTTTGCTGATGACATTGTAATTCTGTCAGAGACAGCAAATGACCTGGATGAGCAGTTGAATGGAATGGACAGCGTGTTGAAAAGAGCATATAAAATGAACATTAACAAGAGCAAAACAAAAATAATGGAGTGCGGTCTTCGAAAATCAGGCGATGCTGAAGGAATTAGATTAGGTAATGAAACAATGAAGGTGGTAGATGAGTTTTGTTACTTGGGTAGTAAAATAACATGCGATGGTCGCAGTACAGAGGATATAAAACGCCGAATGGCAATGGGTAGAAGAGCATTTTTGAAAAAGAGAAATTTGCTAACATCGAATATTAATTTAAGAGAAAGGAAGTCTTTTCTGAAGCCATTTGTGTGGAGTGTTGCCTTGTACGGGAGTGAAACATGGACGATAAGCAGTTCGGACAGGAAGAGAATAGAGGCTTTTGAAATGTGGTGCTACAGAAGAATGCTGAAGATCAGGTGGGTAGATCGCATAACTAATGAAGAGGTACTGAACAGAATTGGTGAGAAAAGGAAATTTTGGCATACCCTGACTAAAAGAAGGGATCGCTTGGTAGGACACATTCTTAGACATCGGGGAATCGTAAATTTAGCATTGGAGGGAAGTGTGTGAGGTAAAAATCGCAGAGGGAGACCAAGAGATGCGTATAGTAAGCAGATTCAAGTGGATGTGGGTTGCCGTTCTCATGAGGATATGAAAAGGCTTGCTCAGGATAGAGTAGGGTGGAGAGCTGCATCAAACCAGTCTCCGGACTGACGACCTTAACAACATTCGTTATCAGTGAGCATTAAAGTTTCATGTGTGCTAATAGGTTTTGCTGTTATAATTTTATTTATACTTTCAAATTATTGCAACATGTGTCACCCAACACTATTTACTTCTACTTCTATTTATTAACAGAAAAAGGATGTGTCACTTTTTTTATTATACACGAAAATATATTTTGGCCTAGGCCTACCATTATGTATTTTTTGCTGTATTATAGCTAATCAGTTTTTCGAGTTAGGGTAAAATTATGGATGGTCCACTTATGTATTGTTATTCTGGCATTTAGGTGTAATTACAATCAATTAGAATGCATTATATAGTTTTTTAAACTAATGCTGTCTCCCGAAGGTAACACTTATTGGGATTATTTCATAAAGATATTGGGCCTGACACTATTGGGTAGTGATATAGGGTGTGCATATATGTAAATGTTACAACCGGCGACCTTTAGCACCGCAGTCCGTGACGCTAACCCTTGCGCCACGCCGGCAGTTGCTTAACGTCGGGTCCGCATCAATGATCCCTCTCTTGAAAGAAACAGCGACCTGCTGTTAGGTTCCCTTTGGAGCCAGCTGCAATGTCCTGGATCTTGATCTTGTCATGGGTCCTCTGTATGGCAGAGGACTGCGGTTGCTTAACGTGGGGTCTCGCGGTAGTATTAGGTACACAAGAATAGATCGGAAACTTTCTTACAATTTGTTACATGCATACCATGTTGGTCAATTCGGTAAACATTTACCAAAAGGCATTGTAATCATCCATAAACATCACAATGAGCAGAGAGACTGAAGAGTTTATGGTGCATATTCCATTACTATACTTATATATGGTTGCACTTTTTCTCTATTGTTTCAGAAGATATCAGAAAATTAGCTTTTGTTATGTGTATCTAGAGTGTGTCCAAAGAAATGTTGCCTGCTGTCACCACATCTCTGTGATAAAGTTGTCTAGCGTCGAAAGAAAACTTTGCTTTCTTCCCGGCTACAAATAACATATTATATGCATGGGAATTTAACAGAGCGATGCAGAATTAGTTTATGGCGATATTCAGCTTATCAGTACGTATTAACAAAAAGAGTAAAACGCGAATAATAACCAGGTGTCTAGTAGAGATAGCAGCATACTGGCGTGCGGTGACTGCTACTGCAATACAACAACGTTGTCGAATCCCTTGTGCCACACTAGTTATTCATCGTGTTTTACTGACCCAGCAATTACATACTGATAAACGTAATAGCACTAGACTAATTAGGAACGTTGTATCGATCGGACACGTAAAATTCAGCGTGCAAAATAATTTTCTTTGAAACGGCTAACAAACCTAAGTTTTCCATCGACGCTAGACTTCGCAGTGGCGACTGACAGCGTTTATTTGACCTGTTCCCTCCACACATATCAAGAACGAAGTTCAGATATCTGCCGCAACATCAGAGAAAATTCACCTGACGGCCTATAGGAGAGACAGCATCTTCTTTATGTATAAAACAATGTCCGTCTGTTTCTCTGTGTGTAGGGGTGTATGCATTGCATACAAATCTACAGTTGTGTTCCAATTCTTATGAAATTTTGCACACTTAAGCTTCCATGCATGAGTGTAAGAATAATGTACAACATATACTTCACGCGATATGACGTCGTAAACAATGAGATGCGCGAAAAACTGTTGCACCACGCGACAAGGTTGCACATTCCCTCCTAAACCACTGGACCGATTTCAACCAAATTTGTTACACATGTTTCTTACCGTGAAGTAGCAATTATCGCAAACGAAAGACACATGTTTCAGGGCCGAGGCGGGTAAGCAGTGCGCACTGGGGCGCCGTGCTGTGGTGCGCGCTGTCTTTCGCCGTCAGGGTTTCGTGATCCCCCTCGGAAATGGGTGTTTGTGTTGTTCTTAGGTTAGTTTACCTTAGTTTAAGTGGTTTGTAAGCTAAGCACTAATAACCTAGCGACCGGCTGCAGTGGCCGAGCGGTCTTCGGTGCGCCAGTCACAGTCTGCACTGCTGCTATGGTCGGAGGTTCCATACCCCCTCGGGCATGGATGTTTGTGTCGTCTTTAGTATAAGGTAGTTCATAAGCAGTTTATAAGTTTAGGGACTGATGACCCAACAGTTAAGTCCCTTAAGCTTGAGAAACATATGAACATTTGAACAATAACCTAGCAGTTGAGTCCGACAGATTTACGAACATTTGAACATTTTCAGGACATATAACGTCATGAACAATAGGAGTTGCAAGAAACTGCCACATAACGCGGCTAGAGTTTATAAATAGAGTACATAAGAATGAGAGTACTTAGCGACTTGCAACAAACATAATTTGTACACTACATATTGTACCGACAGGAAATTTTCAGACAGTATACATACAGTTGAAAGTACCTTCGAAATTGTATCACAGTACGACACGTAGTTCGTGCGATATGAGGACATAAGCAATAACGTCACGGAAAACCGCCCCATCACGCATCAGATTTCAATCTAGTACTATGAACTGTATTCGCAAGAGATTTTATAGATGTACAGCACTTGTACAAGTAAATATATTCCTGCAAAGTTATACAATATATAATTCAATAAATATTAGATAATATATCCAAGACATCCCTATTCATTGTGTATTCTCCTATAAAAATAACTGTTTACTGTAAAAGGGGATGGAGATAGAGAGAAGGGATATGACAAATAGTAACTCAAGGCTTGAATAAATAAGTAAATACCCGAGAAACGCCGGTGTTCAGATAGTATAATATAAAGGGTGAAGCGAATTTCGCTTCTCATCGCGATTCCTCACATTCCAGCAACAAAACATGTCTCTCAAAGATTTCGTCCTGTGCATATTTCCGGCAGTCAATGGACGTCGAAGAATAAAATGTTCAAATGTTTGTAAATCTGTTGGACAAGGTGTTGTGATTTTAGTTGCTGCACTACTCCGATAATTTCTACTTTTACGTTACTCATTACGGCATTGTTCGTAATTCGAAATCTGAAATATTGGTTTCGTCTTCTTTGGTGAATGAGTTTCTAAAAGCTATGTTTAGTAACTCTAGTCTATTAACGCCACTTCGGCTGTCGGTGATGAAAGTGATGAAGACAAACACACAACACAAGAGCCAGTCCCCTGCCGGAATCGAACCCGGGCACCTTGCATCGGCGCTCTGCGACGCTACCACTGAGAACAAACACTCTAAGAGCAATTGTCTACGACAAGAATTATTGCCGGACTGGCGTTTCCGCAGGCCGGTAAGAAAACGGGCGGCTTTGTCCACGGAGGGGGCAGGAGGGCCGGAACTGCTGCAGTCTAGCTCTGTGCATCGGGGGGCCGGCGTGGATAATATGGACATATGCACTATCGTTGTGCTCTATTACTATTATAAAAAGAAACGTCTGCTACTGATGTGCGGATTGCCCGAACTGCAGTTGAAACACTTACTTGAGCATCATTATTTGTTGCAAGTCGTGGTTGACGTTTCACTTGTGGCTGAACTCTTCCTGTCACTTTAAATAAAGTAACTATCCGACGAAAGGTCCGGACATTTGGATGATGTCTTGCAGGATAACGATCAACATACATAGCAGAGGCCCGTTGGGTATCTGGATAACAGTAGCCATACAAAAATACCATATCTACGTTTTCTGCAATTGGTAAACGGTCCATTTTAACACGAGTAATGTATCACGAAACAAATACCGTTCGCACTGGCGAAATGTTACTCGATACCACATACTTATACGTTTGTGATTATTACATCACAATCTATCACGCAGCGACAAAAGTGTTCCAAATAAAACATTCATATTTATTCACGTACTAGAGGAATATATAATAAAAATGGGAGTACATATTTAAAAATGCAGTTGATATCCATTTGACCTATGGCAGCGCTATCTAGCGGGCCAACCACAGCACCATCTGTTTTACCCCTTCAATCGAGAAAAGTGTTATTCTTTGTAGTTTTCCGTTTGATGCTTATTTCATGAGATATTTGGCCCGGTTACTATCAATGGTCTACCCTGTATACATGGTGATTCCATAGGTTGCGCATAGCCGTAAGAGGGTTATAGAGAGGTCAAAGTACAACAACTTTCAATTATGAACTAATGGTCTGAAAAGTAATATTAGGCAGTGCAAACCCGGTAATGTCGGGATGGACCATAAATTGTTTGTGAACAAACTTGAGCAAAACAAACTTTACTCTCACATTTTGTTTTACAGCACCTGATGCTCAAAATGCCTACCACCAGACTGAATAGAGCCATACCCTTCCAAGTACATTACCCATCTCACGACCATCTTCACATGCTGCAAGTATACGGCCGATCAATTGTTCTTCGTCGGGGACTGGTGTCTTACATTTTCGAGGCTTTTGATATTCCCCCCACAAGAAGAAGTCAATCTCGTGAGATCAGGAGAGCGGGATTGCCATGCAATTGGATTTCCCTTTCCGATCCAACGCCCGGGATAATTGTCACTGAGCACGTCACGCAGTTGACGAGTGAGGAGTGGCTGGTACTTCGTGCAGTTGCATCCACATCTGTCAACGCACAATAACTGGTACAACCTGTAAGAGTTGTGGAAGAACGTCTTCGACGAAGGTTCTGTACCAATGTCCATTCAAGGTTGGTGGCATGAAGTACGGTATAAACCCATGACTTCTTTTCCGACCATAAATTCCTAATCGAAAATTGTTCTTCTTCGTCCGCTATATAAGCTCCTTACGTTTGTGTGCAACCTTTTGGATCAATATATAAAAATATACCTCCACTGAAATGCCGCTTAATGAAGAATCTTTTCTTTGTTTTCTAAAGAAGTGAACGTTTAGATGTGGTTTGCACGACCATTAATTAAAGTTGTACTGAAAACTGATGTAGATGGCCTTATTGCAGTAAGAGTTATATATATTCCACACGAATTTCTATCAGAAAACTTCGTATATCATAGATTCAGTTCTAATAAGAAGCATGTCAGAAATTGAAATACGAGGATTGGAACTTAAATAGTGACAACAATGCTGTGGAGCTCTATGAAATGGAATCTACTATTGTCGCTGATAGCACACATTGTTGACATACCTACCTTAGCTCCGAGCAAAAGGATTCTCCCGTCCACGTCACCGGCGTGCGCACAATCGAGGGAAACACAGTCACTTGTGAGTAGCGGTCTGACGTAACCGTTTACGAAACAGAAACAACGGAGTTTGATGAAGATTGAATGTGCCAGAGGTCGTACAACACGACAATGTCGTCAAGCTTTCAAGAAGCAGCAACACGTTCTGTGTAACCCATCCTTTCATTTTGCAGGGCAATACGCGGGCGCACACAGTACAAGCTGTGGATGATCTGTGCGGTCGATAGAAGTACTGTAGACCTATCATCCACCACATTCCCCGGACTAAAGTCATTGTGACTTTGATTTGATTCTGAAGATGAATTAACCACATCTTTGCATTCGCTTCAGAACTGTTCCAGAGATTCGACAGGCATCATCAACAGAACAGGCTCTGATAATGGTGTACTACGCCTTCCACATCGCTGGCAACGGGTTCTACACAACGCTGGTGACTACTATGAAGGACAGTAACAGATGCAAACACGTAACGCTTTTGTTTCGGTTGTGAATAAATACTTTGCACTATTTAAGTTCTAACCCTCGTAATTACATTGCTTGGCCTCGTCTTAAAAAGTGTCTAACTTGATTTTCTGCGAAGGTACCGTGATACACTATTCAAGCGTGGATAAAACAGTTCACACCAGTAATGAAACAACAGTCAAAGAAACAGCACAGGACAGACGAAACCAATATCACCGTCACCCAAAATGTGGAACCGTTTCTTCTAGTTTACAAAGTTGTAACTTCTTATTCAGTATCTTATGAAGGCTAAAACAGTATCTGACATTGTAGATATTCTTGCTGAAAAATACGCGAGCTGAGAGGCTTGGAGTGCAAGAAACAAAACCAGAGGAAGTAAAGTTATATTTTTTTTTTCATCAAAATTGTTACATTGTCGACAGACTCTTTCGCAGAGGGAAAACTAAAGTATCCGCAGTACATTTCAGGGGAACATCCTGTGATGATATTATTGCTTGTCAACAACTGCATTATCTAAAGAAATCAGTAGCTTGTGAGATATCCACTCTTATCAATTATAGATTACGATATTCGTAGCTGTAGACCTTGAAGAACTTCCTTATACTTAAGAAAATAAAATCTGAACACATAGCGTGTGAGTAATGCAGAATTCATCTACCAACAGGAGTACGTAGCCCTAAATAATCTTCCACTAGCCGCGGCGGAGTGGCCGAGCGCATTGGGGCGCTATGCCCGTCGGGGGTTAGAATCCTCCCTCAGGCATGGATGTTTGTGCTGTCTTTAGTATAAGTTAGTTCATAAGTAGTTTGTGCTGTCTTTAGTATAACTTAGTTCATAAGTAGTTTGTAAGTTTAGGGACTGATGACCCCGCACTTAAGCTCCTTAAGCTTGACAAATATTTGAAAATGTTTGAACATCTTCCACTAACTAGGTTAAAATTTACAATTTGTCCACCTATCGGCCTTCTGTAGATTAAAATGCAAGAAAGAAAGTAGTATTTGGCTGTGATCAACAGAGGAATGTCCCGTAGACATCAACAGTAACATATAGATTAACATATGATACCGAAGTTTTTGTCCAAAACAACGATAATCTAGCATCAACAATCTTACGTGTTCATAATTCGGGATCGCTGTTTAAATAATACGTTTGCGGAATCCATATATGTAATAGTCGTATTTGTAGTGAAACAATTGAAAGACATGAAATATTTCAACAATATTTCCTTAGTCCCCCTATTGTTGTAACTTCAATTTACATTATTGTAATGTAAGATTCTTTCCTAGCCCGAAATTTGTATTTTGAATATATCTTGATTTGCGTCATCTCTTGCTTTATAGTCTTTCTGAAGAACGCTGTGAGGACCAGAATTGTAACTTCTATTTGTCAGTCATTACTGGTTTTTATTTCTCCCACAAAAATATTTGCTGACAACTCAAGACAGTTCTCATTTCGCAATTACTTTAATGAACCTTCTTCTGTTTCATATTTCTTCTTAAGGCTGTCAGCAAAGGAGTCAGACGAGTCTAAACCTTACGTATGTATACTGAAATTGTTGGATAATTTCACCGAGCTTTCTGTTTTTCTGCTTTCTTTTACAAGGCACACTTCTCGGAGTCGTCCTAATTTAGACTGATGTCTCTGTTTGTTCTGACGATCCTTGCTTGATTGTGTTTTAATAGCACACTCATTTTTATAGTGCCGACAGATACTTTGTTTTCCACTCTCAGCTCTACTTCTTGTTTGTGTAGCCTTATTTCGAGGTATTTTTAACTCGTGCATTATTTCAGAGTCTTTTTTCCCCTTTCTGTCCTCTGACGTCTTCATTTCCAGTGCTAGTTAAACAGAGAATTGTAGTTTATATTTTCGTTCTTAAAGTATCTTTATTGCAGTCTTTTTTCTGCTTTCCTTGTCTTATTAACTAACGAATATTGTTACGCACATAAGAAATACTAACGGGTTTCGTAGTTAACATTTTAGAGTATGAGGTTTATCATCTGATTTTTCAGAGACACTTCAAATTGTGGCACTAGTGAGTATAAAATTTTCAATATTATGCGTAACCAATGTGTTAGCCAGTTGCACTCTTTACTTGTCTCTATCACCAGCAAAGAAGTTAATAAACTTGTTTTAACGCTAATAAGTCACACAAATCTACCGAACAGTCAAAGTGCTGTAAGAGGTTTCGTTTAACACTTAAGTCAAATACGCGAAGACATGCTGTCGTTGATTGAACATACAGAAATTAATAAGGACTACCAATAAAGGAAGCTTGAGATATTAACTCTTGTCCTTGATATCTTTGAGTGAAGACATTAGACAACTGCACTCATGGTGTAGGGCCCTTTTCACCTAACCTGGACCTCCACTAGGTGTAGATTATGATCGTACTATAAATGGGATGAGATACCACTAATATTACATATCCACTTTCTGCTAGAATGGAAACCCGAGGAAGATACAAGCCTCAATCTCAAGCACGGTATTGGGAATGAAAGCAGCAGGATTACTTTATCAGTTTTCCATATATTTATACTTATTACTGTATTGTTGATAAACAGCGGCAGATTTCGAGCGCAGCTAATAGAAAGTGGACGTTCAGTTTTGAGTCAATGTATTACTATATGCCATTGCGCTGGCACTGCCTATATAGATCACACACAGATGCTGGTTATGGCAGAGAGCAGAGAGGTACGCTTACACACACGTGCTGTCGTAGCGAAAGCGTTCAGGTATTTGTTTCATATGTCAATGTATATACAGTGGCGGGTACTACTCTACAATTTAATTACTTTTAGAGCCGAACACCAAGCCTTGTTCAAATTGTATTAATTACCTTTGTTTGTTAAATATTATTCCAATCTAATTTATCTCAAAAGGAAGAGGTGGATGTTAAAATCTTCATGTCACTGTAGCAGAATAAGTGATCTGTTTGTGTACAATGTCCTGCACAACTGACTTTTCTGGATGTAGTAAGCATATGTATCTTTGATATTCAGTGTATGTTTCATGGACGTTACATATAGTCTGGTGTATGAAAGAAATTTCACAATCGTCGCAAGGAATCAGATACATACCCACCTTGTAAAGCAGCAAATCATCCTTCATAGAACCGAGTAAGGAATGGAAGTCCTTATTACTTCAGGGCGCAGAGGACACTGTACTGCTAATAATGAGAACTGGCAAGAAGAGCTTACTTATTTCATAGTCACTTTCAAATCGAATAGTTACACCGAAAAACAAATTCACAGAGCATTCAACACTAATCCTTTAATGATGACAGGAAAAGAATTGCTTCATAACAAGAGCGGTTTTACCTTACGTGGGTGCTCTTTCCTCGAAAATTAGCTGTCTTCACGGGAAGAATCGTGTTAAGCTGAAATTAACTTGTTTCGGTAGCGTAATAGTATGAAGATTCCAGTCTTAGTCAGTTTTGTGAATGGTGATTTGTTGTTTTGGGAAGTGGATTTTAGCGGAAATTGTGAATGATGATTTATATCTCAGATAGGTCAATCCGTTCATGGAAGATTCATTAAACACCAAAGATACACAATCTTACACAGTCAGCAGTGGCAGAATATAGTATACGAATAGATCATTTAGTGAACTACAGTGACTTGACTAAATTAGCATCCATCTCTTCCTTTTAGAATTGTGGTTTCAAGGAAGCAATAGAAATTAGATTAGTCAAAAATTTATAAGCAAATGGTTACACTTTGGACAAGGCCTGAAATACGGCTCTTACTGTAATTAAACTGAAGAAACTTCGTCACGGTGTAGTCACCACCGAAGCCACATTTATAGGCAAGTCAATGTCTGGACACTTTCCTAACGGGACGCGTGTGTAAGTTTACCATATCTCCGATTCCAGCAACTGTGACCGGATGAGCAGTGTTATTGCGGTGAGTCATATAAGGCCATTAATTGCACCTGGGTAGTCAGTCTGAAGATGACCGGACGACATCCGCTCGAAATATTCGTCGAAGTTGTTGAATGGCGTGGCTGCACGCCAGAAATGAAATATTATATTATTCATTACATCACGAAACATTAAAATGTCACCTTCCAATCACGCCCCGTGATATTCAGGCTGTTATCCCGTCCGGTATCACCAATCAATGAAAAATAAAAATAAAACTCAAAGTTGTCAGTGCACCATCTTGAGCAGTCATTATTACAAAGAGTGTGTGCGATAATTACATAGCATTAAATAGTAAATTGTATATGACGGGAGGCGTGCTTGAGTGATTCCGTGCAGGTTTGCTGATCGCTATGGTGTCCCCAGTGGTGTAGGGGCCAGCGCAACTGCCTAGAAAGCGGGAGACGCGGGTTCGAATACCGGCTGAGGACACATTTTGAACTTTAGCCATTCGCAGTTAATATAACACAATCATGCGCCTCGGTTGCACAGTGGTAGAGCGGTAGGCTATTATTCCAAAGGTCGCGGGTTCGATCCCCGCCAGGTCATAGTATTCTGTCACTTTCCACTTTTTTCACCTGTGGCGGTATTGATCATGTGAAAAATACCGAGTAGCACCGTAGTTCGGAACCCACGTTAAACTGCAGGTCCCCCTAATACTCGCTGGTAAGTCAGCTGGAAGGTCGGAGAAAGGCAACGGCATACCACCTCCAATCAGGACCATGCCTAGTAAAGCACTGTGGTGTTCGAACCAATCTTCTGATTGTTGACTGCTTTAACTTTTTTATAATACATTCCGTGAATATGAATTAAATAGTTATTAACTTTCTTGTTATGGATGTATAGAGTACGATAAATTACTTCTCGATAGATATGTCACAAGGTAGTGGCCGATTAAAGTTGATAAAATTAATCGTCAATTAAATCACATAAAAACTAATTTTCCCCCACAAATATAATCAGAGGACCGTCACCTTCTAGGGACGGAGTATTTTCCCGGGTCTCAAACTAATTACTGTTATACATTGTAAATATGGCGAGTAGCCACTAGGATCGTACGTACTGTTATTTTGAACAACTGGACACGGCTCCTTCGCGTTGGTGGGACACCAATTGACCGCCATTACTTCGGTCTTTTCCCTCCTCTACAGGATAGCAACCTAAGAAGCGTGAAATCAGACCGCACAGGCCGGAACCAATGTTAGAGGTACCTCTGGGCAGGTTGGATACAGGTTCCCAATGCTGCCGGCGGACTAATTCTGCGTTCGGCGTACGACAACAAACCCGAGAGAAACCTGCTCGTCCTCACTTGCTTGATAGCTTTAAAAGGTATCGGTATACGAACTAATCTTGTGTATAAGTTGTCGCCATTGTAGTGGATCTTGATGCTCAGTTACTGCAGCATCCATGAACTTCGCAGTCTCGAAGCCGACGTGTTCGCGATCACCCGCGAGGCATGATCAGTTTAAATGTGCTCTTTTTGTATCCTGGGCTCATTTGTTCATTGTCTGGCTAAAAGATCAATATTCTTTCTAAGTACACTTTGTCTCATTCAGGACCGGGCTATAGAAATATCATTTACTTAATTAAACACGTGTTTTCATGTTTATCTCGTCCCGCAGCAAGACGTTCTCAGTGACAGATTGTGTATCGTGTTTGCTTGTTTAACTGCAGTATCAAGTGTGACAGGCTACCTCACCTGTCTGTGTGTTAGTTTCAGAATATAACGACCATTTTAGAAGAACTGCCCAACTTCTGGTCTGTAGTCATCTCCTGTTGCTATCATTTTCATCCATTAAATAACAAACAGAAACCGCCGCTAGAAGAGTGGAGGGTTGACACTGGCAACGGTCATAGCATATGAAGATTCTCAGGTAAGCCTACCTGTTAATTGAGGAGCATATGTTTATAAATTCTAATAACCTCGTACTTTGAAGAGTAAACGAAAGTCGCAACAGCTAAACCCTCAATGGATCCCATGCATACGAAGCCACTAATCAAAAGGAATAAACGGCGTAAAAAATCGAAATATAAGACCGACATCTGCAGTTGAAACAAGCAATCAAAAACATCGCACGCGCTATCCACTTGACAGCTGACATTACGTTTTAAAATATGCAAATGGCTCAGGTCATTCTGTAGACGCTCATTACGTTTTAAAACGAAATACATTTACAAAGAAAAAAGTTACGTATAGTAAACGTAGTTGAAAGTAACATGAAAGTGTAATTTTTTCTCTCTGTGTAATTTTACCTTGAAACAGGTTGATGACTAAAACAAAATTCGTCTTGATAAAATAATCATTCAGGGCGACGAATAATATTCACTCCCTTACAAATCCTGCTATTCAATTTCTTGTATCTTTAGCACATAAAATTTATTATTTTCTCTTCAACTTCTGGAAGATCCAAAAGAATTGGATCGGGGAGCTCAGAGGTCCTGGTAACCCCCCCCCCCCCCCGCCCTATCTAAACAACAAAATGAAACTACACACGGATTAGTTGGCTTGTAGTAACATTGAAAGATATGGTCAAGAACACGATAGATATATTTAAATTATCAGTACATCTACAACAGTATTAACTATCACTTACTTTACTTTAAGCCGAGACCAATACTGTAAATAATTGCCCTTTCTGGATCTCATTTGTTGTTTTGTCGTTCTACATATTTATTACATTATAGAGGCATTGGTTAACATCAAGGACTGCGTAACTATATTACCATACGTAAATACAAACGCATTTGTAAGATCGCACAATAGTTTTAATGAAAGGAAAAACACTTGATTACAATTTGAGACTTAGTAGGGTGCTTTGCTATGCTGAAACAGTTCTCAATTGGTTTTAGGAAGTTCTTAAATTTAAACAGAACATCGAACCTCTTTAACGGTACAAGTTATTCCACCCAAAGTTAAAATTCTTGTGCTCTTCAATAATGTACTTATATTGGAAGACTGAGCCGTGTTATGTCATGGAAGAAGTAATGCATTATACTGAAGTTGTTGTATTGCCCAATTGTTCTCCTATGACTAAATCCTGGAATATGTTTAGTAAAGAAGCAAACAGGTGAACATTTTTAACAATTTTCCAATGACAAACTACTTTGAGGGATTATTTCTCTACGTGGTAGTACCTCAACATTACAGATGAATGTTATTTTAAATTCGTCAGGTACTTTTCACACATTTGTTTGCGTTTTTGCGTAATATTAACATCTCTCGAAACGCTTCGTGCTGTATAAAATGTATTTAACGTTATTGGCCACTGTGGCTAACAGACAGATAACTTTTAAAAGTGCATGAATTTACTCAAAAAGTTGTTGAGTGAGGCATATATTCTACCAGTTATATGTTTTCATAATAATCAAATCATTCTAGTGCCAATTGTGTTTTGTTTTGAAGCTTCTTGGCAACTGACATCTGTGTGCCTGAAATTTTAAGTACTTTTTTTTTGTAATCTTGAAAATGTTGCATAGTGAATTCATCTTACATTTTTACAAATCAAATATTTTGAGAAAGTAATGGCATAAAAGTAATTTTGAAAGAGGTTGCAGAAACAGATATTCGAAGTAGTAATCAGGAAAAAATAGTACGAATTCACTAATGTGAAGCCATTAAAATTCTATTATAATGATAAAATGGTCAGTTCTTTGTAAAGAGAAATTAGTTAAATGCAATTAAGAAATAATGTAGGAACTTCAGTGTCATAATAGGTGGTTGTTTCTGAACAACTGCAATCTTGCTCTGAATATGTGGCAAAGTATTTGTGAGATACAAATTTATTCTATTAAGATCTTCCGTAAAACGTGGACATATTTCTTCAGTGCTAGTCACAATCACTTCTATGACGAAGTCTACTTCAGGAAATGTGCATACTTTCTAGGTTATATGAAGCACTATTCCGTAGCTCAGCCGGACAGTCGCATCACTATTTTCCTACCTCTCCACATCACCAAGTTCCTTTAATTTATACATAACGGAGACACGTGCTTTTCATTGATATTTCTTATTTTCATATGTGTGCCACATAGAAAATGACTTTATAAATTACTTTTGCCATACTTGATACATACTAAATAATTTGCAACTTCAACGCTCCGTACGATTAGAGATTAGAAAAAGCTTTATCTATATAGGCACCAAAAACTGTCTGCTCTGTTTTACGTACGTACTTGTGCTCGCCAAGTCAGTTCCACTGCGAGTGCTAAAGCCCTGTCAAATTCCGTACACATAGTACCGCTTATCTAGACAACATTGCAGATCTCAGCTGTCGCTGGACGACACACGAACGGATGAACTTGCTCTTCATCGCGACATGCCACACCGCCTGCTGCTGTCTGGTGTAAATGGAATTTTTTGTGTGGTCCTCAGCCAAGCCCCGCATACAGAAACTACCTTCGTAGCTTAACGTAGGCAGCCTTTTTTGGGCCAACGTTGCCACTGCGTCGTTGCTGTTGTCTTCAGTCCGGGTTGATGCAGCTCTCCATCCTACTCCAGCCTGAGCAAGCCTCTTCATCTAGTCATAAGAACGATAACACACATCCAATTGAATCTGCTTACTATATTCCTCTATTGGTCTCCCTCTGCGGTTTTCCCCCCACAAACTTCCCTCCAATGATAAATTTACGATTCTTTCGTGTCTAAGAATGTGACCCACCAATCGATACCTTCTTTTAGTCAAGGTGTGCAAAAAATTCCTATTCTCCCCAATTCTTTTCAGTATCCCTTCATTAGTTACGTGATCTACCCACCTCGTCATCAGCATTCTTCTGTAGCACCACATTTCAAAAGCATATATCCTCTTTATGTGTAAACTATTTATCGTCGAAGTTTCACTCCCCTACAAGGCAACACTCCACACAAATGCATTCATAAAGACTTCCTTACCCTTAAATTAATATTCGATGTTAACAAATTTATCTTTTTTCTTTTTAATCTATTGGACCAAACTGCGTGGTCATCAGTCCGTAGCTTACAAACTACTTAAACCTAGGTAAACTAACCTAAGGACAACATACACACACCCATGCCCCAGGGAGGACGCGGACCTCCACGGCGACAAACCGCGCGCTCCGCAGCGAGACGCTTTATGTCTTTGATTTCCTTCACAGCTTACTCAATGTACGAATTGAATAACAATGGAGAAAGGCTACAAACCAGTCTTACTCCCTTCCCAACCACTGCGTCCCTTTCATGCCATTCAACTTTGATAACAGCTCTTTGATTAATGTACAATTTGTAAATAACCTTCCGTTCCATATATTTTACCTATGCTGACTTCAGAATTTGTCAAAATCTTGCGCCAAGTTTACAAAAGCTAGAAATGTGGGTTTGCCTTTCCTTAATCTATCTTCTAAGATAAGTCGTTAGGTGAGTATTGCCTCCCGTGTTTCTACATTTCTCCGGAATGCGAACTGATCTTCCCCGAAGTCAGCATCTATCATACTTTCCATATTTCTGTAAATAATTCGTGTTAAAATTTTGAAACTACGCTTTATTAAACCGATGGTTCTGTAATATTCGCACCTGTCTGCGCCTGCTTCCTTTCAAATGGGGATTATTACATTTTTCTTAAAGTATGAGGGTATTTCGCCTGTCTCAAACATCTTACTCACCAGGTGAAAGAGTTTTGTCATGGCTGGTTCTCCCAGAGACTTCAGTAGCTCGGAGGGAATGTCATGTACTCCAGGTGCTTTGTTTCGAATTAGGTCTTTCCGTTTCCTTTTAAATTCTTCTCTCAGCGTAGCACCTCCTACTTCATCCTAATCTACTTCCTCTCCCCTTCCTAAAATATTGTCTCGAAGTTCCTTTCCTTCGTAGAGCCCCTCTTTCTACCTTTCAGTTTTCCCATCTTTACTCAGAACTGATTTTCCATCTGAGTATATTGCAGAAATGTAGCAATGTAAGAGTTTTATCTCTACACGGAAATTGTGAAACAGAATGGTGTTCTATTAACTAAATAACTTATCGAACCGTTTTCGTAGTATAGAATTCAAGGAAATAGGCCTACACAAAATCTTTGAATATAAATTACTGTGCTATACTGAGCGATATCTTCGTATTTCTGTGTCCGGAGAAAACTGTACTTAACTTGCAACTGTCTGAAGTTTAAGATAATATTCCTACGCTATATGTTGCCTAATAAGCAGATAACTGTGTAATTCTATCGATTTATTTAATACAGCGCTGATAAAGCTATAGTTACATTATGAGTTAGTAGTGCGAAACAGCCCGTCTGGCTACGGTGTTCTTGTAGGCCAATTTCTTCAAATAAATGAAATGAAATAAATAAAGTGCTTCGGTTCGCACATGTTGAAGAAAAGTAATAGCGGGAGTGGATTAGACATCCACAGATTTCTCTTTGCTGTCAGATACGTAACAGTGCAAAGAAATAACAATTGATGACCTGAACGATTTTTGTGGGGCAACACAATTTAAAGTAACTATGTCTGAGAGGCAAAAGGTACAGCTACCCATACGTAGTGCGACCTCTTTCTCACTCGTATTACTCTTTTAGTAATAATTCCTCACTCTCATGCCGTGTAGCTCAATTCTAGATCGTCGACACAAACTATGCAATATTTCACTGGCAGAAAGTAATACGCAATGTCGTAAAAGTCGAAGAGTGTCTTTGCATATATTCTCTTATGAATCTGTTGAACTGTATAAGCTAAGAAACCACATCTACGTAAAATGTTGCATCACTATGAGTGGTGGTTCATGAAACATACGTTACCTATGCAGCGTTAGGTGGACTGAGTTCATACTTTTGAAGAAGCATAATCGTCTTGCTCGAACGACAGCATGATCACAATACAGTAGAAAATAGTAGTTTTTATATATTGAAAACACTTTGATTCTGGTGCCAAATCATTAAAATAATTATTTGGTATTTTACTGTTGTAAATTTATTAATACGGTAATATAAAATTTACTCACCAATTCTAATCACTCTCATACCAGGCCAAATTATGGCATTGCATCTCAAGCGTCAAACCTGAGACAATAGCCTGCATCTGAGACTATAGCCAGGAAGGGAATTTCAAGCTTCGAAAAGAAAGGAAGGAAATTCCTAAGAAAGATTCTGGGGCTCATAAAAATATCGAACGAATTTACATCCGCCTAAGATTAAATCAAGAACTTTATCAACGATTTGAAGATATCACCACCACAATGAAGAAAAGAAGACTATCTCTCTATGGACATATTAAAAGAATGAAATCAAAGAGGCTCGCCAACAAGATTCTTCTCTTCCAGTAGAACAGGAAGACACAAGTTCCATGGGTTAAAGAGGTGCACAGGGACCTAGAAAAATGCGGGATCACAGCAGAAAAAATTGTCAACAGGCAGATCTTTAAGGAAAATTTTGCGGAGGTGAAGGATTTGTTCGGGGAGAAAACGAGGAAGATCAAATTTTTCTCGGCAGAAAAACGTGCAAGAGTGATCCAACGGATGAAGGAGTACTGGCGAAAGAGGAAGGAAGATAACTTTAGAAAGTGAGCGAAGTTGTGTAAACGTGATCAAAGATGGCTGTAACGAAAATAAATAAATAAATAATAAAATATTAAACGTTAAGGTTACCATATTCAACTGCACATTGAAAGACGGCTGTCTGCCGTTTTCCCTAGGTTTTTAACTTTGTAATTTATCTAATTTCACTAGATAAATGGAAAACCAGTTCTGAGTAAAGAAGGGAAAACTGAAAAGTATTTCACCTACGATAGCGGCGCCTGCTTCTGCTTCGTATCAGCACGCTGAGGGGTGAGTTTCGCTTTGCTTCGCGCGTGTGAGTGGCTGAATGCTTGTTGACTGTAAATCCCTCTCCCGACGATGTTCAGTTCAAATTACTTTAGATTAATTTTCAACATGGGATGCATTTTATTGCTTAAATTGGTTCCCCCATTTGCGCATGTTTCAACTGAATAAATAATTTATTGTCAATGAAATTTTATCCTACTTATGAATATTTTTTATGAATACCCTCCCTTTTTTATTTGATGTTGTTTTTCACCAATGGTGAGAAGAAATTCAGATGCAACTTATCATATTTTAATTCAGTTGCGCCATAAATGTTCTCTGAGCCACCTTCATGAAACTGTTTAGTTCGCGGTGGCTCGTATATTAATGATTGTGTGTAATTCTCGTGATCTATGATGTGTGTCGGCCACCGTCTCTTTGTCTTCCTGCTGCTAAAGTATATTTTGAGTCAGTTCTATATTTTGGGCCGGAGAACAAGATTCTGTTACAGCAAGTAGTCCATAGTTCATTCCCAGAATTATATTTAAAGTAAGCTTTTAACTGGCTCCTTTAAGCTAGAATTAATTTTACAAATAACGGTGGTCTTACAACATAAAAATGAGAGCCTGTGTCTGAGAGCTTTCTCTAGCAAGCAGATAACACAGTCAATTGTGTTGACTGTTTTCATTTTTATTTATAACATTCTCCTACCGAAAAGAAATGATTCGATGTATATTTTTAATACTGCGCTATCATTTGCACTTTCATTTCCGTAGTAAAGCGATTATAAATTTTTAATACAGGGGGCCTGTGGGACGTTATGGGAGTACGCCAGTCGAATGGCCCAAAAATAGCGGTCGCCCCTGATTTGGCGCTACTTTCTTTATAGACGACTTCAGTCACTGGACGCGGTTCCTGACTCTATATTTCTAGTTGTGTTTGCTTTAGTTAATCAGAATACAGTGCATATCCCAGTTGTAAAGTGTAATTTCATTAATATTCGCTTGCGCAGGTTCTCATAGGATTTCATGTTTTTTATTACATTTCAGGACTACTGAAATTGACTTGTTTGTGCTTCTGTGGGTAGATGCATAGTATTGCAATGATGTAACGCTGGATATAATTCTCGCATGTATTTCAATTTTTACTTACCTCGTTCAAGTGTCGTACAGATGTAACAAAAAATTTCTGGATCAGCTTTGAAATCTTTACAAACTGCGTACAAATTTTTTAATGTCAGACGAGTGTAGTAATGACCAGCATTTGCATAGGATTCCGGTAGACAGTAATCATTGGCATTCTGAGTACTTGATCGGAAACGTAGCACCTATCTGTTACTACCAACCACAGCGGAGCGGTCGAGCGCATTGAGGCGCTATGCTACGATGCTCAAGGCCGTTTCCCGTCGGAGGTTCGAGTTCGGCCTCGGGTATGGATGTTTGTGCTGTCTTTAGTTAGTTCATAAGTAGGTTGTAAGTTTAGGGACTGATGACCCCGCAGTTGAGTCCCGTAAGCTTTACAAACATCTGAACATCTCATCTGTAACTACCAGTGGCGTATCCAAGGAGGGGGGGGGGTGCCTGGCTGCAGCCCCCCCCCCCCAAGACCCTCCTTGAGTCACCCTCCCCAGACCTTACTGCAGCCTTTAATTTAATGTTTTCTAATTAATTAATTTTTTTTTTTGGGGGGGGGAATCACGTCAGCCCGGTAACTAACCTCAGCCTCCCCCCCCCCCCCCCGTCACGATTCTTAGCCCGGTGATTGACCTCAGCCTCTCCCAGACCTGGATACACCACTGGTTACTACTCTTTTGACGATAACCCAATATAATTTGACAGGGACTCGCACCTGGAGAAATACTTTTTGTGGGTAATGCTGTAACCTAACTACCAGGGCAGACTCAACTAATGACCCACTGAAACAAAGGTGTTATGATTCCGTAGACATATACTACCCTACGTACGGCGCAAAAGGTAAATCTTATCAAATATTTTCCGTGGTTGCCGTAGTACCCATGTAAACGGTGTTGTTTGTTCCATATATGTTGTGATTCATATTTGTGTTATAAATTTGCAGTTTTTGGTCTTGTTACACCTCTTGAGATAAATAGGTCAAGACAAATGCAGGATTCCAAAGGAACGTTTTGGGCACTTTTATGTTCTGTCTCTCCTGGAGATTTTCCTCTGTGGTACTCTTAGATAATGTAGTTTTCATCTGTGAAGGAGATGCACGGTATCGCTGTATTGCCTTAGGCTGTGTATATCAAGGGAAATATCCAATTCGAAAATTTGATTTATCTATATTAATTTAATTACTTTTACTGTTTTTCCCGATTAATTCCTTACGAATTCTTGTGTATCATTTATTGTTGATGATGTTACCTTTAACTAGTTTTGTTTTTGGTGTCTTTTTATTTTATGGTTGCAAACCGCGGCTCGTGAGCCGTAGTGGCACTTTGGCTGCAGACTCCGAATATAGCCCTTACCAAAATTTAAGGAAAGATGAGGTTGAATATTTATGATGTAGAAGCACATATCCGCATAATTCGTTTTGTTATTCAGGGTGTTTATAGATTAATACCGGGGTTTTAATGCTTTATGATACTTATTATATTAAAAGTACAATTATAAATAATATTCCAAATAAAAGAATAACACCCATGCGAATGCGCAGAGCGCAGTGTTTCCGCCGCAGTCCGCTAGACAGCGGTCGTAGCAAAGATAGCGACTAGTGAATGGAAAGCATCTTGTGTTTCTTACTTGATACTCTAAAGCAATGGCTCCTGCCTCAGTTGGAAGAAGATATATAGAGAAGTTCATTTTCCAGCAAGATGGTTCCCCACATCATTAGCGTACCAAAGTACGCGATTCGTTGAACGTCACTATACCCAAGCGTTGGATAGGTTGTTTGCAGATGACGCCGTCAGTTACCGTCTAGTAAAATCATCTGAAGATCAAAACCAACTGCAGAACGATCTGAATAAGATATCACTATGGTGTAAAAATTGGCAATTGACTCTAAATAATGAGAAGTGTGAAGTCGTCCACATGAGTACGAAAAGAAATCCGTTAAACTTTGTTTACAAGATAAATCAATCAAAAGTGAAGGCCGTAAATTCCACAAAATACCCAGGAATTACTATTACTTCAGACTTAAATTGGAAGGAACACGTAGATATTGTCGTGAGAAAGGCAAATCAGAGACTGCGTTTTATTGGCAGAACACTTAAAACATGCAACAGAACTACAAAAGAAACTGCATACACTACGCTTGTCCGTCTATTTTTGGAGTATTGCTGCTCAGTGTGGGATCCTTTGTCGGAGGACATCGAAAGAGTCCAAAGAAGGGCAGCTCGTTTCGTATTGTCACGATACAGGGGAGACAGCGTTACGGAATGGGAATCATTACAACAACGGTGCTTATCGCTGCGGCTTGGGCTACTTACGAAACTCCAATCGCCAACATTCTCCTCCGAATGCGAAAGTATATTGTTGACTCCCACTTACATAGGTAGACATGATCATTAGAATAAAATACGAGAAATCAGAGCTCGAACGGAGAGATTCAGGTGTTCTTTCATCCCGCACGCTATTCGAGAATGGAATGGGAGATAAATGGTATAACGGTGGTTGGATGAACCCTCTGACAGGGACTTAAATGTGATTTGCAGATTATCCCATATAGATTTAGATGTAGATAGGGCGCAAGGGGCCCAATTACAGGGCTTGCTTTGCATGGCCTCCACGTTCACCCGACCTAACGCCATGCGACTGTTTCCTTTGAGGCTTCATCAACGATGGTGTGTACGTGGCTCCACCACCAGCTGACCTCCCTGAATTAAGAAACCAGGTTGAAGCAGCTGTTGCTACAATCACCGAAGACACACTTATCAACGTTTGGGAAGAACTCGGCTGTAGACTTGACGTGTGCCGTGTGAAAAATGGAGCTCACATTGAACATTTATAAGGTTCTTGGTTAAACTGTTTAAGTTGCTCTTTCATTTGACTTATCATTTATAACCGTATGTTTAATATAATAAATATTATAAAGCGTTGAAACCCCGATATTCATTTGTAAATAACCTGAATGTAGATCATTTTAAATGTCTATTTGACGGAAGACAGAAAAATCCTGTATGCTCAATTTTCAATCCGTATCAACGAAAAGTGCTTGAAGTGTTTATATTCAGATCCGTCCTCAAAGTTTGGTGGCAACTGTTAACTGGCTACCGTTAACGTTTATTTTTGGTATTGTATCACAGGCGTGGAACCCATGACACACACAATCAAGGGAGATAGTTATCAGTGTTTTTAGTGCTCTGAGCCAAGCGGGTCGGAGTAGAGCGCGAAAATATGTACAAGGTGTATTAAGCTACTTGGACCAATCAACTAGCAGCGTATGTTACAGACATTTCTGCTATTAATAAGCTATATATCTCGATCACAGAGGTTTTATTTTTGGAATATGAATTCCATCTGGCCAACTTTGAAAGGTGTTGGATAAATCGGTGAGCGGTGGAAGGGGGAAATCCTGGCAGATTCTGCTAAATGTAAGGTGGGGGATAAATCGGTGTGCGTTGCAAAAGGGAGGCGTTGTAGGAAGTTTTGTGTCCCAACTTCGTCGCCGCTTTTGTGTCCCAGCCTCGTCGTAAGTGTCGGTGGCCGAGTGGAATGAGCCCGACACAGGAACAAAAATAGCACGCTGGTGCAGGTACGGAGGGGAGCAGCCAGAAACTATAAACACTAGAGTAAATTAGAAAGAGATATATATTGCACAGAATGTAACAATACTTAACTTTTACATAGTACTGCAGAATGTTGATACATAGTTGTTAGAGGCCTGCCTAGTGCCTGTACGATAGCAAAGTCTTCACTGGTGCCTATCTGATTACGAAGGTCCTAACTGGTTGCTATCTCAGTCCCAAGTGGACGATCCTTCAGTGGTGGCCACGAGCGGAGTTGTCGCAGAGGGCGCTCGTGGCTGTCGTCGTGAGAACGCCGCGCCGTGCGTGCATGGCGGCGCGCGGCGAAAGTAGGTGGCGCGCACTTTGTACTTGTGCGACACCACACCCCTCCCCCCCAAACCGCCGCGCCGTCGTGGCGTAGGGCTGAGAGCCACGGCGACGGCACTGAGAGGAGGGCCTGGGAGGAGGCGTTACTGGTGGGACGGGCGTCGTAGCTGAGGCTGGGATCGAGACGCCGTCCGCGCCCCGGTATACACCTTGCGATCCGCTGGAAAACCCGCGAAAACCAGCGGAAGGGCGCCCGCCCCCGCCCAGAGGGAGCAGGTCATCTTCTTCTGAGGTGCGTGGCCCAGGCGGCGGCGGCACGCACGGTCCCGGAGTCCCTCTCGGTGACGCTGTCATCTGCGGCGGCGACAGCGGCGGCGTCGCGTCGATCTCCATCGGGACGATCTCGTAGTCCGGGGACGAACGATGTGGTTGTGCTCCCTGGCGGTGAACTGGGTCTGGAATCAAGAAACCGGAGACAGGAACGCGCGGCCTATGCAGACGCAATTGGTTTGCGTGGCGCCGCAGCTCCGACCCTGTGGAAGAACGTACAACATACATATTGCGACCGAGCACGCGCTGAATGATGCCCGGCATCCATAGTTTCTTCTTGTTTCCAGCAAACACCGTGTACAGCACCGGCGTAGAAACCTCAAAACGCGTAGCGCCATACGAACCGACTCGGTGCGTGGGAGGCTGCAGCAGGTGAAGGAGAGTGCGGTGACGGCGGCCGTGTAGCAGCTCGGCAGGAGACGGGCCGTCACGTGGCATGCATCGATACGTAGACAGGAAAATTTGAAGAGCTTGCTGCCTGGAGTGCTGACCTTTCATCTTCTCCATGTGAGACTTGAATGTTCGAACGAAACGTTCTGCTTCACCATTGGACTGAGGGTGAAAAGGTGCAGTGGTAATATGCTGAATGCCATTCACACGACAAAACTGTTGCAATTCCGCACTAACAAACTGAGGTCCATTGTCACTGACGATAGTTTCAGGCAAACCTTCGATGCAAAACACTGATGTTAAGGCACTGATTGTACTAGGCGCCGTCTTGAGTTCATGGCAATCACAAAAGGAAACTTGCTGAAAGCGTCTACAACGATTAACCAGCGCGTATTCCAGAAAGGTCCGGAAAGTCAATGTGTAAACGTTGCCATGGTCCCTTGGGCGTGGCCAATCTGAGAAACGTTGCGGATGAGCCGCCTGATGCTCCGCACAAACAGTACACTGTGACGTCATGTTCTCTATCTGAGCGTTCATACCAACCCAGGTACAATGACGTCTGGCCAGTTGCTTTGTCCTAACAATACCCCAATGTCCTCGATGCAGGAGGCGTAACACTTCACGTTGCAGGGAACGAGGAACAATCACCCTTGTTTGGTCGTTGTCGGTATGCAACAACAGAACACCCTGACTTAAAGATAATGCATGACGTTGTGAAAAATAACGTCGAACCAGAGGCCGCTCAATGTCTTTGGCTCTGGCAGGCCAACCTGAGCGAACAAAACGTGCTACCACACTTAGGTCCGCATCCGCAGCTGTTTCCTGTGCAACCCGACGAGAGTTCAAAGGGAAATCTGCGACAGTGGAAGCATCTCTGGAGTCTATCTGACAACATGCCATTTCCGAAGAATCAAACGACACATCCTGGCCAACCGGAAGTCGGGAAAGTGTGTCCGCGTTGGCGTGTTAAGTGGTAGATCGGTACAAAATCTCATACTGATAATTAGACAATATCAAGGACCATCTCTGAAGCTTTTGTGCCGTACGTGGCGGAATCGGCATTGTGGGTGAGAACAACGACGTGAGAGGCTTGTGGTCTGTCAACAAATAGAATTTTCTGCCATAGAGATAATGATGAAACTTTGTGACGCCGTAAATGATTGCTAAGGCCTCCTTTTCTATCTGACTGTAATTCTGTTGCGTTGGCGTCAGAAGCTTGGATGCAAAGGCAATAGGACGATCATGACATCCAATACGATGTGACAAAACTGCACCCACACCGTACGACGAGGCATCAACTGCTAGCACTACAGGCTTCTGTGGGTCAAAGGGAATCAAACATGCATCACTGATTAGTGCAGACTTTAAGTAGTCAAAGGCAACCTGGCAATCTTTGGACCAAACAAAAGGAACATTTTTCCTACCTAAGCGATGCAGTGGAGCTGCAATCTGAGACGCATTGGGAATAAACCTGAAATAATAGTTAAGTTTTCCCATTACTGCTTGCAATTCGAGCACATTCTTAGGAGGAGGCAAGTCTTTGATTGCTCTAAGATGGGACTGTGAGGGATGAATTCCTTGGGCATTAATCACATGGCCTAGGTACTCCATTTCAGTTTGAAAAATCGAACACTTTGCTTTATTACAACGTAGACCTGCTGCAATCAAAACTTTAAAAGGCACTCCAGGTTTGCTAAATGTACTTCAACTGTACGTCCGGATACCACAATATCATCTAAATAGTTCGAACAACACGGTACAGAAACTGTCAGTTGTTCCAAAAAGCGCTGAAACATAGCGGGGGCGGAAGAACTGCCAAAGGGTAGACGTTGAAATTGAAAAAGGCCCATGTGAGTATTAATGACGAAAAACTTTTTTGACTCGTCATCAAGTGGAATCTGTAAGTATGCCTCTACTAAATCAATCTTAGAAAAGAAACGAGACTGCCCTAATTTGTCCGTAAGTTCCTCAGGGCTGGGCAGAGGGTAAGTGTCTACAATTGTTTGACTGTTCACTGTTGATTTAAAGTCCGCACAGAGACGAAGTTTTCCTGACGGCTTGGGTATAATTACTAAAGGCGAGACCCACTGACTCGCAGAAACAGGAGAAATCACCCCACTATCTTGCCAACGTTTAAGTTCTTCGGCAACTGTATCACGCATTGCGATAGGCACTGGTCGAGCTTTACGAAATTTTGGAACTGCAGATTCTTTTAAAGTTACATGTGCCACGAAGTCTTTTGCACAACCTAGTTCCGGCGAAAACAAGTCACTATATTTGTCACACAATGCATTGATTTTATCCTGAGGCACTATTGACGAAATGTGAAGCACCTCTCTTTGAATCGATAAACCAAACAAGTCAAAAGCATCTAGTCCAAAAATGTTCTGTGTCGATTTGGCCTGAAGAACTACAAAAGCAACTGTTTTTGTTACACCTTGAAAAGAGGCAGGCAGGCCACATGTTCCTAGCACGGGAATATTTTCACCTGTATAAGCTGTTAACGCTTGCTGTGACGGCGACAATTTTGGCGAACCCAGAAGTTCATAAGTGTCTTTATTAATTAATGTAACAGCGGAACCAGTATCAAGCTGAAATTGCACAGTCTTATTTTCTATGGAGAGATTGACAAAAAGTTTGTGCTTCTGGCGCACGACAGGTGCGCGAATGTGGGCAACGTCTGCTACGGTTTGTTTACTGCGCTTGCGCGGGCCGCGTAGTGAAGTAAGCGGCGCAGACTCGGCACGCAGCGGATTAACAACACTGTCACTAGATGACACTACCGCCGGATCGGCGTCCGCGCAAGCCTGCGAAGCTACTCCAGATTTACTAACTACTGCACTACACTTTTGAGTAGCTACTTGATGTCTACTGTCACTAGCTACACAGTACTGGGCACTATTACAAGGAGCAGTTGCAGAAGGCACTAATTTCACCACAGGAATGCACTGTTCATAGTCATTTTGCTTGTCCCGAATCCTTTTCCGTTGCACTGTTTTACGCGCTCGTCGGCGCTTGCTACGTGGTGCACTATATAGTTTTGCCATAGGCGCAGAACTACTTTCTTGCAATTGAGATCCAAGGAAAGCACTGTTCAATTCCACAGCCCGTATAACATTTACAGAATGAACTGTTCTCGCACTTTGCGAAGCACCGTTTCTAACGTTACTGTTCTTTGAGTTTTTAATTTGCATACAGACAGACTGCACATGTCCCGATTTGCCACATTGATAACAGGTTGCGTTGCGACTAGGGCAATGAGCACGCTTGTGGCGAGATACACACTGGGGGCAAGATTTACGTACATTTTTCTGAAATGAGCGTTGGCGCCCGTTATTCAAATCACTGTGTCTAACACTACGGGGCGACCTTTGCGTCGCACTTTTACACCGGCTACTGTTCACTGTCTGTTCAGCACGACCTGTACTATTGTAAGAATCACTGGTGCTACACTGAGAACTACGGCTAGGAAAGCGACCGTTGCGGCGCACTGAATTAACACTGTGGCTTAGCATTTCTACATTTGCTAAGTCAAAAGTATCATGCGCATCTATAAGCTGCAGTACACTGTCTAATGAGGGGTCAGACTGTTTCAGAATTGCTGCTCTAATTCTGGGGTCCTGAATATTCTGCGTAATCGCGTCCCTCAACATCACGTCACTATACGAAAGTCCACAAGAGCAAATAAATTTACATTGGCGGGTTAAGCCCTTCAATTCCGTAATCCACTCTTGGTGTGACTGCTGCGGTAATTTTTTAAGTCTGAAAAATCGGTATCGTGCAGCGGCTACAAGAACTTTTCTCTCATAATGAGCATTCAGTGCATCTACAATTTGTTCAAAGTCTACATCACGAGGAGATCCGAGAGGGAAAAGTTTTTGCAATAGTACGAAGGTCTGGGGGCCCACAATCGATAAGAAAAGGTTCTTCACTCTCTGACCTGTAATTTGATGAGCCGCGACGAGTTCTTGAAACTGTGCGAAATAGTCGCTCCATTCTTCCTCACGTTCGTTGTACTGGCGAAATGTAGGAAGCGGTGCAGCCGCAGGTGTGGGCTGCTGATGAGACGGCTGTTGTTGTTGGTGAGCAGCCTGTGCCGTCAACTGCGACACGGCCTGCAGTAGTTGAGTGATTTGCGCCGTCTGTAACTGAATAATTTCCATTAAGTTTGGGTTCGGGGTAGTGGCCATGCTGACCGATTAGTCGCCGCGTATACAAGTAAATTAGTACAAAACACAAATGCGAGATAAATGAGGACGCTCTGCAAAAAAAAAAAAAAAAAAAAAAAAAAAAAAAAAAAAAAAAAAAAAAAAAAAAAAAAGTCCACAAAACACGTAACGGAAAATGTGCCCCCAAAAATCTTATAATAAGGGTGGGTGGGCGGGAGCAATTTTTGCCTGCTCCGACTGCTGCTGTCTGGCTGCTGCAAGCGGGCTGGTCCAAGGTTCTATCACTCCTCGTCGCCGCTTTTGTGTCCCAACTTCGTCGCCGCTTTTGTGTCCCAGCCTCGTCGTAAGTGTCGGTGGCCGAGTGGAATGAGCCCGACACAGGAACAAAAATAGCACGCTGGTGCAGGTACGGAGGGGAGCAGCCAGAAACTATAAACACTAGAGTAAATTAGAAAGAGATATATATTGCACAGAATGTAACAATACTTAACTTTTACATAGTACTGCAGAATGTTGATACATAGTTGTTAGAGGCCTGCCTAGTGCCTGTACGATAGCAAAGTCTTCACTGGTGCCTATCTGATTACGAAGGTCCTAACTGGTTGCTATCTCAGTCCCAAGTGGACGATCCTTCAGTGGTGGCCACGAGCGGAGTTGTCGCAGTGGGCGCTCGTGGCTGTCGTCGTGAGAACGCCGCGCCGTGCGTGCATGGCGGCGCGCGGCGAAAGTAGGTGGCGCGCACTTTGTACTTGTGCGACACCACAGGAAGGAATGCAAATTGTATGTAATGTGAATCTGAATATCAAAGGATAAGCGTGGCTGACACGTCCAATACTTAATTCGTTTTATTTTTAATCTCAATTAATATCTTCATAAATTTCCAAATTGTAACAGTTAAGTGTTCATTACCTCTATGCATTATTCTATTTCTTTGTTACTTCTCGGCCATTAAATTTGTCCATTAGTAATTTTAGGGCCTCTTATTATTCATTTCTTTTGAATTTCTTAATACCCCCACTTGTATTTAAAATTATTCTGCTCCATAAAGACATTCAGGTTGGCTTACAATACTGCAGTGCTTATGTTTGGTAAATTTAGAAAGTGATCTTTTATTATAAAAATAGCCAGTGTTAACGATAATTGAATTTTCTGTCGGTAATTGACAGAACTTTATTATATTCTCATAAAGGAAACATTTCTGATGTTCTGTAAAATTATTTTTAAGCTATTAACCGGCTTTCGGCTTCTTAGGCTGTCATCAGGTAGCAACTGAATGTCGCAAACAATTCTTCACAGATGTGCGACTTAAAACGATGTTATTAAATTATAATGTATACTGTGTAACCATTTCAGTACTATTCACAATGTAACAATACCCACCTTCTTCTCCCCCCTGCTTTTAACGATAATATTTATGCTTTGGATCTCTAATTATAAAATCAGCCTTTTATATATTTGTATATTTTAGTAAATGTAATTCAGTGCTATGAAAATGTAACACTTGAATTTGAATCTTTTGTAACATAATATCATCTTTGTAAATGGCAAATCTCTGAAGACATGTTAGAGACATTCAGTTGTTACCTGATGATGCTCAAAGATGCCGAAAGCCGGTTAGCGACTGCATAAATAATTTTGCAAAACTTCAGGAATTTTTCCTTTTCGATAAGTCTGAGTTAATCTGATTGCAGCTGTCATTTAATGACAGTGAACTTTGTCGCTTTCTTCGGACCGTTTTCTTGCTTAATATCAATAGAGAAACCCTTTATATTTTTTCATATTTCGCGTAAAAAACTTCGGTGCTTTTCGAATTATATCTGTCGTCCTTCTTTTTCTGACTTCTTTAAGAATTTCAGTTTGTTTTCTCCAGTTAATTTGTCAGATCATCTACAAAAACGAGACAAATATATTCCAATCTTACTTTTACCTAACTTGATTGATTGAGATATATTTTGACTAAACGTTTACGCCCACCATTACGTTATTACCTTTCCCAACCACAGTTCAACAGTATGGGTAGAGTCCATCTCCCAGCCTAACACCAGTCTTCAAAAGAAATGTTTCAGATATTCCTTCCCTGAATTTAACTTTATAGATAGTGTCGGATAACGTTTCTTTAATCAGTGTTACAGTTTTATTATGTATGTCCTGTTTCTTTAAAATCCGGAAAAGAGATTCAAGATAAATTTAGTCGAATGCCTTTTTAAAATCCATAAATGTGCATACAATTATTTCAGTGTGAATTATTTATTTGTTTAAATTGTAACTACTGCCATATCTAAGATTTGCGTCCTCAGGAGATATATATAAATATTATATCTTATCTTTTGACATCGACCGATCTGGTTTATTTTCGTGGTTCTTTTCGTTACAATAAAATTATTTAATAGTAGTGAACCAGGATATACAATTGCTAATATGTATGGGAATTGGATATACTTCCCAATCTCCTCCTTCGCTATTTTTATGGCTCTCCTCTTTCACCCACCCTTTGCCTTTCTCCTCCTCTCCCTCTGTGTGTCTCTCTTCTCGTCCCACATCTATCTGTCTCACTCCTCCTCCCTCCCCTCCCTTTGTCAGTCTCTTGCTTCTCCCCCTTTCCTCTTTCCATCACCGTCACCCTACTGTTTGTACATTTCTTATTCCACAATCTATCCATCGCCTACTCTCCTCTCCGCGTCTGTACCCTCCCTCCTTTCCTTTATATCCGTTTATTTATTGATCTTCCTATATCTGTCCTTCCTACCTATCTATCTCTGCCTCCTCCACCTCCTCCAACTCTTCCCATTTTACATCTACCAAACCATCCTCCTGTCTCTTCCAATTTTCTCCCTCCCCTGTATAGGAAACCATTACAAATATTTCCAAATTTTACGATGATCGGTCAAACAGTCCGAAGTCTGGAGTAAGGTCCCCTTCACCATTGACCATACGAAATCTAATGTAGGCAACGAAGTTTTTCTTGTTTTGAAAGTCACGTGTGAAAAATTTTGTCACAATCGGATAAACGGTATTGATGGAAATCTGCAACTATATTATTTCTATCGTGAGTTACCATCAAGATTGCCAGTTGCATCAGTTAAATGTTTTTTTGCTGTTGTGGGAACTTTAATGATGCAAAGAAAAAGATAATGGTTAAAGCCATCTTTTAAGTATGTTCTATTCTGTGTCGAGCTTTGAGCTCATATAAAATGAAATAAGTACAATTATTACTCTGCGAAAATACTACTTACTCTTTTCAACTTCGCCGTTTTATTGCTTGCTATGTTCTACAAGATATGATTCAATGAAACACAAAAACACTGCTTCAAAATTTCAACTCAAACTGTGAAGTATTATAGGAGATTTCATATTTTGACCAAACGATCATTTACATTTGTTAACATAGATTTTTAACCGCACATATGCGGAAGTTCTTGACCGAACGCTATTGCAATTTTGATACAAGCTTCTATTGAAATAGAATGTTTTACTACTTTTTTTAAATAAATATACTTCATATATTGAAAATAGTTTGCTAAATTTTCTATGAATGATCTTGGGCAGTAGAGATTAGGAAATGCAAGTTAAAACGCTCACTGCTGCTCTACTTTGCGAGTGGCCACAGTACTTGCACAACGGAAATTCATCTAACTGCTCACTCCTTAAGGGAGCAGCCAACGTTTTAACAAACTCTTATAAGACATAAAGGAATAGATAATTAAATATGAGATGGGAAGCATGAAATTATAAAGCAGAGATTTGATACTTCAATATCTATTCAATAAAATGAACAAGCAAAAGGTGTGGAGACCAAATAAGTACAATGAAGCGCACACCTTGTATAACAGTGAATTAAATTATAAAGTTACTGCCCGTAATAAAATAGTTTCTGCTGTTTTTGAATATGGAGGTAACATGGGAGGAAATTTGCAAATACACAGGGGAGAAAGTAAGCATACTCATTCATTCACAGACACACGCGTAATGCCTGATACACTCACTCAGGTGGGAACAATTCATTGCAGCGGCAAAACGAAGCATCAACGGCGTTTTGACGAGATGGTGGGCGTCTTCAAGCACAATTGAAATTATACTATGCACAAACGAACTCATGTGCTAGGAGGCAGCGACATACTATCCTTAAGTACCACGTGGTATATGACCATGGTGAATTAAATAGAATTTACAAAAAGAAATTAACTTAGAATAAGCAAGTAAAGCACACGCCATAATTCAAAAGAAGAAAACTAGTATTAGTAAAAGCATGACTGTTGGCTGAAGTAATTATGGAAGCACGTTGTGCAATTGGGCGTGCCAAGATAGCAAAGACAGAATCAATTCCGAGAGATAATTCAGCATGCTCCCGGAAACAGACACCACACGAAAACGTTAGTTAAAAACAGCAAGGAATTCGAGCACACTAAGTTTACACAAAATCTGAAGGCCACCCACATGTATTATAACTTGCGAAACTAGACACAAAAATCATTATCAATATTAATGGTGGAGAAACACTTTAGAGTAATGAATAACTCAAAATGGAACACGACCACACTTTCAGTGGACGTGTTTCCAAATGAATTTATATAAATTTTATGATAGGGAAACATTGTTAAAAAAGTCGGAAAGTTGACATATACATAAGTTATAAATAATAAATAATAAGTTATAATATAATAAATAAGTTATAATAATTATAGAAATAGGTATCTAAAAACCATCCTGTTCAAATATGAACTGAACATTTTATCTCTAGATATTTTCAATTGAAGATACTTCTAAGAGGTTCCTTTTGCGGTACTGAAGCGCAACGCAAGAAATTATGAACAAAAACACTGCAATTGGATCAAGTAAAACTCTACAGAGAAATGTATAGTCACTGTTCGCATTAAATATGCATTGCCATATGTTGTTTATTGTAGCATATTTGTCAATAAATAAGGTTAGTATTGATAGTGATCTCTATATGTATTTGCTATTAGTTCTAGAAAATAGTGCGGCTCTGAGGATAATACGTAATCCGTATCCTATACAATTCAGCTTCTTGACTAACGAGTTTATGTAGTCCTCGTTGCAGGCGACTTTACTTACTGACTTACTAGTCATACCGGACTTGAAAGTTCATTACCGCAGCAACACGTTTTCGCCATCTGTCCCTGTCTTGCGCTATTTCCTTCCAGTCACCTTCAATACGAAGGCTCCTTAAATCGGCCTTTACGTTGTCCTCCCATCTACGTCTCTCCACAGGACGTTTTCCCTCTAAGAGCTCTACCAATACTCTGCGCGCTGCCCTGCCTTCATCCATTCGAGCTACATGACCCGCCCATCGCAACCTCTGTGATTTAATAACAGTGATTATTTCAGGGCTTGAATAGAGTTCGTGAACTTCTTCGTTATGCAGTTTTCGCCACTCCCCGCTAATGTCGTCCCTTTTCATCTACAATATAGTTTACGAATAGTAGCAGATAATTCAGAGGGTGTGGAGTTAAACGGGAATATTGAGATGCGTTAATCAAGGCTAGTGAAGACATAGGTCTGAGGATAAGTGAAGACAAAACAAATTTTTTTTTTCAAATGCTCGATACGGTTTTTCACTTTGCAACGTGAGAAACCAAGTCTCACACCCATACAGCACTATTGATCTTTAAATTTCTAGACAATAACCGTGATGAGAGTAATCTATTTAGTGAGAAGAGCAAGCATTTCCAGCCCGTAATATCTTCCTTAGCGCGGATTCAATCTCATTTCTCGATGTAATTTCCACACCAAAATACTTATTTAAACGAGTTCAAGTTTTCAAACTGCATCTCACCAACTCTTAACTTCACCGTCCCTGTTCATCCCACTGATCCCCCAATCCCCACCAATAATTCTTTATGCCCTCCCCCCACAGCAGAGGACATCAACCGGTTCCTGACTATTGTACTCCAAAATATCCACCCTTTCCAGCGCCCTCACACCCTCCACCAAGTCTCCCTGGCCGCTCGCTCCCTCTTCAACCTTGATTTTAAGGCTACAACCTCCCAAAATCACATCCACTTCACCTTCTCCCGAACCGACTGCCCTCACACCCTAGTTTAGTCCCCACACCCGCTCCCTTTTCCTCTCTCTCTCTCCCCACCTTTCAACCTCATTATGGCGCAGCAACGTTTTAACATCCTGTATATATTCGCTCCCTTCCTACCAATAAGCTCCTCCTGATGAACACCTTAAACCAACACCGTGTGGATGCCTTTCTCCTCAACGAAACCTTCCTCCTCCCTCACATACATGTCAGTACCACACCCTATATCCTACACCGTCACGACTCTCCCCATCCCCCTGCACGAGGTGGAGTAGCTTTCGGCCATCTTCGACACCACCCGGTTCGGCCACATCCTCTCCTCAACGTCCCTTATGAACATCTCATCCACACCCTCTTCCTCCCTTCCCTCACTGTTACCTGTGCTACTATTTATATCCGCTCCCATGTTCCCATCCCTTATGACTTCCTTGCTCACATTGATAGCACCTTCACAACCGACGTGGTCGCTGCTGACTTCAATATCCTCTCCCGCACTCCTGCCAAACTCTGTCGGTGGCATCAGTTCATTCCTACCATCAATGGCGACATTGTCCCACTCCCACGCCACACCCGACCCTGTAGCAACACCACCCCTGATGTCGTCATTTTCTCTCCCAATCTCCTTGGGCGCATCACCGCCGACGTTCTTGACCCCATAGGCAGTGATCACAACCCTGTTCTCCATACCCTCACACACAATGTCCATCGCCCACAGAATCTTCGCCCACCTCCATCTCCTAAACTCGTCCATGACTACTCCTGAGCAGGTCGAAAGCCACCATCTCGCCCTACACTCTCCCGATGATGTCGACCAAGCTGCCTCCTTCCTTCAGCAGACCTTGTCTGATGCTATCCATTCGCACATCCCTACCAAAGCTGTCCAGCCGCACCGTCCCACACTCCCTCCACAGGCTGTCCTTCTTCTGCGGGAATTCCCCCGCCTGTACCGCTCCTTCCTGCTAACCCGTGACCGGGATACACTCCTTCGCCACTGGCAACTCCAGCGACACGTGCACAGCCTCCTAACTGCCAAAAAAAAAAAAAAAAAAAAAAAAAAACGCTGGGACTGGCATCAGACAGTGACACGGCTTAATGCCCACCTCCCAATCAACTCGTCCCAGTATTGGAACGCCTTCCACCGCCTCACTGGAACGAAACCTATGCCCACGTACCCTCTCCTCCACCTTGACAAGCCCCTTCCTGATAATGCCAGTAAGGCTATCCATTTTGCCTCTTTCCTCTCTGATGTCTTCTCCATCCCTGACAATCCTAACTTTGATTATTCCTTGTTCCCAGATGTCCATGAAAAAACCGATGTCTCCATCCCACCCCTGGCTCCCGGCTTCCATTACCTGGACCACATCCCCCGATCAGACATTAACACCCCCATCACTGCACACGACATACAATTGATACTGCGCACCAAACGCAACATGGCTCCCGGCCACGATCGCATCACATACCGCCACCTCAAAGAATGTCCCCTCCCTTTCCTCACCACTCTTGCTTCGCTCTATACCACCATCCTCTACACTGGCTGCTACCCCCGCCTGTGGAAAATCTCCCGAGTCCTCATGTTCCTCAAACCCAACCAACCTCCCTCTGAAGCCTCCTCCTACCGCCCGATTTGCCTCACCCCAGTGTTCAGCAAGGCCTTCGAATCCATTCTGTCCCGTCGCATCCATCACCACCTCCACCACCTTCTCCCAGACACCCAATGTGGCTTTCGTCCTTCCTTCCCCACTGACGACCAACTCCTTCGACTTACGCAACTCCTTTCCCTCCAGCTAAATTCCCGTCATGCCACCATCTTTGTGTCCTTAGACCGCGAACGGGCCTACGATCGGGTCTAGCACTCTGGCCTGCTCTTCAAACTCCAAACCTAAGCTCTTCCCATCAACCTCGTCTGGGTCATTGCGTCCTTCCTCTTCAACCCTCCCACCTATGTTACCATCCACAACACCGACTCCCGTCTTTTTTATCCCTCTGCTGGTGTGCCCCAAGGCTCTGTCCTTTCTCCCCTCTGTACCTCCTGCCCCTCCCGTACACCTTTTCCAATATGCTGACGACACCGCTTTCCTTGCCTTAGCTCCCACCCTTGCCCGTTCCAACCGCCTGCTCCAAGAACACCTTGACCTCTTTGCCGCTTGGTGCAACCAGTGGCTCCTGTCTATAAATCCTACCAAAACCCAGGCGATCATCGTAGGTCGTACAACCCCTTCCTTCCATCCCCGAGATTTTTATCTGACCCTCCATAACCGTCCCATTCGTCTCACCCCTACCCTAAAGTACCTGGGCCTCACTATTGATCGCACCCTCTCCTGGACCCCCCATCTACGCGCTATCCAAGAAAAAGCCTGCTCCCGCCTCCGCCTTCTCAAACTCCTTGTTGGCCGAACATGAGGCCTCAACCATTCTACCATCCTCTATACCTACAAATCCCTCATCCGCCCAGTCCTCTGTGTCGCCCATCCCGCCTGGATCTCCGCTCCCCCATCCTTCTACAAATCTCTGGAGACACTGGAACGCCATTCCCTCCGCCTCGCCTTCCGTATCCCACTTTATCCCCCCTCCCCCACGCGGATCCTCTATGATCTCATTCCTTTCCCCAGACTCGTTCTCTTTATCCCGCAAATCAGATCCGCCTAATCCTCTAGTCCATCCCCTCCTCTCTGCACCTGGTACATTGACACGCCTCCACCACTGTATTCCCCCTGCTCTCCACTTGTCCACCCTCCGGATCCTTTCCCGTGGCATCTTCCGTACCCTCCCCCTCCCAGATGATGCCCTCCGACCTGACATCTACCCTTCATTCCAGCTGTGATCCTTCTCCTTGCTCCCTCTCCCCCTTCTCTCCCTGAGGGCGACGACTATCCCTCCCTTCCTGTCCCTTCTCCCCTCCTCCGTCCCCCGTCCCTCCGAATCCTCCTCTTACCGCCCTCCCTTATCCTTCTTCCCCATGGCTTCCTGTGACATCATCCCCCCGTCCCTTCCCTACCGGCTTTGTGGCTCCTCTCTAACCTCTCCCTCTCCTTTCATCCCCTTCCCCCCCTTCCCCCACACGACATCTTCAACAATGCACTAAAAGAGAAAAAAATTCTCGAAATGCGTTGTGCTAAGCATAAAAATACACAATGTATGCAGTTCTCAGTAAATCCATGAAAACACAGTTATAGGCCACCCAGAATCATCCGATTATGATGAACGAAATGAAGTTACGGTACATTGAACTACAATGACTGTTATTCGATATACCATATTTGTGAAAGACAAGTGTAAAATTAAGAATAATTTTGAACACAGAAACCACTGAAAAGCGGAAGCACACGTAGGCCTGCACCACATTTGCAGTTTACTTCACAGAACAGACTCATCACCTTTTTAAAGAAGACCAGAACCAGTAAGAATTGTTTGTGGATAGCTAGTACCTGATAGTCACAGTGCAAAACAACATAAGAGAGCCACTATAGTAAAATTAAGATACGTCACAATCCCAGATTGAACACATTACTTGAGGTTATAATTTAAGCCTAAACTTTTTGATAAAGGATTTAACTAACTGGGGGTTTACAATAAACTATAATATCAGACCATAGATTCCGAATTATATACCGATTGTGATATTTATCGTCTTCTGGGCTCCACAATCGCTTTCTTTCTTTCACAAAGAATATCAGTTTCTCACTGTCCATATCTAGCATGTGAGAACGTCGGTCGAATTGACGGAAGAAAACAAACTGGTTTTAATTTCACCGACTGTCGTCTGAAGTCTCTACTCTCGGGCGATGAGATCGGCTACACTGTGACCGTGCCTGTAGTGGAGCACTGATTTGAAACAATCGGCCGTTTTCCGGAGATGTCTGTCGTCGGTAAAACCCACCGATATCGGAGCCACTGTGACCACAGCCCAAGGCGACGGCCAAGAAATTTTTCCGTGTGTAAAACTGGAAAGCAGCTTCCGCGTGGAGTAGCCGAGCGGTCTAAAGCGTCTCCCTGCGGAGCGCGCGGTTGCTCGCCGTGGAGGTTCGAGTCCTCCCTGGGGCATGGGTGTGTGTGTTATCCGTTGGTTAGCTTACCTAGGTTTAAGTAGTTTGTAAGCTACGGACTGCGTGCTTATGCAATATCTCCCCAATTGTGCGATTGGATTCACGATTTTCTATCAGAAAAGACACAGTTCGTTGTAATTGACGGTAAATCATCTAGTAAAACAGAAGAGATATCTGGCGTTCCACAGGGAAGCGTTATAGGTTCCCTACTCTTCCTCGTGTTTATAAACGATTTAGGAGACAATCTGAATAGCTCCCTTAGACTGTTCGCGGATGATGCTGTCGTTTATCGGTTAGTGAAGTCAACAGAGGATCAAAAGTAACTGCAAACCGATTTAGACAAAATTTCTGCATGGTGCGAAAATTGGCAATTGACAATAAATAAAGAAAAGTGTGAAGTAATACACATGACCACTAAAAGAAATCCGCTGAACTTTAATTACGCGATAGATCAGTCAAACCTTAAGGTCGTAGATTCTACCAAATACCTAGGAGTTACAATTACGAACAACTTTGACTGGAGAGAAAACATAGAAAATATTGTGGGGAAGGCGAACCAAAGGTTACGTTTCATCGGCAGAACGCTTCGAAGATGCACCAGCTCCACCAAAGAGACTGCCTACATCACACTTGTGTGTCCTCTCCTGGAGTACTGTTGTCCAGTGTGAGACCCTCACCAGGTGAGACTGACGGAAGACATTGAGAAGGTTCAGAGAACGGCAGCTCGTTTTGTTTTATCACGTTACGGCGGGGGGGGGGGGGGGGGGAGGAAAGCGTCACGGAAATGTTGCACGAATTTGGGGTGGAAATCATTAAAAGAAAGACGTTATTCATTGCGGTGTGATCTGTTTGCGAAGTCTCAATCGCCGACTTTTAGTTCTGAATGTGAAAATATTTTGCTAGCACCCACCTACTTAGGGAGACATGACCATTCCAATAAAATAAGAGAAATCAGATCGAAAACGGAACGATTTAGGTGTTCTTTCTTCCCGAGCTATTAAAGAATGGAACGGTAGAAAAAAGTTATGAAAGTGGTTAACCCTCGCACCGCACACTTGTTTTCAATTACCTTCCACTGCATACTGGGGTCTACTGGACCCCAAAAACATTTTATCATATATCAAGTGTTCCAAGCTCATTAATATACATTGGAATGTCTTACGTATCTGGAACATTGTAAATAACTATTTAGTTACCTTTAGTGATTTTATATTATTAAAACTGTGAGTCACGAATGATATTAATAAAATGTGCATAGTATTATTAATAAAAATGTTTTGTATTTCTATATGTTTAGCCTTCTCATATTTGAAAGTGTATAATGCAACAGAATATTTTAATGATTTTATTTAGTTATTACAATGAGTAACATATGGTATTTACAAATTTGATACATGTTAAATATTTACGATATATTTTGGCATAGGATGTTTACAAATTTACTATTGCAGCATTTTTGTGCAAAAACATATAAGAAAGATGAAAATAATGTATATTAGAATGAAGTAAAAAACTAACTAATATCTGTCACTACTGACATTGTCAATGAGCAAACTCGGTACAAATTATGGCTCTATGATCATCACAGATCGCCCTTTTACAACCCTGGCAACACATTTTGGTTTTTGTGTCCCTTTTTCTCGAATATAGTGAAGCGTAAATGAGCTACACGGAATACACACTGGGGTAATCAAGACCCCAGGGGCGTTCAGCAATCTTTACAGCTTGACAGTAGTGCAACAACAATGCGGATGTTTGAGTTAACATCACGCACGTATAGGCAGTGTTACCAACCTAATATACACCAAGTTTCAAAAACTTTCAGCCAACGTACTCTCTGTAATACACAACACAAATTACGCTGGGGTCCCTAGGACCCCAGTGTGCGGTGCGAGGGTTAATGAACCATCTGCCAGGCACTTGAATGTGATTTTCAGAGTATCGATGTAGATGTAGATGACCCCGCAGTGCCGGCCGCGGTGGCCGAAGGGACTGAGGCGCTTCAGTCACGGTCTGCACGGCCACTACGGTCGGGGGTTCGAATCCCCCCTCGGGCATGGATATTTGTGCCGTCCTAGTTCGTAAGTAGTTCATAAGTAGTTTGTAAGTTTAGGGACTGATGACCCCGTAGTTAAGTCCCCTAAGCTGTACAAACATTTGAACATTTTGACCACGCAGTTTGGTCCGATAGATTTACAGACATGTAAAGCGGCTGTACACGCCCTGTGTTAGTTGACAACTCGAGCCGCTAGGAGGTGTTCGGATGCGCTGCCACCTGTTTCACGGCTGAGTTTCCGCTATTATAACAACTGCACTCGTGATTTAAGTGATCTCATTTCGTATAAGTAATGGTCTGTTCAGCCCGCGTCCAATTAGAAGGCAAAGTCTGTCACCGCACACAATAGATTCACTAATTAAATTACTCATATTTAGTTCTGACAGAGAGAGAGAGAGAGAGAGAGAGAAATAGAATCTCGAGATCGTCGGCACCCGTTTTGAAATACTGTCGAGGAAGCTGGCCGTATATCAGAGTCCTCTTTGTTCGGCCGCTCGGCGCCAGGCTGTGGGAACTGTGGAGTCCTTGACAGCAGCGAGCAGCGCAGGGACACCTGGACTCGGCGACCGTGACCCACATCTGCCGCCGTCACCTCCGACTCCCAACATGCGCCCGCCAGCCTGGCTATCGATTCTGTTGGGGTCCGCCCGTCCCACTGTGCGGAACCTGTTTTCGGAACTCGGCGTCCAGGATGTAAATCATTATCTCCGCTGTAGATTTATGATTATTTTGAAGTCAGCTTCGTACTTAATTACATTGCATGTCTCCTGGTTATCGTGTATCAGCACCCCCTCCACCCTATCCATCCCTCCCAATTATCCATTCTGCTCGTCAGCTTTTTTTGTGACACCATTCATGCAAATTGCTTGCCAATTCAGAAACACGAATTATCAGGAAGGATGCTACAGTACGGCAAAAAACAGCATCGGGGTACAGGTTGATCATAAATTTTTACATCACCTTCCTTCAAGTTATTGTTGTACACTTCCTGGACAACGAGACTATACCAGTTATTCAAGGAAAGACGTCTATTGCAGTTTTTTTTTTTAATTTATTTAACAACTAGCTTCAACCCGCGGCTCCGCTCGCGTGTTGGTTGATTATGATAGATAAGTCATCTTTCAGTAGTGTGCTATGAGACTGGTTTTGAAGGATGAAATGAAATACAATACCTTCTTTAGAATCACACTGAAAACTATTCCTATCAGATTGCACAAGTCTATGCACTTCCCCTTTATCAGAAAAGTCAGTAGTGTAGATCAAATCACACGTAAAAATACACTCGATTCGAAGAATCCAATCACGAAATTCAACAATAATGATTGTAATATTATCACAGATCGATCACTTGATGAGATGCGGGAAAGGGCAAATCGATTTTTTTTAAAGATATCTGTTAAGAGAAATATCTTTTTTACTGCATTATTTATTTATTCTTATATTTCATTATTCGTATACTTGTCCTTACAGAGAAAGAGCTGAAGACATTGTAGCACGCATAGACCAAAGATATGGTCTGGGGCATCACGTTTCGCTGTACGTAACCTCCTTGCTATAGAGTCGCAAACGTCATCGCTGGCCTTCAGTCCGAATTCGTTTTTAAATTTGACGACTTTCAACCACCATATCTTCCACCCCCTTATAGCTATCGGCATGGAACTGCTATGGTGTACAACGGGAGACATCGGACAACAATTACACGCAGACCATTCGTTCGCTGCAGAGCGAAATATTAACACACACAGACACACGTAGAATTTTATATACACCGGTAACTTTCCATCCCAATATACTCCACCCTTTTATCATTATTAACCCTCAAGCAACAATGCAACGAATAAAATCATTTCCAAAGAGAAAATATAATTTTCAAAGAGTATTTATTGTTCTGCATTTCGCGTTATAGTCTTCAAATCACTGAATATCTATCGCATCACTATAAAACCGTGCCTAAAACCTTCCTCAGGTATAAATTAGTAGCTGTAGAAAAATTTAAGTCTGTGTGTCTTGTCGTTCGGACGTGATAAACGTACACCGAACAGACATTCACATTTATAGATATAGATTAGCTGCACATACCAGCCGCGGTGGAGTAGCCGAGCGGTCTAAAGCACTTCGCTGCGGAGCGCGCGGTTGCTCTCCGTCGAGGTTCGAGACCTCCCTGGGGCATGGGTGTTTGTGTTTGTCTGTAGGTTAGTTTACTTAGGTTTAAGTAGTCCGTGAGCTACGGACTGATGACCACGCAGTTTGGTCCGATAGATTTACAGACATTTGAACATTTTTTCTGCAAATACCAGCTGCGCTAGGTTTTTGTCATATATTTATTTAAATATGTTACAGTTCCTTGTGTATGAAAGTTATGGGTAATGTCCTAGAAGCTATGTACATCGAATTATCAGCATTCTAGGTGTGCTGTGATCGATATGTATCGAACTGCCTACTTTAGAGATCTTATCGGCGTGGTCGGCGCTAACGACTAAAGAATAATGACATGTAAAAGGGCAATAAGAAGTAAATGGAATACAATACATACCGCACAAATGTTCGCAATAGAAAGTTCGCTTTATACGGATAATTAGTTTAGCGACAGGAGCAAGATACATGGAAGAACCTGTAACCATAGAGCAGGGACAAGATTATTTATTTCATGGTCCATACAAAATATTGAAGTAAGTAATGGTTAACGGTTTACCGCAAAGAAGTAGCTGTTCTGGACAAAGTATATAAAAAAAGAGCCCTGAAAATTAATTAGTGCAGTTCTTGCTCTATGGTTGAAAGGTTCTTGTACTACTCGCGCAGGTTAAGGTGACACTCGGTGCAGTGGCTGGTTGAAGGGAATCTAATGGAATTTCCTTTCAAACTTGTTATCTTTCGAAGTACATCATTTCCCATGATCTGTATGCACTCTGCCTGTAAGTTATTTCTCTTTGGTTGGAGACTTGTGTTTATGGCCGCTCTCATCAGCCACTGAGCCGAGCGTCAATTTGCGCTTATAGTATGTAGCCTTCTCCGGTCAATAAAGCAGTTATCCTCGTGTAACAGTACCCTCGGAATTCGGGACATATTTGGGGAAATTAATTAATGCTGTTCCTGCTCGATAGTTGACAGGTTCTTGTGTGTATCATTGTAAGGGCACAATATTAATTATTATACGCATAAAGTGAACATTTCATTGCGAAAATTATTGTATTTTATTTACTTGTTATATTTACTCCTTCGTCGTTGTCAGGCGCAACTGTAAAGCAACTTCAACCGACCGCAGTTCGGCTGTGAGCTGGCGAAGCTAGGGAATGTGAAAGCAGTAAATCTAATTTTTGAAACTGCAGTATACAATAATTCTTATTTTTTCCTAATTCATGCACTTTTACTTACAGAGAAACAACTGAGGAATGTGTATCACGCATAGATCAAATATGTGGTCTGTGGCATCATCACATTTCGCTATGTAACCTCCTTGCTACATCGTCGTAAAAATCATCGCTGGCCTTCAGTCCGCATTTTTAATAATTTGACGACTTTGAACCAACATATCTTCCACCACGTTATAGCTATCGAGCCGGCCGCGGTGGCCGAGGGGACTGAGGCGCTCCAGTCACGGTCTGCACGGCCACTACGGTCGGAGGTTCAAATACCCCCTCGGGCATGGATATTTGTGCCGTCCTAGTTCGTAAGTAGTTGATAAGTAGTTTGTGAGTTTAGGGACTGATGACCACGTAGTTAAGTCCCATAAGCTTAACAAACATTTTTTTTTGAACCATAGTGCACAATGGGACACTTGGCACTTCGAGTACACACCAACACAATTCGTCTGCGTTGTGTAGCTTTGGCAGCAAAGTGATAGACATAAACACCTCAATTTTTATAAAGGTAAAGATGACGCGTTTCACACTAGTGGCCCATCTTCATATTACGGTATTCTTAAATAATACACAACTACTGTTATAGAGAGTATTCCCGTACAAATCGAGCTCAGTTTGTAAGGTAAGTAAATTAAAACGATTCAGATGTATCACTTTCCTTCAAAACTATAATGGTGGCATTAAAGCGGATGTTCGCTGATGTCAGTTTGTTAAAAGACCTGAATTGGCAAGCGGAAATGCTGAATAAATAGTGTTACTTTAGATACTCAGGTAAATGGGTCAATCAAAAGGAATAAAATTAATCAAATTTCTTACATATCCTTGAATTGGGAAGAAAAATTCTGTAAGATTCCATCAAGTGGAGAAACGTTTGTAGGAATTATTTTACTTGATTATTTTTCTACACTTTCTGCCTGGAGGTAAGTTTGACGGACATCTAAAGAGTGAAAAATTTCGTTATGTATTATCGCCATAGAGGTAAATGATACACGATGATGAGATGAGACGAGGCGGGAATCATCAAAAGTTGGTGGTTTCGTTTCTTCGAGATCTACTTAGGAAATTTCGATCACCAACTTTTTCCGCCGATTTCGAAAGTAGGTTGCTGACTCCCATTTGCATAGCGAGAGATTATCATTATCATGAAATAGAAAAATCAGTGTCCGAACTCAGAGATTTATGTGTTCTTTCTTCCCGCGCACTATTCGAGAATGGAATTATAGAAAAATAATTGTGTGAAAGTGGTTCTATGAACTCTCTGCCAGGCACTTAACTCTCATTTGCAAGAATCCAAGTGGATGAAGAATTTCATAAAATGTGTTATTTCATTGTGAAGTGTGCCAGTGTTAATCTTGTTTATCTATGTCAACAAAAATGTAAACGCTCTTTCGTGCAGAACCGTTTATCTTCGATGGTTCTTGATCGATTGCTTTCATATTTGGGCGTCAACGTTGCAAGCTAATACAGGAAGTATTTTAGATACCTATTTCTTTGATAGCTGACGTATAATCAGCATACATCTCATTTTTACTGATTTTTTATTAGGAAGTTTTCCAATTATAAAAAATCATATAAATTCGTCTGTTACATTAACAGTTACATAAAAATATGGGCTTATTCTAGAGGAGTCTTGTGTCAAAATTTCAAAGCCTCCCATCAAGAACTTTCGTAGATATTAGATTTTGAACTTAACGCTAAACAAGGCTCTAGGTTAGATAAATTTGTAAGAGGAGTAGAGAAGGGAAAGGAAATTCACCTAGAGATGGGGAAGGATGAAGCGAACAAGAGAGCGTGATGTTGAGATGGAGTGGGATCAGTTAGGCACAGAAAAAGGGGGAAGGAGGATCGGCTGGTCAAAGAGAGTTGAGGAGATGGCGAGGGAGGTGCGTGAGATGAACAGCAGTGGGGGAGGAGTAAAAACACAAAGAGAGGAAGGAGGAGGATATGGGCAAAGAAAGGGAAAAGAAAAGAGTGTGAAGAGAGGAGGGGAAAGAGTAGAGTACAGTGCGTAGCATGTTCCAATTCCCATTCACGAAGTAATAAGAAGCTACTTGTATGAGAACTGTGTGAATTCTCTTGTACGGTATGTACGGAACATGCACACCATCTTGGAATCAGCCATGTTGAATCTATGTCAGTTATTTTAAGTAAAAAGGGGGTCGTGCGATATATCAGTTAACAGCAGCATTTTCTGACACATGCAATCCTGTAAACAGATTCGATGTAACAAGTATGCTTCAATAGTTACAACATGTTTTGTATGCAAGTATAGACTGAACTATTCTCCATACGAAACAGTCATTTAATTCGTTCAACGTGTTGTTCCTCTTGGACACCTCACATCTGAAGGCACTGAATCAAATTGTCGTGCAGGTGCAGAAGGATTTCTGCAGAAATGCTGGCACTCGCTACTTGAATTCATTGCTCGAGGTGGTGTCTGTTCCTTATTTTCTATACAAATACCATTTTCATTAATGGCCGCAGAGACAAAATCAGGTGGTGTGAGATCAGGAGATCTTGGTAGCCATTCCACCTAACCATGTCGGCCGATGCAATGACCAGAAAACTGACCATTTAATCACTGACGAATAAGTGCTCTATAGTGTGGTAGAACCCCATCCTTTTGGAAATGAGAGGGTGAGCTGCTGTATACATTCAGAACAGAAGGAAACACCACTTCTTACAGCATTTCCGAGTAGCTATTCAAGGACTAATCACAGATATGTTTGAGCAAAACGAACTACAAGTTGTTGTAATTTATTAACCACAGCTGCTACATCGAATATGGTTACATAAATGAACTTGTCAGAGAATGCTGATGTTATATCACACTACCTACTACTACATACTTTCGAACATAAGAAAAAAACTGAGTGAAACACGGGGCAGCCAATTTGAAGATGGCACCGATTTTCTGTACATACCGTACAAGACAGACCATCCCACGCACACCTTGCTGTAATATTTAGGTTTCCCAGTGACTTCAAAGATTTGGAAATAAAAGGGTGAATTACGACTCTCGACTCACCCTTTACATTTCGCAACAAAATTTACTGTTGCCAACATGAAGATATTAAGCGTACATCTCTTTCTAGTGTAACGAATACTCTGTGTCCATTAACTACTGATTACTGAACAGACGATGAATTGTAATCACTTTATTGTAAACAGAAGTACAGACAATAATTACATTTTAACACATTCATATCTTGGAAGACATACGTCGCAACGACATACCAAGTTTTGTTTTCACATGTCAAAGGCTAAATTCGCTTATAATAATAATAATAAAATGTTCAAATGTTTGTAGAGATTATGGGAATTAACTGAGGGGTCATCAGTCCCTAAACTTACAAACTGCTTATCAACAATTCAAACCACTCTCGTGTCCGTCAGCCAGAAGGTGTAGTTACAGACGATGGTATCTAAGTCATGGTGTGGGTTGTCTTTCCCGCCACTGAGTCTCTTTCCTGGTTGTTCTGGAAGGGACGGTGAATGCTGCACAATGCATTGAGATTATTGCGCACCAATTCTACCTATTTTTGGCCTTCCAACATTGTAATGGTTGTGCTGTCTTTGAGGTGGAATCAAGCCGGCACATCGCTCCCACACCGCCAGGAGAATGGTTCCAGGGACATCCAGCGGAGGTGCAAAAACAGATGGCCACCCTGAAGCCCACACTTAAACCTCGTCGGGCATGTCTGATAGGTCATGGAACGCAGGCCCCGTGCCATCGGCCTTGTGCCCACCAAATGATTTCTTTTGCGCTCTACTATTTGGTGTCAGCTGCGTCTAGTCAGGCGAAGCCCCATACTATCCCTTTACTTTGGTTGTCATTGTTAGCATGGAGTACACTGAAGACAACTGTTGCAATAGTGGAAGACGGGAGTATCCAGAGCAATTTCAGCATGAGAATGTAAAAGAAAGGGCAACAGTCGCATATCAAGACCGACGATATAAACATCTTCGTTCACTTTTACGATACGTGGTTTGCGTGCAGCCCAAATACATCCCAATAACTTCCAGGCTGAGCAACACTATGCATATACTGTGGGCTTAACGCGTCGCTGGTATCTCGGTTCGTTTGACGCTACCATTTTAAAGAAGAAAAATCGCGAATCGTCGGAACCAACTACACGCTTCCAAACAGTTACTTTCCATATACTGCGCTTTTCGTGCCACTGATACTTTATTTCATATAACCATCGCATGCATTTCCATTCGCACCTGCTGATGGGTCTGCATTTAGTGACAGCAACAACCACTGCTCGGTTTTAAACCGATAGACGTTGACAAGTGGCGATACTAAACTCAGGTACACCGTCTTACTTGCCTGCCAGTGGTATACATGTGAATACTGCGTGACAACATCATCAAATTGGACACCTTCATTCACGGTATGGATATGGACACAACCATGCACGATAATTCCTTTACGCAACGAAATATTTGAAGATGATTTTTGAATACGTGAATGTCCAACAATAGTTTATCTACGACAGAAGACACCTTTTAACGGGTTTTAAAATTATTTGCATTTCATTTCTCTTATAAATATTGAAATTCATGAGGAATAAAAGCATTTTTTGTGCATAAGAGGGCATAAATAACTGTCCAAGTTTATTTGCAGGAAACAGTCAAATATCCTATATTTCATTGTTATCAATTTCCGTTTCTTGATTAATTTCCACCTGCCTGAAAACGAATGCTACTTGATGAGGCAATGATAAATAGCAGCAACAGTTGCAGAATATTAGTTGGTAATGACTTACTCGTCCCATCTTTGGACTGTAACTTTAGTAGGCAAGTTTGGACAGTGGAACGATGGCGTGTGAAAGTAAACGTCGACAAGTGCGGAGCAGTACTGTTCACTAGAAAGTCTAAACAACTGCGCAAACACCAACGCTGCAGACCAGTAACATTACACACACACACACACACACACACACACACACACACAATACGATCATAACCTTGGTGTCTAGCTCGATCGGAAAATCACTTGTGGGGACCACATACAACACATGAGCAACCGGGCAAACGCGAGGCTGAAACAACTCTACCCAATGCTCAACAGGAAAGCAAACTGAATAAGTGGGTGTCGAGGAACATGTACGCCACACTTGTGAGACCTCTGAAGACGCACGGTGCTCCATGCTAGACTTCGCAACACCGTCACGGCTGCTTCGCTTGCAGCTCATACAGAACAAGGCGACGCCGATGACCTCGATGTTGAGCGCCCTATATCACCAATCATCATCATCAGCATCAGAACAAGGTGCTACGTATCACAAGCAATGCCGCAAGATACACGCGCACAGCGGACCTTCACCGTTAATACCGCCTTGATGCCCTCACAGAGGTATTAAAAAAACACTCCGCACGAATATACAAAAACTCTAGACACTCGAACAACCCCTTCATCCTTAATCTGAACAACTACGATCATAACCAGAGGTGGAAGCACAACCGACCTAAACCAGTATTTCTCAGGAATAGATAAGAACCTATGGTAATCCTAACTAACACAAACAAAATGATGGTTACTCGAACCCCTGCATCTCAGAAAACTGGCTATGCCAGATGAGCTAATACAGCAGACTAACTAGCGACAGCAGGGAACATGAACGACACAAAAAAATCCCACACGCAACCCACACACTTAAAGGCTGATACCAAAATCGACCACTCATTCGTCAATCTTGTTTGTTGCAGCCAGCGATAGCTGATGGTGGTCCACTAGATATCCCAGTGCCAGCTGCAGTGGGGCGACTCATCAAACCGGATTGACAAATTTATGACAAACATCAATGAAAATGGTACCGAGCTTGTACGATACCCAGTAACTAATATAACCCAAACCCTTGCATGATCTGTCGCATATAGCAAGAAATCCACCACTGCTCTTACTTCCCGTCCGTGACTGTCGCAGACGTTTTTTTCCCTTGACAACTTGCCTTGCACATTTTTCCCTCTGCAGTTAAAACCGCTCTTGTTTCAAAAAGCTTTCGACCACTTACTATGGGTAGTATTAATGGGTAATCCCACCCACACTTACGGCACACATCACAGTTCCCGCACCTGTGACTCCTACATTAGAAATACTAAGACATGCAGAGGTGACAGCAGATCCATTATGTTGGTCACCATGCTAGTGCGAGCATGGAGGGGCTCCACTCCTGTTAAAAAAGAAAAAAAAATGTCGTTACTCAATTGCCGCTTTCGACTTCACGCTGGTCCAGCTGGTGAACTTTCGTGGAGGTAAAACGGCTTCGAGATTAGGAGGAGGGAGAGGGGGAAATTGTATGTCCCCCACACACTGTGAACGGAATAGGCTGGGAGTTTCTGAGATGAACCGACGCCAAGGGGTTTCTTCCTCAATTAGCGGCTTGTTTCATTTTCATTGTTGGTGGTGTGAAGTGGCTTGGAAAGCAAAGACGTTCCGCAGGTGCCTTGTGACTATTGCCATAGAGTAGTGAGAGAAACATGAGACATCTCCCTCCTGTGGTCTGACAGTGCATCATTGTCGACCGCCATTCCAGTGCTGTGTCTATTGGCCAGTTCTCTCTCTTTGTAGTGGTAGAAGTTAGTTGTGATTTCAATATACTGTCAGTACTGAAATGTTTTGCAGTGTCTATTAGAAATGAAATGTGAGTTAAGTGCCCTATGTTAGCTTCCCAGATATAAGGTACGAATTGTGAAGAACAAATAAATAAATTATACAAACAAATTTACGACTTTTTTATAGCAAAGTGCCTTAGAGCATTCAGCCTCCACCGCGCGGCTTTTCTGTCAGTGGGCATTGAAGTAAGTCAATGCAGAAAGCTGAAAATTTGTGTCCAGCAAGGATTCGAACCCGGGACTCTTGCTCAAATCAACTGCGCTGACCCCTACGTCACTGGGACACAATGGGCACAACTATTGCAGGAGCTACCCTAACATTCCTCCCGCCAGACGCAAATTTTCAACTTAGTACACAACTGAAGTAATGTCAATGGCCATTTTCACTTATTACTCGAGAAATTTCGTCGACTCACGTGATAGTTCGGACTAGTAAGCATCAACACTGAAGAAAGGATATGTGACTGAAAATGGTAACTGTTTAACACCTCAGCACGATATTAATGAGTTTTTTGCATCCTAAGTGTCTCCTCATTTTATTATCATTAGTCCCGGCGGAGCGGCAGAGCGCATTGAGGCGCTAAGCTACGATGCGCGAGGACGTTCCCCGTCGGGGATTCGAATCCCCCCCCTCGGGAATAAATGTTTGTGCCGTCTTTAGTACTAGGTAGTTCATAAGTGGTTTGTAAGTTTAGGGACTGATGACCCCGCAGTTAAGTCCCATAAGCTCTACAAACATTTGAACATTTTTTTCTAATTCTACGTGTTGTGCCTGTTTTTGTTTATGTGTTGTTTATGTGTTTATGTGCTAAAACCCTTGTCATGGAAAATGATGGTTGAGTACGTTAGCTGCTTGGTAGCTATGGAAATGAATTTCCAAAAACGGTGTCGTTGTTCTTCACAAACTGAACAATCTAAAATTACAGTGTAAACTAATAGTGAAGCCAATACCGTAAAAAATGTAACTTATGCTTTAATCATATTGATTGATTCTATTGTCAGTTCTTGGTGAAACATTTCAAATTAAATAACTGAACACTTGTTATTGCCTTGTTTCACAAAACTTTATTTTTACGACCTACACTTCTGGCCCAACAAGCAGTATACTGGTATAGATACGCTGATGATATCTTTTGCCTGTGGAAAGGTTCCACAAGACAACTTGGAAATTCTTGGAAAATATGAACCAGCGGCATTCAAACATTAAGGTTAGCATGGAGTTAGGAGATCCCACCATTAATTTTCTTGCTATCAGCATACAAATAGAAAATGGAAGACATAAATTTAAGATCAGTCTGACACCTTCATCCCGGCTTCATCTCAGCACCCAACAACGTACAAACATGCAACATTCCACCATATGATAAACCGACTCCTGTACATTCCCATGACCCAAGAAACCATGACAAAGAACTAGACACAATAAAAACCCTAGCAACATATAATGACTTTCATTCTTCCATACTTGACAAAATTCTTGACAAGAAAAAGAAAAAAGTAACAAGATCTCTACTCTACCCAGTAAACTCCACTGAAAAAATGAAAAAGGTGTAGGTTACCTTTCATAGGTAAAATTTCCAATAGACTACGTAACATTTTGAAAGCAAAGGACTTTTCAGTATATTTATATGTCCCACATAACTTAGGTAAAAGTCTGCACAATTCAAAGGACAAACTGACAGCCATTATGACCACTGGTGTATATATAATCAGTTGTAAAGAGTGCCAGTCCTGTTATATAGGACAGACAGGTCGGTCAATTTGTACCAGGCTTAGAGAACACCACAGGAACTGGACATTAAGAAAACAAGATTCTGCCTTTGCCCAACACTGCTTAGGACAAGAGCACAAATACACCATAGATGTAAAAGTCTTACATGTTGAAGGTAAAGGTGAAAAACTGACCCAACTAGAAATTTTGGAGATTAAAAAACAGATGCGCACAGCCCCAGATTTGATACTGAATGAACAGACAGAATTCAATTATTCATCTCTTTCACACTATGAGTAACTTCTACATAATAGATAATAACATCATTAAACACAATAGATAATTAAGGTAATTCTAATAAGGTAATGCAAATGCAATAGTTCCTAAATTGCAACGTAAAAATATTTTCTTCCAATGTTAAAATTGATAAACAGAGACCCGTAGTATCATAATGGTTTGTCTTCGCTGGTGTAACAACTTTGAAATCAGTAAAGTACTTGAAATGGGCTCATAACCCGAAACCTAGGTCGTAAAAATAAAGTTTTGTGAAACAAGGCAATAATAAGTGTTCAGTTATTTAACTTATGTTTTGTTTTTGTTGAAACAATCATTATTAACAACGTTCTATAGATTATAGAAAATTACGAATAAACAAAAATACCAACGAATAATACAATTACTGGAGACCACATTGTCTCGTTGTACCAAAGGTACACTTTCTGCAAAAATTACCATTAATATTAAAATTGTGCAAGATCCCAACACACACAAAAAAGAAAGAAATGAACAAATAAATAAATAAAATCTGTCACGACAGAATTCGAACCACCGACCCTAGGACTGTAGTGCCAGAACGCTACTTTCTGAGCTAGCCCAACAGATGCTGCATTTCATTTAATGATTATTACTTAAGTTTACTCGCAAATTGCACAGTATATTGTCTCGAGAATTTTTGAGAGTTGCATCGAATGGCGTGGGCTGATTGTTATTGGAGTTCTGAGTTTCATGTACCAGAAATATCAAAAAATTCTAAAATCCGGAACCCATGTGGTCTCCTTGTCAAATATCGCTGGACACGGTCATCGAGAATGGTGGACGTCGTTAGTTGGTCTGTTGTGGACTTCAACATCCTGATTCAACCATTCACAACACACCTGGGACACGCTTGTAACGGTGAAGTTCCTTAACTACTGTCAAAATCGAAATTCCCATATATCCCACATATATTCTTTTGAGTGTGGTTACTTAAGCTTAAAAAGACAATGTCCAGAAGATTATTACCGTTTTTGATTCATCTGTAGCAACACTCCTGGAATTTGGTTCCTCTTGATTGCTTTTTTTCGTTTTCTTGCCACGTCTGTGACGTTTTTCCTTCAGCTACAGTTGTATTGTCTGATTTGGTATGTTACATACTGTACTTAATGCGCTCTATAATTGTTTCCCACATTCCAGCCTCACATATCTTACTGGAATTGTACTGAAGCTACGTTAACTTTCTTGAATAGAAAAGCTATGTCTTTCTGGCAAAGGGTAGGTCTTTTGGCGTTCCCTAGCCATGTTTCTATTTTTAACAGTAAGTGAAATTATTTAGTAAAAGTCTGTAGGTAACATGATAATTGTAAATAAACTGTGTTGCAATGTACCGTTTCGTGACTTGTTAGTGATCTTAGTAAACCTAAGAAAGTCAAAGGTGGAGCTATTTTGAGTTATTACCTTTTTTATGACACTATATACGTTCCCTAATGTAAAAAGTGTGTTAAAATCAATATAAACGATACAATTCGCACTGATCCAATATCGTATTCAGAAAAGTAGCTTGCTGGACGCTTGGAGCGCTTCTGTCGCAGTGTATAACAAAAATCTGCGGGTGTTTCGTGACTGAAAGACAATGATGACTGTAAAGGACTACACATTTCTTCTACGGGCTGGTTAGCTCTTGCCGGCCGCGGTGGCCGAGGTGACTGAGGCGCTCCAGTCACGGTCAGCACGGCCACTACGGTCGGGGGTTCGAATCCCCCCTCGGGCATGGATATTTGTGCCGTCCTAGTTCGTAAGTAGTTCATAAGTAGTTTGTAAGTTTAGGGACTGATGACCCCGTAGTTAAGTCCCATAAGCTTAACAAACATTTGAACATTTTTTTTTTTGGTTAGCTCTTGTTTTGGCCTATTACCCATAACTGAAACTCGTACCATATGTCCCAATTTTCTTTATTGTCCTGACTGCGCGGGAAAGACGCGGTTTTAACGGAGGGCAGGCCTACTTGGGTCAGCAGGAGAGGTATTTGGCCAGCTGCTCCCACGGCCTGGACCTACTCACGAAATTACGCATTGAGCGGAGCCCACTGCCAGACGGTCGGGCTACCAGAGCCTCCGCTCGTTACGAGCAATCATGCATAATTCTCGGAGACGGAAAGGATGATATTCTCTCCTCGAATTAAGCAATTTAAAGTTTAACAACGCCAATTTCGTAATAATATTTTGTTTCCGCCATTTATCGCCATGAATCTCATTTCTACTGCTCGAATGAACTACGTTGTCGTTACGCATAATACCAGAGTATATTAGTACTCTTTACTAATTGCTTAAAGTGTTTTCCATTATTTCTGTCAGTTAATCTTTCTGATAAATTGTACCTACACTGTTGCCACAACTCAAACTGAGATTACATTACTTTGCAGAAGATGAAATAGTACCGTATGTGTTTTAAATACACTTATTGTATCCCTTATTTCCTTTTTGGCCCACTTTAGGTTACGGTAGTAACACTAAAACTGGCAGCTCGAAATTTAAATGAAAATAACGGCTTAACTCTTTATCTGACACGAATATTAAATAACCGAATTTGTAGAGGAGAAAATTCTCTACAACTTTGCTCTGTTATATTACTTTCATAACTCGTAGCGTTTCAAAGATATTTGCAAAAATGACGGCGATTTTGGGATGTATGTCTGTCCGTCTGTCTGTCCGTAACGTGTTTCCTGTTTTTAAGACGAATCGTCAACCGATTAGCACCAATTTTTACAGACATGATTTAGGCCGCCAGAGAACGGAACCTCCCTTTTTCAAATTTTTCGGAAAAAAAGTAGTAATACCAAAAAAGGCCGTTTGTAATGTATTTGTAATTGCAAACGAACCGTTCATCTGACACGAAAATTGAATAACCTAATTGGTAGAAGAAAAACTTCCCTGCAACTTAGCTACCTTATGTTTTTTTCATATCTCGTATCGTTTGAGACATATTTGCAAAAATAACGGAGATTTGACACCCTCCATTGAATTAACGAAACCAGCCGTTTGGAGATGTCACGTGACATTGGTCGTCCAGAACTCTCTCTGGCATACGCTTTGCGTATTTGATGATTTTCTTATTGTAAATTACACGTTGCCATTTCAAAGCAATGGCGCACTGAAGAAATAACAAAAATACATCGTTCTTCGCACGATAAATGATAATCTAGTGTCTAAAATTGCCATATTAGCATCAGTTAACAACGGCCAGCAATAGTATGAGATTAAAAGACTCATCTTCTGATTGATAGCCGTAGCGTAGTGGGCAAGGCGTTGGACTATGACAGTTAACGTCGGTGGTTCGATCCCGGCATTACCTGACTTTTTTTTTACCTAAAAGGGTTCCAGACACTCCTATTAATTACTTTTTTATTATTTAGATTATTATTTTGGTCCAAAATGTTTTCAAAAACTTATAAAACTGCAAATCTAAGTTGGGCCGTAAAACACGTCAGTGCGATTTTTTTCAGTCGAAACAAACTTTTTGAAACATTCACTTCTATTGAAAAAATATTATGTCTGTGAATAAGTACAACTGAACCCCTGACTGACAACGACGTAGCACTGAATGACTGTAAAATAACGTTCACACTACCATATCTACTCTTGTCAAGAAATATAGTTTTCCAAACTTTGTATGCAGTAACGAAGTTAGACTCTCAAATTCATTTCAGAGTGTATACGTTAGTCACAACATATTCATAAATAGTCAAAAATCTCTCATCTGTGTTGGTTATGACTCGTTTTCGTTTTCACACAAAAAATTATTTACTCGTACAATTTGAGCTGGTGGCACATCTACTAAGGCGGCCAACCGTCCCGGATTCTGCGGGGCAGTCCCACGTTTTGACTCGTGGTCCCGCATTAGGATGATTACTGAAAATGTTCCGCCAAATGGCAAAAGCGTCCTGAATTCCAGTAATTTTAAAATTGTTGGTCTAAGAGCACAAGTCGAAATTATTTGTGTACGACAAGCTATGTCTTATTGCTTGCAAGTCAATGCATCACCTACGAATAAATGACATTCATCTTACATTGAATAGAAAACTATACACATTTGGTTGGACACATTCCGAGACATCAAGGAATTGTCAGCATTAGAAAGTAGCGTGTCGGGTAAAAATCGTAGAGGGAGACCGAGAGACGAATGTAGTAAGCAGATTCAAAAGGATGTAGGTTGCCGAACGTATTCTCATATGAAGAGACTTGCGCAGGACAGGGTAGCGTGGAGAGCTGCATCAAACCAGTCTGCGGACTGAAGACCACAACAACAAACAACAATACATCATATAGTCATTTCAAAATGACAAAATCGCTAGCAGTGGAGGTTGTTTTTGTTTTAGCTGGTACTGTTTTTGATGACGTATTAAAAAATTCTGTTTTTGTCATATTTTCTGTGCCTTCATAAGTACTTTTCACTATGTTTAAAGGAATATTTTTCGGTGCTCAATGTGGCAAACACGATGCAATATTATCACAGTCTGTATAAACGTATTTAAAATGTGTCATATAAATGCAATATCAACATTCAACTTATTTCCCCCACGAATAAAAAGATTGTGAAATTCTTAAAATGCAACAACGAAAGTGAGTACGCATGTCATGTAGTAACGCACAATTAATCTCTGCCCTTCATCGAAAGAACTTCTATAATAGCGTAGTTCAAATGGTTTTAAACAGTAGTTTTATCAAATTTAATTCGAGGTTATTGCAAAACATAATTCTCTGAGCGCAGTAAGTTACGTATCAAAATGAGTGGAGCACGATGCTCTCAGAGCTGAACAAATAAACGTATTACAGACAACGAAAGTGATCGGAAGTACGTAACGGAGAAAGAATATGTAGAAATTGTCAGACCCTAAAATTCAAAATAGGAGCATGAGAAAAAATTTATGAACTGAAATTAAAGATTGAAAATTAAAAATAAAATGTCAATCAAGTTAGATATGTTACTTTAAAAGTAAATGAGTAGGTCTACTCTCCTTTCCTAGTTTCAGAAAACTGGCACAATGAGTCACGTATTCTTAGTACTCCTCGACACCCACGAAATGTACCACATTGAGTTTTAAAAAAGTAGGCCGCCTCAACCTCTACTGTCACTTAACGTAAGAAGCGACGTAAGTTTGTGCTGCTCTTACGATCACATGGTTCCAGCCGTTCAAACAACAGTCTTAAGTATGGTGATTTACAAACGGTAGGCCAAAATATAATGGGCACAATTAAATGTGGTTCGTTTTACGTAGGATCATGGTAGTCCCTCTACGGAGGGGACTGATGCAAACAACGATATTTTGCAACAAACTCCTCCAATAACAGATTCATAGATTTATTTCCCGAGAAAGAGTTATGGGCATAGGGTTACTAGATTTTAGTTTTTAAAACAGAAAGGAAGCAAGTTAGGGTTTAACGCTCCGCCGACAGCGTGGTCCTTAGAGGCGGAGTCTTAAAGAAAGGAGACATTTCTAGATTGATATAAAATTTGCAATATTAAAATTATAATTTGAAATTATCAGAATGCTAGTTTCCTTGCACTGCATGCTTTTAACTGTATATCTCGCAGCTCTTATTTCGCAATAATTGCTAGCCTAGTTATTTTAGGTGCTCTTAAACTTCGAGTTACGCTCCGCGAGAAAAATGGGAAAAAGTGTTACTTTGTTTAAATTAAATTCTTTTTAATTTGGGCTTCTAAGGGTTCGAAGAATTGTATGACTGTTGTAGGGCTATAGCTAATTGCCACCTAAACAAATCTGTATCTATATATAAAAGGCTTGTGTGTGTACATGCTGACAGACTTTTCTCCATGACCAGATACTGCCACCCACTCGTGGTTGTGGTGGTAGATAGCCCTTGGTCTAATGATGATAGTAAGGGAGTTTGGTCGCGGTGCGTGGCAGTGGGTGAGTGTGACGAGCAAAAATTCGCAAAATATGCAATAAAACGATTTCGCATTGTCCGCCATGTTTAAATTTGACAAACGAGGTTCCATTGGTTATTACGTGACAAAGAATTGCTTGCTTACCTCTTGATTTGGAATTTAATTCCATAATCGATGTTGTAGGCTGATATGGGAACGGAATCGAAACATATTTTCTTCTCTTTTTCTTTAAATGCTTCTTAGCAGCCATGTTTGAATTTGGCAAGAAACTAAATATGAATATCTGTGGCTGGCATGCTAAGAAAACTGAAGTTCAACATCCAGAGAGTATAGAGATCAATGCCGCGAAACTATCTGATGTGAAAGGTGTTATCGTTTGACAGCTGGGTCAAGAAAAACTATGCGACGTGGTCCTACTCATATCCCGGCGGCCTCCTGTGATAATGTTGGCAACAGATGTTGAACAACGAGAATCATGTGACATCGTCATAAGCCAATCGCGTGACACGCAAATATTTTGTCGTGAAATCAAGCATACAGCAAGAACAGCAGTATTTATCTACGCTCTATGTGGTTCATTCATCTTTGCAACGATTTCATATCGTGCTATTGATGTTGCCAACATAAAAACACGAGGCCGCCAGGATAGAAAGTAAAATTTTACCGAATCAGATACATCCGTTGTTGTCACATGTCATTATGACCAGCACTTTCACGCGAAACTCTTTTGTATAGAGTCTCATGATTCACACAGTCTTACAATTCATTCCAAATTCCTATTCAAGTGAAAACTGTTACAAATCAATATTCGCACTTATCCAATATCGTTTTCAGAAATGTAATTTGCCAGCTGCTTTCGGCGCTGCTGTTGCAATGTGTAACAAAATTGAGAATAACGACGTATAATATAAAATATATAAGTTTTTAACTTCTCCTCAATACTTTGCCGACGATCGACAGAGACAAAGTTGAAAATGCAGATAGGCTAACATATGAATAATAGAGCCCTACACTTGCAGTCACAGTCATACTTCGATTAGTTGGTGTTGGTGATTTAATTATTACTATTTCTCATCTCAACGATAGAAGTGTTTTCAGAAGTTTACTTCAAACAGAGAATTACACACCGCAATGTTAACTTTATGAACGCAACATAACATTGAATTTATATCGTTCCGGGGTACGGACTTATTTTCACGTTTTGTATGAAAAACATATGAACATTCATTGTTTTTGACAATTACTTCTACTTAAATTTGACATCTTAGCTAGGAGAACTGAGTATATTGACAGAACGATCCAACAGGGATTCTGTTTTTGCTGACCTAGGTCCGAAACCCTAAAAACCATGATCTACATAGGCCCTTTTGTAACAACCGTTGCGAAGCACGGGCATATAAGCTAGTATATATATAAACGAAGAAAGAGAGAGAGATAAAGGGACCTGTATGGGTAATGAGAACGTCTGGTAAGCCTATGAAGGTAGCGCTCGCAAACTCGGAGAATTTCTTATGATTATGGAATTCGGGGTAAACATATTGTTACAAACAGCCGCTCCAATTGTCACGTTGACTCGTTGCTTCTTGTTTAATAAAACTCAAAAGGAAAATTAAACATAACATGTCCTTAGCCTTTTTGAAAATAGAAGAGTTATAAGATATTGGATACAATCTTAAAATAATATTTCGTTCTAAAGTTAGGCGCCACTGTTTTTCATAGTAATTAACAGGTTTAGGATAACAGCTGATATTACGTATCTAAGGGTTAACGCTCTCAGAAAAAAAAAATGAGAACTACTGGTCCACCGTCGTAAACGAAATCAGAGCGTTTGTGATGAGAGAGAGAGAGAGAGAGAGAGAGAGAGAAAGACATATAGAGGGCTCCTCACGAGTCTAGCATCAACAACTTAACGAGACACTGGGTAGAGATTGAAATTGAATTCAGGTGTTAATGACAACTCTGGTCTTCAGAAACTATACATCACATCACGTTTTCTCCCCATATTGACCAACTACTTCTGATGAAAATTTCTTCCAGGTACTGAACCGGCTACTTACGAGGCTAGGGTCAACCCACAAGCGTTCATTAGTGGCCCGGCTCCTGAGGTGAGTACGCAGGTACAAAGACGAAGTAAACATAACACAACCCGGCCAACAACACCGGCTGCAGCCAATTGTTTGGCCTTAACAGAGCAACAATGGCCTACTTGCTGAGCGCCAAACATGCTGCAACCTGCCGTCAAACCCTCAAACAATGTGCCACGCTATTCTCCACACCAGTGTCCACATCTCCCTACATAATGCACTGTACGGTTTAGTCACTTTCCGTTGTCAAATTAATGGCACAAAAGTAAAATCATCGTAGTTAAAAAAGGAGAAAATTTTCGCCTTCTGCGAGTATTTAGTTTTCCATATATGTTAAAGCATATAACGTGCCTTAAGCTTGACATTCGAAGCGTTGAAAACGGCCAGCAGCCCGCCGTTTTGCTTGTGTGTCCTGCATCCCCAGAATTTTTGTTGGGACGGGAATAGGTCGCATATTCTTTTGACAACGTCTCCCTATTGTAGTGAAGAATGGTCCGTTGGAGCTTATCTCACTTATTGTTGTCATTGTTTAGAGCTTTGTGTACAATGAACGCGGACGAAGTTTTCACAGTTTAGATTTGGCCGTTGATGTATGTTGTTGCTTACATGAACTAAGCTAATATTCTTAAACGCAAATACGTTTTTTCTCCCAACTTAAAGTCTTTTTCTTTTTTTCTGTGGGGATGAATTTTGCAGACTACATCTGACTAACAGCCAGCTTTATTATGCAAAATTCTGGCAGGAGAGGCAAGGGTTAATAGATAAGTATCTGTTAGGAGAATAATACATACTCTGGTTAGGATAGCACTAAAATGTCTGTCTGAGAAACTCTTTGGTTTGCCAAGCATTACTGGCGTTGCTCAGCTTTCCTTTCAGTTAAGTGAATGCAGTAATTGCGAGAAGTTGAACAAAATGAAGTGGGAAGACGATGCATTATATTTTTTATCCAAGATGTAGGGGATGATTATTTTGGTCTCAAGTGAGTTGGTGAAACTTTAGAATGATTGTGATGATGACAATTTTTAAAGGATGAGGCAAGGAATCAATTTCTAAATTTTGCGGCACCAGCAGAAACTATAATATTCTCCTTTTCTGATATAATGACGCACAAATCACAGGAAATTGGAAATCCCACAAGTAAAGCACAAAAGATTGCGCTGCTACTTACATAAAATTGTTTCCCCAAAATCCACACCAGAATCTTCCAGTAAACTTCCTTCCGCTTTTGCAAGGAACGTTTGACAAGAACTGGCTGTTGTCGGCTTCTAGTTAGCAGTCGTCACTTCCATTTGCAACGTCCGTCTGACACCAGTGTTGAAACAATCTGACACCAGTGTAAGCAGAAATGGCTATGGTTTTGTGGGCTGCAGTGCAGCTACTAGGAGGATGATGGCACTGCAGCACTACTATTTTGTAGAAATTTAAGGTAAATGCAGCTATCACAGAGACACCGAAATTAAACATTACGGAACTACAGCTTTGTTGGTCAGATGTGAGTGTGGAGATACTGTCAGTGCTGCATCTAACATGGGTGATAACACTTTGCGACCCGAACTTGTGCATTCCCTGGATAAGCTTAGAGCTGGGCAAGAAGGTTATATTACCATAGAACAGTTGTTGCAGCATGTACATGTGTTTAGGGAACAGCAACGAAGAACTTCCATAATGCTCAGTGTAGCTTTATCAAGTACTACCATAGTCCTGGTTTATTTATGCTTCATCTTTGTTTACTTAAAGAGAACGACAATTAGGGAATCAAAACCTCGTGAAGTGCAAATCCCTGCAGACGAGATCCCACGACCATAAACTATGAGACGTAGTGGATAGCATATACTTCTAAGGTAGTGTTGAAGTGGAGCGGTGTATGGACATGGAAGTCAGCTATCTATAGGACACATGTGATATAACTGATTCAAGGATACGTGACGTTACTGAAGTGACTGACTGTTTGTGGTCTAGGAAAGGAGTCCTACAGGTGGAAACTTGGAGGAAAATGTTTCGTAGAGGGGACGCCAGTGTACCACCGGTATTTTGTAGAAATTTTAGGTAAATGGACGAAATAGTCGCAGTGTGAAAGAAGCAGGCAGTGAGGCGCCGGTTCAGAGTCAGTTACTGAGGCAAGAGTTGCATTAGAGGAAAACAACAGCTCTGTGTCTGAAATACGTGACTCTTAGGCCGCATCCGACTAGAACTGCAAATAAACAGTAGCGCAAGTTTGTAACGACCAGGGTCAATGCACCAGGCATGCGTCGAAACTTCTATGTAACTTGAAATGGCACTTTTTGGGGAACACGGCCAAGCCCAATGAAATGAAAAGTATGTGTTTCCGAGCAGTCGACAGTTCACAGCTCAGTTCGGAGTGCTCCAGTATAGCAGCGAGTAGGCAACTAGCAGTTGCAGTTCGGAGGTCGTCGTCAGCGGTTCGCGGTGCATTAGCCGAATCCGGGCAACTGGCCACTTGAGAGATCAGCATGACGTCATGTCCCAGTGAGGGGCTCTGGTCATCTCGCCAGCCACCGGCAGCAATATCGATGTGATGAGATGGGGACAACTTCCTGACCAGAGGACAGCACCAGGATTCGAACCACTCTCCCTGGGCGCAGCAGCAGCAAGCACTGATGGGGCTTCATCACTGCTCCTCCGGCAGGGAGGCATCGATGGGAGACAGCCAGCGATCAACTAGCGGGCAGAGCGGCGTGGCTGCGTCATCGACCTTCGATGGCAGCCGCCCTACTAGCAACGCCAGCGCATATACGGCAGTGACAGCGGGCAGTGGTGTGCCACCGAAGCAAAATGACCACACCGCCGTGCTCACCGACACAGAAGACGGACGTCCAGAGCGACCCTCTACAAATCCTGAAATAATGTATGTTTGAGAAGCGATAAAAGCAGACTTTCTTTACTGCCACAATATATCCTGCATCTCTTCATCACCATACACCAGCGGTTCCTGATGAACATACATACCATTTACTGTTTACTCTAATTCAATGCATCAGGTTGGCCTTATGGTGACAATGTCTTCTTGATATAATATTCTGGGAATGATCATGTGGATATTGGCGAAAGGCAAGTGGTGTCAGAGTGCTGACCTGGCAACAGCTAGCCCGTGTCATGCATTTTGTTCATTTCAAAGAGCGATGACACCTGGCGTGACATCATATGGCAGATGACGGTCAGTGCATCACTCTGAACTACAACTGCAGGACGTCCTGTCTCACAAGGCCAAAGTGACTTGGGATGAGCTCGGCAGCGTCAGGTGTGTTGGCGAACCAGGCAGATCTTCCTGTGAACTGTATGCAGAGCTTGAGCACAGCCACTGTATAACGATAATGAGTTGCTGAGGTGTGTGGCAGAGTTCATATTACTACTGCTGTCCACTGCTCTCCACTGATTAAAACCGTGTGCACAGAGCCTGGGTGTCACACCACCATCCAGCTGGATCTGATTATGATTCAATGACGATGGCGAGTCCCCAATCATGGAGAGTACAAAACCATACAGCAACATCTAACCACGATTACTATGTGTGACAGCCTGGACGGCATAGAATCCTCCAGTTGTTCAGTTGATGGCCACATGCTGGTTGCTGGTTCTTATGTACCTGTGCCTGCTCGGTTCTGCTGTTTTTGCTGGTTTTTGGAGCATCACTTCCCAATTGGGAACCTTCCAACATAGGATGAGGCCTCGAAGGATGATGTAATGCACATGGCTGGATCCTCATTTTGTTGTATCAGCAGGTGGATGTGGTGTCCATTCCAAAAGTGAAAGTTGCCTAAAATAAGCAAGATCTCAGGCAGTTGAGATCTGCAAATGTAAGCTAAAACGCTCACTGCTGCTCTAAATTACTTTATGAGTGGCCGCAGTACATGCACAACGGAAATTCATTTAACTGTTGACTCCTTAAGAGAGCAGCCAACATTTTTAAGGAAAACAAAACCAATGTTACAAAATAAATGAATAGATAATTAAACATGGGATGGGGAGCATGAAATCATACAGCAGAGGTTTGATACTTTAAAATCATAATCTATTCAGTAAAATAACAAGTAAATAAATGTGGGGAGACCAAATTAAGCACTCACCTTGAACAAAAGTGAATTAAATCATATAATTATTGCTCATATTAAAATAGTTTCTTCCCTTTATGAATATGGAGGTAATGTGGGAGGAAATTTGCAAACACACAATGGGTAACTGAAAGCATATTCATTCATTCACAGACACGTGCATAATGCGTGACAGTACATTACTCTCTGGGTACACTTGAAATCAGCAGCAAAATGAAGTTTCAGTGGTGACTTGACGACATGGCAGGTGTCTTGAACACTAATTTTTACATATACTGTGCACTAAACGAACTGATGTGTGGGGAGGCAATGGCTCTCTACTCTTAAGTACCACATGGTGTGCGACCATGCCAAATTTCAAAACATTTACAAACAGGAATTAATTTAGAATAAGCAAGTAAAGCACACATGAGATTTATTATAGAAGATAGCTAGTATTAATAAAGCATGAATGAAGGCCGAAGTAGCGACCGTTACGAAAGCACGTGGTGCAATCAGTCATACCAGACAGGAATGGCAGAATCAAATCAGAATATCTGAGAAATATTTAGCATACTCGCAGATACAGTAATGACGTGAAAAGTCAGTTAAAATAAGCAAGGAAATTCAAACACACTAAGTTTACACAGAAGCTGAAGGCCACACACGTGTATTCTAACTTGAGCAAAACTGGACACACAATCATCACTGGAATGAAAATGCAAATAATAAATTTACACTGAATTTATTCAAGTTCTGTAAATTAAGAAACACTTTGCCTCTTATAGCGAAAGAATTGCTCAAGAGAACCCTCACTTGAAAACCAAGACTGCCTGATCACAAATAAATCCTAAATAAGTCCTAACAGCATGATTCAGCAGAGTACTTACTTCCTCAGTCGTCAGAGCCAGAATGAAGAGTGAAGACTTAAGGCCTCGGAAAAACCTCCCCCCGGCATACACCGGATGTAGAGCGCGCTAAAAGCGACACAGAGTGTGTTCAGAGACTAGTGTTTACCAAACCTTGCTACCTGACCAAGACAATTCCCTCTACACTCGCTCTCAGAGAGGTCTCCTGTCGCCGCGGTGGAGTAGTCGAGCGGTCTAAAGCGTCTCGCTGCGGAGCGCGCGGTTGCTCGCCGTGGAGGTTCGAGTCCTCCCTGGGGCATGGGTGTGTGTGTTTGTCCTTAGGTTAGTTTACCTAGGTTTAAGTAGTTTGTAAGCTACGGACTGATGACCACGCAGTTTGGTCCGATAGATTTACAAACATTTGAACATTTTTAGGTCTCCTGTCACCTCTTTCATCCAAGATTAGGTTGCCATGAAAGAACACGGCCACCTCGCCATCTTGCCAAGTAAACTTGTCTCTGGCCACCCAGCAGATGCTAGTGCAGGCAACAAATGAAGCCATGCATTCTTAACTACAGCCATACGAGGCCTAAAGCAGGAGGCGGCGACTGTAAGCCATTGCTCGGCAGTCAGTCACTATTAAAAGCACACATTCACATTCACATGAACACACAAGTTCAATCACATGGGTGGAAACATATATAAATTTGGGGCAAACACATATAAACAGGGGGCATTGACCAGTGATAAAAAATAATAAAACAATTAACACACAGATAGACCACATTAATGGTGCAGAAACACTTTAGGTTAAAGAATAAATCCAAATGGAACACGACCACACAATCAGTGGACCTGTTGTAACAGGTAATAGTCAAATGTTCTTTATGCCACAAGCTTCGTTACTCCAGACTGTTGTAGCATGTGGAAGTACATTTCATACTACTTTTTACACATCAACATACATCCCTCATTCACTCACATTATATACAATATTACATACTGAATTCTTCAACAATGTTCCATTTTCTCCTATTATACAAACTTACAATTTTATCACTTAATTGTTCCTAAACTACTGAAGCAAAGAAATCCTCTAGTCTTTCTAGCAGCCACTCACATGTCGTGCCCGCTTCCATTTCAATGTCTTTTCACGATGACTTCCTCAACTCCAGTCTTTTCCGTGATCTGTTTTCACATTTTAACAGTGGCAGCCATTGTTACATTTAGCTGGTGAACCGTCCCAGCTTCTGTTTCCTTGACTGACCGTGCCATTGATTTAATTACTGGGTCATTGATTTAATTACTGGCGCAAGTACTATCGATCTCTTTGTGCTTGCACCGCTCGTGGCGCTGTTTGATTTATTGCGCGTCAATTATCTTTTGATTGGTGTTTTCCGCCGCGGTGGAGTAGCCGAGCGGTCTAAAGCACCTCGCTGCGGAGCGCGCGGTTGCTCGCCGTGGAGGTTCGAGTCCTCCCTGGGGCATGGGTGTGTGTGTGTGTGTGTGTTTGTCCGTAGGTTAGTTTACCTAGGTTGAAATAGTTTGTAAGCTACGGACTGATTACCACGCAGTTTGGTCCGATAGATTTACAGACATTTGAACATTTTTGGTGTTTTCCTTGACAGGTGGCGCGCCGAGGCAATTGAGAGAGAATCAGGTAAGCAGTTTCATATGATGCATGGTATATCCAGGGTGGAATTATTTTGATTACAGGGCCGTGTGCATCGAGGTTGTTCAGGGTGGGGCTCTGTCTGTCCGTGGGGAGCCATGCATGTCATCAGCTGAAGAGGTTGGTTCGGAGAGGCCTTTCTGCCAAGTCATAACAGGACCTCGGCGCGGGCTGTTTACTTCGTCTCCCGACTATGTGGTCGCATTCCTAGCGGCCGTGCGACTCCGCGTCCGTCCCTCGCCAAGCGTCGGTGCTGTCAACAACTGCACTCAGCCCCGGCTGCGCCTCGCGTCGTTTCAGCTGCTTTTCATCTGGGATCTATGAAATGTTTCCGGCCGTTGGTTGACTTCTCTCCTCCTACACCATCACGAGGATGCCTGCACTTATCGTGGAGTAAGAAATAAATAAGTGACTGATACAATTTTGTGAATTTGTCAGGATCTGTGGTCGTATACCAGGGACTGTCGTAGCCTGAGTCTACGTCGTTAGTTGTTTATTCATGTTATACCGCACCTTTAGTTCGGTTCAATTGAATTACATTTTTCTCTTTGCTCTGAGTAGCAAGTACTCTATATTCATTTACTTGGTTAACTTAACTGGGGAATTTATCTGATTAGCGCCCCTCTGCTAGTTCGCGTCTGCACGGGCGGTAGTTGTTTAGCTTCTTTTTTATCTTCTCCTTGGCGAAATATTCCCTCCGCGAGGCATCGCCACCCCGCGGTTGTAATTTGGCGTTATATATGCGTTTGACCCTTCGTGTCAGAGCTATAGTCCTCGTAGACCGTTGGGCACCGTATTCCTCTCCTTCCTGTTTTGAGTCAGCTCATCTGTTTTAACTGTGTGGGTGTATTAAATTAACGAGTAGCCAGATCCCCCACCTCAGTGTGATTTTCCTGTAACTAATCTGAACTGCTGTCATTTAAATTGCAGGGCTCATTTGTAAATGGTATTCTGTGTTCTTTAATTGGCCTTCTGCCTACTGACATCATTGAGAACAGTTTCCTTCAACAAGTTATAGCTCAGACTTTAGTGAAATATCTGAGCTGGTGTTTAGTATGTTTTGGTAACTGTATGTGCTATGCTCATTATGTCTTTGCTAAATTTGAAGCCTTATTAACTTATCAGAAATTGAGATATATATATGTATATATATATGTTTGTGTGTGTGTGTGTGTCTGTGTCTGTATGGGTGGTCCACTAAGTTTCAATCTTTAGTGAAAAAAATCTTTGTGTAAGCGGCAAAACTCTCGACATTTTCGTGATATAAACACTACTGGAGCAAAATATCTGTGGTAATGTGCATGCTATAATTTATCAATAATCGTTATGTAATAGGCAACATTCGTTGTGTAAATGATATTCATTCATCAGTTAAAAGACTGGAAATAAAAGGCATATTTCACATTATAATTTATAAGCACACTCATTCCAGAATGAAACTCTCACTCTGCGGCGGAGTGTGCACTGATATGAAACTCCCAGGCAGATTAAAATTGAGTTCAAGGAATGCTAGTCTTGTAAGATTCGCAGCACAACTTCTGTGAAGATTGGAAAGTAGGAGACGATTTACTGGTAAAATTGAAGATGTGTGAATGGACCGTGATTTGTGTCGGGATAGCTCAGTGGTAGAGCGCTTACCCGTGAAAGGCAAAGGACCCACATTCGTGTCCCAGTTCCGGCACACAATCTTAATTGCCAGGAAGTTTCATATAAGCACAGTTATTGTTACCTCGTCTGGCCTGAAAATTAGCCCTCCTTTTTTTTTTTATTGATTAAAGTCTGTGATTTCTATCACAAGATCTTTTTCGGTGGAAAGCATCGGCAGGCTAACAATATTTTCTGAAGCAAAGAATTGCGTGCGAATGATTTTATTCTTTTCAAACTGGATAAACACCTTTCTGCTTCGACTGACGTCATGGATATTATGAAAATTAGCGTCAACAATTTGCAAAATTTCCCCAGGTTGCTGTTTGTTTTAAACTCAAATAGGCTAACAGCATGAGATAACGATTTAAATTGGTTGGTAATTTGTAAATAAAACAAAATTACTGCGAATGCTGTTGAAATGTCAGTATTGGGTGTCTCAGTGACGTACACGAAAAGAAAGAATGCTGGGAGAAACAGAGGGAGAAGTGGCTGTAGAGCGGTGCCACCTAGCGGAGCGCTGGGAACTGCTTCTGACCAGGTGGTATGCAGGCAGTCTGCGAACTCTTGCAAGGACACTGATGGGCATGTTACGTGGTGCATGCTCATGCTTGGACTCGCCGACGCGGCAGGTATAATGAGTCGAACTGTTCGCCAGGGAGTTGCACTTTCCTGAGCTGTTCACGAGTTCGGCAGCGGTTTTCGACGCGTTCCGGGACAACGGGACGTTGTACGACTAGAGGTCTCCATATTGGGGATTTTGTTCACTCGTATTCGCCCTAGCGCGCCGCGCTCGGATGGGGCTGAGTATGAATGTTGGGAGCGGACTGCTGCCCGATCTGGGCTGTGTCACGTTGCGTATCGCTTAGAACGCCAGCCAAACCAGCTGTGAGTGTCTGCAGGATGACACTGCGTCTGATATACCGTACTGCCCCCAACCTGTGGAACTATACTCACATCTGTTTAAATGTGTCAGACACGAATATTCATGCATGGTAGTGTCCAGTGCTCTAGGGCAGGTAACTAAAAAATAAAACATAAAGAATGGAACTGTTTCACAGATGACTTTAGTTGTTTCGTAAAACCTAGACGCTAGTTCTGTTGCCTGAAATTTTAAGCAACATCAGTATCAAACATCTACAAACGTCTGCAATATAACCAGCAGGGACAAAATAAGAAATGGAATGGAACAAATATGGTATGTGGCGATTTGATTAGTTAGAAATAAATAACATGCCATGATCGACGATACAGGCATTTAGGAAGCCTGAAATTTGTCTAGCAGGAAAAAGTGAAGAAAATTATTAGCGATTAGATGGATCTCTCTTGATAGCGTCATAAGAAATGACTTGGAATTAATTGTCAGTATGATAGTACGTATCTGCTACGCTGAGGGAAAAGTTTGTATGTTTTTTATGGAGTTTCTGGACATGTAAAAATCACACCGAATTCCGATATCATATCCAGGGCTGATACTTAGTAATTTGCTTTAGTCTCCTGTGATTGACAGTTTAAGCTGAACACTTGCGCTACATTTGTTGGCTTGCAAATGCTACAAAAACACCATTTACTTGTGAAAACGACAGATGTGTACTCAGCATAATGTCCAAAACACTTCTCTAGTTTCAACTACACTGAATTTGCACTGATGTATAACGAAAAACAGGCAAAAAAATACGAAATGTGAAGTAAACAATTTATTTATTTATTTGCCAACAAACTGAAACGTCTTGTTTAAAAATACTCTGTGGAGTAGCATTATACATCTTGAAGTGCTTTCAAAGTACGGAAATCAGAGAACTAGGTTTGCCCTTTTCTGAGAGTAGCCTACACGGTCGGGCATTTCGAGGACAGCAAGCTCGAACGAGCACGAGGAAAATCGAATATATTTGATCGCAGCGTGCTAAGCGACGACACTGACATCTGCCGGACTGCCAATTCGAGCGAGCATAGACGCCGGATGCAGACCTCTATTTACGACCAAAAGTTGTTGATCATGATTAATTTCATGATACAAGTTAGGCTTCCCAAACGAAAAAAATATATAAGGAAAGCGGATATATACAGCTTAATAGAACTGGGAGTTGTACAACAGTGCAACAGTACCATGCACTGCCACTGCGTTTTAATAATTCCTATCGTAGAACTCTTCATGACTCACTGAACCACTCACTCTTCCATGGTGACGTTTATCTGCACTAGTAGAAGATATTGAAAGGGTTAGTTTAGTACACAGACCACAATACATGCATTTTATAAAAACTAAAATAGAATTCCGGATTGTTCAAATTTCATTTCAAATATGACACATAATTTTGTAAAATCCAGTTTCATTCACTTTAATATAATGAAAAAATAAGGGCAATCTGGAATTCACCAATTATTGATACACGGTTTCGATCCTATTGTGCATCATTTTGTGTTCTCGGGATACTTAGGTTCGAAAGGTGGGCTATGGCTAGCAAGTATGTTGGACAAGGTCTGCAACTGAAAGAAGTGATAAGTTCACATTTATTTTTATTATAATTGAAGGTAATACTCAACTTTAGGTGAACTGCTTGTGGGTGTACACTTCTGTCTATTACATAGTACACAGCTACGCAGTAATCTCTTCCTAGAGACAGTCAATAGTAGTATTCCGGCTTGTCGCTGTAGACGGATCTTCTGGAACGGTAGAACTGATAGCTCTGCTTTGTACTCTGCTATACTGAGTCGTAGACTGGTAGATTGAACTCGTGGCTGTGGTGCGCCGGCATATCTAGCTCTATGTAGCTGAGCTCTCTTCTACTGATTGGTCGGCGTGGGAAGCAATGCAAAGAGGTAGCGATGACTGGAGGCGCCCCCGTCGGCCGAAGTAGCACGAGTCCACTTATCACCTCTTTTGGAAGTGGCGCGGTGACGTGTGTAGACCACAGGTCTTGTGGCGAATGGTGACACCACATCATCCTCATATCTGCTCTACTGTTGTCATTGAGAGGAATAGCCACTGTGGTGTCACTGTGTGGCCCACTATGTTTCCGTAAATACTTTTATGCAAGCTTATAAAGGGTGGAATTAAGCCAATTGGAGATAATTCATTTCCATATAGACATTGCATATGCTCCTCTTCCGATGGAGGGCAACTACCAGGTAACACAAGCCCTCCATCCGAAGACACGCAAGCGACCGTCGAGGAGGAGACAAAGAAGCTTGCATTTTTGCTGTTTTGTGGCTCGGTAACGGGAAAGATTAGTCAGCTTCTTAAGAGACACGAGATATACACGGTCTTCAAGCCTTCTACAAAACTGCGACTGATGATGAGACCTGATGATCTAGGTCTTAGAACGCCAGGTGTGTACAAGATACCGTGTGGGTGTGAGCAATATTGAACAGCGCTGTGTTGAACATGAAAGATGTTTCCGCCTACATTATCCCGAGAAATTAGCAACTGCGGAGCACGCTCTGGAAAACAAACATTGCATTGCGTTCGAGGATACGTCATTCAAATAAAAAAATGTTCAAATGTTTGTATAGCTTATGGGACTTAACTACGTGGTCATCAGTCCCTAAACTTATAAACTACTTACGAACTAGCTAACACTAAGGACGGCACAAATATACATGTCCGAGGGGTGATTCGAACCCTCGACCGTAGTGGCCGTGAAGACAGTGACTGGCGCGCCGTAGTCCCCTCGGCCACCGCGGCCAGCGATACGTCATTACCAGAACAAATACTTTATGGGATAAAGAATAAAATAAAAATATCTGAAAATCTCTTAATAAAGACGGCGGCTTGCAGCTGTGCTCAGCTTGGGACCCGGCCATCGGACGGTTGAAGAGGGCGCGGCAGGCACGCGGCCAAAACATTGCCATATATGGCGATTGGGTTGAGCACCAGTGACGTCACAGGAGGCCGCGCAGGTATATAAGGACGGCGGCAGCAATGATACGACAGCCACCACTTGACAATGGCCGAGGAGATTTCGGCCGGAAGCTCGTGGATATCAAACCAATTGACGCGGGTGGAAGCCCGAGAGAATTTTATCAAATCTTCTTTGTTTCTCTACAGATTCCTTTTAAGTTCTTGGACAATTCTTTTTTTTTTTCTTTTTCTTTCTTTTTGGTATTATTCGGTATGCAACACATAATCCAATTTTTACACGATTTTCCACAGAAAAATACGTTTTGCTTATCGACTGTTTCGCAGTTCAGGCAACACTCAAAAGCGAATTATGCTCATCAAGGGAGGTTTCACTGTAAAGACAATCAGTAAAGATGATATTTTTTTTTCGAACTTTTTAAAATTAAGGTACTGTATCAAGTTATTTTACCCATCGATTAGTACCTGCAAACAGTTTTCAGACTTTGTTCCAATTCATCATTCAGACCATCATAAAAGTGTCTGTAATCTATTCAATTCATAATGAATGCCACACAAGGAACTCAGTAATTCTCAGCAATTTTAACATTAAATATGTCACTTAGGCATACGGTTTTTGTTTTATTAATCCCATAGTTATTTAATGGTGCAAGTTCTTCCTCCTGTGATAGCAATCCCCCGAAAAAAAACTTTGAGATCCCCCCCCCCCCCATAACAGGCTGTAAAACACTGGTAAGTAGTATAACAGTACAACAGGGAGCTCACGGTTCTTATGTGAGTACGTGTGTGGCGAGCACGAGGCCCCGAGCCCCACCGCGGAACTGAAAACCTTAGCAGTTTAGCCCCACTATCCCAACCAAACAACCCAACCCAACCCCGTTACAGACTAGATACTGCTGCGTATGTAAAAGTAAAGCAGTCAACAATCCGAAGATTGGTTTGAACACCACAGTGATTTACTAGGCATGGTCCTGTTTGGAGGTGGTATGCCGTTGCCTTCCTCCGACCTTCGAACTGACTTACCCAGGGGGACCTACAGTTTAATGTGGGTTCCGAACCACGGAGCTACTCGGTATTTTTCACATGAGCAATACTGCCAGAGGTGAAAAGTGGAAAGTGACAGATAAAAACTCTAGGACCTGGCGGGGATCGAACCTGCGACCTTTGATCTGTTATCTGGCACTCTCCCACTGTGCAACCGAATCGCACGTATCGTATGGCAAATTGCACCAGTGGTTACCACGAGCACTGCAAGTTCAATGTGTATATCTCACGATCTGTACACGTTCCGTTCCTGCATCTCCGTAATAGTGCGTTTATCAATGCCATGGAAAAGGTTGTTTTTCGGCCAAGATAACGCTTCACAGCTGAGCAGACGACGAGATGGACTGTAGCGAATTTGTAACAACCGTCTCTTGTTTGTGCCCGTTACACTTCATCGCAGTTGCTTCAGCGGCATTTCTTGTAACAAACCAGGAAGAGGACAACTAGGTAACTAGAGCGTGAGAAGAAAAGAAGGGATGTATCGCGTGCTCAGATAATAACCGCCATATCGATTATCAGGCGGCAGTTAAGTGAAAGGGAGAGAGCGAGGCAGGTGCAAAAATCCGTGCTGGAAGCGCGGCCAGCGATGAGGGAGCGGCGGCAGGTGGCGGCGGAGTTTCTTGCGCGGCCGTCGCAGCGCGCACCTGCCGCTGACGTATGCGACCGCAGCGCCGCCGAAGGCCGCCGAGCGCGTCCGGAGGCGGCCGATCGCCGAGGCGAGGCGAGGCGCGGCTCCGTTGCCAGACCGGGGCGCCGCGCCGACGCTGGTCAGCTGGAATGTGAACAGATCAAGGCCAGGCGCCAACTAGCTACATTTAGCAGTGGCTTGTGCAGAGTCAGAAGACATTTTTGATGTGCTGTGCTATTTTCATGGGTTTATTAGTCTCTAAAGACTTTCCTACACGATCAACTTCCTTGCCTTAATCGAATTGCGTGGTTATGGTATATCGCCACAAATTTGCGATTGGATAGGGGATTTCTTGTCAGAGAGGACACAGTTCGTAGTAATCGATGGTAAGGCATCGACTAAAACGGAGGTGATATCGGGCGTTTCACAGGGTAGTGTTATTGGTCCTCTGCTATTTCTTATTTACATAAACGATTTAGGGGAAAATCTAAGTAGCTCTCTTAGGTTGTTTGCAGATAACGCCGTCATTTAGCGTCTAGTAAAATGATCTGAAGATCAAAACCAACTGCAGAACGATCTGAATAAGATATCACTATGGTATAAAAATTGACATTTGACTCTAAATAATGAGAAGTGTGAAGTCGTCCACATGAGTACGAAAAGAAATCCGTTAAACTTTGTTTACAACATAAATCAATCAAATGTGAAGGCCGTAAACTCCACGAAATACCTAGGAATTACTATTACTTCAGACCTAAACTGGAAAGAACACGTAGATAATGTCATGGGAAAGGCGAACCAGAGACTGCGTTTTATTGGCAGAACCCTTAAAAGATGCAACAGAACTGCTAAAGAAACTGCATACACTACGCTTGTCCGTCCATTTTTGGAGTATTGCAGCCCAGTGTGGGATCCTTATCAGGTGGGTTTGACGGCGGACATCGAAAGAGTCCAAAGAAGGGCAGCTCGTTTCGTATTGTCACCATACAGGGGAGACAGCGTTACGGAAATGATACAGGATCTGGGATGGGAATCATTACAACAACGGCGCTTATCGCTGCGGCGTGGGCTACTTGCGAAACTCCAATCGCCAACATTCTCCTCCGAATGCGAAAATATATTGTTGACTCCCACTTACATAGGTAGAAATGATCATCAGAATAAAATACGAGAAATCAGAGCTCGAACAGAGAGATTCAGGTGTTCTTTCTTCCCGCGCGCTATTCGAGAATGGAATGGGAGATAAATATTATAATTGTGGTTCGATGAACCCTCTGCCAGGCACTTAAATGTGATTTGCAGAGTATCCCATGTAGATGTAGATGTAGATATCATATTTACGGTACCTGAAGTTCAGAACACAAATAAAAATCAAAGCCATTCGACGTAACTTTAAACATTCTCGAGAAAATCGACTTTGAACTTTTGCTAGTAAGAGTAAGCACAAATAATTAAATGAATCGCAGCTTATGTCGGTGTAGCTCAGGTGGTAGCGTTCTGGCATTACAACTGTAGAGTCTGTGGTTCGAATCCTGTCGTGATAGATTTATTATTATTTTTTGTTGTTGTGTTCGAATATTTACACAATTTTAAGAAATAAAAAAGTCGCTGGGCAATGGTTGCAAACGACTACATTGAACTGTTATATATTTTTGCTTAGTGTCCTTGTCCTGAAGCTTCTCCACTATTATATTTCTACACATGGGCCTGAAATGCTGCACTTTTTTCCTCACAAAACCAATGTCACTGCAGATTAAATAATTCAAATGTTCAAATGTTTGTTAAGCTTATGGGACTTAACTACGGGGTCATGAGTCTCTAAACTTACAAACTACTTATGAACTACTTACGAACTAGGACGGCACAAATATCCATGCCCGAGGGGGGATTCGAACCCCCGACCGTAGTGGCCGTGCAGACCATGACTGGTGCGCCTCAGTCCCCTCGGCCACCGAGGCCGGCATTAAATAATTATCAGTATAATCAAAGAACCCTCTGAAAATACGTGTATCCCTGACTACCTCACTGAATTCCTTCTCTGTTATCTTATAGCCAATGACAGATCTGGTTCTCCTGCCTTCCCAAATATACCGGTGAATGTTCTTATGCAAAAAAGATGAGTTTGTGATAACTAAGCTAGTAATTTCAGTGGGGGCTACACTGGGAAGACGGTAGAGCTGGCAGAAGCTGCAAATAAGATAGGTTAGATGTTTTAGACATCAAAGCAGGAGGAGCGAAATGGGGTGTGGGGTTTTACACCAGGGAAGCAATCGAATTGCAGTAAAGTATGTAAATGAACGACTGATATGGATAGATTTGGCACTGACTGATGTTAGACTAAAGGACTACGGAACGAACCAACTAATCTAATCTAATCTACGACACTGTTTTGCTCAAGGGCAATTTCAACGCCAGGATAGGAAGGGTATGAAGAGGTGATGGGTATATTCGGAGAGGATATAGAGGCCAACAGAAACGGCAATCATCTCTTGGATTTCTGCACCGCTCTTCCTGCTTTGACGTCTGACAGGTAGATCTTGTATGCTCCCATTTCGTCTTCTTTGTCTCCTCTTACCGAACGTCACTAACAGCGAAAACATCTAACCTATCTTATTTGCAGCTTCTGCCAGCTCTACCTTCTCGCCGGCCGCGGTGGCAGAGGGGACTGAGGCGCTCCAGTCACGGTCTGCACGGCCACTACGGTCGGGGGTTCGAATCCCCCCTCGGTCATGGATATTTGTGCCGTCCTAGTTCGTAAGTAGTTTGTAAGTTTAGGGACTGATGACCCCTTAGTTAAGTCCCATAGACTATACAAATATTTGAAATATTTTTTTTCTACCTTCTTCCCACTGTAGCCTCTACTGAAATTAATAGCTCTCCAACTGATCTCAGTCGTTTGCCAAGTAATATCTCAGGAGACCCTGGTCAGTCAATTAGATGTGGTACTCCGTCGCCTCCAAAGGTCTGATACATTAGGCTCTGATTGATGCCAGCATCAGATCGAAATACCCAGGAAGCAGGTTTCTAGCCTTACTTGCCCAGGGTCCCAATGGGTTTTACCCTAATGGTTAACTGACTAACCAGTGGGTTTGGTTGTCTTTGCCGTCTGAGCATATAGGTGGCCATGACTCAGAATATGTCCGAGATGGCCAACCTTATTCTAAAGTAACTGTTGCCTCAAATCTCAGGATCACTTACTTGGCCACTCATTTAAACGTTTGTACAGTCTATGGGACTTAACTACGGGGTCATCAGTCCCTAAACTTACAAACTAATTATGAACTACTTACAACTAAGGACGGCACAAATATCCATGCCCGAGGGGGGATTCGAACCCCCGACCGTAGTGGCCGTGCAGACCGTGACTGGAGCGCCTCAGTCCCCTCGGCCACCGCGGCCGGCTTGGCCACTCATACGTTGTACGTGTATATTATTATTTTTTATCGCTGGGCCCAAAAAACTTTACTAAAACGTTGTCACCGGTACCATTGATAGGTGCATATGGTGATTGGTCCGCATCCAAATTCCTTTCATTTCCTAAACGCTTACTCATCTGGATTTCCCACTTGGGACAATTTCATGTATCACCACTCACAACATGTACCATATATTTGGAAGTTTTCGGCGATGACGAGTAGACGTCTTCCCCTTGTTAGTTTGGTGTGTCTCGAGGGGTCATTCTTGCATACACGTTAGCCTCAAAATTGCAGAGTTGCCTGCTGTGCAGTTTCACACTCGCATGGTGAAGTTATAGTGGCACGTTTTACGCAGAAGCAAGCAATGACAATAGACTTAATAACTGACCAAAGGGAAATTCATAGTAGTTGTTCTTGTCACGTGCTAAATTCTATATCGTATTGCGAACTGGAAAGTAGGAGAAGAGTCGTCCAAACCTTTGAAAACATATACTTTAATTGGCTGGAAAAAGTCATCAAACAATATCGGAAATGCAATAAATAGCTCCATATTTTTTATTTTTTCGTGTATTCTATTACCTGCTCAGTGTCAAATAATATGGAAAATTACTTTCTCACACAACAATTCTGACTTTTTCGCTCTTGCAATAATTTTTATTGACACTTATTTCTGTATTTACGTTCATATTTCTGCATTATATAGGCTTTCTGTCAGTAAAACTGTAATATGGCTCTGTTTGCAGATATATTGTGTCTTTTATGGGACAACTTTAATAATAAAATATGGGCCAATGCGATGAGGAAAAAAGCAAACAAGAAACAGAAAGAGTGCATCACACAGAAGAACCAAATAGCATCTACATTCATAAGTCAATCCAAGGTACATAAACAAATACTCTCAGTGAGAACCGTAATCAACTACATGAATGTACCATCATACAACGTGGCAAAACAAATGAACATATAACACTAATTAAAAACATATACATTCCACATATAACAACATTAATTTCTTTTGACACAGAAAGCACGTTTACCTCAATACCATCAGAGATACATTAAAAATAATTGAAGAAAACCTAATGGCTCACAACAGACTACCTGCAGACAACACTAGAAAAATAACCAAAACTCTTAAGGTGGTCATATCCAAGAAATAGTTCCAATTCGAAAAAGAATTTTACCTACAAAACAACTGATTACGAATAGGATACCCTATAACAGGAACACTGGCAAATATATTTATCAGTCATGTAGATGATACAATATTTAACACGATGAACACTGAGAAAAAATACAAAATTGTCTACTGGTACAGATTTCTAGATGACGTAGCCTGTAGGTTAGATGGATCAGTATCCAGAATACAACAGCTACACACAGACTTAAACAGAATAACATAATTACAAACAATACAACTCATAGCTGAAAACAATTGTTATAACACACAAACAGTTGAAAGGCTATGTTCAAATGTTTGTAAAGCTTATGGGACTCAACTACGGGGTCATCAGTCCCTAAACTTACAAACTACTTATGAACTACTTACGAACTAGGACGGCACAAATATCCATGCCCGAGGGGGGATTCGAACCCCCGACCGTAGTGGCCGTGCAGACCGTGACTGAAGCGCCTCAGTCCCCTCGGCCACCGCGGCCGGCGCAAGGCTATGACTAAAGAAAAATTGTAACGAGCACAAAACACAAATACACAGAAATTCCAAGGGACTGATAACCACAGTCCCATATATTTACAAACATTTTAACAGACAAACCAGAGAAATATGAAGGGTCAGGTATATACCAGCTAGAATGCCATAAATGTAAATCATTATACGTGGAAATGTCAGGCAGAAGTATACGAAGCTGAAGGTATGAAAATAGCCATTCCGCCTCCTTAGAGCACCTGATGAAACATGGACATGAACCATCAACCATGGAAAAATGCATCTAAATTATCTGATTGGACAATCGATGAAGAAAACTCCTGACACTACAAGAAAACTTTCATATACAAAATGCCTGGTAATGAATAAAACAGTGATTACTGATCAGATCAATGTAAGCAACAACTCAATTATCGATATGGCCAGATAAACAGCGGAAAACACTGATATCACTGACGAAACATTAAATATCCTCCAACTTCCTTTCTTTCTCTCCTCTCCTCCCCCCCCCTCCCCCACTCTCATAAAAACTAATGCATATAGTAAAACACACACACATACACAATTTACACAGATAATAACACAAACATAAAAGACAGCTAATACACTCAAAGATACAAGGAGTTTTCCATGTAACTATGTTGTCTTTGTTTAAACAAACAGGTAAAATTTGCTTGTGGATGGTCCTCGTAGGTCTGGCTCTTCAGTGAGCATAATGTCTTTTCATGTCTCAGAGTAAATATAGGTCACATAGGCCTATGCTTTAGATTAGTAGTCATAATAATGAATTATAGTTTTTTATTTGGTTTGTAGCAGCCGCTATGTTAGACAATTACATAGAATCAACATATGAACACATTAAATCACACAGATCACTTGTTTCACGTGTTATCGTTTTTTGATGCAGTTTACGAATTAGTGCTGCATTGAATGAAGACCCAGTCCATTGAAATGTTCTTAAAATCATTAAGGTCAGGTCGCAGGGACATGACGGGTCACGCCCCAAGGCCCTTTATACGACTTGAACCAGTACGGTAAGCAGAAAGAGTAGTCTGTAGATCACATTCCACGCTCTGTTTTGTTATGCAGGTACAGGTTCTAGAAACGTTGAGTCTAGAAGAAAATATCAGTGTACTGACAAGCATAAAACGAGGTATCACTGAAATACACCTAGAAACCCCGATTTCTTAGAAGAACACAAGCCTAGTGGTCGAAATCTATATCTATAAATGTGAATGTCTGTTCGGTGTACGTTCATCACGTCTGAACCACAAGACATAAACAGATAAAAATTTGTACAGTTACTAATGTCTACCCGGGGAAGGCTTTAGTCGCGGTTTTATGGCGATCGAATAGGTATATATATATATATATATATATATATATATATATATATATATATATATCGGACGTGATAAGCGTACACTGAATAGACATTCACACACACACACACACACACACACACGTCTATTCAGTGTACGCTTATCTCGTCCGAACGACAAGACGCAGAGACTTAAATATTTGTACAGTTACTAATTTATACCTGAGGAAGGTTTTAGGCACGGTTTTATAGCGATCTCATAGATATTTAGTAATTTGAAGAATATAACGCAAAATGCGGAACAATAAATACTCTTTGAAAATTATATTTACTCTTTGAAAATGGTTTTATTATTTGTATTGTTGCTTGAGGGTTGATAATGATAAAAGGGTGGAGTATATTGAGATGGAAAGTTATCGGTGTATACGAAATTCTACGTGTGTGTCTGTGTTAATATTTCGCTCTGTAGCGAAAACTACAGAACGCAAACGAATGGTTTGTGTGTAATTGTTGTCCGACGTCTCCCGTTGTACACCATAGCAGTTCCATGCCGATGGCTATAAGGGAGTGAACGATATCGTGGTTGAGAGTCGTCAAATTATTAAAAAAATTCGGACTGAAGGCCAGCGATGACGTTCGCGACTCTGTAGCAAGGAGGTTACATACAGCGAACGGTGATGCCACAGAGCATATCTTTGGTCTGTGGGTGCTACCATGTCTTCGTCTCTTTCTCTGTAAGGATAAACATACCAATAAGGAAATATATGAATAAATAAATAAAGCAGTAAAAAAGAAATTTCCTTTAATACATCTCATTCAAAAAATCGATTTGACGTTTCGCGCATTATCTATCATAATCAACCAACACGCGAGCGGAGCTAGTATTGCATAAAACTTAGACTGGTGGAGGAAACCGTTTACAGTTATTTAAACATTGTCAGCTACACGGAAGATGCGCATCTTACAAGTAGTTTCTCGTAACATTTAACATGGGCTGACCATTTCCGCAAAGCGAAAAAAATGGTACAATAATCTTAAGGTAAAGTCCGATACTTGCTGGAAACTGTTAAATGTATTAAAAACTGATGTGTTCTACTTCCGCGACCACAAACAAAACTCAAGCTTGTTTATCGCCACACTTTTCAAAATAAAAGTGTAGAAGAACGTAAGGCTTAAAGGAAATTAATTTGGAAAAGTGAGCCTTGCTGTGTTTGATCAGTCACCAAACAAGGAAAAACTTCACCGATAAACGGAATACCACAACGGAACGTAAACTGGTCCGTCCTCCTTTGAAGGAATTTCCGCTCTTGACCACAGGATGCTCCGCTCTTTCTAAGAAGCACACCGGTAATTATCAAATGCGCTTGTTCTGAGAACTTGCTACACAGGCGTTTATCTTGCTGGCGGCAGGAAGAAATGCTTAATGTCCTCTCGACACAACAAGTTACAAATGCAGTGCATATGAATGAACCGTAACGAAGGAAATGTGGTTGTAATGATGAAAGTAGCCGCGTATTTACAAGAAGTAAATTTAGCTAAAAATAGAATGTTGAAAAAGATAAAACTACATGGAAAAGAACTCTAGACTCGACACCTGAAGTTTGTAACAGACCTCTTCGTGGCAAACGCCGGTTTGCCGGCCTATTCTCCAGCCTAGAGATAACGGGCTCTTCCCCTTGTAATGCGGATGTATTTGAGGTCTCCCGAGACTGCTCGCTTGTTTTGAAAGTCTTATCATATCCGCAGGATGGCCGAGGTTTCGTAATAGGCCTACCGATCGGAAACTTCTCAGGGGGCTATCATGGAGCAGCGCCATAGTGGACGATAGTACCGGAGTAATTAGGAACTCCTCATTTGGAGTGACTATATTCTAGAGGGCAGTCTCTCCCAGCAAGGACAAGAGTTATTGCTGACATTTGTTTCGTGGACATAAGATTGCGGTCCAGAACAAACTTCTCTTTTTAACAACAACATAGATTTAGTCTGTAACATCTGAGTCTCAAAAGACTCTTATCGTAACCAACAGTACTGGACGGCAAAACCTTAGAAATGGAATTATGCCTTGGATCATAGCTTATGCTCATAACACGGATATCAACGATGACTATAATTCTAGAGAGAGGTGCGTCGAAACATCTGCACGTTAAGAAAAATTAGCAATGTTGCTCGGGAAATGGGGATCCAGCCAGTAGCCGTGGCGAGAGTTTGAGGGGGGTGGGGGGGGTGGGGGAGAGGGGAGAGGGAGGATAGGGGGAGGATAGGGGGGTCGATTTTAAATTTTAAAATTTTTGTAAAGGGATCAAACTGTTGATGTCATCAGTCGCTAGACTGACAAACGATTTAAACTAACTTATGCTAAAAACAGCACACACCGATGCCGGAGGGAGGACTCCAACCTCCGACGGGGATTGATAAATGTTGCACTTTCCTGGTATTGTGAGAAACAGAGTGACTTAATCAGAGAGCATTTCCCAGGTCTCACATTGGAGCGTGTAGATGTCGGCTACCTGCAAGTGGTTTTTGACAACGAGGCAGGACTTGTCGAGGTCATAAAACAGACAATATATTACATCCGAATCTGTGGAAAATTGTCTTTCTCTGTGCATCCTCTGCCTTATCCTGTCTCACGATGATCGTACAGGATTCATTGGCTTGCTGATAATGATGGTGACAAAATACAACACACAGTCTCCTCCCTGCCGAGAATCAAACCTGTGCCCTCTGCGTGACAGTTGTCGATGCTGTCACCTAAGTTGTCTTAATTATGGAAGAGACAAAATGCATCGGATGGAAATTCGGCAGTGCCATTAAGGAGAAGGTGACGTAAGTCTTTTGGAGATAGTGTGCGGTGCTCGTTGTCCATTACGGTGTTCTGATAAGTTTATTTTTGTATCACTGTTAATAATAGTACAAAAATTGGCAATTGACACACCGCTGCCGCGTCGGAGTGGCCGAGCGCATTGAGGCGTTATGATCCGATGTGCGAGGCCGTTTCCCGTCAGGGGTTCGATTTCCCCCTCGGGCATGGATATTTGTACTGTCTTTATTTTATTTAATTTTATTTATTTATTTGTTTATTTAGCCTGAACAGATTAGGGCCATCAGGCCCTCTCTTACACATACAGTACTTCCTTACTTGTGAGTTACCTATAATATAACAATGATTTTGATAGATAAACAATAACATAATTTGTACAGATTGAATACATGTAAAAGGATGTAAATAAATAATAATGACTTCACTCTAATAGGATTAATACTAGACAGTACCCCTGAGACATCTTCTGCTGCTTCTGATTATAATCGAAATAACAGTATTGATATTAGCAGATACCAGATGTACTTTTGTATATATAGAAACTGGTTAAGGAATGACGAATTCTGATAGAAGGAAGTCAGGAAAGCTGTACCTGGCGAGAGCAATGGCAAATCGGAGAATATCTGGGAGGAGGAAATGGATGTGACGTTGTAACAGAATCGTAGGGTAATAAAGATTGGCGTAGTTATTGTTTTAATAGATAACCCATTAATTGTCGTTTGAAGCTGGCAGTGTTATTCACTTCTCTGATAGAGTGAGGTAGATTGTTCCAGAGTCTGGTTCCTGCTACTGAAAGGAAATTTTGAGAAAACGGCTGAGTGATGGATAGGGACAGAAACGGTTTTGCTCTGAGAGAAACGACTATTTCTGTTATATTTTGATCCGATAAGAGTGTTAAGGCAAAGGAAAGATATGAGGGACAATGTTCGTTGATAAGAGAGCAGAGGAAACAGAGTGTATGAAAATCTCTGCGCTTGCCAGCACGGAGCCTGGATAGTTGTTTATGAGATGGTGAAATATGATCAAAGAGACGGATGTTACATATATATTGAACGCAGGCATTCATGATTAGTTGCAGGCGTCTTAAGCTTTCCCAAGAAATACCTTGCAAGACAACATCACTGTAATCAATAATTGGAATTAAAAGTGTTTGTATATGTTTCTTTTTAAGATCGAGAGGAAAAACTTCTTATATCTCTGTAGGGCAATATAAGTTAGTGTACAAGTAGTCTGTACGTTTAGGGACTGATGACCCCGCAATTAAGTCCCATAAGCTGAACAAACATTCGAACATTTGACACACCGCCTAGAGGGAAGGCAACGCGCTGTCGTGTCACGTGACACAGGGTAGGCCGCCATCGGGTAGCTCACTGCCTGGCCGCTGTGAGACAGTGGGCAGTGGCTCAGCGTCCAGCCAGTTAACAACACGACCACGGCCCACTACGTGTGACGTGACGAGACAGCGCTCAGGACTTTTCTCTAGGTGGTGCTCATTAGTTCCGAGGTCTGTCCTAAGGAAAGTTCCAAATTAACAACGTAACACAGTTTCTCTGATCTTAATGGCGGCAGAGAGTGGTATTACTGTGCTCCTGACAAACAACATCGCATTTCTACTGCAAATACCATTCATTCGTGTGCAGTCGGTCGGTTTTTACTACAATGACCTAATTACCTTGCCGACATAGTAAATGTTTTGTAACGAGGTTCCTGACCTGTTGCTACTAATAGGGGTACCGCTTTCCGCAGGCTGACAAATGTTCAAATGTTTGTACAGCTTATGGGACTTAACTACGGGGTCATCAGTCCATAAACTTACAAACTACTTATGAACTAGCTAATCCTAAAGACGACACAAATATCCATGCCCGAGGGGGGATTCGAACCCCCGACCGCAGTGGCCGTGCAGACAGTGACTGGAGCGCCTCAGTCCCGTCGGCCACCGCGGCCGGCGCAGGCTGACAAGAATGTTGCAACTTACGTAATTCTAACGTTTTTGCTGGAGTGTTCGGTTCTACAGCTCCCGTGTAAAAGGGTGAGAGTGATTTGTCTTGCTAGTATTCGCTCATTGAAAATTTCAGAACATGTTTTTCGGTAACTAGAACAAGTATTAAAAAACAAATTAATGGTACTGAAGTGGTGATGAAATCATCTGGGGTATTTATAGCACATACATGAGCGAAGATGTAAGCTGCGTAATGTAGTGCGCAAAGCTATTTCAATGGAAGAATAAAGCGGACACGAATCAGTTACGAAACGCGTTATCACTTATACACGCAGGCCCTAAAGTGCGATTAAGCTGTTGTTGGATTATTATGTAGGATAAAGTTAGATTGAACTTGTCGAAGTTGTGACTCATAGGAAAACTAATAATTTCTACCAGTTGGATTAAGATACACACAAAACTTGGTCGATGATGTTGCGAAAGGGAACTTACCTTTATTTTCAAACATAGAGTGTTCTAATTTAGCAAATACGTAACGTGTACGTATTGCAAAGAATATTCAAATATGACATACAGCTTTTTTCAAAATAAATCACACAGAAGATGGCGCAAAAAACTTGAGTTTTCTGGATTTTTCTTCTTTTTTGGTTCCCCTACAGTAAGGCTTTCTCTTTGAACTCAGTACTCGGAAGCGCGCTGTAATTTAGATTCCCTGCCATTAGCAACGGTCACACAATTCCCTATTCAGACGTCTAGATATAAATTATCGTGATTTTCCTAAATCTTTCAAGGCAAAATTTTGAGAAGTCCGCCCTCAGCCTTGTCCAGTTTGAGTTTGAGATTCGTCTCTATTGATCTCGTCTTCAGCGGAACGCCGAACTCTTAAGAGTCATTTCTTTACGCTTTCTACAGATGTATCGTCAGTTGGAATGCCACTTCAGCACATGCGTTTTGCTTTTAATAATATAACGTTCCGATTACTTTCAAAACTTTTCAGTTCCTTTAGAGGCTCTGATGACAACGCTTTTATCAGTGAGAAACGGGAGCAACTACCTACTAAATAAAGATTTCAGATCAAAGAAGCGTTGAAATCACATGCAGTTTATGAAATATTCCGATCGTATAAATAACAAAAAAACTAAGATATATTAACTATGTATAGCATCAGTTCACTCTGGTCTTTGTTGGCAGCGAAAGGAATGACGGCTGCCGTCAAAACATATATAATGGAACAAACAAGCTCTAATGATGCTATCACAACAAAAACTGAAGCGCTGCTTAACCCTAAATAATAAATTTGAGATCGCTGTTTACTCCTAAAGAGAAATTTCTTCTGCTAAAGGGCTACTGTTAAACAGCTTTATCTTTTATTTTTCTTTATTTTTAAAGGAAGGATAGCACGCTGTTTTAATACCTAACTCTTCTACTTCATACAAGATACTCTCTATATTCTCCTTCCCTTGTAAGCCAAACCGTTAACTGCTCAGTAATCTCGTTTCATCAAAAGGAATGACTGATGGACTTCCACGAAGTGCGACGTTACTCCACACCCTTACTCTGCTGTGTGAAACTGGAAAAGTGACTTAACTTCGTTTAAATATAAGAAGAGGGCGGGATGAATGCGAGTTCCTTTTCAAAGCTGACAGGAACAAGTAAGTTTGGAAGTGGCTATAAATATCAACTAAACTACTGTGCATTAAATTAACAATTAGGCACAGTCAAATGGCAGATGTTTCTTTTAAAAATTGTATGGTTGTGGTCAACAACAATAGTTGTTAAATTTGTCGTTGAAACTCTGAAAGCACGCTTCCCCACACCAGTGCTTAATATCTAAAAATTTAGTTGCCGGAACGCAGCTTTTCACCTCTGCTATCTACTTGCTTTCCTCAGATATAAAAATCACAAGTGTGTATTTCTGAAAGCAATGGCCACTCTGGCGCAGCAGCAAATTATACTAAGTCCATTACTATTTTATGCAAGCTAGCATTTTAAATTTTCAGTGCCAACTTTTCCCGGCACTTAATAAATAAATAAAGGACTGAAAGATGCCGTAACGACGTTGTGGCGTGTTTCAACCGAACGGCCGTTGTCCTTCTGGCAGGACTTTTACAGAGGAAGTTGAAACTACTTATACTACTAGTTTACGTTGTAACAGTTGGCAGTAGTATACGCTTCATCCAAATGACCCTTTCCATTGTTTAAACCAAGATTTAGCTTCTGTTATTTGTGTCTCTGTCATTTTGTATTCGTGAGAAAACTTCGTTTCCTGAAAATCGATTTTGTGCCTGACCTAGTTTACGGGTACATATATTATCCATGTGTACGTTTACATTAGCGATACGTCTGGGCACATATTCTCTAACAATGCCTAACTAATGTATAAAGGACAATTTGGGCATTTGTATACAGGATATAACCTCTGTGACTGTCTGTCGAAACACGTCCTTCTGGAAGGACATTACATTTATGCACACAAAAGCCAGTTGGTGTCTGTCATTTCTCTCTATTTGCAACTTGATTACACGTACTTATACAATATTTCAACAACAAAAGCAAACTATTATGGTCACTAAAGTAACCTTAAGTGTGATAAATCTGAAGCATTGAATTAAAATTTGTGATGCGATCAGGAATCGAACCCGTACCTCCATGCTTACTAAGCAGACGTCTTACCGGTAGATCACCGAATCACTAACAATTAAGGAGCTTCGGAATAGTCTAAGCACGATTTCCTTCACGTCACAAACTTTAATTCAGCTTCTGTGTTCCATAGAACATTGCCGCTACTGCTAAGGCTCTCCATGCAGCGGAATAGCACCTCGGCAATGGACATATTGGAACATTCCTGATTAAGGTGATATAAATATCAATATAAATATACAATCCCTGGGACGGATTTTCGTCTCGAATACGTCAAAGACATTAATGATAAATCTGAAGCATTGAATTAAAATTTGTGATGCGACCGGGTACCAAACCCGAACTTCCATGTTTACTAGACAGACGTATTACCTCTACCGCACCGCATCACTAGCAATTAAGGCGCCTCGGAATAGTCTAAGCACGTTTTCCTTCACGTCACAAACTTTTAAGTCAGCTTCTGTGTTCCATAGAACATTGCTACTACTGAATTAAAGTTTGTTACGTGAGGGAAATCGTGCTTAGACTATTCCGAGGCGCCTTAATTGCTAGTGATGTGGTGGTGTATCGGTAAGACGTCTACCTAGTAAGCATGGAGGTCCAGGTTCGATGTTCGGTGAATTACAAATTTTAATTCAATGCTTCAGATTCATAATTAACATCTTTGACATATTCGAAACGAAGTTCCGTCTCAGGGATTGTATATTTATTCGTTTTTGATACCGGTATATCAAAATTACAAATCAAAATTTATGTTACTGTTGCTTCATAATCACCCATACAAATTGAGGTTTGATTCCATTTTTTTGGAACGCTGTGCTCAACGACCACAAAATAATGAATATAGTAAATGTAGTATGTAGCATAGGTAGTATATTTATTGTTTTAGCTGATCGATTTCATTCATATAATGATCATCTTCAATGCACCAGTCATCGTTATATCAACTAAGCATATCATATGCATCTAATATGGCATATGATATGCTTAGTTGATATTACGATGATTGGTGCATTGAAGATGATCATTATGTGATCGAAATCGATCTGCTAAAACAATAAAGATACGATCAATGCTACATACTACATTTACTATACCCATATAAATATTCATTTGCGAGTATTTGCTTTATAAGCCACAATTTCTCAAAAGAATTACTCTTATTTCGTTGTATGACGATAAAATACTATTATAACGAAATATGATACAAGAAATCACAAACACTTGCTGCGCATTTATTTGCAAGGAAATGCAATGCTGTAAGAAGTTCTTGGAAACCTGCATGATCGCGTGTCTGATAATGGTATGATTACTGGTTTGTTACAACCCACTGACGCTACAGATGAAGATGCTGGTGATGAAGAAACACTAAATATTGATATTCTTACAGCAAGTCAGTTGAAAGCTAAAAGTCCCAAAATTTCAAATCCATCAATTCTAACAAAAGATGCAGTTACTGACCAATCATGAAGTAGTGCTTCCTGGTCTTCTACATCCAATGCTGCAGTTTCCTATGCAACAACAAGAAAAACTGCTGCACCAAAAATGAAGTAAAGCAACCAAACCATTTCGTAAATACGCTTGAGTGAAACAGCCACTTCCATCAACATTATCAACATTCAGAGAATGGCCCCAAATGAGTGCTGTAAACCACTCGTTGAAGACAACATTAGAATACTTAGAAATATTTTTTGAGAGTGATATTACAAGCATGATACTGAAATATGTCAAAGGATAAACTGCAAAGAGGAACGGACTTGGAGATTGTTGTGAAGTGTTATTTAGCTATCTTGCTTCTTAGTGGTTATGCCTCTTGCCACCAAGAAAAAGACATGTATTCGGAAATCAGAGATCATACGCCTCACATGCAAAAAAACCTTCATTCGATGAAATCATTCTTATTTCCTGCAGCATGGAACAAAAAAGTTTATTCCATGCGAACGTATAATATATGGATTTAAATTCTGGTGTAAATGGTCTCTGACATCACTCGAGCCATACCAAAGGGCTGGTACATTGCCAGAAAAATATACTCACAATGATGTTGGTATTGGAGTAGTCATGGCCATCTTCTCTGTGACTTGCATCTAAGAACATTCAGGTCACAAGTACATGTTTATATTTGAATAAAATTATTGTTATAATAATAAGAAAATTACAGTAATTAAATGAAATTAGATGAGTTACGATGCTTTATTGTGACTCATCCTTTCATTATTCAAGAATGTGACAGGTATGGAGGAGGAAGGTATCGGAGACGACGCCTAAAGACCACGTGATGGTTTGCGAGCTGTGGATGTAGACGCCTGGGAGTCAGGCTCTTCGCTGACGTGTCATGACTCAGTTAACAGGGTCGGAAAAACAGGGCTACGAGTGATGAGGTAATCGCCCTTGAAGTCGCAGGTGATGAGCGATCATATACGCGCCAAGCCAGCGTTAGCCGCTGATGAAGCTTAAGGCATCAATGGAAGTGAAATGATATAAGGCGAGATGCCTGAGAAGTGAAACATATACCGAAAAACATAAGATAGTTACTGGCTATTTTGAAAAGCAACGGACATCATCGTACTCAGTCACTGACTTCCACTTCAAGTGGTACCCTAACTGTTTAGAAATTAGTGTTTACATTATCAAAAGCACTCAAGACCATCTTTAATCCTCAGTTTATTTCTACTAGTGTCGTCATGAAATAACAGAAAACAACAGAAAGACTCAGCTGATTGTGTAGTACCGGCACTAATTTGTGCGCTTTTGTAGACGTTGTAATGATTCCAAATAACTCCAGCTGTTTATAACACTTTCTAGGCTCGTTTTTTGTCTTATACTGCTATTTTCTTATAAGGGTTGGGACTTAAATAGTGGTAAGTATTTATTCACAACCGAAACAAAGCATTTCATGTTTTCATCTGTTACTGTCGTTCAAAGTAGTCACCAGCGATGTGTAGAGCCGTTGCCAGCGATGTGGAAGGCGTAGTATACCGTAGGCAGAATATGTTCTGCTAATGCGAATGTCTATTGCCTGTCGAATCTCGAGAACAGTTCTGAAACGAATGCCACGAAGTGCTTCCTTCGTCTTAGGAATCAAAATGTTCAAATGTTTGTATAGCTTATGGGACTTAATTACGGGCTCATGAGTCCCTAAACTTACAAATTACTTATGAACTAGGTAATACTAAGGACAGCCCGAAGGACGATTCGAACCCCCGACCGTAGTGGCCGTGCACACCGTGACTGGCGCGCTGCAGAGCGCTCGGCCACCGAGGCCGGCTCGCAATCAAATCAAAGGTCTTAAGCTCGTGGAGTATGGTGGATGGTACAGTACTTCTCAGTCCCATCGATCGAACAGAGCAGCCAGAGATCGCGGGTGTATGTGCTCCTGCATTGCGGTGCAGTTGCGCAGAACGTGTTGCCGCTTCGTTCGCAAAGCTGATGCTCCAAAAACGAAAATTAATTCAATTCTGATCCAACTCCGTAGTTCCTCTTTCGCTCACAAGTGACAGTGTTTCCCTAGATTGTGCGCACGACGGTGACGGTAGGCAGGTATGTCAACAACGTGTACTATCGTCGACAATAGTAGTTTCCATGGCATAATGTCTCCACAGCGGTGTTGTCACTAATTAAGTTCCAACCCTCGTACATTCGTTCCTGTAGTGAATCTGAGCAAGTAGCTATCACTACAATCCCAGTAGCAAAACGTTGGACGTCCAAAGACACTGACGGAGAAAATTAATACATCTAGAAAGATCATATGACGGCAGATGCCATCAGGGGGATAGTACTGTACACGTAATGCCATCAACGTCGCCCCCAAGAGATGGAGTTGCGATATAACTACCAGAGTTTCTCTGTGTGTATCCTTTAAGAGGGAATGCTTACAGTCATATGTCTCAATGTGATATCTTTTAAAGCAAACAGGTGCTGGAGCCATGTATCCGCAGTTGGGTTTCCTACAGCCAAATGAGCGATTTCGATAGTGGTCAAATTGTGGTGGGATGGTCCTTTCAATAATTGCCACACAAGATGACGTGCTGCGTCAATTTAATATTACCACGATACTGGTTCCAATAGTCACGTGAACATTCTTACACCATAGACGAGGTTCTGGGAGTCTACGCAGCACAGATGTCCACCGAGACCAAGTAGGTCATCCTGAATGTACAACAACTAAATATGGGTATTTGGTAGCCCACAAGAGTCAACACGATCCAACCAGTTACGAGCAGTGGGTTTACAGCGCTGCGCACTGTGCATAGGTGCGGAAGTTCTGCACAGGTACGCACTTATGAGGCAGCGAGCAACAGTGACATCTGTTATTAGACACGTGTACATAATGAATGGCGACAGCTCCACTTCTTGGTTTATGCGGTACTTGCAAGAGTGCATCACACCCATATATATGCACACCGTGACCAGTGTTTCCAACTTAGTGTTTTTCCCACTATATATAGTGGTTTTGAGTACCTGTCTAGTGGGCAAATTTTGCATCTAGTGGCTAGTTGGAATTATTTCATTGGGTTTGAGTAAAAACTTTTTAAAAGCACTTGATGAAGGCAACATTCAGTAACAGCACTATTTAATTTTCTAACGTCTCGTAGCTCCTGAATTTATATCACCTAAACATATACATTACACGTTATTCTGTCTTTGTTTCCCATTTTTCACAAAAAACGAACAGCAATCAGTCTAAAGTAGACATTTTATTTCCTTATCGGTTTCAATCAATTGTTGGTCTTCTTCAGAAGAAAATGTACAGAAAAAGTCGTCAGTTTAGTGAAGTTCGCAGTCTGGAAAAAAAATTGAAAAAAGTAAATAAAAAATAGTAACAAAAAAATTAAAAAGCGTAAAATTAAAAAAAAAAGAGAGATTATACATACTGTTCACTATCGCATGGTAAGGGAAATGTGATGTTGACTTTCGCTTATCATGCGATAATTGACAGTATGTGTAATGTCTCCTTTTAAGTATTTTTTAATCTATAGTATATTAATTTTTTAATTTTATTTATTAAAAGCTATGCACTTCACAACACTGACAATTTCTCCTTTGCTCTCTCTTCTGAAGAAAAGCAATAACTGCTCAAAACTTGTAAGAAAATAAAATTTCGAGCTGCATGTGTTTATTTTTGGTAAAAAGTAAATAAATAAAATATATTTTTTAAATATAACAATGTTCTAGCTATAAACTAAAGTTTTAATTGAATTGTCTCATATTTTTGGTTACTCAACTTACTCAGTACTTCAAATAATATCAATCTAGTGGTTTTGTTACACACATGAATAAAATCTGGTGATTTTTAATAAGCTTTTGAATGGGAAATCCCAATTCACTGTTGGCAACACTGACCGTGACTGGGAAATTGCACATGTGCAGCAGCACCGCATGTGTGCGGAATTTCTGGCCGTGCCTGGTCTAAAGGTATGCTCATTTCTGACCCGTCTTCCACTAACATTACAGTATCGTTGTGCACGGATGGCATGGCGCCGTTAGAGGTGACTGGAATATAGAATGCGGGCCGTGGTCTTCAGCAATGGAAACAGACTCTGCCTACACGTAAATAATGATAGTTTGCGCTCAAAAGCGTAGACCTAGCAAGTGCGGTCTAGTAGAGCGCATTCGCCCCGCTCGAGTCATTATGATCTGTGGTGCGATGTACTGCACCCCTCGTTGACCTTTAATGTATGTGGAGGGAACGCGGACCAGCACTCGGTCCGTGCACAGTGACCCACTGTCTTGTCATACATGCCATGGTGATGGGATGTGCTTTTCCAGCAGGATACTGGACACCCACACACTGCGCATGAAACTCCACGTTCTTCCCTGGCCAGCACGATCTTCGGACTTGACTCCAATCGAGCACGTATGGGACGATAATTGACACATGAAAGTCGTCAATCCGCAACTCTTGCAGAACTAAGTGGACAGGTAGGGCAGTGGACGAATAATGTACAAGTGTTGGATCTTAAATAGGGGCAAAAGTGTTGTGGAGACACTATGCAATGGAATCTACTATTGTCCCTCTTACCACATGTTGTTCAGGTACCTACCTTACCTCCGAGAAAATGGACTCGCCCATCCCACCTCACCAGCGTGCGCACAATCGAGGGAAACACAGTCACTTGTGAGCGATTGGTCTCTCGTAACGGTGTAGTATGTTTTCGAAACAGAAACAATGGAGTTGGATCAAGACTGAATGTGCCTGTTCATGTGAAAAGTTGTATCACTAATGGTTCAGCATGAATTGACGGAAATACAGAAGAGGATGCTTTACGACGCTGCTCAGATGCACTTAGAGCGTACAAAGATTCAAATGTTTGTAAATCTATCGGACCAAACTGCGTGGTCATCTGTCAGTAGCTTACAAACTACTTAAACTAAGGGTAAACTAACCTAAGGACAACACACACACACACACACACACACACACACACACACACACACACACACACACTTACCCATGCCCAAGAGAGGACTCGAACCTCCGACGTCGAGCAACCACGCGCTCCGCAGCGAGGCGCCTCAGACCGCTCGGCTAGCACTTGGAGCGCTATGAACTTCCTTACGCCGTATCGTAACATTGGATGTGACATGGGCCACATCATATGAGCCAAAACTGAAACAACAAACGAATGGCGTCATTGTGGGTCTAAAGTTCGTCAGAGCCCCATTGTGGTGAAACTTATGGTGATTCTCGTGTACCTCTGTCATGGTGGTATTCTACCGCATTACGTTCCTCCACGTAACCGGGTGTCAGTGCACAGTATTACTGTTAGTTTTTGGAGCATCAGCTGCGACCAGGCAAAAGAGACGGCAACACTTTCTGCGCTACCCATCCATCATGTTAGACGATAATGAGCAGGCGCATACAGCGCAAGCTGTGGTTGCTCTGCTTGGTAGATGGGACTGCGAAGTACGGTACCATTCCCCACACTTCCCGGACGTAAACCCTTCTGACTTCGATTTGATTGCGAAGGTGGTGGATGGTGGAAGTTCGCTTCAGAACGTTCCAGAGATTCGGCAGGCAGTAGACCGCTGCATTCGCACCATCAACAGAACAGGTTCTGCTAACTGTATACTACGACTTCCACATCGCTGACAATGGGTTCTATACAACGGTGGTGACTACATTGAAGGACAGTAACAGGTGCAAACATGTAACGCTTTTTGTATCAGTTGTGAATAAATAGTTGGCACAATTTAAGTTTCAACCCTCGTATTCCACTATGGTATTCAACATCTGAATGATCCAATGGATCCTACAATCAATCTCTGATATACCGTCAGAGTTGGGTACACCACGCGCTAAAAAAGACTCTTCAACTTACCGCTTGAGCTAATGATGTAAAACGTAATCATTTCATGTAATCTGCATACATTACTACAACAATAAATTTTCATTGAATTGGAATTCTCTGTGACGGTTTATTTTCGAAAGTGCTGGGTAACCGGCAGCTCGTTGGCCACTTACGTTGCCGGCCGCGGTGGCCGGGGTGACTGAGGCGCTCCAGTCGCGGTCAGCACGGCCACTACGGTCGGGGGTTCGAATCCCCCCTCGGGCATGGATATTTGTGCCGTCCTAGTTTGTAAGTAGTTCATAAGTAGTTTGTAAGTTTAGGGACTGATGACCCCGTAATTAAGTCCCATAAGCTTGACAAACATTTGAACATTTTTTTGCCACTTACGTCCTACGATTTGTCCTGCTTGAGTAGGAAATTCACGGGAGAGAGAACACCGTCAGTAAATAATATCCAGGAGGTATAATTAACTGTAAATTCTGGAAAGGGAGCGAACTAGAAATCTGTCTAAAAGACACGTGTCTTGAGGCATAATTTGCGCGCGTGGGAGTGTTGGGGAAAAATGTGCTATTTATATCGGTGCGTTACTCCATAATATGAGGGTCTACCCTTTATAAAAAAAGATTAAATGACGAACCCGCATAATTACAGACAGATATAATAAACAATAGTTTCCTATATAATTTTTGAACATTTTCTGAATTCGCATACAGTAAATTTCCTTGAGACGAAAATGCTTCTGACCACGCATCAACACGGCATTAGGAAGCACTGCTGATGTGAAACGCAGCTTGCCATTTTATCACATGGCATCTTGCAACCCATGGTTGAAGGGCTAAAGGCAGACTGTATATTTCTCGACATCCGAAAAAAGTTTGACACGGTGGTGCGCTGCTGACTGCTAAACAAATGCACCATCGCATGTAATAGTTTGCCAAATATGTGAGTGGATCAAACACTTCTTAAGTAATAGACCCCAGTGCGGCGAGTGGTCATCAGAGACAAGGGTATTGTCCGAAACGGCACAGTGACGTGTGATAGGATCGCTATCATTTTTGGTCTACATAAATGCGTAGCAGTCTGCGGCTGTTTGCTGCCGATGCTGTGGTGTACGATTATGTATCGACATTGCAGTAGGACGCAAGATAAATAAAATTTCTGGTTGGTGTGAAGAACGACAACTAGCTCTAACTGCAGGAAAAGGTAACGTGAAGCAGAGGAGAAGAAAAACACTGATATAATGCTATAACACCCTGAGTCATGTGCTGCTTGACGTCGACTAAATATCGATGTCTAACGTTGCAGAGGATATGAAATGGAAACCGTATTTAAGGACAATCGTGGGGAAGGAGGATGGTCGACTTTCGTTTATTGCGAGAATTTTGGGAACATTATCACCTGTAATGGAGACCAGGTATAAAAGGCTTGTACGAACCCGTCTTGAGTATTGTTCAAATGTTTGGTATCACTACCACAATGTTTTAAAATAAGACCATAGAAACAATTCAGAGACAGGCTGCTGTGTTTCTTACTGGTACGTTCAATCGATGTGCAAGAGTCGCAGAAATGCTTCGGGAACTCAAACGGGAAACGCTAGAAGGAATGCGACATTTCTTTCGATAAACACTGTTGAGGAAATTTAGAAGTGGCAATATTTTAATCGTTGTTTTCTCGTTTTATTTTGGAGTGAAAAATAAATGGAAATTCCTAATAGTGGTATGAGGCACCCTCTGCCACGGACCCTTTGGTGCAATGCCGACACGTTTGCTGTACGAACTGACGAACACAGCAGTTTTAGGAAGTTGGTATACTCACACAGTTCTTGGTATAAGTTCACATAACACAAATCAAATCACGTAATTACTTCAGAACGTAACAAGTTAAAGAACATTAAATGCTTAATTCCACGCAAAACCGTTTTGATCAAGCACAGAAGGATTCTTAGTTCGCCGCGGCGGAGTGGCTAAGCGCACTGAGGCGCTATGCTCTGATACGCAAGTCCATTCTCCATCAGGGGTTCGAATCCCCCATCTAGCATGGATGTTTGTGTCGTCTTTAGTTTAAAGTAGTTCATAAGTAGTTTGTAAGTTTAGGGAGTGATGACCCCGCAGTTAAGTCCCTTAAGCTTTACAAACATTTGAACATTTTGATTCTTAGTTCAACAGTCCTCCGAGAGGTTGATATATTTTTATTTTATTGATTTATTATATATTTATTTGTTGCCGTTTATAATGACTTGTCGTCTGGGTGCTAACAGAGGTCGTATTTTTCACAGTTAATTTTTATTTTTACACTGAATAATTTCTTTTTATATCTAGTTTAACATATACAGGTTAACTAACTTATGAAATACAACCACAAATATCACTTAAAATATTTAATTAAATAATATATATCCATTTAAGGAAATGAAGTAAAGAATAAGGACAAGTACAGAGGTTAATGTTAAAAAAGCGAAAGAATAACATGAATTTATATTTAATAAAAGATAATAGGAGACCAATTATTAGAAGGGTGGAAGCTGACACCTTGTGATCTTTGGGGTTCGAGGCATCCTCATCAAGCCACCAACCCGCAGCTGTCATTAGTATTATCTGTACGTTATAATAACTACTAATTCATACTATAGTGATCTTCTGTTTCGCTATTATCAATTAACAGGTTTATAGCGCCTTTTTGCCGGTGACAAGAAGCGACAATTGGCTGACACTTTCGTATTTGTTATTACTATTCTGTTTACACTAATTATTGTCTATTAAATGATGATCACTGTCTGTGTCATTGTCCATGTTGGTGTCTGTGTTGGATCCGTGTTGTTGTCCTTGTTCCCGATTTCGGTTCCTTTGCTGGTACACTCTATGCAATTTGTTTGCGCGCTGCTTACGTTGTTGTCTTCTGTATAGTCTGTTTCGTTTGTATTCGTCATATGTCGCATGAGGAGATTTTATCTGTTAGTATGTCGACTGTTGACCATTGGTCATCTTGTCCTACGGTCTCGTGCATTTATTGTTCTGTGTGAGAATGTAGTGCTCTGACCCCGCCTTACCGCCCTGATGTAAGTGGAGACAGCACCTGACGCTATGCAACCACCATTGCACAGCTGCGTCGCAGGTCGTCAACTCATTGCACTGTACAGTTATTACCTACCCACAATAGGTACTAAGTAAGTCTCCTATTTCTCCTTATGGCAAGGTACAAACCAATACTTTCGTACAACAAATATTAGAATAAACGTCATTAGAGATGAGACAGTAACACTTGTAAATTAAATTTAGTTGCAATAAGTGAAAAGTCAGATACGTTATCACACTTGTTTAGTGACATGATATGTTTTTGTTTATGATCTGAATCTGAACGCACTGTTAGGCAAAAATCAGTTGTATGCCTGATCGAGATGCGATTACAGGTCACGCACTTTTTAGTGGCCCCCCTCTGATCGGCGGAAGTGGGCTGAGCTCGTGTGTCAACGGAATGTTTATGCTCTCTACCAACCTTACCTCGTAACAGTATTGTACACCGTAGATCTCGTCAATGTATTTTTGATTTGTGCTTCGTATTGATTATTGTCTTGCACTTTGTTATTTGCCAAAGTAAGTCCACATACCCCGACGACTTCTTTTATAAGAAAGAAGGCTGTCCTTGAAAGTGATGTGAAGAATTTTAATTTTGATTTTTATTCTGTTACGACAGTAAAAAGAGGCAGAGAGCGTTGTTACATCCGCTTAATAAATTAACATTTCGTAGATAAGCGTTCCACTTTTCTATTATTCAAACATTAAAGTGATACTTAATTTCGTGTTCCATCCGTAACGCCTTAACCCCTTACATGTTGTTTCTTTTAAAACCTGTAATCTATACGCCGTAAGCTGTCTGCACTGGGGGAAAGAGGTGGGGCTTGTTCTAACACCCAATCCGGTATGAGCTGAATGCAAGCTTCAGCTCCCAACATTCTCTGCTCAGGGGCCACGTTTAAGTGCGCGTGATCTCTAGGCAAAAATAGCCGTAAAACACTGACTTTTCATTACTTTTTTAGACCGATGTCTGAACCCAGAAATAAATGATAATCTTAGCACTGCACCAGGAGTTGCATGAAGCTCCTATTGTTGCTGAGAGGTAACCGCTGAAGATACGTAATATAGTGCCATTCACAGATGTCATACATTATAAAGTTGTGGAATAGAATACAGTGTTTTGATGATTTGTTAACTAAGCACAATCAGATTTCACATATCAAATATGTTCACAAATAGCGTTATACTGGTACCGGAAATGACGATACAATTAATTTTCCCCGGCAGGGACTCGAACCCAGCACCATTTGCTATTGTATAATAGGAAGGAATACTGCTGATATATTTATTGTTTCTTCCGGGCACTCCAACCCTGCACATATTGTCACTCTTGACCTGACACCATGAGGCGTCAACTATCACATTGCCGTTCACCAGTAGTAAGAATCACACCGTTCGTAGAGACGTGGAAGGTGTTTGGTATTTTGCGAAAACTTTGTTTAATTTACATGTGCAATTTTGATTTGAAACAAGGCAGAGTCCTGTGTCCTTTATTAGAGTTACTGGAGGTGTAGATGGTATTTTTGTGGCCGTTAAAAACTGTTACCCCCAGCGGGAATCGGAACCATACCTTAGCTATTACAAGTTAACCTCATCCCGGCCTCCAGCGAATTCCAGATGCGTTGGCATAATGTTTTGTCATAATGGAGTACTCATTAAGCAGTACGACCAGTCAAAGAGCTAAGAGGTGTCTGGCTAGGCAAGACATTCTTGGCCGCACGGGATGGCCACGTAGTGTGAGGGCGCCTTATCGCGGATTTTGCATGATATTATACTACGTTTTAGGATGCTACATTACAATTTGGTATGGCATTCTGTAATAAGCTTATTTAACTATGAGTTCATTATAATAAAGATTGTTGGGTAGCTGTCGCCACGATAACTTGAATATTAGGCATTTTTATAGTTATGATGAACGTGGATTATGCGTTAAAAATTATGAAATTCGGAATGTAACTTCGTTTTGACATTTATTCACCACGTTCAGGAACACAAACAGACTTCGATGAAGGAGGTTTCTGTGATTTACTAGTATGGTCAGTGACAAGGTATTCGATAACTGGCAAGTAGGTCGAGCAATTATTCTTCACGGTGTGGTTGCCTTCAGTAGTCATACTGAGGTTACAAAACAGAAATTTGGATTCTGATACAATGTCGCATCGAGAATGCGATTACATGCGAAGCATAATATCCAACTGGGAAGGATGGGGCAGAACTTCAGTCTCTGCCATTTCAAAGCTTGGATACTGGTATTTGTCGGAATAGATGTCCATTTTAATGGCGACAATAGTGCTTGCACGGTAAGGTTCAGTTGTCCATTATATCCACGTGCTTTTCGAGAGTCAACGACAGAGAAATAATGAAAAAGATTTTAAAAAATCTGCCAAGCACAAAATTGTGAAAAGAAGCACGGAGATGCAGATAAATATTTCAAAGTAGGGGTAGCAGGAGGGAGGGCGGGATCTAGGAATGAACAGGAGTGCAGAAGTGGAAAATAAAAGAGTGAAATTCTTGCAAAGTACTCCTCACTTCATATCACAGTTTGTTTTAGGGCCGAGAGAAAAGGAACGAATTTTTTACAGAACGAAGGATGGATTATCGGAGATATAAAAGAACACTGCTTCATAGAGAGGACCCATGGGCAGTAAAGAAAGTAGACATTAAAAGAGACAGTATTGTTTTAACGGAAACCACAATTTTTTACAGCTTTTTGGGGAATAGACCAAAAGGGCAACTGAGGTTATGATGTAAGGGAGGTGAGAGAGAGAAAGAGAGAAAGGAGGAAAAATTAACAACGAATAAATACAAAACAAATCGTCTGCATATTTTGTTAAGGACGGAGGGTGTATTAATGGATGGAGGGAAGGAGAGAGACGTATTTGAAATAACAAATATTACTTTAACAGCGTCCATCTAAACTGATTACTCTGTATGATTGGAGTTTAGGTATAAATGAATAAAAATAGGATATTGAGTGAAATGAGAAGCATTGAATTAATATTTGTGCCATGGGCGGGAATCGAACCCAGACCTCCATACGTTCTTTAATTCAATGCTTTTCCTTTCACTTAATTTCTTTGACATACTGACGCGGAAAACTGTCTCTAGGTATATAAATTGATAATAAAATAGAATAATAAAGGAACTGTATATTTAAAAAAATCAATTTAAAGGCAGCTCAAAGGGAAAAGAAACTCATATTTTATTTCTTCTATAGTCTCACTTAGGAGATTTAAAAAAAAATTAAAGTACTAATAATTTATTCAGAATCCCTCATTATTTGTTTCTTTCATAATACATCTCAGCGTAGAATCTATAACTCCGTCAGACCAGCTTCTGTTCAGTAAGAGCGATGACTTTATCTCGAGTTGAGACGGCCTGATTTGTATTTCGGTTGTCTGCTTTTACTATGATGCCAGGAAGTAAACATTCTGTATTTACGTCAGAGCCCAACTCTGCGCTGTGCTGGGGGCTGTTGGGCATCACCGCGACCGCCAGCTTGCTGGCTTCCACCAAGCCTCGCCTTGGCACGAGCTGTAGTTGACCGGCTAGCCCTCAGCTCTCGAGCCACGGCTAATACAGGCACAGACCGAGAAACCAGGCTCAAACGTTTCTGCCAACCTACCCAAGTGTGTAGTATTAACTACCACAGCTAGAGCTGTTTTGCTATGAAATGAGCAGCCACTTTATCTTTTGACATTTCATTCAAATATTTAACGAAGTTAAAGTATAGAATCATGATCAACGCGGCTACCACATAATGTTTCACCCAGATAGCAATCATATGACACAGGAAATTACCTTTTCAGCGCTCTGCATTAGATTTAGACACAATGAAATATGTATTCAACTTAGAAAACTTCGTATGTTTTAAAATTAAACAATTCTGGTGGGCACAATATATATATATATATATATATATATATATATATATATATATATATATATATATATATATATATATATATATATATATTTCAAGTTTTGTCCACTTATAAAGTGTTCTCATTGTCTCTGAAACAATAAGTGCTACGAAACAGAAATACCTTTTGCTGAGGCCCTACATTTACACGATTGTTCTGTTATTCATAGTGAAGTGTTTCGTAATGGGTTCACAGGATTGCTTTAGTTTCTCGACTGTTCCACGCTTATACGAAGATCGAGAAAAACAAGTGCGAAGAAGGATATATGCGAGTTCTAATTACCATTGTATTATTCTTAAAATTCAAATCAAATGTTCGAATGTGTGTGGCATGCTAAGTTCAACAGTCCCTAAACTTACTACTTGAACTAACTTATTCTAAGAACAACACACACATACCCATGCCCGAGGGAGGACTCGAACCTCCTACGTGAGCAGCAGCTCGATCCATGACATGGCACCTTAGACCGCGCGAGTACTCTGTGCGGCCTTCTTACAATTGTAACATACTTTGTATGGTAATGAGTACAAAAGCTCTTTGCATTTGTAGGAGAAGGTTGGTGATTGAAATCTCATGGAATGATCGTGCTATACTGAAAACTCTTTTGTTTTAATATTTTGCTTTCCCACCTCATCCCTCTGCCGTCTCCACACCCTCCCCAACCTAAGTATGAAAAAAAAAATGGAAAACATCTGCGACCTTCTTTCCGCTAATTCACTATACCGCAAAAATTGATATCTTTTCCCAACTTTTTCAGTGTCCTCCCTCTTTACCGTCAGGTAATAATCGCACATTGCTCAGCAATACTGCGGAAGAGGTGGAGCAATTGTAGGGTTTATAGCCTCCTAGGGAGACGTTTTAATCTTCTAATGGTTGTGTCAATAACAGGCGCTTGTTTTATCTTCACCAAAACATGTATATTTCGTAGTTAACGTTGTTTTCAATTGTACCCACCAGAAATTTTGTTAGGTGTATAATCCTTAAATTTGTTTTGTTTATCGATTTCTCAAGAAGTGACGAAAATTTTATGGTAATCATGTGATGAACTATATGCATATTTATGTTTAGGGTCAATTGTCGAATTTGCATCGTGAAGAAATAACTTCAATATCATTTTAAAATTGGCTCTGCTTTTCTGAGGTGCTTACTAGACAGTAGCATAATCTGCCACAAATATTTCTCAATTAGATATAGCAGTTTGTAGCTCTGTCAAAGAGTGTGTTGACAAATGTTTGTTAAGCTTATGGGACTTAACTACGGGGCCATCAGTCCCTAAACTTACAAACTACTTATGAACTACTTACGAACTAGGATGGCACAAATATTCATGCCTGAGGGGGGGATTCGAACCCCCGACCGTAGTGGCCGTGCTGACCGTGACTGGAGCGCCTCAGTCACCTCGGTCACCGCGGCCAGCTGTCAAAGAGTGGGTAAGATGTTACTCTCGCTCCAATTTGTAACTGAGAGCTACTGCCTCTTACTCTTTAAAGAGTGTCGACATTTTCAGGAAGGAAGCGAACAGCTGCAGCGTGAATCGCCTCCTCATTGTCCTTGTGAAGGCCGATGCAGATAATTCAGAAAGTAGGGATCGAGAATAATTGTAGTTGCTACGTGAAATTCATCACCCTTGTCTGTAATCATATATGTGATAAGTAAATGACACACCAAAGATCAATTTACAGACATTTTAATTGGAATACCACCAATACGTGAATCTTGAAAGGTTCTTCTATATAAATATATGTGTCGTGACTGTTCTTTCGAAAGAACAGACACCACATAAATATACATAATTAAGGAGAAGACGAGAACAACTCCAGCCTTCAGCGCAAATGCACACTACGCCTGAACTCTCGAGGTAATCGGCAAAGTCCCACGAGCAGTGAGTGCAAATTGGAAATGGCAACTACGTGAGCAGTGTGAGGAAGTTTGAGTCTTGTGGGTGACGAGGGGGAGAGGTGTGGTAGCCCGTGCACCTGCGATGATCGTTGTTTTCCCGCTCCTTCAGTGGTTACCGTAACTGCTCAGATAGCAGTACGAACTGGCCCGAATTCCGGTTGGGCACAACTGTTCAACTCCCCCAATGCATGCACTCAGTGGCCACAAGCAGCTTGTGTCATATTATTTCTTTTAATCTAGATTCTTCTCTTTCATTCCAGGAAGCAGTACAACTATCACCAGACATGATCCACCGTGTTGTCATTTCACTACCATAGTCGTACCAGGAAGATCATTTGTCTACAGGCACTGTCTTTCCCCAGTGGTCCAACACCTTAGGAGAACATCTTGTGCACACATTATGCGTGACTTAATTACTTCTCCTACAACGTGAGGTTGAGCATTGATGTATTTATATTGAGCGAGACAAATGGAATGTTGCACAGATATATAAAGAAAATAAAAGTAATGCACCGAGTTACAGACCCATTGTATTGATAACGACATGTAGCAGGACATTTGAACAAATACTTTTTCCAGCAATACGAAATATGTAGGAAAATTAACATCAAACCGGCAAAGGTAACTAAATCTTTACTCTTGTGAGACTTTGGCGATACTATATTTTCATGATCTACTGAGTACTCTCAAACTAATTTCATATTTATAGAGAGCCAAAACGATTTTTGTTATCTTCAACGCCGCAGCGCATTGATGTGCAATGCTCCGATGCGCGGGGCCGCTCCTCGTCGGGGGTTCTAATCCCCCCTCGGGCATGGATGTTTGCGTCGTCTTTAGTATAAGGTAGTTCATAAGTAGTTTGTAAGTTTAGGGACTGATGACCCCACAGTTAAGTCCCTTAAGCTTAATAATAATAATAAAAAAGAACTATCTTCATCCATAATCAACTTCGAACCATATCGCTTTCCTAAGTGGTGCGACTGGACTCGTGATGTCCTATCTGCAAGGTAATAGTTTGCAGTAACAGACGAGGAGCCATCTAGTGAAAAGGACGTGGCGATTGTAATTATTTCAGAAAAGTGAAGTAGACTTCTCCTGAGTCAAATATATATTCGAAATATTTAATGAGCAATCAGAAAATTGCTCTTAGATTTGAGGCAGTTAATGCTGCCCACTACTAAACTCAGAAAAGCAAAGTCAATTGCGAAATGAATTTGAATTTGTATCTTCACGGCGCAAATGGCGACCATTGACCTTAAACATCAATATGCATGTTGCTCTGAACATAAGTACTCAGAGTTTCGTCAGCATTCTAGATATCGATAAGCAAAACAAATTTGAAGGTTATACATATAAGGAAATTCATGGGGGAGCAATTAAAAACAATGTTAACTGTGAATAACACATGTTTTGGCGAAGGTGAAACAAACGGTCTGTTATTGACACTACCATTAGGAGATTTACACGTCTCCTAAGGAGACTGCCAACCCTACAATTGTTCCCCCTCTTATGCAGTACTGATGAGTAGTGTGCGATTATTACCCTGATGGAATAGAGGAAGGACGTCGAGAAAGTTGAAAGAATATATCAGATTATAACACGCACATACGCTATTTGGCACTTGTATTTATAATTATAATTATTATTATTAGTAGTAGTAGTAGTATTTCGAGCGTAGTATAAGCGTGGAACAGTCGAGAAACTGAAGCGATTATATGAACCCATTACGAAACACTTCACTGTGAATGACAGAACAATCGTGTAAATGAAGAGCCCCAGCAGAAGGTAATTTCCGTTGTTTAGCACTTATTGTTTACAGACACATTGAAAACACTTTATAAGTACACAAAGCGTGAATGATATATTACATGTATACATTTGTGTTGTTGCCATCAGAACTGTTCAATTTTACAACATACTTACATTTCTAAGATAACTACAGATTTCATTACGTCTAGATCTAATGCAGAGCGCTGAAAAGAGAGAATAATTTTCTGTGTTATTTGACTGCTATCTATGTGAAACATTATGTGGCACTACGTTTATCATGATTCTATTCTTTCACTTCGTTAAATATGTGAATGAAGTGTCAAAAGATAACGTGGCTGCTCATTTTTTAGCAAAATAGCTATATGTGTGGTAGTTTATAATAAACGTTAGGGTAGGTTTGCAGAAACTTTTCATACTTCAAGGGTTGAGTCTCACTGTATTAGCCGTGGCTTGCGAGCTACGGGCAGGCCAGTCAATCACAGCTGGTGCCGAGGCGAGGCTTGGCGGAAACCAGCCAGCTGGCGGTCGTGGTGGCGGGCAACAGCCCCCAGCACGGCACAAAGCGGGACTCTGACGTAAATACAGAATGTTTACTTCCTGGCTTCATAGTGAGAGTGGAAAGCAGAAATACAAATCAGGCCGTCTCACTGTGAGCAATCAACTCGAGATAGAGTCGTCGCATTTACTGAAGAGAAGCTGGTCCGATAGCGTTATAGATTATATGCAGAGGTGCATAACGGAAGAAACAAATAATGAGGGATTCTGAATAAATTATTAGTCCTTCAAATGTTTTTTTAATCTCATCTCTATGAGAGACTGTGGAAAATATCTTGGCAACAGAAATAAAATATGATTCTTTTTCCTTTGACCTACCTTTAAACTGAAGTTTTTCTTTTAATATACAGTTATTTTATTATCCTATTTTTATTATAAATTTATATACCTAGTGACAGTTTTCCGTGTCAAGACATTGAGTGAAGGGATAAGTAATGAATTAAAGTAAGTATGGAAGTCTGGGGTCGATTCCCAACCAAGGCGCAATTTTTATTTCAACAGTTTTCCGTATCAATATGTCAAAGACATTGAGTGAAGGGAGAAGCATTGAATTAAAGTAAGTATGAAGTTCTGGGTTCGATTCCTCCCTGTCGTACAAATTTTAATTCAATGCTTCTCCTTTCACAAAGTATCCTATTTTTTATAACATTCATACCCAGCCTCCATGCAAACAGAGTAATCCGTTTAGACGGACGCTGTCAAAGTAATTTTTGTTATTTCAGATACGTCTCTCTCCTCCCATCCATCCATTAATACACCGACTGTCCTTCATAAAATACGCAAACGGTCTTGCATTTATTGATAGTTAATTTCTCTTCTGTTCTCTCTCTCTCTCTCTCTCGCTGTCACCGCTCTTGCATCATAACCTCAGTTACCCTTCTGGTCGGTTCCCTCACAATACAGTGATAAAATCTATTGGTTTCCGTTGACAGTATGCACTCTCTTTTAATTTATGCTTTCGTTACTGTATATCAGTCCTCTCTATGAGACCGTGTCTTTTCATACCCACTTTAATAAATTCTTCGTTCTGTGAAATACAGAGCTCTGGTGTTTCGATTGACCTCCTCTGCTTTCATCCCAACAGACTATATCGTTACACATGGTATATATTTCCCGTTTTAGAAACCATTTTCTAATGCATAAACGACGCTTCTTGCTACTTTTAAGATGCGTAATATTTCATTTATTATGGTAAGAGCTATGTTACATTCTTGAGCGCCGCGTAGAGTAGCTGCGCGGTTTAAGGCATCATATCTTGAATTGGGCTTCTGCTCGCGTCGGTAGTTCGAGTTCGGCATTATCCTGCTGAAATGTAGGGTATCGCAGGGATCGAGTAAAGGGTATAGACACGGGTCGTATCACATCTGAAATGTAACGGTCACTGTTCAAAGTGCCGTCAATACGAACAAGATATGACCGAGACGTGTAACCAATGGCACCCCATACCATCACGCCGGGTGATCGCCAGTATGGTGATGGCGAATACACGCTTCCAATGTGCGTTCACCGCGATTTCGCCAAACACGGATGCGACTATCATGATGTTGTAAACAGAACCTGGATTCATCCGAAAGCATGGCTTTTTTCATTCATGCAGCCAGGTTAGTCGTTGCGTACAGAACGCAGGCGCTCCTGTCTGGGATGCAGCGTCAAGGGTAACCGCAGCCATGGTCTCCGAGCTGATGGTCCACGTTGCTGCAAACGACATCGAACTGCACGTTGGCCGGCCGCGGTGGCCGAGGAGACTGAGGCGCTCCAGTCACGGTCTGCAGCGCCACTACGGTCGGGGGTTCGAATCCCCCCTCGGGCATAGATATTTGTGCCGTCTTAGTTCGTAAGTAGTTCATAAGTAGTTTGTAAGTTTAGGGACTGATGACCCCGTAGTTAAGTCCCATAGACTATACAAACATTTGAACATTTTTGATCGCACGTTGCTGGTCCTATACGGGCCTTTCTGGATACGAAAAATTTTCGACTGCCGCCATGGCCAGCACATTCTCTAGATCTCTCACCAATTGTAAACGTCTGGTCAATGGTGGCCGAGCAACTGACTCGTCACAATACGCCAGTCACCACTCTTGATGAACTGTGGTATCGTGTTGAAGCTGCATTGGCATCGCTACATGTACACGCCACTCAAGCTCTGTTTGTTCAAATGTTTGTACAGTCTATGGGACTTAACTACGGGGTCATCAGTCCCTAAACTTACAAACTACTTATGAACTACTTACGAACTAGGAAGGCACAAATATCCATGCCCGAGGGGGGATTCGAACCCCCGACCGTAGTGGCCGTGCTGACCGTGACTGGAGCGTCTCAGTCACCTCGGCCACCGCGGCCGGCAGGTCTGTTTGACTCAATGCCCAGGTGTATCAAGGCCGTTATTACGACCCGAGGTACTGGGTACTGATGTCTCAGGATCTATGCACCAAAACTGCGTGAAAATCCAAACACATGTCAGTTCACTGCTATTTGTCCAATGAATACCCGTTTATCATCTGCATTTTTTCTGGGTGTAGCAATTTTCATGGCCAGTACTGTAGATGTAGAGCACTACCGGCAGGTCGCGAAAGGTTGTCCAGTCCTGCTGCATGGTCTTTATAGCCTTCTGAATGTGCACTGTAAATGTGATACCTTTTATTACTATCCAGATCCCACACTGCATTCTTGTATAATGTTGTGTGCGTATTACAAGGTTTGGTTTGGCTGGCACGAAGACTAGCAGTAAGACCTCTCTCCTTATTTTGTCTGATGTCTGAGATGCGGCAGTAGAAGAAGGTAGGCCGTGGTGAGCAACGAGGTGTGGGCAAGGTCTGTTTGAATATTAATTTATGAACAATTCACAAAAAAAGACTTTCTCGTGTGTCTCCTTTTTGCCTTTTTCTAATTGCGAATGTAGATTCTAGATTCTTTGAGATTGAGCGTTAACATTGCACGGTTAGCTTTAATTAACGTCAGATGTCGCAGTGTTCAAATGTTTGTTAAGCTTATGGGACTTAACTACGGGGTCATCAGTCCCTAAACTTACAAACTACTTATGAACTTCCTGATACTAAAGGCGACCCAAACATCCATGCCCGAGGGGGGATTTGAACCCCCGACTGTAGCGATCGTGCAGACTGTGGCTGGCTTGCCGCAGACCGCTCGGCCACTGCGGCCGGCCACGAAAGAACCGTGAGCCTCCTCGGGGGTGGATAGTATGAAAGCAAATTTCTGCATAGTTCTGAAACACCCTTGCACTTGCTTTATAGTTCAGTCCAAGGCAATAAACATTTGTTGCTACACTAAAATTAGAATGCGGTTCAGTACATTATTTCAAACAGGCACAGGAACATTATAAATTAGAGTTAGTCTTACGTTCACATAGCTATGTTTGTAATTTTTCAGAATTGTGAAGCATTAATTCGCACTTCTTAAGATAATGTACATTTTTTTCTGAATCTCCAACATTTTTTCTGGATTTCTGTAATTTCAGAAAAAAGAAGTATTTTACTAGTTAATACTGTGTTAGAAAATTTAGGGCACTACAAGAAAACGATACATACGCTAGCCAGCTTCTTTAAGCCTGTAAAACAGCAGTGATTTACAAATCGGCTGCAGAGAATCTGACAAGATTTTCTTAAGAAGCTAGAGTGGCGCTTAATGCTACAGTAAATTAAAACCGAGTGAAACTGTTGACATTTAGAGCAGTTCTTTGTGGATGGTGGACGTACATAAATATTCACGCAGACTTGCGCAGCGAGCCGACTTGAGTTAAATGTCGTATAGTTTTTCTTCTGCTTTTGATATTTTCCGACCACCGAATCAGAGGACGTACAGGTGCAGCCTGGCCTGAATTATAAATGACTGAAATAACAGCCGCCTCAAGGCTGTCTGGAGTCTGCAGGCGACCGCCCCGCGCTTGGAACGTCGTCCCATTACTGGAGTCGTCTTTATCGGACTGCAACTAGTGGCGCTGCCCGATGGATCAACTGCTCACCTTTGTCTGATCGGTTCTTCTACATAGTTTGGAAATTTTCTTAATTACTGACCATTAAAACTCCAACAGAAGGTAGGTTTCTAAATGAAAGAATATTACTTGTCGCGTTTGTGCATCGTAATGAGAAGAATAAATAACTAAATGCTAGGAGCAGAAAAAAGAAAACCAGATACTTGGAAAATGGAGAAAGCAAACAGTTCGAGATTTCAGAAGTTATCGCCATATCTCTTATTATACCGGGTGATCAAAAAGTCAGTATAAATTTGAAAACTTATTAAATCACAGTATAATGTAGATAGAGAGATAAAAATTGACAAATATGCTTGGAATGACATGAGGGTTTATTAGAAAAAAATGTCCGACAGATGACGCTGGACAGCAAAACGTCAGTGACCGCTACCGTGACGGTTGAGAGATACGTCGATATGTTACAGAATCGCATCATCCCCACCCTGGCTGATGAACACCTGCTGGAACGTATGATTTTTATGCAGGATGGCGCTCTACCCGATATTGCTAGACGCGTGAAAGATCTCTTGGGAGCGTCGTTTGGTGGTGATCGTGTGCTCAGACGCCAGTTTCGTCATGCTTGGCCTCCAAGGTCGCCATACCTGTGTCCGTGCGATTATTGGCTTTGGGGTTACCTGAAGTCGCAAGTGTATCGTGATCGACCGACATATCTAGGGATGCTGACAGACAACATCCGACGCCAATGCCTCACCATAACTCCGAACTTGCTTTACAGTGCTGTTCACAACATTATTCCTCGAGTACAGCTTTCGTTGAGGAATTATGGTGAACATATTGAGCATTTCCTATAAAGAACATTGTCTTTGCTTTGTCTTAATTTGAAGCGCCATCTGTCAGACATGTTTTGAACTATTTTTATTTTTATTTATTTATATAGTTCCAATATAACCTCATGTCATTCCAAGTATTTGTGTCAATTTGTACCTCTCTATCGACATTATTCCGTGATCTATTAAGTTTTCAAATTTATAATGACTTTTTGATCTCCCTATTTTCCTCGCGTTTTAAAAGAAAGTGGTCAGTGTGTTGTGAATAAAATTCTTCTGTGTAGGAGACCGCGTCGTAATTTTTATAAAATCTGTCGACGTTTCGGTCACTGCTACAGCCGGCCTTCATCAGGATCTGTACTGACTGCTCATTGTGAGATACCTTGTGACATACGTAACAGTCTTTCTTTAATGGTGTTTATATTATTACACGCTATTGGTGAAAAGGAGGACAACAATTGGTGGTTTCATGACAAGTTTTTCATGTGATTACAGGTGGCGTTCTTAATGCTGAAAATGGGCATCTTTGATTGGCTTTTGCATTAGAGAGGCTATAGAAATTGCCAAGCGCCCCGTCAATGTGAACAGGGAAGATGGATGTAGACCAGGAGACGGGACCGCGCGCTGAGGGACTTACGCAGGCGCTCTGGAGACCACAGCGGCCGCGGGGTGCACACGCAAAGCACCGGCCCGTCGCCGTCTGTGCCAGGCGTCTAGTAAAAAGCTGCAGTTCCCTCATGTCTATCCCGCCAGTAGGAAGTGCCAGTGAAAAAGCAAATAGATCAAGCCAATAAGAGGGAAAAATGCAACTTCCAATCACATGGAAAACTTGTCATGACAGCTCCAATCGTTGGCGCTCTATCCATCAGTGACGTGTAATAATATAAACACATTAAAGAGAGACCAGCATCCCTCTTACTCCTCCTCAAACCGCTTATGTAAGTCACAAGCCATCCCACGTTCAGTAGTCAGACACACGCCTTATGAAGTCCACCTGCATCAATGGCCGAAAGGTCGGTAGAATTTATAAAAATTTATACCCACAAGAATTTTATTGGCGGTGACAACGGACGGGGAAGTCTCTCTTGCGTTTGGTCAATGTGTTGATGGAAAGACGATCGGTGTCCTAATGGACCTTGATTATACCCATGCATTCACAGGAATTCAAAGGAATCATCCCGTCATTTGCCTGGAGTGATTTAAGAAAACCACGGAAAACAAAAAAAAATGTTCAAATGTTTGTAGATCTATCGGCCCAAACTGCGTGGTCGTCAGTCCGTAGCTTACAAGCTACTTACCCTAAGGTAAACTCACATAAGGAAAAACACACCCATGGCCGAGGGAGGACTAGAACCTCAGACGGGGACAACCGCGCGCTCCGCAGCGAGGCGCCTTGGACCGCTCGGCTACTCCACCGCGGCGCCACGGAAAACCTAAATCAGGATGGCCGGAGGTGGATTTGAACCGAATGCGAGTCCAGTGTGTTACCACTGCTCCACCTTGCTGGATAATATACGCTTTGCAGCCTTTGTTGAAGAAGTAAACTATGTTCTTTAGAGGTATTTATTAATTCAATCTCCTTTTCCCCCTCGCGAAAAAGTGAATGTGGTCATGTGTTGTGTTCTGCAGTTTTATTAGTCTTCACCTTCCTTATTTCTAATATTTTAGGCATATGCCGGGATGGTTCCTTTCAAAGGGCACGGCCGATTTCCTTCCTCATCCTAACCTAAAAACTCCGAGCGTTAGCTCCGTCTCTAATGTCCAAGCTGTCGACGGGACGCTAAACCCCAAGCATCCATCCATTCATCTAATATTTCCTGCATAGGAAAGATTTAACATGTTTTTAGTTCGGTATCTTTTTTTTTTTTTTTTTTTTTTTTTTTTTTTTTTTTTTTTTTTTTAACAAGTTTGTAAATTTTCCCCCTTTCCACGTCTCATGATGATGCCCAGAAGAGGCGAAAAACGTCATGTATCAATAAATGAAACATCAATTTTTGTGCAACCACAACTGTTTTTGTACCGCGCCACAAAAATCCAGAGTGGAGTGATTTTAGGTAAAATAATTTTATATGATCATACAAGTGAAGGTCTCCAGGCGGTTCCTCTTATTTACCTTACGTTCGCAAGAAGTCGATAGCTTACACACCGGCTATCTCTTTTGAAGCACACCTACAGGCAACACAAATTGACGGAGTAATTAACTTGTATTGGCTATTATTAATTACCGGGCACTATTCACCGAAGTTGGAGGGGCGTACTACATTCCCGGAATAAAACATCAAAGAGCTCTGTTGTAATAAGGTGCCGGTGGCGACGAGTTCGCGCTAACCATCGTGTGTGCGGACAGGATCCGAAAGTTCGCGGGCGCGGGAGTTCGCCTGCAGCCAGCGCGCGCGAAAGTTTAGTTGTGAATAAAAGCGGTGGGTGGCGCTAGGCCCGCGCGTGTGTGGGGTGGCCTGCGTTTGACAGTTCCGACCCGTTGACAGCACAGGTGCTGCCCCGGCGCGGCAGCGCGGGCAACTAAATCGCCCGTAAGCGGGTTTCTCGGCCGGAGCAGCAGACTTAATTAACGGAAGCACGCCGTGGGTAGCTGGCTGGGCGCCTTCTCCCGGCCAGAGATGAACCGCCGCTGCTGCAGCGCGTTCCTCAAAGAGCGTCGCTGGAGCACGCCATTTAATTAGCATTCTCGAAGGCTGCAGGGCACTGCCAAACGCTACTTTGGCCGGTACCTCCTCCTGTTCCACTCTCGCCGTTCTATTCCCCCCCCCCCCCACCCACCTTCCCATCGCTCTGTGCCCACACCCCACCCCACTGTACCCCTTTCCCCTACCTTACGGGGCGGCGCCCGAGGCCACAATATAGGAATATTACGGCGGAAGAAGGGAACGCGAAAGTCGATTATAAACGGTCGCGGCCGGAGAAACATGTTATTAACCGATCGCGTGTGCTGTGTTGTCTTTTGTTCTCGCTGCCGCCGTTTCACAGAAGTAATTCTTCGGGGTACTGGCGGAGGAATGGGTACGCTGGGAATGGGGAGAGGAAGGCGAACGGGAGAACTCTCAGCTGTACAAATGGAGTTCTCTTTCCCACCGACCGTACAGCACCGCGATGTAGCACTGTTTTGCACCGTTCCTCTCGCAGACGATCCCACTCCCGAATCGCAGTCAGTGCCTTTGTAGTGTTTGATGAACATTTAATGTGTATTTCAGGAGGAATAACTCGTGGCTGTGGCCACGTGCGTGGGAGAAAACTTCCGCTTTTGCCGGTGAGGGTGCAGTGACATCAGAGCAACAGAGTAATTATTCCTTCACTACTGTGCTTTTACAGTGAGGTTCCAGACTCCACCGAAAAAGTAGTAGACGTTACCGCGAATTTTTTTTTCTGAGCTTTCTGAGGGGAGGGGGCGGGCGTAATTGGGTGATGGCAGGACGGGGTTGCTATAAGTGTTGATACTAAAATCGGGACACTTTGCTTTTTAACTTTTATCGATGTCATCGACATATTTCAAAACGCCTGACTGTCAAAAGGTGCAGGAATTCTCATTGTTAGTGACATTGTTTGTTGTTGACGGAGTTATCGTGTGTGCGCCAAGCCGCGGATCGCGCAGCTTCCCGCGTCGGAAGTGCGAATCCTCCCTCTAGAATGGATGTGTGTGTTTTCCTTAGGTTAGTTTAACTTCCTTTAAGTAGTTTGAACGCTACGGACTGATGACCCAGTAGTTGAGTTCGATAGATTAAAAAAAGTTATCGAGCGAACAGTGTGGGCCGCGCCGGTGTTTGTTGGGCCAGTGACGAGTCCATGTAGTATGGAGACGTTACGCCTAAACGAACTTCTAAACACACGACGTCAGTCGACTGTGAAACTGTGGCATTCATTTGTTGCAGTTGAAGGGACAAACTCTTATATTTCATCACTTTTTTGGGAGTGCTTATAGCATCCACAAGAAAACCTAAATCGGACAAGGTAGAATCTGTTTACCCATTCACCAAATGTACAATATAGGTGGGCCGACAAGAGATTCCTGTCATACGACGCACATACCGTCATCAGTGTCGTATAGAATACATCAGACGTGTTTTCCCGTAGAGGAATCGGTTGACCCATCACCGTGCGATGAAATGTTTGAGGTTCCCATTGGAGAGGGACTCCCGTCGACTAATCGCACGTTTTTGAGGTGCGGTCGCAAAATGTAGACACTAAACTGATTACAGCGAACAGAGACGTAAGTGAACGGACGGACAGATCATAATTTAGCGAAAATAAAAAAAAAAATTAAATTTTGGTTCGAGGAAAGGCCTGAACCAAGGTCCTTTCGCTCCACAACACCTCACGGTAGCCACAGGACCACAGCATTGAGCGCCCAATGTGCTCAATGTTGCCTATCATTCGTATGGATCGTTCAGTTTCTCTATTTTGCTTTTTATTTTTATTTTTATGTTTTTATTTTATTATTATTATTATTCATAGTTCCACACAACTTTTTCATGTTCTCGACTAGTCCGTGTTCAGTTGGGGACGTTCCCTTGTAAGATGTCGATGTGAATCATACTCTGCATCTTACCAATGGACGTGGCTGGTTGTTAATTCCTTGGAGGAGTCTTTAGACTTTCTTGTGGCAACGAGGTGGCGCTCTGGGCAGTGCAAATGTTGATAAAACGACCCTTTATATATCCCGGGACATAGATACTTTTTCCGCTGCGGAACGTAAGTTGCCCTATACGTACTTTTGCTTCTTTCCACATGGATTACCATCTTGGTGGGGAACAAGGAAGGAGCCTCCCCGAAGATCGTGCGTGAAATATGGAATCTGGAACTATCGGTCATACCCTGGGCGTTAGGAGAAATCTTAACGGCAGATCCTTCCATCACCAGGATCAAAATCAAGACGTATCTCATCTACAACGGCTTTTCTCAAAGGCTGCTGTCACAGTAATATCAATTAATATTGAAGGAATATCACTAAATAAAGAAGTGATACTATCCGATAACTGCAGTAACACAGCTTGTTACATTTTACTGCTACAGGAGACCCACAGAGGGCCATAACAGCAAAGGCCAAAAGTTAATGATTGGATCTTATACTTGAAAGGCCACATACAAAGTATGGCAGCGCTATTTTTGTCAAATCTGGCCTAAGCATCCAGTCAACAGGTTTAAACTCAGAAAACGACGTAGAGATCTTGACTGTTGGGTTCCAGTCGTGCACACTGAGGTCAGTGTACAAACCACCAAATGCATAGTTCAAGTTTGTGTAACCTCTTAATTTTCAATCCCAGCCAATAAAGGTGGTTGCAGGAGACTTCAACTGCCATAGCACGTCTTGGGGCTACCGGGAGACTGATAAGAATGGAGAAGACCTGAACAGATAGGGCTGGTACTAATACATGACCCGAAGATGCCATCCTCCTTCAACAGTGGGAGATGGCGTGGACAGTACAACTAGGATAACATCTTTGTTAGTAACCACATTGCCCAGCAAGCAAACAAGGGAGTTCTGGGACCTCTCCACCACACTCAGCACCGCCCAGTAACGTGCACTGGTGCAGCAGCGGTGAGACCAGAAACCGTCCCACTTAAAAGACGGTTCAATTTTAAGCGAGCCCAGTGGGAAAAGTTCAGCAAAGAACTTGATAAAGAACTCATAATGCTTGAGCCTAGCCCAGAGATGTATGATAGTTTTATTCAGTTAGTCAGAACCATTTCTCGGAGAAATATCCCTAGGGGATGCAGATCATCGTACATCCCTGGACTCGATAAAGACTCAAAGTCTTTCCTACAGAAATATGAACACCTATTCGAAACTGATCCATTCTCTGAAGAAACAACTCAGGCAGGCGAAGAGCTACTGAATGCTCTATCAGCAACCAGGAGACAGAAATGGTGTGACATGGAGACACAACTAGACACGAAGCAGAATAGCCGCAAGGCGTGGAAGTTGTTGAAGAGACTTAACAGCGATCCAACAAGTGCTCCTCCAAGCCTAGTCAATGTAACACCTGACCAAATTGCAACATCAACTACTGTTGAATGGAAAAAACTAAAAGAAGAACTGCGGCCAAGAAATTTCAAAGATACAATGATGAGGAAGATTACCTTGGAGTTTCTTTCACCATAGAGGAATTGGAAGTAGTTTTTAAATCTATGAAGAATAATACAGCTACAGGCATGGATGACCTAAGACCAGAGCAAATTAATATGTTTGGGCAAGTAACAAAACAATGGATCTTAAATTTACTGAACAACTGCATTTCAAAATAACAAATCCCTAAGATCTGGCGCAAGGCCAAAGTAGTTGCACGACTAAAGCCTGGGAAACAACCTACTGAACCTAAAAACTTCCGACCAGTTTCTCTTCTTTGCCAACTGTATCAATCGTATCTCAGAACACGTTGATAAACATCTCATAAATGAACAGTCAGGATTCCGCCCTGGAAAGTCATGCTGTGGTCAGGTCCTCAACCTGACTCAATACATAGAGGATGGATACGAAAGCGGACAAGTTACAGGAGTGGCATTCATAGATCTGTCAGCAGCGTATGACACCATCAATCGCAAGAAGCTCATGATAAAGGTGTACTCAGTCACTAAAGACTATCGCCTAACACAGCTCATCCAGTGTTTGCTGCAAAATCGGAGGTTTTTGTAACTCTGCATAATAAGAAGAGCGGCTGGAGAACGCTGAAGAATGGCCTTCCTCAGGGTAGCGTACTAGTACCCTTGCTGTATAACATCCACACTAACGACCAACCAATCAGCTCTGAAGTAAGAAGTTTATTTATGCAGATTACACAGCAACTGCAGTTCAAGACAAAACCTTTGAGGAAGTGGAGATGAAGCTGACAGCAGCCCTCCCGGACCTCGGCAAGTATTATGATGATAATCACCTAAAGCCAAATCCTGGAAAGACGCAGGTTTGAGCCTTTCATCTGAGAAACAAGGAAGCCAAAAAGAAGTTAAAAATTAACAGAAGAGGGCAACAGCTGCTTCACTATAATACTGCAAAATACTTGGGACTAAAGTTACGAAGCCTCACATTCAAGGATCATTGCCAGGAAACCAAGATGAAAGTATCTATCCGGAACAACATCATACATAAACTCACTGGCTCCACCTGGGGAGCACAGCCAAGTGTGCTCCGCTCATCTGCCCTGGCACTGTGCTTTTCTGCAGCAGAGTATGCAGCACCAGTCTGGAGAAACTCAACACATGCCAGAGAGGTGGATACGGCACTAAATGAGACTGGACGCATAGCGACTTGCTGCTTTCGACCAACTCCTGTCAGAAAAATCTACGAAATTATGGGCATAGCGCCTCCAGATATACGCATAAGAACAGCTGCAGAAACAGAGAAAAATAAACAGCAAACCGACCCCAGACACCCCCCTCTTCGGACATGAGCCAAGAAAACCTAGGCTTAAGTCAAAGAGGAGCTTTATGCGTACAACAACATCAACTGCATTGAGGCCTGGAACTCGGAGAACAGAGTTGTGGCAGAATTCGTCAAACGAAAGGGCCGGAGAGAACATCAATGAGGAACCTGCCGAAGGATTTCATCTGCCGTTGCAGCATGGAAGCCACTAAACAGACTGAGGATAGGAGTGTCACACTGGAAGACGAATCTCAGAAAGTTGGGCTTCACAAACGAAGATGAGCTCTGTGAGTGTGGCGATGTGCAGGACCCACAACACCTCCTGGTCTGCAGAAACCTGCCCAACCCCTATACGCAGCAAATGATGTGGCCGTCAAGACAGCAGAATTTTGGTGCTTGCGGTCCATCTAGCAGAAACTAGCAGCGTCCTACAGAATTAGTCACCTCTTTCCATATTTTATGTTTCTAGTTTATAATTTGTGTATTTAAATTATATATTTATTGAATATTGTTTTCGAATAGCAACTGCGTCCTCATAGCACTCACATGCTATTATCCACCAGTGGCCGATGTTCTAAATTTTCAAATGTTTGTAAAGCTATGGGACAAAACTGCAGCGGTTATCAGTCCTTAGACTTACATACTACTTGAACTAAGTTATGCTAAGGACAGCACACGCAACTATGCACGAGGGACTACTCTAACCTCAGTCAAGGAACAGGCGCGCACTCCGCGTTAACACGCCTTAAAGCGCACGGCCACTTCCGAGTGGGCAGCGGAAGATGTACTTAGCATAATGAAGAACGCGAATGGGGCATGCTCTACGTCCCATATGTGACACAGTGCTTATGGAATATCGCCCCAACTGTCGATTGCATTCACGATTTCCTATTAGAAAGGACACATTTAGTAGTAATTGATGGTAAGTCATCGAGTAAAGCAGAAGTGATATCTGGCGTTCCCCAGGCAAGCGTTATAGGTCCCGTACTCTTCCTTGTGTTTACAAACGATTTAGGAAACAATATGAATATCTCCCTTAAACTGTTTGCGGATGATGCTGTCGTTTATCGGTTAGTGAAGTCAAAAGCAATTGCAAAGCGATCTAGACCAAATTTCTACATGGTGCAAAAATTGGCAGTTTACACTAAATAATGATAAGTGTGAGGTAATACATATGACCCTTAAGAAATCCGCTGAACTTCAGTTATACGATAAATCAGTCAAACCTTAAGGTTGTAATTTCTACTAAATATCTAGGAGTTACAATTTCGAGCAACTTTGACTGAAGAAAACACATAGAAAATATTGTGGGGAAGGCGAACCAAAGGTTACGTTTCATTGGCAGAACGCTTCGAAGATGCAACAGCTCCAACAAAGAGATTGCCTACATCACACATGTGTGTCCTCTCTTGGAGTACTGTTGCCCAGTGTGCGACCCTCACCAGGTGGGACTGACGGAAGACATAGAGAAGGTTCAGAGAAGGGCTGCTCGTTTTGTTTTATCACGTTACAGGGGGGAAAGCGACACGGAAATGTTGCTCGATTTGAGGTGGAAATCATTAAAAGAAAGACGTTATTCGTTGCGGCGAGATCTATTTGCGAAATTTCAATCACCGACTTTTACTTCTGAATTTGGAAATATTTTGGTAGCACTTACCTATATAGTGGGACATGACTATCCCAATAAAATAGGAGAAATCAAATGGAAAACGGAACGATTTAGGTGTTCTTTCTTCACCCGCGTTATTAGAACGACAGAGAAAGGTTATGAACGTGGTTTATGACACCTCTGCCAGGTACATAAATGTGATTTGCAGAGTATCTCTGTAGATGTAGATGAAGTGTTCCATGATCCTGTCCTAAGGCCATTGTCTCTACTTCGGTCCGATTGGTTTGCTTTCATGCATAGTCGATTCCGGTCAGCCGAGGATATGCAGCAATTAGTTACAGACCATCCCCTAGCAGTAAACGGTGGAAACGGAGATTCTTTTGCAAAGACGGGTATATACAAGTTAGATCGTCTGGAGGGGGCTGGGGAGTGGTCGATTGTCTCAATCATTTATTTCAATTGTCTCAATTTCATTTCATTGACATATTGGTTCTGGACTTATTAGGTTTGTGCATTTATGTTCGTAGTGTTTCTACCCAGGGGCAGTGATGTGTGTCGGTCCAATTCTGGATGTGCCGGGCAGCCTAGATATGGTATTTAGGCGGTTAGCCACAATCCACTGGGTTAATATTGGCCTAGTACCCAAGTAACGCCTCAGTAGAATAAAAAATACTTAGAAACACTTTCCCTCACTTTCACATGTATAACACCATACGCAGAGAGATGTGCTTCACTTATTTCCTCTCAGAGAAAGTGCAGTCTCAAGCGCCATGTAGCGGATTACGCTGCCACTCCCGTCGAAGATTCGAGTCCTTCCCCGGGGCTTGGGAGTGTGCGTTGTCGTTAGAGTAAGTTAGTTTAAGTAGTCTGAAAGTCTCGGGACCGATGACCTCAGCAACTGAGTCCTTTAGGCTTACAGACATTAAAACATTTGGAAGGGGGTGGGTTGTAATGAGCGTGAAAAAAGCTTTTAAAAAATAAGAAGAATGTGTGCACAGCTTTTCTGGTTTGCTTGATGATATTCATATTTCTGTGCATTTATTAATTGATACTCGTCTCGTAACTTTTTTTGTAGTTCGCTGTTGGTATATGAGTTTTCTTATTGTCATTTTTACAATTCGAAGTTTGAAGTCAGCGAAAAAAGTGTCAAGGTGAGAAATCGAAACTTTTCTGACATATTATTTGGAGGTAACAGCGGATTGACAAAAACGGAGGCTGCGAGAAACGTTTGTGTTGTGTATAGCAAAAATCATCCGTAATGTGTAGCAATTCGATCACGATTTAAGAAAGTAATGTCAAGAACTTACGATCTTGATGTCGTCGGAGTACACCAAATGACGAATGGACGAATTACAGTACTATATCGTTTATATGACTAGTTAATTTCTCTTAATTTTCGTTTGGTATAACTTTTATTTTTCTATATTGTCGCAATTGGAAAACTGCCTTGAAGGCAGAAACTTGTCGTGATGAAATTACTTCATCCCAAACCATTAGAGAAGGTGGAATCCTGTAAAATAAGAATTTGGAAAGTGAAAGTCATGAGGTTGGTATTATGAGCAGTGAAGCTCCCCTCGATAATCATAGAATCTTTCTTGAGTATCGGAATTGATGCACTATATAGGCACCTAAAGTTTTAAGTTTTTGTAAGCTTGTAAAATACTGTACGAAGTCAGATTATTTCTAATCCCCAAAGTCACCCACTATGTTGCCGGCGCAGACTCTATGAAAGTTTTAGGCCATACTTTTCTTATGATTTATAAGACAGGGATGTGAGATATGTAGGTGACAATATAGTAGTAGATCTTTTCCTGTTTAATTTGACCATCTGTTTAATTTTTCGTTCGTCTGAAATCGCTACCGATACCTTCACTGCGTTTCTAAGCTGTTCGGACAGATGATATATCGTTAACTGCATAATCCGCATCACTAAACATTAAACAACAATTGCCAGCAGTTCGTAGATAACATCTGTAACTTGGGCAGTAATACACGCCACAAACAACGATGTTCGCAGATGCACCGTATTACCTCTGGTAGCTCCGAAATAGCACTGCAGTGGGCGTTCGCCTCCATGAACAGCTCTGACAGTATCTGTGTGTACACAAGCCGCAAAATCCATTGGGTCTGGCAGTGGCAATTCCGAATACGATCTGTAAATCGACATTGATAGTAAAGCACAAGAAGTAAACGACCCGTTAATTACATTGTTCCACTTCCTGACAGATTCAAATAATCGTTCAGAATAGACCTCACGATTGCTGTATTTTCCCTTCAGAATAGTCCGTACCATCACTGCTAAATCTATGTTTGTTACGAATTGAATTCTCAATAAACTGTTAAAATGACTTCTTTTTCTATCCAAAAATTTATCAAAATAAAAAGGGCGGTGAAGTAAATTGGAATGTAGGTCCTATGCTGCAGAAACGTATTTGACGGTAAATATTGAAGTTAGCTAATAGATTCGAATTATGCATCGACAATTAGACTAAAGACGTCTGTGTACATTTTTATCTGTATCTCCTACGTATGACGTCAAAGCCACACGTTGAAATAATATGTTGTGTAAAAATTACATTAACTATAAAATGATTTAAAAGTGGATTGAAAAAACGCTTCAATTCACAAGAAAAGGATAGTATGTCATGGACAGAGTCAAAGACGTAATAGAGAAGAACTAACACTGAAACTTACCTCGCAGTTTCACAAACATTTCAGTCAAAATATGATAATATACTATCTGGGGAATCAGGAAGTACCCGGGTATTTTCCAGCCTTATATTAGAAACTAAAATTAAGACTAGGAAAAGTTTTCATCTTTATGTATTCATGAGAACAGCTCAGAAAGATTGAAACGATTATGTTTTATATACAAAGTTATATGGGTAAATGAAATTGTAGCATCCATTCTCTTCGCATAGTGAGTGACTTTTTGCGCTCATCTTGTTTACGACGACGGCACATATATCCTTTTCCCACCTCTCTTTCTGTTCGTCTGCTTCTACCCTTTTCTCTGGTTACATTCCATGCGCCGGCCGCGGTGGCCGAGGAAACTGAGGCGCTTCACTCACGGTCTGCACGGCCACTACGGGCGGGGGTTCGAATCCCCCCTCGGGCATGGATATTTGTGCCGTCCTAATTTGTACGTAGTTCATAAGTAGTTTGTAAGTTTAGGGACTGATGACCCCGTAGTTAAGTCCCATAAGCTTTACAAACATTTAAAAATTTTTGAAAATTCCATGCGCTACTCTTTTCCATCTAATTCTCCAACTTTCTCTTTCAACACAATCCTTCCCCCTCTCACACTCTCCTTCTCCCGATGTCTGTGCTGAACCATGCTCATATGCACATGTAACTCACTAATGTATTCTATTCACTTTTTTATAGATTTCCTCTACCCCATCTCTTCTCTATCTCATCCTCCCTCAGTCTTCTACGACCAAACTCATTCTTACCCCTCCTGCCCATATCCACCTTATCTCTCTCCAGCCCTCCCCCTCCCTCAATTCTCTCTCTCGCATCTCCTACACCCAAATCTATGTCTGTAGATCATCTTTTTCTTTCCATCTCTTCCTATTGTTTCTCTGATTCCATCTCTTCCTTCTCCTGTTGCGCATCTCGTCGTCCCTCTTTCTGCCCATCCCTTCCTCCTCCTCAATCTCTTTCTCCCCCTCTGTCTCAGACCATCTCCTCCTTCACCCTTTCCTCTCACACACGTTCACCTCTACCCTCCCTCTGCAATCTCCTCCCCTCGTCTATCTGGGCATTTCTTCATAACTCTCTCCATCTCCTGAACGATTCTTGCCATCTGTCCAACTCCTTTGCTCCCATCCACATCCTCCTCCATCTCATTGTTTCTTGCCCCTGACATGTAGACTACCCTGGACATCAGATCTATAAGTACTGTTCCTACTTTCACCCAAAAGAATGGTTGTGCAGGGCAGCCTATATGGCGGGAGCTGGAGAAACCGTTCTTGCCACTATCTCAGCTCTTATGTGAGCTAGGAGGTTACAAACCCTAATATAAAGAGGGTGAGTCACTAACTAATACGACCAATAATAACTCCTAAAGTATGATAGGTACTGAAATGTTTGTGGGACGGAAGCTGCATGGGACAAAGGGGCCCAGAATATGTCGTTAGTTTTTTGTTGCTAGGTGGGGCCGCTTCAGAGATATTAAGGTCAACATTTTTTTTAAATTGGAGTGCCATAGTTTGGTACTTATTTTGTATAGCAGATCTCTAGACAAATCCAATGATGTGTAACAGTAAGGTATTTGAGGGTCAAAGACGTTCAAAATGGTAGCATGAACGTCCATTTACAGAAGGCGTTCGAAGTGATGACTATTGGTATCAATACAGCGCTGCAATCGTCTTATCATGGACTGAGTGATGTTCCCTATCAGTAAGGCAGTTATCGAAGCACATGGAATGACAATTCTGTCTCGTATGTCTTCAGGTAGGAACTTTTTTTTATAAAAAATTTCTTTTACGAATCCCCACAAGAAAAATTCCAGAAGCATCCAGGTTGACGAACGAGCAGGCCACGACAGATATCCTACGCGTGCAATCCAACGATCTGGAATTCGTCTCTGCAACTCATTTCTAGCTTTAAGTGAAAACATATGCCGTACACCCATCGTGTTGAAACCAAATTCGCCGCGGTGGAGTAGCCGAGCGGTCTAAAGCGTCTCGCTGCGGAGCGCGCGGTTGCTCGCCGTGGAGGTTACAGTCCTCCCTGGGGTATGGGTGTGTGTGTGTTGTCCATAGGTTAGTTTACCTAGGTTTAAGTAGTTTGTAAGCTACGGACTGATGATACGCAGTTTGGTCCGTTAGATTTACAAACATATGAACATTTTTTGAAACTAAATTCTGTTCCTTGTTCCGAAAGGTACTTCTTACATTAAGAAACGAGAGATATTGTGTAAATCCTACCATTAAGATTTTCTTCGATGAAATAGGGGCCTGTCCTCCAGAATTTCACGCCATACATTAACCAAGTACGGTCTTTCAAGTGAAACTTAACGCGGCAACTAACATGGATTTTCAGTTGCCCAATAATGGATATTATGCAAATTACTTTTCCCATGGTTGGAGAATGTAGCCTCGTCAGTAAATAAAAACATATTAATTTATGTGTCATCCATCTGAATCTGATGTTTAGTCAATCGGCATATTTCCATGCGGCGCATAAATCGTGTACGAGTTAATTCTTGGTGGAGACACAAATGGCGTTACTAAGGCTAATGCCAGGTTCCTTATCAATTTGACGCGAACTAACAGAAGGAACTGGAAGCATAGGACAACTGTCAAAAGTACCAATTTCCGCTTCCTCGTTAGTAACTTTCCCTTGCCGGATATTTTTCCGATACCTTAAAGATCCAGTTGTTCAAATGTTCGTAAAGCTTATATGACTTAACTACGGGGTCATCAGTCCCTAAACTTACAAACTCTTTATGAACTACTTACGAACTAGGACGGCACAAATATCCATGCCCGAGGGGGGATGCGAACCCCCGACCATAGTGGCCGTGCAGACCGTGACTGAAGCGCCTCAGTCCCCTCGGCCACCGCGACCGGCTCTAGTTGTTCTCAATTTATCATACACATATATTTAAATGTGCGACGTGTAGTACACTGAGGATCTCTTTCATAGTATAAGCTTGTAGCTCTCACTGAATTTCGCTGTCATTCTTCGTAAATGAGAAGAATATCCAATTGTTCTTCGAAGGAATACATCATTCGCATTCGCTTGCTTCGACCATAGTAGTCTTACCGTTCCTATTAGTGTTGTATTACGCAACCGTCGATTGGTGTTAACATATCAACGGCATGTTTGATGGATACGCCTATTTGGCGAATATTTACTATTCTCACGATATACGAGAGAGCATGGGTTCGATAAGTACTGAAATACAGAATACCACTTAATCCTCCTTGATAAGAAGATTGCAGAGCTGTTTTGATACTAATGGTCATTACTTCGAACACCTTTTGTAAATGGGCGTTCATGTCACCTTTATATCTTAGTTGACCTTCAAAGAGGTTACTGTTAGCCCGTCCGCACGCGGATCGATTGTCACTCCTCGTGGGCGCGATTTTCCTTCAGTCAGCTTGGACCGACAAAACTGTGTTGGTTATTTTCTCCAATAATTGCCCTATAATGGACAGTTCTAGTGATGAGGTGGACGCCATGATGTTTTACTGGTACCAGTGTTAGAAAAGGAAGATACAAAGAGTGGTTAAGGATACATCCGGACATAAAGTTATTGCATGTAGACATCATGGGTTCTAAAGTGTTCTACGCACTGGGAATACAGAAAAACACATGGCAAATCACCTCCATGATGTACGATCTGCTAGTCTCGCTCTAACTTTCCCGTGCACTGCTGGTCGTATGCGACGAGCGTCGCTTGCAACCACTTCCAGACGATTACGATACGCGTGCTAATTGATCCGTTGGCGGACTCCCATTTACCTGTGTGGGCAGTCCCATAAGCTTAACAAACATTTGAACATTTTCACTCTGAATATATATTACAGAATAAGTGTCCGCTGGAAGGTGTCATAGTACAAACACCAGTCTTTCGAAGATAAGTGATGTTCAAAAAACATGAATTGGTCAGATTTGGAGTTTGGTATTTCTTTTCACCGTACTATGCATCTCAATGATGTAGTCTATAATAAAACTATATTACTAAAAGTTTAGTATTTTTTTCATGCTGCACTTGGATCACTTGTACATCTGCACTTGGACCGCTTGAAATCTGAGTGTAGGTGATACTGAAACTATTTTGAAAGAAGAAAGGTACGTATATTTATTTTAAAAACTAAAATTGATATTTTCAGGAAGTAAAGATCAATCAAAAGTCATACAGTATAAAAAGAGGAAGAAAATACAAATTTTGACGCTCATGCTCGAAAGTTTCATAAACGCTGTCCAGAACTTCACCTCTGTCACTGAGTTGTTCGTCTTTATCACGCCAACTTGCTACTACTTGTCTTGAGGCTGAGACGATACATTTTTTCAGTTCAAAATAAAAGGGATGGTGTAGCGGTGATACTAATTCAAGCAGCTTAATCAGGTCTTTTACGTTTTGTAGGTTTAGTTTAGACTCTTCTGTGGTTGAGCCTGTTGGATGCTTTGCAGGTAGCTTTCCAGCGTCATTTTGTCTCAGGCTAAGGGGACTATGTGGCTCTAGGTATCCTCCCGAATTCTTGTTAAGTTTATGTATTTGCATTTTACCGATGCCTTTTACCTTTGTGGCGAAAACATTGGTCAGGGTATCAACGTCAACAAACTCTGCCCATCTCATTTTAGTTTCAATAATCTTCCTATTTGTTGAAGTTACTGGGTACACCCAGTCGTCTGGAATTTACATGTCTCTGGTTTTCTTGTTGTTGTTAATCTCTATGAGGCCAAAGGCTCGGTCAAAGTCATTGTCCGAGTAGCCAGAAGATACAAAACTAATGCTGGGTGTCTCAATACCTGTTTTTAAGTTCAAAAAAAATTTTTACTTCAAGTCGCTTGTTTCTAGCTCCAAGAACTGCTAACTAATGCTAAATAATAATAATAAATAAATAAAAAGTTCAAATAGTTGTAGAGCTTATGGGACTTAACTGCGGGGTCATCAGTCCCTAAATCTACAAACTACCCATACTAAAGACGACATAAACTTCTATTGCCGAGGGAGGATTCGAACCTCCGACGGGGAATGGCCTCACGCATCGTAGCATAGCGCCTCAATGTGCTCGGCCGCTCCCCCTCGGCTTGGCTAATGCCTCCATGTTTTCGATGTCGCTACGGAGGGTCAGGATATAGCTATTTTAGAACGTAACTCTTTATTTCCTGATATCCCCTGTTCGCTTGCCACTTATGCCACGTGTACATGTTTCCGCCACTGTCTTTGAGGTTGTTCACATTTAAGTTATAAGTCCATAGTTGACGCAGATAATACGCTTTGGAGTTTTAAAGGAAGGCGTTGGTATAATTTTTTTAAAGGTCACATTGAAGCGGTATCCTTTCTCTTGTTTCTGCTACATTTTTGTTTTAATTCAATTATAGCTTCTGTCTATCTTACGTGTAATTCTTTCTGTTTATAGCCAAATTCTTTTCTTCTTCCCATTTGCATCACTACCATGTCCGTCTCCAAATAAAGCAGAATTTAAGAGATTCAAAGAAGTTTAGCAGACGAGCTTTTGAAATAATTTGTTAGTATGTAGATAAACAAATATCTAGAATTGTTACAAACTTGACTCACATTAATCTTCAATTTGGTCACTCGGATTGCAATGAACTTTCAACTTCCATGTTATAAACTCTTCTTTTCAGTTTAATGAACAAGGAACTGGTTCAAAACATTGAAAAATCTTAGTTTTAATATAATCACCAAAATGTATTTGAAAAGAACCACTGTTACGTTAAAAAAAAGATTGCAGAAATACTCGTTACCTAACAATAAAACAATTTGCTGAAGCAGAGATTGAAGTGACAACTCTCGAAACGAAAGTGACTGCGCCGCTTAACGTGTCACTTTACAACAGCTTCCTCGGTAATTGCAAGGTACACAAAACAAAGTAATACATCATTGGCGAAGAGGAACAGTGGGCGAAACAAGAAGTTAACTGACGCCTAACGACCGTTAAGGGCGATTGTGGTCAGACAACATAAAACACTCACAGAAAAAGGGAATACAGAACAAAACAATCACTTGAGTAATACTGTTTCGACAAAACCAAAGCATGGAACTTCACATTCATGGAAGGGCTGCATTTGCTAAACCCTTAATAACGGAAGCGAACACAAAGCTCCGAAGGAAGTGGTGACACGGTCATGAAATGTGGACACTTGATGAATGGAGGTATGTGACAGTCCGATGAATTATCGTTTACATTGATTTCTGCGAATAACACAGTGTGTGTGGCAAAACATCTAAATGAAGCTTACGATGTGGAATCACGAATTACTACAGTCATGGTACTGGTGAAGTTCCGTCTTGATTTGGACATCTATATAGTGGTATTCAAGTGTTTCTAGCATTACCCTCACTTTTCACAAAACTGTGAATGAATATCTCACTATCCCTGAAAGGAGTACATATATTATTTTCACTTATTACTTCTCATTCAGGCTTGAGCATATTTTGTTACAGAAACTTTAGCTATAATTCTGTAGAAAATAAATTTATGTAATGTTTTGTATCATTTTATTAATCGATATCATCATTTGCATATCTCTGCTGTAAACCTAAGACTATGTTGTATATTTGGGGTGTGTCTTGAACTCGCAGTTATAGCGTTAAGTAGTTGTCGTTGTGTGACTGTCGTAGAGCTCAGTCGATGAGTAAAAGTTGTGATGGATCTGTCGAGTAAGTCTGTCGGTGTGTAAGACTCGAGGAGTAAAAAATCCGAAAGTTTAAGCTTTAGCCGTTTGAAGAGTCGCAGTCAAGTCTGCAAATTGTAATTTTTGTACGGAAGCTGATGTTAAAGAATATTGACACTAATAAGTCAAGACTTGTACTTTTCTATTGTTATGAATGGTTGCTATGAGTATTGTAGAAGGTGCTTGCCTTTTTGCTAATGAATTCAGTGAAGTGCAGCTTGCATTTATCGTTTAATCCAGAGTCATTTTACCAGTTCCTCTTTCATTTCACAAATTTGAAAGTTAACTTGCAATCCGATGTGATCATTGAGATCATTGTTTCTTGTGATAGTGTTGCAGAGGATTAGTGTTATTAATTTTATAAATTTTAATTAAAACATTTCAGTGTAGGTATTTTGGAGATGATCAATTTGTCTATTAAAGGGAGTAGGAAGTAGTTTGTTCATACATACAGTGAAGTTCATAGTTAGAGATTTCTTCAGTGTTAATGAAAATTCACATTTTAGGTCACTTAATGTTAGTAACATTGAAGTTAAAGTTATTTGTCTGACGAGAAGAGAAACAGATCACGTAATGAGAAAAGAAATATTTGTAGTGTGTCATATTTTGAAAACATTACCAGATTTGTAGGACATTTTTATATGATTGAATCAGTATGGTAATTGTTGTACAGATAGGCACATTATACAGTGATTTTGGTATCCCATTAATCTTAAATGTCTTTATTCGAAATCACATTTATTCAAGTGAGATAAGTATTACAGTAGTATCACGTTGGATTGTTGGCTTTCGCACTCGAATTGTACGTGTACAATCTGGCAACTTGTATATGGTGCACTCTAGGAAATCTGAACATTTCATCCGTGCGGGAGTAGTCGAGCGGTCTGGAGCGCCACGTTACGGGTCACGCGGCCTCCCGCGTCTGAGGTTCGAGTCCTCCCTGTATGTGTTGTCCTTAGGTTAGTTTAACTTAGTTTTTTTGTAAGACTAGGGACTAATGACCATAGGATTACAAACATTTGAACATTTCATCTGCTCACACGCGAAATTAATGTGTCGACAAATTACGAGTTTAATTACAGTTGATTTATTAAACACTGTACAATTTAAAGTGTTACCCGTTACGCATAAAATAAAATCACATACACGTAATATTACTCCATTGCATGTCAGTTGTAATTTATTCTAAGAGGGCAAAGAAAGGATGTTAAGTCTCATTACTTAGTCAAGTTATTTTATAGTCAAAGACACAACAGAAAATTTATTTGTGAATTCTTTCGGGCCCTGTCAATTAACACAAACAGTGACACGATTGTTCCGACACCCACACATACACACACACACACAACTTTTATCTTCCAAACACACAACCCACTTTTATCCTCAACAGCAAACTACATACTATGACTCACATATTGTTAAGAAACACTGCTATATTTAAAAATGAAAACGTGCCCACCAGTGGCGACTGGTGCTTCAGATGACTGGGGGTTCACTTCTTTCAGTGCCGGATCTACGATATTTTCCGAACAGGGGCCGGAACTAGACTGTGCCCGCCTACGCTCCCCCCTCTACACGTCGATGTTTCGGCGCATCCCCCCCTTCCCCAAAGCTTAAATCTGAGAATTTTTTTGGTAAAAGGTACTGATCGTTGTCTATTTATCATTGTTAATAAATATATGAATATGCACATGAACACTAAAACACAGTACGTAACTAATTACACTGTTAAATGACTAACAAAATAAATCTGCTACGACGAAGTGACAAGCTACCTTTAGGTCACGTGACACTGTAAGCAGACCCCCTACTAATCGTAGACATGCGCAAAGACTGTCTCTTCCACCTCTTTTCAAGTAGTTAAATATTTGTTACAATGTAGAGTATAAATGTCATTTACCATCAAAATCGCGACACATTCGCAAAATCGTCCAAAAATGTGTGGCAAGTAACAATACAAAAGTCATTGTCGATCCGGTATCTGTTAAAAACAACTTTGGGGTAAAAAAATTGCTATTCTTGCAAGGTGAACTTTACTATTATTCCCTACCGTATGTTGATGCATCGTTACTTCATAGTTATAAGATATTTTGCCAAATATGATGTGTTTTTGATAAATCTTCAATGCGCCAAAAACAAGAAAGTCGGATGTTGCCTTCATGGAGGATTTGCCCATGCATAAGGCGAGGTGTGCAGTAGCTTCATTGTCTTTGGTTCGGGACCATTCGTGCGTAATCGCCAGAGCTCGAGTAGCCGGAAGCTGGTGTGTGTAGCAGCTCCAACGCCAGTATTAAAAGCGGCGCTTCCATTCGCCGTTCCGGCCGCGGGAGCGCCCATACGCTGCCTCCAGGGGTTCAGAAGAGAATTTGAACCTCAGCCGCGCATGCGGCATTCCAAAACTGCGGCCACTGTCGCCTATGTTAGGCGGCCGCACTACGATTCCAGTTCATTTTCCGGGTTTCACTAAACCAGTGAATAGATAGGGATCGCCGCCATTGGCGACCACACAAACTGCCAAATAATTTCGGACGGGCTTGAACAGCATCAAAAAACTGTCAGATATCTCCATTGGACAGCAAAAGCGCCATGTCTCACATAACTAAACCGATCAGATGAATCTTAGAGCAGAAAGTGAAGACCAAATTTACAACTCAAGCATTTTTTTCAGTAACTGACGGATGTTTTAGTAAAACTATAAATAACATTGTGTTGGGCCGGCCGCGGTGGCAGAGGGGACTGAGGCGCTTCAGTCACGGTCTGCACGGCCACTACGGTCGGGGGTTCGAATCCCCCCTCGGGCATGGATATTTGTGCCGTCCTTAGTTTTAGGTAGTTCAAAAGTAGTTTGTAAGTTTAGGGACTGATGACCCCTTAGTTAGTTAAGTCCCATAAGCTTAACAAACATTTGAACATTTGAACATTGTGTTGGAAACTATAAATACACTTCGTGGATCTGTTACTGGAAGAGTTGTGGTTGCTTTCAAAGCCAATAGAGAGCAAATTCCCTACTAATAAATAAATAAATATTGTGTCTATCTTACGTGTCTTTTTATATTGTCCACCTCGTGCTTATTATTCGATCCACACCGATCTGTCACTGTGCTAGGTAATTTGTGTTAACTCGTAAAAAAGCGCGAATATTTAAAAAAATCCTTTTAAATGCTTTTAAAGCTACCAGATAACACGAGAAGCTAATTTTCGTCTCTTTCATTTTTGCCTCTGGCCAGGACAGACTCATCGTTTGTTGAACTGTGATAATTTTTTTTTATTCTGGTTCCCAACATTTATTCTATCGTTGCTGATTAGCTGTCGTCGTTGTGAATTAATAAGTCTTATAATTTCTTCACCAAATTTAAATAAATACCGTCTGCACTATTATTACTTTGCTGTACTTACTTAAAAGCTGATCGCAGGTAACGTATAAACAACGAAACAGTCTAAATACTACCAACATTAAATCCAGTATTATCTACACGTACAACGAGAGTGAATACATGAAAATTTTTGTAGAATCTAAAACAAAATGTTTCGACAGTCCATACTGATTATTCTATAAAGAAAATGTGATTCGACATTATTAGTTCGACATTATTAGTGTACCTTCGTTTACGAGTGATTCGATTCGTACATGTTTCAAGTGTGGAACTGAGGCCCTTCAAAAACCTTCCACTGAAACAGATTTTTTGCACGTAAAGTGAAATACAAATGACGCGATTAACCGACCAATAATTTCATAACAATTTACGTCTTTTGCGAAAGGAATTAACCGATTCGCACAATTCGCCTGGTGCCAGATCTGATTAGTTGTTCAATAACGACGTCCCATATTTAGATTGGCTTTAAATCATGGAAATCCGACGGTGAAAAATAATTATTGGATGAAAAGCTTCGTTTTGAGTTTATCCATTTACCTACTTTCGTGCAACGCTTGAAACGATTCTTACAAGTTTAGAAGGTATAAGTGAAGCGGTACAAAATCCTCTCAGCTAAACAGTTCCTGGACGTATATTCGAACGCAGAACATGTAAATAGTACGATTAGTTGATCATTAATTTAATCCCAATTGACATGTTTTGCAAAAGCAATTAAATCGCTTAATTTGCATCGACTCCAGCTCCAGTTCGTCGTTCAAACTTCGCTTCTATACTGTAATATTTATTTACGAGGCATATGATTAATATGTTCATAAGCCATCGGTCATTTCTGTATTTATTACACACATGACTAATTTTGGCGTACTACGCTGCCATTTTCAAGTATTTACAACAAATATTACAAAATCAAGCATACTGAATATCAAATTTTTGAAACGTAAACTAAACTTTGACTTCCGATTTATGAAAAAGAATACTTCGTCGCGATTTTCATATGTTTACAACAATTATTACAAAAATAAACCTATTGAAAGTCAAATTTTAAAATAAAGCAAATCTTTGACTTCCCATTTGTGAACACTAACCAAAATTCTTACATTCGAAGGAGCTGTTGTAAACTTACGTTGCTCATCTAAACTGCTGATCCAAGTTATTGTTAATAGTAGGGTTGTGTTAGTTTCTAGACTGCACCGTCTTATTCCACCTGAAAACAAAACATCAAGTATAAACATTTGTCACTTCCTAAATTAACGGAAAAACCGAAAATCATTAAAATAAAACGAAATTTACCTTAGATGGAGTTTGTCGAATTATGCAATGAAGAGAAAAATATGCCAATTTTGCGTAATTTACGCAGTCTGTGATATTCCATATACAAATCTGTACATAAATGCTCTTTTAAGTTTCACAAAATTAAGCGATATCGTCATACAAGTAATACTCCATAGAAAATCCTTATCATACCAATTAAATCTTGTTCATTCTGATTTCACGTGCAAAATTAGACCTTCGTGTTGTAAGTATCACACAAGATCTTAGAAATATCAGTCACTTGATGTTAAATGTTTTGATTATTGTACGTGTCCTCTTTTTGATTGAACAGAATCTGAATACTAGTTTAAGAAATCGTGTCACTTTAGATTTTCTTCATTTTGATATTGTAAGAAATGGTATCAAAGAAGAAAATTATTACAGTTTTCTATTATGTAGACCTTGGGTCTTAAATCACTGAAGTAAGGGCATTCGTATATTTAACGATATTCTCTACAATTTAGATTTTTCGATATGTTGGTGGTAATCATTCAATTGTGAATCAATTGTAAACCACTTTATGTAGTAAATAGGATTGACAACGGATACATATGATGATTTTTGTAGTAATAAAAAACAACATAACTACTGTAGTCAGCGCCATCTAGTACATCGATGAAACATTTTGTTAACTAAAGATAAATGCTATAATTGCTCCATTCGGTGACCTCTTGTGGATTGTCACTAAATAGAATACAAATGAGACTGTGTAGTCTTCTTTCATCATTAGGAAATAAATGAACTATTCTTGTATTCAACACAAGGCAAATATGCTCTGTGTTTAATTTGTTCATATCAACTTTCTATTACAACACAGGTTTGATAACGATTTGCTCTCGAGTATTATTTGTATGACAATTTTGCTACTTCATCAAGCTTAAAAGAGCATTTAATTACAGATGTGCTTGTGGAATATCTGGGACTGAGTAAATTATGCAAATTTACATAATTTCTGACACAGAAGTCGACAAATTATACCTAAGGTAAATTATATTTATTTTTATGACTTAAGCAGTATTAATTTTCTTTTTTTGTGAATTAAGGAAGTGACAAATTTTAAAACTTGAAGTTAAGTTTTTTAGGTGAAATAAGATTCACCAATATGAAAAAGAAAAAACGTTGCAATATTTTTAATTCTATGAGAAATTATTTCGTTGGTAATTAGTCCCCAAGCTTACAGACTGCTAAAACTAAGTTACGGTAACCTAAGCAACACACACAAAACCATGTCTAAGGGAGGACTCGAATCTCCGACGGCAAGTAACATTGCGTGCGCTTATTAGCAAGGCGCCTTAGACCGTTCAACCACTCCAACATGCAAAATATGAAAATTAAAACAACCATACTACATGAAATAACAATAACTTAGCTTAGCAGTTTAGCTGAGCTACATAAGTTAACAACAGATTGTTCACATGTAGTAACTTTGATTAATTTTCATGAATGGGAAGCAAAGATTAATTTATTTCAAAATTCGAGATTGAATAGGTTGAGTTTTGAAATATTTGTTGCAAACATTTGAAAATGGTGACATTGTTTTCACTTTATTTTTTATAAATGGGAGGTCAAAGAATAGTTTTAATCTCTTTATTAATTTTGACATTAAAGAAGGTTGATTTTTTAATATTTGTTGTAAGTACTTGGAAACAGCGACGTAGTACGCCCTAACTAGTCATATGTCTAATAAACACAATAGTGACTGTTACTAATGAGCATAGAATTAATATGTGTCGCATATAAATTAAACCTAGACAGTTCCACTCCTGTCTGGAAATATGTTGGATTATAAAATAGTAAGACAGATGTTCTAATTGCCACGAACCTTTCACACCATGAACCTAACTCAAATACGAACCGAGTAGAAAGACCCTAAAAATTATGATTCACCCCTCGCAAATTGCCTTTAAAATGTACTTCTTTCAGAGCTATAACTCTGTATTGAAGTTTTCGTTATTTGCGTAGCAAGATCACTTATGATGACGGAAGTAATTAAGATATAAAATTGCACAATGGCTATGGGGAAAAATCGTTACTGAAGAAGCGAATATTGTTAACATCCAATATTAGTCTTACATGTTAAGAAGTCCTTTCTGATAGCATTTGTCTGGAGTGTAGCAATGTATGCCGGTGAAACGTGGACGATAAGGAGGACAAAAAGATGATAGAAGCTTTCGAAATGTGATGCTACAGACGAATAATGAGAATTAGATGGGTAGATCATGTAACTAATGAAGAGGTGCTTAAGCGTATTGGGGAGAAAAGGAGTGTCTGGTATATCCTCACTAAGAGAAGGGATAGATTTGTTGGAAGTGTGTGGGGAAAAAATGGTAGTCGGAGACCGAGGGACAAATACAATAAGCAAATTCAAAAGGATGCAGATTGCCGAACATATTCTCAGAAGAAGAGACTTGCACAGGACAGGATCACGTGGAGAGGCACATCAAACCAGTCTGCGGACTGAAGACCAGAAGAACAAGAACTGTATTCAGACACTATTGAGTGAGCTATCTTCTTGAAACTTTTTAAGGACCTTACTGCATCTTCAGGTAGTTATGTTGCCAGATTTGAACATACAAGCAGAAGTGGTTTATCCATACAACACAAATACCCTATGTTATGGTTCCACATCATCGCACTGCCAATTTTTCTCAGGAGAAGTAGTTTTAAATTGAGGTCAACAAGGCTGATCGAGATTATCTGCCATGAGTGTGTAGCTTTTTTTAGTGCTTGAAAATGCATACATCATAATTTTAGTGTACACATTAAAATTAATCCACAGAGTTTTATTTGTATGTTATGAACCATAGAGTTTTCCTTCTTTGTTTCTCTTTTTTTACTGATCAAATTTCCTATATGAGTCCACGAACTTCATTTTTATTAGTATGAATAAAACCGTATAGATGGCTGAAATTGTCTTCTTTTATAACGTCGTTTCATCGTCTGTTCTCATCAGATTTGCAATTAACACGAAAGGAACGCACATTTGTTTGCTATACAAACGAGCTTCAGAGGAAGTTTCAAAATAAAATTTAAAGGGTAAAACGCTTTTACTACTTCATTGCCAGTGATAAAAAATGTGTCCCTAGTAGGGGCGTGAACCAAACACTACGCACTACGCATTCTACCGTCGTTTACCTTACGTTCGAGTGGGAGCACTGTGCAGGACGTAGGAATAACGTCAGCGAGTTTCAAAGAGCTTAATGTCAGATACGGTTAGGAAAAGAGCATGTGTTCTTTTGCAGTTCTTTTTTTTTTTTTTCGATAATCAGCAATTCACTCAGTACTCTAAGCGATCACCCCTCTCCTCCTGACTCACCAATATAGCTAGTTACAAAACAAAGGCATAGATAATAACAGTATTAGAGAGATACACTGAGGAATGTAGTTTATAAGTAGAAAACGTCAGCTAAGAAAGTATTTTGTGATAGGTGCATGACGGAGCATACTTCTCCTACAGACTCACGAAATCTACAGCTTCATTCCAATCTTCACGAAATTTTGCACGCTTAACCTTCAAAGCAAAAGGAAGGTTTCATACGGTGCATGGATACTTTGCAACATAAAAATAAATACCTAAATACGTTGGTCGCGCCATAATTTGAGAACGGATCAACCGATTTCACAGATCCTTTTTTTTTTGTTTTTATTATTCTCAGAGCAAGGGTTGTATGAAATAAAACTGGAATATTTGAGAACAACAAAGTGTGTTTTTCAATGTGACCCTGCGATTCTATTGCATAAAAATCTATAATTGTGTTCCAATGTTGATGAAATTTTGCACACTCAGCCTTAAAAACAAGAGGAATGTCACTGTCTTTATAAAATTTCGTTCGATCCATGGTGGTGGGTACATAACATACGGAATTTTACAAAAAGCATTGTTTTACTCAAATCTTTATGAAATTTCGCGCACATGACCTTTAAACCATGAAGAAGATCACTGGGTACATAGGTGTTTGTATGGTACATGACAGAGGATACCTTGCAGGAAACTTTGCCGAGAGAGTGAAAGGTGGAAACTAAAAGAGAGATGGGAGAGAAAGAGATGAAAGCAGAGAGGGGGAAAGGGGATGTGGAGTACCAGAGTGCAGGATAAATAAACATCCGGGCAACGCCGGGTTTTCAGCTAGATTTATATAAAACTACGTAATAAAAATAATTATAAAATTGTGACAGGTAAATTTTAATACATTTTGTTAAGCGCAACAATGACGCAACCACTGTCCCATATTTTAATCTACATTTTAAGGAACATTTTTTTTTTTTTTTTTTTTTTTTTTAGCAGAGATAATTGTCACACAGTGACCGAAATGTAAACTAACCCTTGGCAAACTTTCCTTGTTACCTATGACTATATATAAAAAAAAACTATGTTAACAGCACACCTCTGTAATTTCGTTCTGTCTTTTTTTTCATCTGTTAGATCCCACTTATCGCACTTTTTTGTACGAGGGGTGTCCAAATGAATATGTACGAAGCGTCTTAACAATCAAACCGGTTGAAATTTGAATGTTCCACTTTGAGATAACGTAGTTATCTAGGAATGGAAGCATGTGTCCTAACCTCCCCATAAAAATCACAAGGCTGTGCCCTCAGCAGGCAAGGTGATACTCACCGTATATTTAGACGCCCATGGTCCTGCAGCACAGAAAAACCATTACCAGTGACGTCTACTGTGAGAGACTCTGTAGCCTACACAAGTCCATCAAGAGTAAACGGCCTGGGCTGCTCACGGAGAGAATGATTCTGCTCCATGACAAAGCGCGTCCACGCGTCTCCAGGGTCACACATACTGTACTGGCCAAGTTCAAGAGGGAGCAGCTTGAGCATCCGCCCTACAGCCTTGACATGTCGCTATGTGACTTCCATTTGTTTGATACGCTGAACATCTCAAAGGGAGTGGCTTCAACTTGGACGACGAACTGAAAGACACAGTAGAGGACTGACACTTGTCACAGCCACAGGATGTCTGGGAACAGGGAATCCTTCAGCTCGTTACACAAAGGGATAACTGTGTCAGGCCTCAGGTTACTACGTCAGTTCTGCGCACAGTTTCATTTCACTTCAACACACCTTTTATACGTGTTCCTGCATCACAACATCATTTCCCTTGGCCTTGCCGTTTCTCTTTCCTTCTTACATTGTCAGATTTTCACATTTATGAATGCAACTACATTGATACAGTCGTGTCGTTCAAATATCTAGGCATAACATTGCAGAGCGATATGAAATAGAACGAATGTAAGGACAGTTGTGAGTAAGGCGGACAGCCGAGTTCGGTTTATCGGGAGAATTTTGGGTAGATGTATTTCTTCCATAAATGAGACCGCGTATAAAACACTTGTACGATCACATCTTGCTCAAGTGTTTGGGACCCGCAGCAGATCAGTTTGAAGGAAGACATGGAAGCAGTTCAGAGGCGAGCAGCTAGATTAGAGCAATGCACGAGTGTCAGAGAAATGCTGTAGGAAAGACATTCTTTTAAGAAAATTTAGAGGGCCGGAATTTGTAGCTGATTGCAGAACGATCTTACTGCCGCCTACTTACATTTCGCCTAAAGATCAGAAAGACAAGAGAAATTAGGGCTCGTACAGAGGAAGATAGACATTATTTCTTCTCTCGCTCTGTTTGTGAGTGGAACAGGAACTAAAATGCCTAGTATTGGTACAGTGTATCCACCGTCAAACGCCTTGTGGTGGATTGCGAAGTATCCCAAATTCCTATTTATTTTCTTAAGTGTCTCTCGCTGTAGAGGTCGATATCATTGTCCGTAGTTATAGTTCTGTCTGATTCCTGATTTTATGTCATACTACCTTAATTCCCGCTCCTTCGCACGCGTAGAATGCTGGATGGTATAAATTGGTTCTTTCTACTTCTAAATATAAATTTTCATATATTTAGCTTTAAAAATGGTTTCCTAATCAAGTGTTTTGATACAACTTGCCATCCCCTAGTGCACAAGTGATGGAAGAATTCAAAACATCGAGATTTTTTTTTTAAATTCTAACCATGTTCCAAAGCCAAATTTTCTCATTTCTATCATCAAAAGAATGTAAGTAGCACCCTTATAATATTTTCGCTTGTTTCTCCCGCTTAGTGATTGAATTTTCAAAAATATTGAAGCACTTGTTTTTCAAATTTCAATCAAAATTTAAATCTGAAGTTTTGTATTTATTGCCTCAAAATTGCTTGAATAGTAATGTTTTGTCAAAATAAATAAATAAATTCATCCCTTATTTAACCCCCTTAGGGATGGGAATATCGAATAATAGCTAATGCCTACAAATTTCAACCGTGTGCGGTGCGTGCGGCCGATCGCCGTCGGGGGTTCGAATCGCTCCCTCGGGCATGGGTGTTTGTGTTGTCCTTAGGCTAGTTTACCTTAATTTAAGTAGTTTGTAAGCTACGGACTCATGACTGCGTAGTTGAGTCCGACAGATATACAAACAACAAACTTCAAGTTTCTATCGTCTTTAGATTCGCTTTCAGCGCCGTTTTCTGTCTTTTAGAATCGGACCGAGAACGCGAAATTTCTTTCTTCTGATGCGGCTCGGTACCACAGTGGTAGAGTGCCAAACTATAACTCCAAAGAACACGTGTTCAATCCACGACAGGTCCTAGGATTTTTATCCGGCACTTTCCACTTCTTTCACCTCTGGCAATGTCGCTGACGTGAAAAGTATGGAGTAGCACCGTGGTTCAAAACCCATGTTAAACTGTAGGTCCCTCTATAACTGGCTGTGTAAATCAGTTCGAATGTCGCAGGAAGGCAACAGCATACGACCTCCAAATAGGACCATGCCTAGTAAAGCACTGTAGTGTTCAAACCAATCTTCTGATTGTTGACTGATTTAACTATTATGCTTTGTCATCTTTCTTTGTAGTTTTACTTTTAAAACCGTAAAATACACTTAATTTTGCCGGCCGCGGTGGCCGAGGGGACTGAGGCGCTTCAGTCACGGTCTGCACGGCCACTACGGTCGGGGGTTCGAATCCCCCCTCGGGCATGGGTATTTGTGCCTTCCTTAGGATTAGATAGTTCATAAGTAGTTTGTAAGTTCAGGGACTGATGACCCCGTAGTTGAGTCCCATAGACCTTACAAACATTTGAACATTTGAACACTTAATTTTGTTTATACGTACGTTTTCGTAGAGAAACAACTGAAGAACGTCTGTTGTCAACAATTACCGCCCAATCTCACTTCTGACAACCTTGTCCAAATTCTTGTAAATGTAATGTGTTTTATAGTAGTTTCACACATAGGTAAAAATAAAGTTCTGACAAAATGTCAGTTTGGTTTTCAGAAAGGCTTTTCAACAGAAAATGCATTATATACTTTCAACAATGAAATATTAAATGCTCTGAATAACCGAACATCACCTGTTGAGATTTTTTGTGATATCTCCAAGGCTTTGGATTGTGTAAATCATGGAATTCTTCAAGATAAACTAAAGTACTCTGCTATGAATGGGGCAGTGTACATATTGTTTAAATCATACCTAACAGGAATAGTGAAGAATGTTGACATAAGTAGTACACATAATATGCAAAAAAAAAAAAAAAAAAAAAAAAAAAAACAAAAAAAAAACAGCTGATTCCTCAAACTGGGGAACAATCAAAAATAGGATGCCACATGGTTCGGTCTTGGGCCCTTTGATGTTCTTAATAAATATATATGACTTGCCATTCTATATTCATGATGATGCAGAGCTGGTTCTTTTTGCTGATGATACAAGTATAAGTTATCTCACGTGACAGGCGAGAACTAACTGAAGAAACTGTAAACGACGTCTTTCAGAAAATCATTAAGTCGTTCTCAGCAAATGGATTATCATTAAATTTTGATAAAACACAGTACATACAGTTCCAAACAGTAAATGGAATGACACCATTAATAATTACAGGCTTTGATCAGAAATCTGTAACAAAGGTATAATATTCAAAATTTTAGGTGTTTTCATTGATGAGGGGTCGAACTGGAAACAACACATAGATCTCCTGAAACCCTTGAGTTTGGCTACTTATGCTATTAGGGCAATTACAAATTTTGGTGATATACATCTCAGTAAAGTAGCTTACTATGCCGATTTTCATTCTCTGCTTTCGTATGGCAACATTTTCTGGGGTAATTCATCATTGAGTGAAACAGTATTCATTACACAAAAGCGGGATAAACAGAATAATGCTGGAGCCCATCCAAGATCATCCTGCAGACATTTAAAGAGCTAGGGCTCTTGATAGTAGCTTTACAGTATATATATTCACTTATGAAATTTGTTATTGCCAATCCCACCGAATTCAAAAGCAATAGCAGTGTACATAACTATAACACTAGGAGACAGAATGATCTTCACTATTGAAGGCTAAATCTACCTTTGACACAGAAAGGGGTGAATTATGCTGCCACAGAAGTCTTTGGTCACCTATCAAACAGCATCAAAAGCCTGACAAGTAGACAACTAGTATTTAAAAATAAATTAAAAGAATTTCTGAATGGAAGCTCCTTCTACACTACAGATGAATTTTTAGACATAAATTAGTAAATCTGAAAAAAATTGTCATGTAATATTTAGTACAAAGTAATAATTTTCAAAGACACGTTCCACATTATTACGAATTGTCGTATTCATGATATATGAAACAAGTACTAATCTAATCATCACGCTTCGAAGGCATCACGTTTCGTTGTACATGACTTCATTGCTATTATAGGGTCTAAAGTTATCGCTGGTCTTCAGTCAGAATTTTCTATAAGCTGACGAGTTTCAACCACTATATCTTCCACCCTCTTATAGCTATCGACACAGAACTGCTATGGTGTGCAACGGGAAACTTTGTACTACAACAACGCAGATAGTACGTTTGTCTCTATTGTATTTTTTTCTGAAATATTGACACCCACACGTAGAATTTTATATAAGTCGGTAACTTTCCCATATCTTCCACCCCGTTACCGTTATGAACCTTGTACTACCATAGTGCACAGTGGGAGACTGATACCAACTACCACGTACAAACACTGTGCGTTTGCGATGTATCGTTTTGGTTGCAGAATGAAATATAGGCACAAACACGTTAATTTTCCGAAGGAACATACATTTTTGATGGAACCGCAGCCATATATATGATATTAAATAATCAATTATTTTCTCTCCATTTGCGAGTTCTGCCGACAATAGCTACATTGTTAAAGATGTTCTATTTTTTGGTGATGGTAAGATAGTCCTCTCACCCTCGCGGGATTCACACTAAATGTGTGCTAGCACTGTGGGAAAGTAGGCAAATGTGACAAATGGAAGATTGGGTCTAGCTGGGGAGCGTGTTCGGGTGGCAGAGTGGCAGTCTGCTTTAGGCAGCGGTGCGGTGAGGTGGACGTGTTTACGTCCCGCCGCGGAGTCTCGGGCGCGCGCACGGCTGTTTACCGTTTGTGTTTCTCGCGAGTGACTACTTATTGACACGCAATGGAACACTCGTACAGGAAAGCAACTATCAAGATCACTTTCACGCCTGGATACGCCCGACCCAAAGCATTTGAAATCGAACGTTTCATAGAGGAAGAGCTAAAAATCGATCCCGAGTATGTGATTGGAATTCATTTCTCTATCACGAGCAGTGTAGTATATCTGAAATTGAGCAACGACACAGTATGTGACAAACTTGTACGTGACCATGCGGATGGATTAAAATTTAAACATGCCGATGGCAATGTTGGAACAGTTTCGATCGACCACGCAGGAATCCGCACTATAAGAGTCTTTGAGCTGCCCTTCGAGGTTCCGGAACATGTAGTGGTCAATGCCTTACAACCGTATGGACGTGTTATCAGCCATGTTCACGAAAAATGGACCACATTTGCGAAATACCCCGTGCTGAATGGGGTGCGACAAGTATGGATTGACCTTACAAAGCACGTTCCGCCTTACCTCACTATCGGAGGTTGCAGAGCCATAATTATATACGACGGTCAGCCCAAGACCTGTTCTGGCTGCGGCAAGGAGGGCCATCTACGTTCGCAATGCATCCAAAGGAGGATCACACAAGTTCCGGCGGGCGAAACTGCACCACCACCCACGACCGTTTCTATGCCTCTTACCTACTCTGCCGTTACTCGACAAGATGTTCCGTCTCACGATACTGAGTATCAAGTGGTGGATGATTCCACAGTAGAGGTGACACAAGATGATGACAACGCTGCCAAGATGACAGTCGTGGAACTCGCTCCAGACCAACCACAACAGACTAATGTGGCTACAACGGAGGCGTCTATGGACGTCGATCGGCTGGTGCCACCCACGGCCGCTTTTGTGCCCAACGCACCGGACGACCAATCCTCTGCACAGGATGCGGATGCGGATGTACGACAACGCAAGCAGAGATCCCCCAAACGACGGAGGAAACGACGTCGCACACCATCAGATGATAGTTTCCTACGTACAGACCGGGCAGATGATGAGGACGCCACGATGGAGAGTACCGGAGCCTCTGACGACGAACAACATCACAATGCTGAACTTGAGGACCCAGGACACACCAGTGAGACCATCTCTGACGTCCCGCAACAAGTCCAACAACTTCGCACGATAAACGAAAATACGGTGCCAGCGGCTGTGGCTGCAAAGTTCCGGACACAGGGCCCCTCTTGGACAAGTGAACTCGACGACGTCGATGAAATCCAGGCTCCGCTAACCGCGAGCACCGCGGCTGCGATGACACCGCCCACGGAGTCCCGTCATAACTAAAGTTTGCCGCTTCACTGCCACCACCGAAGGAGAACGCGCCAGCAATAACAATGCACGCCCAACAACGAGTAGGACAGCAACAAGCCTACCGCATAGCATCCATCAACACCAATAATATAAGGTCGCAAATCACGACTACCCTCCTAAAGGATATGCTGCGCGCAGCAGACATAGACATCGCTCTATTACAAGAAGTATACGTCGGCGACTTCCCGTCTTTCTATGGCTACAACATCTTCATGTCACCAGCTTCAGACACTGGTAGCGGCGTAGCGATGCTCCTAAAGGAAGGTCTTGTAGCGGAGGATGTCATATACTTACCATCGGCACGAGGAATGGCTATAACAGTACTTGGAGTGCGCTTTATCAACATCTACGCACCGTCCGGCTCGGACAAACGAAGAGAACGATCCCACTTCTTTGCCGAAGAAATAGCTCCGCTCTTTCTAGGGCGACACGCTGAATGCATCCTTGGCGGCGATTTCAACTGTGTGCTGTCGCCGAAGGACCAGTTCCCACACTATAATCCATGTCCAGAATTGAGAACTTTAACACAGGAACTTCGGATGGTAGATACGTGGGAATATGTACATGGAGATCGAACCGGGTACACTTACGTAACCAGCCATTCCGGCAGCCGCATAGATCGCGTCTACGTTACGCGCTGCCTCCAACGTGACATCCATGACGCAGAGCTATGGCCAGCGGCCTTCACTGACCACTCGGTTTATATCTGCACGATCGGCCTCCAAAGACAACAAGTGTGGCGAGGCCATGGCATATGGAAGATGAACGTGGCCCATCTTAAAGCTCCGGAGTGTCATCAAGTTATTGAAGAAGTTTGGAATAATTGCGTAAGGCGACGACGGACTTACCCTACGACATTAAGATGGTGGTTAGAAAGCACAAAACCGGCGATACGGGGTGCATTCATTGCGTTGGGGCGCGAACAATCACGGTGGAAATGGCAAACTTTAAACTTTTATTTCACTATACTAAGGGAATGCACATATCAGGCCCCTTCACCGGATGACAAATGATGTTTCAACGAGCTAAGGCTAAAATCGTCGCTCTTATGCGCTCTCATCTGGCAGGTGCAGCGGTCCGTGCGAGGACAATGGATCGTGTTGCGGGTGAACATCCATCGATGCACCATATTATTCAGGAACGTAAGCGACGTCGCAGGGGCCTAATACATACCGTTGACACTGATGATGGCTCCCATCTCACGTCACAAAATGACATAGCATGTGCCTTCGCTGATTATTATACCCGATTATACAACGCAGAAGAACTAGAGCGGGAGGCCCTCCATGAAGTCACTAACCCGCTATTCGGGACTCTAGATCAAGAGGCGCAAGCGATACTGCTGGAGGACATTACTGAGGACGAAGTGATCGATGCCATAGGCAAGGGCGCACTCAATAAGTCGCCAGGGCCTGACGGAATACCTTTGGAATTTTATCGGGCTTTCCAACACTTGATTGCTCCCTATTGGACGGAAATTTGTCGGGAACTCATGTCTCCTGAAGAGCCACTTCAGCCAGCATTTGTAGAGGGCGTCATCATCCCAATACCTAAAACATCACGCAGCACAAGAATCGGAGAATATCGCCCCCTAACACTACTTAACTGTGATTTCAAGATTTTCACTCGACTGATGGCGACACGAATTAAAAAAGTTCTGCATCGCGTGGTGTCATCAGACCAGACATCCCTCGGCAGTGACAACAACATCCAGACGGCGCTTAGTGAATACCGAGATTCGATCGCACTGGCGAAAGCATTTCGTCTACGTGGAGCTCTGATTTCTACAGACTTCGATCGTGCTTTCGACAGAGTCAGCCACACCTACATTAAGGAACTGATGACGCAAATGAATTTCCCGCCGCCCTTCATAACTATACTGATGCGACTACTACATGGGGCTCCTTCTAAAGTGCTTGTCAACGGACGGTTGGTTGGGCCCCTAACTATCCAGCGATCGATTCGACAAGGATGTCCTTTGTCCACGATCATATATGCCATGGCTCTTGAACCACTTCTCAGCGGCCTCCGTCAACGCCTGACAGGGATTACGATGCGTGGCTACACATTTCGTTGCAAAGCATATGCCGACGACCTTATATTGGTGGTGAGAAACGGCAACGACGTTAACGCGGCTTTGGACTGGATCAATCGATACGGTGCCGCTACGGGTAGCCGTATGAATGTGGCCAAATCCGTCGCCCTGAATATAGGTACAGGACTACCTGCCGACTGCGTAGCCCCATTCCCGTTACGGGACAGGATCAAGTATTTGGGAATCGTCTTCACGAATGATGTACGACGATCGATCGCGCTCAACTTCAAGAGGTTGCTCATAACCATACGAAATGGTGTCAAAGCGAACGCACTGCGGACATTAAATATGATTCAACGCGTCATTTATATAAATACATACTTGGCGTCGCGCATTCCACATTATGCACAAATTCTACCGATGCCAAAGATGATCGCCCGAAGCATACTGGCAGCGTTTGGATACTTTGTCAGCATGGGAGCCCTATTCAAGATCCGGTATGAGGCTCTGACATTACCAACTCGTAGAGGTGGCCTCGGGCTTGTTCACGTTCACGATCGATCGGTGGCGTTATATATTAGCGCGACATTGAAAACATGGAGAAGACAGCACAAGAGTCTGTCAGGAATCTTGGTAGACGAACTGGCGCCAGCTTCTCGGCAAACGCCGGTGATGGTGCAGAACATTTCTTCACCGTTTCAACATATCAGAAAGTTTTTCCTTGAATATAGCTATATTATGACAGAACTCCCAATAAATAGATCTCCGACAGCGCGCGACATCTACCGGATACTTACGAGCAGGCGCCCCGCCAACCCTGTGGAAGCACGGCACCCCACGATCCACTGGCCGGTGGTATGGCGGACAGTTCATCATGCCACACTTGACACGGAAACAAGAACGACATGGTACATGTTGGTTAACGGTAAACAAGTTACTCGATCCCGCCTGCACGCCATCAATATGGTGAACACTCCGTTATGCCAAGTATGCCAGGTTCTAGACGACGATGCTCATCGTCTCATGTGCGAGCCCTCTGCGGAAGTATGGCGGCTGGTGACGCAGATGATTGGCTTTCTACTGCGCGTCGGACAGCAAAATATCGACCCAAAGATTGTCCTTTTTCCAGATAGAATGTATTACCCGCGAGCCAAAACGAACGCGGTGACGTGGATTCGAGCCCAGGCGGTGTATTATTTGCATCGCGACGGCGCGAAGCATGTGCCGGACTTCTGGAACCATTTACAAGAACAACATATGGCGCTGATACGGAACCCGAAGTATCAACAATATTTTTCTAATTTTCTGGGGAGTGCGTTACGAGATCCTCCAAGGAGCTGGAATGTCCGGGGTATGAGAAGCTGATATGATAACGATGAAGAGGCATATGATGAACTTGATGAAACGGTTACCTCTTACAACAAAACGAGAAGACGTGCCTGGTGGCAGAAGCACTGGAGTCGACCGCCCGGAAACTCACTCCCCACAGAGAGTTTTCTTTACTTTACTGTTTTTAGTTTTTAGTTGTGCACGGACACGCTAAATCCGTTAGTATAGAGCGCAAATAAAAATATATGTATATAAAAAAAAAAAAAACAAGAGAGAGAATACCCTAAGGGGGGTGACAGGCGCGTGGAAAATAATACAGAAGCTTTTATTTCCTTATTCAACTTTTCTATGTCTGCCAGGAAAAGGCTGTTTTATTTTGATGAAGTTGAAATAATAAAACAAAATAAAGAATGCATACATCCCAAAACCCACACCCCACTCCCTTAAAAAAAAAAAATTAAAAAAAATGCGGGATTGAGGCGCTTCAGTCACGGTCCGCATGGAAAAAAAAAATAAAAAAAAAGTGGTTAGGGCGACCGCTCGCGAATAGCGGGAGACCCGGGTTCGAGTGCCGGTCCGGCACAAATTTTCGTTTATCACCAAAAAATAGAACGTCTTTAACAATGCAGAACTCGCTAATGGTGAGAAAATAATTGATTATTTGACATTAATTCAGGGCCGGCGCAAGCCCAAGTGCCGCCCCCTGCGAGCTGCTAAATTGCCCCCCCCCCCCCTCCAACCCCACGATTTTTTGTTTTTCAAAACGCTTGTGGAATTTCATTAAAAACAAAGGTATAGGAAATGTCAGCAATCAATCGCAAATTTTGTTTTTACTTTTCAGATCTACCTAGGTTTCGGCCGCTGAGTGGCCAGTCTCAAAAGCTTTTAATATGTGTCAACCACCAGGTTGACAGTTACGTTCAGCATGACGGTATAGACGTAAACATAAAGCATTGAGAATATCCACACTGCACCCGAAATATATGTAGATCTGGAAAGTAAAAACAAAAAATGCCACTGATATGTGACATTCTCTACAGATTTGTACAAAACAGTCGCTGGAAACCAGCTCAAAAATAGAGTTAAACCTGATTGAAGAAATACAGCTAATTTTAACAAGCCTTGTGAATTTACGAAAATGTTCACATATGTGTGAAATGTTGTGGGACTTAACTGCTAAGGTCATCAGTCCCTAAGCTCACACGCACACTACTCAACGTAAATTATCCTAAGGACAAAAACACACACTCATGCCGGAGGGAGGACTCGAACCTCCGCCGGGATCAGCCGGACAGTCCATGACTGCAGCGCCTTAGACCGCTCGGTTAATCCCACGCAACATGAACTTACAAAATTAACGTAAATAAATATTTTTCAATTGTTGTGAACAGATAATGTATTCAACGGAAAACCGTATACAGTAAATAAATGTTGGCAAAGTGATAGTGTGCGAGAAGTAATGTCAAACAAAAGTCCCGGTCCGAGTTTAATTGTAGTTCATGCAGGCGCAGACAGGTGTTTCATGACTCAAAAACCAAAACGTTTGACTATCAGTCAGAAACGGGTAGCAGAAATTTAAAAAATACGTCGAAACCCAACTTATGCCAGGTTTACTACCAATGTATTTATCCCTTGTAATTACTCGCTGCGTATTTACCCATTCGGAATACATCTAGTCATTGTAGGTGTTGGACATGTTTGACTAGTAATGTTCAACCATTTTTATTCATAATGTGGGAAGAATAAAACACTCGGAAACTGCCATTGAAGGGCTTAGCAAAATTACTGGAGGCTTAACACATAATCGCAGTATCAAACATTGCATTTGAAATTCCAAATTAGATTTCGTCTCCTGCAATATTAGTTGTGAGTAAACACAAGGCGCGTAAGAGACTGGCAACGATCTATAAGAATACTGGCATGTACCACAGACTCGTTCCTACGGCGTAAACACGACGGTGCTGCCACAGTGGCAAGGAAGAAATTAGTCCTCAACATGGTCGATCGGCAGGTAGTCGAAGCGCCTTGCCACAGTTCCCGAAGCCGCTCCTTCCGAGGTTTGCTTTTGAATCCTCTCTTGGCATGAATGTTGAGTTTGTCCTACAAAAATAAAAAAAGGGCGTCGGCAGATTTGCCGCCCCTCGGAAAGTGCCGCCCCGTGCGGCCGCACGTTTCGCACGTGCCTTGCGCCGGCCCTGCATTAATTATTATATATATTAAGATTATTTCACACGTCTTCATGCAGTGCCACAATAGTACTATTTCCTGTGTAAATCTCCCGCATAGATCCTTGATAGTCCTCAAATGTTACTTGGAATTATACTGCGTCGTAAAGTCGCTGTTTTGAGTGGATGGCGTGGACTGGTTTCCGCTGTAATTGTGTCGACCGGACTGGCCGCTCAGCCATTCAGACGTCCAGCCGTTAACATCTCCGCAGTGGCGGCCCCAAAGCACCTGTCGCGTGGGCTGCGAGAGGCCGAGACGTCCGTGGGAAAGCCGCCTGTCCGCTCTGGGGCACGACGGCCGCACTGCCGCCGTCTCTTCTAAAAGCTTCCGTGGCCCAGTGTCCGTAAGGAGCTGTCAGACAACTAGGCAACAACTGTAGCTAGTCACCACGTTATTCAGAGCTCGAATAAATACTGTGTGCGTACAGTCGGCTGCTACACGCGATGTGACTACAAACAGATTTTTTTACAACTGCCCTTTGCTTCTTCTCGTATCGACATTAATGAATTCGTCATGTTGATTCCTTGCACAGGCGCCTGTCAGCTGTGTTACAGTTGTTTTCCTGTCACATCTACATATGAAGTATTCAAAATAACGATGTTAAGAAAACTGCGAAGGCTGACTTTCTAATGGAGGTAGTGTATAAATTTTATACTAATGAAAGAGTCGCTGACAAGTAATGCTACTTTCTGTTACTAATTTTCATCGCTTAGTTTTTCATTAAATGTATTTTGAGCCTTTACTGCCAAATACTTTCCACCTGTACTGTCTTAGGTGATTAGACAGACAGAGTGTTAAAAAGTTAGAAGCTTTATAGTAGTAGTAGTAGTAGCAGCAAGAAGAACAAAGACAATTAAATATGTAGTGGAGCCAACAGTGTTAGCTCAGTCATAGAAAGATCGACAGTATTATAAAGGAAGAATTTCTGATGTTCTACAAAATTACTGAGGTACTAAACGGCTTTCGGCTTCTTAGGCCATCATCAGGTAACAACTGAATGTCGCTAACATATGTTCACAGATGAGAGACTTACAAAGACATTATTACCACAGTTGATTAAAAATGATACGTTCACAAGAAAGTGTGACATTTTTATGGCACTAAATTACATTTACTGAAGTACAAATCTTAAAATCTGGCCTTTATACTCAGAGGTTAAAAGTTGACATATTGAATATTTTCCTTAAAATAGTACTAAAACTCCAAAATGGGATGCATTTAACAAACTAATAAATAGTAGTATTGATAACTAAAGCTATTTTTTGTAGAGGAGTATCATTTAATACTAAACTGTCGTCCTGTGCCATACGATTATTGTTTTCCAGTATTTCAAATAGTATCAACTTTCTGCTTTTCTCGAGAAAATGTAAGATTTGACAGTGTGCATCGTAAGTATGGTTTTCTATGAGCAGATCAGCAAAGGTTGTATCTTTCGCTTTAACCTCCAGCTTCTCTCATGTTTCGATAATCTGATAACTACTAACCAATATACACATCTCTACAATGTCTGCATGTCATCATATACACATACTCTACGCTAGCGTTTAATTTCGTCTTTTCTATTGAATAAACAGTTGTGTTATAAAATTCAGATCTGTGATTTCCAGATTTTAGCTTTTTATTAAGATGATCTCAAATTTTGCCTAAATGGGGGGGGGGGAGGGGGATGAATATGAGGAATATTTCCTTTTCGACGTTATTATCAAGTTCTGTCAGGCACCGACGGATAACTGAATTAATTTAAAAGTTCGGTAGGGCAAAAGAAGTGAGAAGAGAACATAAAGCATCGGCAATATGTGATATTCTGTTTTGAGACATTCTCTTCATAAAAAGAGATGCAGGCAACTGTCGTGCTATCTCTCTCACATCGACAACCTATAAGATTCTGCCAAAAATTGTGCTCACTAGGGCAGAGGAACACTAAACCCACGAATGGAAACATATCAAGGACGTTAGTGGAAGGAGAAACTAGGTGTCGAACAGATGCTGCATCTAGATACATCGTTTTATATTTGAAGCTAAGGAATAAAGATTATGTAATGACCTTCGAGAATTTCACAAAGGCGTATGATTGGATTGATCAGACCACCGTGATTAGGATTCTAGATAGCCTAGACAAGAAAAGCAAAGCTATCTTCCAACAAACTTTGATCACTACCACCTCAAAAGTGAAATTCACATGATTTTGAAGTAAAGACTGGGAAAGGCAAGACGTGGTCTTTCACCTCTGCTCTTCAACTGAGCTCTCGAGAAATTAATTCATGAGTAACGCAAATAATTGAAAATTAAGTAGTTGAAAATGGTGTAAGGCTGGTATACAGGAAGCAAAATCTTCAGATTGATTGCCTAGCTTTTTAACTTGATCCTGCATATTGAAAATCGAAAGTGCCAAAGTTACCAAAAATAAACGAAACGTATATTTGTTCCGGAAAGCAGATAGAAGTAAAATACACAGCTTCTTGACAGATAGCCTCCACTCGTTTCTAACACTAAATGTAGGGGTAGACCAGATGTGGCTCAAATTCAAAGAAGTTGTATCGACAGCAATTGACAGTTTTATACCAAAGAAATTAATAAAAGAAGGAAGTGATCCTCCTTGGTACACAATACAGGTCAGGACACTGTTGCAAAAGCAACGGAAAAGGCGTACTAAATTTAAACGAACACAAAATCCCCAGGATTGGCATCCTACACAGAAGCTCGAAATTTAGCGAGGACTTCAATGCGAGATGCCTATAATACTTATCCCAACGAAACTCTTTCTCGAAAGGTGACTGAAATCCCTAAGAGATTTTGGTCATATGTTAAATATACTAGGGGCAAAACACAAACAATACCCTCACTACGTGATAATAATGGCGATCCTGCCGATGATAGATCTACTAAAGCAGAGTTACTAAACATAACTTTTAGAAACTCGTTCACCAAAGAAGACGAAACCAATGTCCCAGATTTCGAATTACGAACAGAAGCCGTAGAAGTAGATATTATCGGAGTAGTAAAGCAACTAAAATCACTTAACAAGAACAAGTCTTCTGGTCCGGATTGTATACCCATTAGATTTCTGTCTGATTATGCTGAAGCGATAGCTCCTTAATTAACAGCCGTATACAACCGCTCTCTCATAGAAGGATCTGTAACAAAAGATTGGAAAGTTGCACAGGTCACACCTATATTCAAGAAAGGCAGTAGGCGTAACCCACTAAACTACAGGCGTATTTCATGACTTCAATTTGCAGTAGGGTTTTGGAACACATCCTGTATTCAAATACTATGAATTATCTCGAACAGAGTGATCTATTGGCCCAAGGTCAACATTGATTTAGAAAATATCGTTCATGCGAAACACAACTAGCTCTTTACTCACACAAAGTGATGTGTGCTATCGACAAGGGTTCACAAATTGATTCAGTATTCCTTGATTTCCAGAAGGCTTTTGACACCGTACCTCACAAACGGCTTTTAATCAAATTGCGTGGTTACGGTAAATCGCCGCAAATTTTCGACTGGATAGGGGATTTCCTGTCAGAGACGACACAGTTTGTAGTAATCGATGTAAAGGCATCATCGACTAAAACGGAGGTGACTTCGGGCGTTCCACAGGGTAGTGTTATTGGTTCTCTGCTGTTCCTTATTTACATAAACGATTTAGGGGAAAATCTAAGTAGCTCTCTCAGGTTGTTTGCAGATGACGCCGTCATTTACCGTCTAGTAAAATTATCTGAAGATCAAAACCAACTGCAGAACGATTTGAATAAGATATCAGTAGGGTGTAAGAATTGGCAGTTGACTCTAAATAATCAGAAGTGTGAAGTCGTCCACATGAGTACGGAAAGAAATCCGTTAAAACTTGTTTACATGATACATCAATCAAGTGTGAAGCCGTAAACTCCACCAAAATACCTTTGAATTACAATTACTTCTGACTTAAATTGGAAAGAACACGTAGATAATGTCGTGAGAAAGGCGAACCAGAGACTGCGTTTTATTGGTAAAACCGTTAAAAGACGCAACAGAAGTACTAATGAAACTGTATACACTACGCTCGTCCATCCTTTTTTGGAGTATTGCAGCCCAGTGTGGGATCCTTATCAGGTGGGTTTGACGGAGGACATCGAAAGAGTCCAAAGAAGGGCACCTCGTTTCGTATTGTCACGATACAGGGAAGACAGCGTTACGAAAATGATACAGGGTCTGGGGTGGAAATCATTACAACAACGGCGATTATCGCTGCGGCGTGGGATACTTACGAAACTAAAATCGCCCACATTCTCCTCCGAATGCCAAAATATATTGTTGACTCCCACTTACATTGGTCGAAATGATCATCAGAATAAAATACGAGAAATCAGAGCCCGAACGGAGAGATTCAGGTGTTCATTCTTCCCGCGCGCTATTCGAGAATGGAATGGGAGGTAGAATAGTATAACGGTGGTACGATGAACCCTCTGCCAGGCAGTTAAATGTGATTTTCAGAGTATCCCATGTAGATGTAGATGTAGATTTCTCGGATTCTCTAGAAACAGCTAACACATTAATATACAAGCGCAGAAGAAAGACCTTCAAATTTAATTTGAGAAATGTGACTTGATACACAATATGAAGTCACTGTCAAGAGAGCTTGTAGTGGGTTCATACAAAATAAAGCGAGTAGAAATGTTTAAATATCTGGCAGAATGTATGAGAACCAGGTTGTCAAAGAAAGAAATTTTCATGTTATGCATGAATGAACCATTTAACCAACCATATTTACAACAAAAGATCAATATCTTTCAGTGAAAATCTGTGACAGTAGTGTACGGTTATTCATACGGATGTTTTATATGCCTGTGAATGCCTAGCAATCATTTGAAAAGTATAGAATATAATTGATGTCATTCAGGAAAGACGGACTATGTTTTATGTACATGTGACTCGTATGAGCCACGATAAACCTTATGAACCGCATCGCATCCTACTTTCAGGAGGAAAAACTAAAATGAGCTCGGTGCACTGAGGTGGACAGAGGTCTCTAACAAGTGGGGATTACTTGTAATGACATCATGGAGTGCGTCCCACTCAAGAAGAAACTTCAGACGTGTCAGAGTTCCCAAGAATATACGATCGTAAAAAAGTGTGGAATCAAGAGAGAAGAGAACTACACCGAGAACGAATGCTGGGGCATCTTAGGAAAGCCATACACAACAAGTGTGCTCTATTAATTTCTTAGTATGTGCTGAGACTGGAAATGTAATCGGCGTGGAGAAAATAATAAGTAATGGGAGCCTGGTCTAATTATTGAAGTTCTCGAAAGTGGGCAGTAATTCTGCTATAGTTCGACCCACGACCAATGGTGGGTTGTGCGTATAGAGACAAAGATCGGAAAAGCATCTTCGCCGGTTTCAAGCGACAGTTGAAGTACGCGTATACATGTATTTTGCGCTTGAAGGAACCTTTTCGCATGCAAATAATAGATCTCGCTTACTTAGTAGTTTTGTTGCATGCCAGCACTATCAGGGATGACAACTTGCAACAGATAGAATAAAATCCACTGAATAACTCGCTACAATCGAGTTTAATTTCTGAAATGTCTTCGAACAGAGCCTGAACTCAATCACCGTCGTTCCTCGTTGCAGCTATAGAGCACAATAAAAGACAGCCACACGATACTTTTGTAACGAAAAAAATGTTAAATAAAACAAACTTACTTAAACAAAGATCGCTATTCATTTGCTGTTTTTTTTTTTATTATTATTATTATTATTATTATTATTATACCGGTTTCGATTAACTATGTCATCATCCTTTTTCTTTTTTTCATACAATGTTCTCCTATATTTACTAAAATAAAGAGTTACTTGTGAAAGTGTAATATAAGAAAAAGAACATTGTCAAACGTAAAAAAAAAATTGTATCACCAAAGTGGATCGTCATCTGCATTGCAAATTAAAAAATTGTTTGTGTCCTTGCCACAATTTTTAAATGTGCAATGCAGACGACGATCTGATGCAAATTTTAATCGTTTGACAATCTTATTTTTCTTCTATTACATTTTTACAAGTAACTCTTATTTTAGCGAAAATAGGACACCATTGTATATAAAAAAATTCTGAGTATGATGACATAGTTCATCGAAACCGGAAAGAAAGAGTAGGCAAATAAACTAGCTATCTAGCTATCTTCGCTGAAGTCAGTGTGTTTTATATAAGTTTTCGATCGCTCTCCATAAGCGTAATATACCACCTAAATATAAAAAATGTTAAAAATAATGAATAATGATCATATTATACCTACTTAGTATCTTGAAACTGACGGATTTTGTAGCTGCTAAACAGCTTTTGCTGTAATTATAACTCTTCTGTTTTCAAAAAGTGGAAGCGTGTGGAGAACTTGCGGTGTAGGAACCATCTTGCAGATACCATCTTTTAGTTGACAAAACGTTTCCTGGGCGGCACAGTGACGCTTTAAAAAATCTATTTTACTCCTGAGCAGGAGAAGTAAGAAAATTACAAAGTCGTACGACTCGGAACGCTGTATATAAGCACCTATGTTTCGGATGTATGAAAAAACAGCTACAAACCTTTAAATTCAGATTGTAAGTCGTTAACCTTAACGTTCAGACTACATACAGCAAATTCATCCTGCAGTAACTTAAAAACTTACTGGTTGAAACATTACAAAATACTGTTGAATTTTCATCTACATAGGTACTCTGCTAGTCATATTGAAGTGAATGGCAGAGGGCTAAGCATATAGATTTATTAAAAAAAAAAAAAAAAAGAAAGGCATTTTCGGAAACTGTATATAGTTACAGGGAATCGATCTACAGTAACGGTTTCAGGTTTTTTTCATCGTAAACAATAGTAATTCCAGACTATTCAATAATTTATTAAATAGTGTTAATTGTGTCAGAAAAGGACACTTCTGTTGGCCAGGTTTCTGCGTTATGAAAATAACGTTTAAGGAAGTAAATTCAAATGAAAAGTGTGCCAAGATCGCACAAAAATTATTTATTTGTTTTGATTACAGGTACATTCTTACGGTCTGGTATTTTAGGATAGTTGACTTTACCGACGTATCCGCTCGGTTAGCCGTGTGGTATAAGCCACCGCTTTCCGAGACGGAGAGCATACCGGCCCCGGTTCGAATCCACCCGGCGGATTAACGACGGGGTCGGAATGCCCGCCAGCCTGGATGTGGTTTTTAGGCGGTTTCCCACATCGCCGTATGTGAATACCGGGCTGGTCCCCAAGTCCCGCTTCAGTTACACGAATCGCAAACATTACGTGTTACTTTACACTTTCACACGTATAACACTATATGCAGACATTTGGGGTACACATTTTCTCCCGGAGAGCATGGGGTGGCGACAGGAAGGGCATCCGGCCACTTCGTAAATATTAACACACGCCGAGTCCGAATTAACAAAGCCGTTCCTGCATGTGCGGGAACATGGCTCAAGAGAAAGAAAGAATGCCTTTACCGACGTGCTCGACATAGTTTTGTCAGTGATTAAAGAAAGTAAATTGCTGACTTTTTCATGAATTTGAATGTTTCACTACTACCCTTTCGACACGAAGTTCTTTCCGGTAAAAATATATCGTGTGCGCAATTAATAATTTACAGCAATGAACTTGACATTGAACGTTTGTAGAAAAGAAGGTATCGTTCAAGCGCCTCGGTCATTAGCTGGTACGGGCGGCGGAGTAGATGCAAACTGTGCGTCCTTGTCTGAAACATTCCGGCACGTTGAATTTAAATTTTAAAGGAAAAATTAATTAAGTTATGAAGTAAATCTTAAAGAATTCAGTAGCAAGTGTAGCACAAGTATCAATTGAGCAAAAATTTATGTTACTACATGAAAAATGCGGAGGTAATAATACAAAATTGTTAAAATGTCAATAAAAGTAAGAAAATGTAAATGAAAATTTAATTATTTTTCAGTACTGTTTGGCTTCTAAGGCGAAAATGTCTATAGTATTCATGTTTATCTCATCAAATTACGCCTGAATAAATATAGAAGGTCTTTGGCACACGGCTAGAAACCGAGGTATAAGAAATTTGGCCGCAGTCTGATCTGCAGTCGCCGTTGAGAGTACATGTAGAGGAATGGGACCATTTGTACTAGTGATTTTAACTGGGACGTCTTCAAAAACTATATTTCCGTTATTTTTAAGGAACGACTGAATGTGCGGTTTATGTTTCGGTTATGACCAGTTTCGGCCAAAATATTACTTTTTAGCTTCTGTTTGGGTTTCGGCCAGAAATCATCCGAATCTCCGGCTTGGCCGAAATTAGCTTTCTTGAACTTACTGATGAAGTCCGGCCGCATTTGTAATGATTCAATCAGCAATAACACTTTACCTCAGTTGACGGTGTGCCATTTAACTGCTAGGAGTCTCACCTATCACGTCAAAATTGTGGTTATTTTGTAGTTAAGCACAATATAACACAATCATATCTTATACAATTTAATGTAGTCGGTATTGTACAATTGGAACGGGCTATCATATTTCTATGATGTAAAGTTTTATTAATGAGGATCCTAGAAAGCTAGGAGCTTTTTTTTAATAACTAATATTGGTTTACGAAACATTGATCATGTGGTACATAACTTGAGAGGTAGTGATACTATTTATATTCATATTTTCCAGTTTCATTTAGTCTGTCGATTTAATTGGATGTTGGGTTCATTGTATTCTAATTTCTCCAAATTCTTAATGCCAGACGATAGAAATGATCATCCCATGATTTTGGTACATTGGGAATAAGCCACCTGGGTAATTGTTTTTAGGCGCTTGCCACCACCAGCGAATGCTGCCCCTGTTTCATGGCCAGCGGTGTATAAAGATACGGGACAGGATGTCGCCCCAGCCGCAGGGGTTGGGGAGAGAAAGGCGCCCCGGGTTCGCTCCGTCGCTCGGTCGCTCCGGGGAGTCGAAGGGAAAGCGGGGCCGGCAGCATTGTGTACACTGCCTGTACCCTCGCGGTCGGCTGGCGTCAAACTTTACGACTTTTGCTGGCGCCACTTTGGCAAGGCGTAGGTTACTGAGGGCTCTCTCGATGGGAGAGCCCTCAGTAGATGAGATAATTTAGCTGTCTGGAGATGCCTATCGTGAAACACAAAATTTCACGCTGTATCTGGGAACTGTGGCATATGTGAGTCTCAGGCCTGGGAAAGTTTTCGAGGGGGAGGAGCTTAGTAGCGCTAACAATAGCAAATTGATTTGATTGGCGAGACAATTAGATCCTCTCTCTTACTGGCTTGACGTCAAATGTGGGTGGAATCTGGCAGCCAAAGAAAGTTTTTTCTTGAGAAGAGCGTGGGGTGAGTGAGAGGAAAGGAGAGAAGCGTGGAGGACACCTGATTGTTCGGACCTCTTGGTAGCAGTGAGGAGTGGCAGTAAGGACTCCAAAGTTTTCGGGCCTTACGAGTCAGTGGACTTCGAATTTTTGTGCCCATTGCACAGTGTTAGATGGTGTCTGTCTGACTGCTGTGTTTTAGAACAAGCTGACTTGTAATCAGGATAATTTACTGTTCTTGAATAACAGCATACACCACTGGGTTGGAAAATTGCTGTATTTTTTCGTAGCACGAATACTTTCGTAATTGCCGCGCCGATCGGGCAGATAATTTCCCTCCACGATCGCATTCATCAGCCTGCTCTTCCATCAGCGGCCCATCGATATCGGTGACACTGTTCAACTGTATATGGTAAAGTTGCGCCAACGCATGAATAGTGAAAAGGTGGTTGATAGGTGGGACGTAGGTGTGAGTTTGCGAGGTCGTCATAGTCGATTTTTAATCGAGCGTGTCTGTTTCAGAACTTAACCTTCTACTGACTTTTTAAATTCATTTTTGATAGGTTAAAACACCAAATTTATGACTATAGCCAGTCGAACTTGTACCTTTTCTTTTGGTGTTAAGATTTTATCCTTTATTCTGTAAGAAGTATTCCGATCATTAGATAATTTTGTTTGTGCTATTTCAAGTCATTATTTTTGTATGATTTTTTAAAAAGGAATTGACACTTTTTCACACATGTCGTGTTTTTGATAAACTGGCACATAATTTTTTTGTTAAATACAGTAACTATTTATGAACATCGTGTACCTGATTTCAACCACCTTTCATATATTTTGGAGGGGTTATCTCTTGTCTATGGTAGGTAGGTCAGGGGATTTGTGTGCTTCCAACAACAGTGTATGTAAACACGCACTTTCACAAAATAAATAAAAATAAGTGAGATTAGACTACGGGTCGCCACTACTTTCAGTTAGGCACAGTAAATTCTCAGTTTCATGTTTTTAATAATTTTTTTCTATTTTTTAATAATAATAAAAAAGTAGTGGCGACCCTTGGATAACTTGATTATTTTGTGATGATGGTTAATTTAATACAATTTATTCATTTGCATATTAATGAGCTATCTGCGAAGTTAGTAGAAAGAAGAAATGGTAATAGAACTCAAATGATGGACAACATTCAGTTGACGTTCAAAATAATAAATTTTGAAAAGAGCACAAACATTTCATACTTTTCCTGTTTGCTTAAATTTATACTGACAACGATCGTACTGTTAGTCAGAACTGTGACTTTATTTTTCTAAATATTTTTTGCAGCACTGATTGAAGCTACTATGTATTCAGAAATGCCAAAAAAGGAGATATTTAAAGTTCTGTGCGCTCTCAGGAACAAAATCGTAAAGGCTCCTTATGGAATCAAACAAATGATTACTTTATGCGTATTTGTATTGCGGTAGTCATGTTGAGCCTGCGGCATTTCGTAGTATGTATTCGGCATGTTTGATGTGTACTTAAAATACTAAAGACTATCACCCTACCAGAAGTTATGTATGACTGGAGAATTTGTGGTAGCTATGCAGTAGTCCCGTTCATTCAAGGTAAACTGGACCGGGATCACCTCGAACTATCGAAATTTACGAGTGAAAACTTTGCGTTATAATGCTATTTTTGTGAAGATTTAATGTATCCGCAGTTGCAGTTTTCTTTTATGACGTTCGATTTTATGGGGAAACTCGTAATTCCGAGACTCTAAATGTCGAGATTCTACTGTTTCGAGTTCAATTTACTTGTTGTCTAAGTTCCTTTAATTTTCCTTTTTCCAGGTAGCAAATGCCCAACGAGGGGATTACAAACCAATTTGGAAGTACTTTAATAGAAGTACCGTAGATTTGTTTAAACTTGTTCGCCTCCATATCACCTTCTACGAACTCCTGTTCAGGCTTGCATACTGTCAAGAATGCTTAGAACAGGAGGGGGTCATGAAAATGCGGAAATACCAGTGATTTGTGGTATAATGTGAATATACAGAAATTTCAATTTAACTACAGAAGTTACGGTTTCGGCAACAAATCATGTTTCGGTCGGACTCCAGTTATTGTATGACTGTAACAACCCAGCAACTATTTTTTTTTTTTTTTTTTTTTTTAATTTGAGCACATTTCACAGTGACTATGACGCACAGTTTTGTGTAATGAAAGCATCTCAGGATGGTAGCTAGTGCTGCCGAAACGAATCCTGAAATGAAATAAAATAGTTTCAACATAAGCGGTGTTGGCAATCGATATAACAAGAAAAAATACAGTTTAATTTTTCAGATACGTATTCTCCTGACTTACTGCAGGCTTTAATAGCAGAAACTAACTGGGAGCTTAGATGATATAGATAGATCGGTTTTTAAGCGTTTGTACCTGTTTTTTTTCTTTTTTATATACACTCCGAAATATCATATAAAGGAATCAATACGTAAAAAAAGTAGCCAATACGTATAAAAAAGCAATCGATAGTGTAGTTACAGTGCTATTACTTTCTCACTTAACACTTCAGGATAGGAGCCATAGTTTTTAATTGAAGGAAAACTTTTTTCTTAATTACGGTATTATTTTAGCCGTGTTTGTCATATTGTTGTTGTTGTTGTGGTCTTCAGTCCGGAGACTGGTTTGATGCAGCTCTCCACAATACCCTATCCTGAGCAAGACTCTTCAACTCCACATAAGAACGGCAACCTACATCTGTCTCAATTCGCTTACTGTATCCATCTCTTCGTCTTACTCTGCGGTTTTTACCCCACACACTTCCCTCCAACACTAATCACAATTTCTTGATATCTAAGAATGTGTCCTACCAATCGATCCCTTCTTTTAGTCAAGGTATCCCAAAAATTCCTTTTCTCCCCAATTCTGTTCAGAACCTCCTCATTAGTTACGCGATCCACCCATCTAATCTTCAGCATTCTTCTGTAGCACTGTATATCGGCCATGTTTCACTCTCACACAAGGCAACACTCCACATAAATGCATTCAGAAACGACTTCCTTAGGCTTAAATCAATATTAGATGTTAACAAATTTCTGTTTTTTCAAGAACGTGTTTGTCATATTTGATAAATTTTCATGGAACAGGAACTTTATTTACAATTTAATTTCCTGTACGCTAATATTTTCTTTATTTCAGGTTATAATTTATGCTAATTTAACATTACGCCGTTACAGAATGCTTGTACTATAGGCCTATCTGAGGCCTGGTTCGGCGGAACAAAATGAGGTGTCCGGTCTGCTTAGATACTACTGTTTGGAGCCGAGAAATTTGTAAAAATAATGAATTACAGACACAAAAAAACCTAGTGTTTATAAATGATCGAATGTTTGTTAAGCTTAAACGACTTAACTGCAGAATCATCGGTCCCTAAACTTACAAACTAATTTACACTAATGACGACACAAACATCAATGCCCGAGGGGGCATTCGAACCCCCGACGTGAAGCGGCTTAGCGCATGACAGCATAGCGCCTCATTGCGCTTGGCCATTCCGCCCAGGCTGATGTTTATAATGTGTATTCTCTTCGCTCCAATTTTTACGCATTACGTACTTACACATGCCATTCTCCAAACGCATCTACAGCACTGGTATAGGTGCGTGCTGTTCCTCGATACGTACGCACGAGTGATCCCACTCACGCTTCGAGAGAGGCTCGCGCACCTGAGCAGCGATCCACATGCAGCGGGCTAAGTGCACCCGTGTGGTCGGCTGTGCAGGCGACGTGTGATCAGCGAGGCTGCAGCGGCGGCGGCGGCAGCAGAGACGCAGAGGCGCAAATTGAGACGCGAATAGCGCGTGTGAAGCGACACGGCACTTCACAGCGGCGCGCGCGTGCCTCACGTGCTGCGCGGACCAGCGCGAATTGAGGCGCAGTTGCCTCGCTTGCCCTCCTGCAAGAGTAATGAAGAGACGGATTTCTGGCCAGTGTGAAATACTCCTCACCCCATATTAAGGAAGTTATACAGTGAAAATATTTGATTTTTAAACATTTTCATTTTCATATTCACAGAATATATGACTTCAACGGCGAATGGGCAAAGCTGAAAATGTGTACCCAGCCGAGATTCGAACCGGGGTTTCCCGCTTTCCAGGCAATTGCGCTGACGTCTACACCACTGGAGACACAGTGATCACCACTCCTGCAAGGACTACCTAAGCAAGCTACTTGTCAGTCACAAATTTCCAACTTTACCCTGCCCACAGTAGTCAACCAGATAGCAGCAAACCCGGGTTCGAATCCCGGATGGTTACGCATTTTCAGCTTTGCCCATTCGCAGTCTATTCCCGGGCCGCTGAAACATTGCACTTGACGTTTCGCGTTACGGCGAGTTAAGTTGGCTGCACTGCTTTAGCGACGTTGCAACACAATAAGCTCTATACAAACAGCAGACGAAACGGTTTTCAGTTGCATCTCATAAATGTAAGCTATTTAGCAATAAAAGTGCATATAGTAATTCGTTTTTGAGCTGCTACCACAAAGCAGTAATTAACGGCATACTAATGTAGAAAAAAGCACAATAACACACACGCTTTCAATAACAGAGCAAAGAAATATAGAAAATAAGTATTGGGTCATGACAGATAAGAAATAAACAGTAATCAAGGCAGTAACTTCTGTCTCTACATTTTATGATCATAATGCTTTTTACTCAACAATTTACGGCGACAATGGTGCGATTACATCCAGCTCTCCATCTACACTGTTGTCGTCACTGCCAAAATCTTCATCACCAAGACAAATCATTAATTATTCATGATTACTGATGATCCCTTCCATTGTTTGCGCTGCCCGAATCAGTTTTTCAACGTGCTCGACCCTTTTTTTCCAAGATGCAGAATCCACGTTGGCAATGTCTTTACGGAACAGCCTTTCCACCTCTGTTATTGTAAAAGAATTACTATTGTTCATTACGTAGTTCTTCACGTCACTCCATACTAATTCTGTAGGCTTAAAATGACACTGATATGTAGCAGCCTTATTACGTTATCACCCTGCTCCTTTGCGATTTCGTGTACTGCATATGTGGGCGTAATGGGGTTATTGTTTCACGAGCGAATATAAAAGAAGTTTTGACACTGACATATTTGCAGGAATATTTCTTTCTTGTTGCCATTGAACCATAACTTCTTTCCGATCGTTAGAAGCGAGAATGAACTTCCTGCTCAGAGTATATGCTTAGAAGTTTTCATTCATACGAAATCGAGAACTTACTCAGAAAACGTCACCAGACGAACGTCTTTTCGATGACATTATCAAATTACTTGAATTCGAAAAGTCAAGTTAAACCACTCGCAGTAAAACAAATCGCAGTGAAAAAATAACACACAACGTAAACACGCGGTAAACACGATTCACAATTTGTTTACGGTAGCACTGAACAAAGCCGGCAACGCGGGAACTTTGACGTCACGTCACATGACCACTGGAAGTGTTTATCGCGCTGTGATTGGATCGTTCGTGGCGACTAGCGCCTCACGCTTCTTGCTCTTCACTTGTTATTTGTAAACGTCAAGTGCAAAGTTTCAGCGGCCCGGGTATAAGTCATATATTCTGTGAATATGGAAACAGTAACAACTGCAGGATCAGAAGTGACGTCTGTTCTTTCAAAATAGACGCCACATGCATATATGTAATATACCAGTGACATGCAATGATCCTTTCGTTAGTGGGAAGGGGTGGCCACGTTTGGAGCCCTTACTCTTACGGGAATTAGTACATAGTGACTACGAGTTTGAGTACTATGGGCAGCGTGAAGCTGCAAATTTGTGGCTGACGGGAGGCATGCTTAGGTAGTCCTTACAGGTACGCTGATCACTGTGTCCCCAGTGGCGTAGTGGTCAGCGCAACTGCCTAGAAACAGGAGATCCGGGTTAGAATCCCGGCTGCATATACATTTTCAGCTTTGCCCAATCGCACTTAGTCATATATTCTGTAAATATGAAAACAATAACAACTGCAGGATCAGAAGTGACGTCTCTTCTTTCGGAATAGACGCCTTATGTACATACATTTTCATTTTGATATTTTCACTCGATAAATTTAATTTCGTTAATCGTCAAAGGTACTGTGCAGAATCATCTACATCTGCATAGATACTCTGCAAATCACCTCATAGTGGCTGGCAGAGGGTTCATTTACCACTTTCATAACCTTTCTCTATCGTTACATTCTCTAATAGCGCGGGAAGAAAAACACTTAAGTCGTTCAGTTTTTGGTCTGATTTCTCTTATTTTATTGGGATGGTCATGTCTCCGTATGCAGGTGGGTGCTAGCAAAATATTTTCACATTCAGAAGTAAAAGTCGGTGATTGAAATTTCGTAAATACCGGGTGTTCAAAAAGTCAGTATAAATTTATAAATTTGAAAATTTAATAAATCACGGAATAATGTAGATAGGTAAAAATTGGCACACATGTTTGGAATGACATGGGGTTTTAAGAGAAAAAAAATTGCTAAACGCGTGAAAGATCTCTTGCACGCATCGTTTGGTGATGATCGTGTGCTCAGCTGCCACTTTCGTCATGCTTGGCCTCCCAGGTTCCCACACCGCAGTCCGTGCGATTATTGGCTTTGGAGTTACCTGCGCCGGCCGCGGTGGCCGAGGTGACTAGGCGCTCCAGTCACGGTCAGCACGGCCACTACGGTCGGGGATTCGAATCCCCCCTCGGGCATGGATATTTGTGCCGTCCTTAGTTGTAGGTAGTTCATAAGTAGTTTGTAAGTTTAGGGACTGATGACCCTGTAGTTAAGTCCCATAAGCTTAACAAACATTTGAACATTTGAGTTACCTGCAGTCGGAAGTGTATCGTGATCGACCGACATCTCTGGGGATGCTGAAAGACAACAACCGACACCAATGCCTCACCATAACTCCGGACATGCTTTACAGTGATGTTCACAACATTATTCCTCAACTACAGCTATTGTTGAGGAATGGTTGCCAGCCGCGGTGGCCGAGGGGACTGAGGCGCTCCAGTCACGGTCTGCACGGCCACTACGGTCGTGGGTTCGAATCCCCCCCTCGGGTATGGATATTTGTGGCGTCCTTAGTCTTAGCTAGTTCATAAGTAGTTTGTAAGTTTAGGGACTGATGACCCCATAGTTAAGTCCCATAAGTTCTACAAACATTTGAACTTTTTTTTTAAGGAATGATGAACATATTGATTATTTCCTGTAAAGAACATAACCTTTGCTTTGTCTTAATTTGTTATACTAATTATTGCTTTCCTGAACAGGTGAAGCGCCATCTGTCAGACATTTTTTTAACTTTTTTCTGTTCTAATAAAACCCCATCTCATTTGAAGCGTATGTGTCAATTGTTACCTCTCTATCTACAATATTTCGTGTTTTATTAAGTTTTCAGTTTTATACTGACTTTTTGATCACCCGGTAGATCTCGCCGCAACGAATAACTTCTTTCTTTCAATGATTTCCACCTCAAATCGGGCAATCTTTCCGTTACGCTTTCCCCCCTGTAACGCGATAAAACAAAAACGAGCTGCCCTTCACTGAACCTTCTCAGTGTCTTCCGTCAGTCCCACCTGGTGAGGGTCCCACACTGGGCAACAGTACTCCTGGAGAGGACGCACAATGAAACGTAACCCTTGGTTCGCCTTCCCCACAAAATTTCTGAGTGTCCTCTCCAGTCTAAGTTGTTCGTAATTGTAACTCCTAGGTATGTGGTAGAATTTGACTGATTTATCGCGTAACTGAAGTTCAGCGGATTTTTTTAGTGGTCATGTATATTTCTTTATTTAGTGTCAATTGCCAAGGTATTGTTTGTTTTTTGCTGCTAGGGTACTTCACATATGACCAGAATTTATTTGGATTTTCTGCAAGATTACGAGAAAGGATTTCGTTGTGGAAACTATTATAAGATTCTCGCATTGAAGTCCGCGTTAGGTTGCGAGTTTCTATAAAAGATTGCCAACCTTGGGGATTCTGTGTCTTTTTTTTAAATTTTGCATGTGTTTTTCTTTGCTTCTGCAAATGTGATCTGACGTATTTTATGTACCATGGGGGAGGGGGGGAGGGGAGTCAGCCCCTTCTTTTATTAGTTTATTTGGTATAAATCTCTCGATTGCTACTGATATGTCTTTCATACTAAGCCACTACTGATTTACACTAGCATTTTTAGTTTTGTAAGAATGGAGACTATCACTCAGGAATACATGAAGCGAATTTTCATCTGCTCTTTTGAATAGGTGTATTCTTCGTTTATTTTTGGTGCATTTGGAAATTTCGATATTCAGTCTCGCTACTACAACTCTATCTATTTTTGCAACCATTTACTATCACTTACTATTGTAATTGGTTCATGAACTAACTGTCTGAAGTAGTTTTCAGAAAAAGCATTCAGAACTAGTTCGGACGATGTTTTATATTTGCCGCCTGTTTTGAATACGTATTTATGATAACATATCGAGGGTAAATTTAAGTCGCAACCAATTATAACAGTATACTTCGGGTACCTGTTTGAAATGTGATTCAAGATTTCTATATGGGTATTCTTAAGACGATCTAAAATAGGTTGAAACCGGTCAAATAAAGGTACAGTCTGCGGTCCAGACTGTCCTTTTTTACATAATATGTCTCCGTTACTTCCTGAGGCAATGTTTCCTAAATTAACCGTGAAAAAATACCTGAAGGATGGTCTTGGATGCGCACTAGCAATTTTACTTTGTCATTTCGACTACCTAAAGTGGGCCAAAGTGGCCCAAAATAAAAAATTATAATAATAATAATAAAATTAAAAAATAAAAAGAAATTGAGCAACTCTAAAATTAATCAGAACTATTAACTATTTTTACACTTAATAATAATATGTACTGAAAGTGACGTTCTAACAGAAGCAAATTACACTCGATTAGCAGCAACGTGATTTTATAGATTTCACCTATTCTTACAAGGGAACATCATCAACTCGACCTCATATTTTCTTGAGAAAAAAAATTCATGAGCTATATATGAACCCCAGAAATCAATATCATGCGAAAATGTCGGCCATTATTCAGATAATACGCAGTTACGGTCTCGTCAAGATATAGCTATTAAACAAAGCACCTTTCACCATCACTGACGACGGACTGACTGACGTACTCGCATTACACGAAAATTTAAAGAGTGTAGAGTGGTAAAAATTAATTGTGTAGAAATTGCGTACTGACCATTTCAGCTCAAACGTTCGTTTGTATGAATATAGACAGCATTCCAAACATTCATTTAAAACAGTGAGCAGAAGAATATGTCAATTTGTTGAAATGAAATATTGTTTTGCCAAGGCCTCAGGGCTACTCTTATTTCCATAGACGACTGGTTTTGGGACACTCTGCAATCAGATCAGAGAAAAACGTATCTTAGATAGCTTCAAGTTCTTCCACCAGCACAGAGCAGACTTCCGCCCTTGTGTCCTACAAATCACGTCTTAGCCGCCGCGGTAAGCTTTTCACACCCACTTTCCGATCAAGTTTTTCTCCATCTCATTCGAGATGTTGTGGTAACAGCCCAGTTGTGCAGAAAGCTCACTAACTGTGATTCGTTTGTCCAGTCGTAGGCAGGAAATGAATACTGGTTGAACGGCTTCAATTTGGGGAAACCTGCCGACCCCGAAAATGAAAGCATGCAATCACGATGGCGGATAGACGCGACAATTGTTCATGTATGGTGCGCACACTTTCCACACCCGTCCACGATATGATGAACTGTACTTTCCCCTCGTACTATCGTATTCTCTGGACAAAAGGGAGATACAGTCTATTTGGTGGTGTTACAAATTTACAGAACTGTAACACTGATAAGAATCTGTCCACAAACCCCACTCCATAGATGTAATGTTAGCTGGCGAGTTATATGTGTGTATTAAATAGTCAATGAAAGCACGGCTTTAAAGATGTCATAGACTGCCACATTAATACAGCGAAAGGTGTTTGTATGCATAGATTCCAGCTCAACATCACAACCATAAGTTTTGAGTTATGATTATGTTGAGTTGGAATCTATGCATACAAACATGCATTAATGTGGCAGCCTATGACGATCTTTTTGTGGTCGTCCGTTATAGGAAAATACAAATGCTTTTGCTAATTGTCAAAAATGTGTCTGAACCAGATGATCCGATGATGTAACTGTGTATTACCGAAACTAGTCATCCAGGCAATAAAATTGCGATCTTGGCAACAGTTGGTACTAATTACTTAAGATCGCCCTTTAAAACATGATAAAATTAATTGAACATATATATTCTGAGGCTATTGTGAAGATTCTTTGTTCCGAAAATGAATTATGTAAAAAAGGACAGTCTGGATCGCAGAATGTAACTTTATTTGACCGGTTTAAACCTGTTTTAGGTCGTCTTCACAATAACCATATAGCCCATGTGGGTGGTGCTGGCTACTTCAGGGTTGCCCTGAAGCCACATGGGCTGTATGGATATTCTGAAGACGATCTAAAATAGGTTGAAACCGGTCAAATAAAGGTACAGTCTGCGATCCAGACTGTCCTTTTTTACATAATATGTCTCCGTTACTTCCTGGGGCAATATTTCTTAAATTAACCGTGAAATAATACCTGCACGATGGTCTTGGGTGCGCACTAGCAATTTTACTTTGTCATTTCGGTTATAGTATTTGATGTCTGGTGGTGATGTCTTTTAAACACTGACGGTTTGTGTTTACAATTTTTTTTACACACTATCATCATCAGCAGCAGCAGCAGTTGGTGAATCCATTCCAGTGGTTGCAATCTGTGGTGACAAGTGTCATTGCTGCGACTGGGGACTGGCCCCCCCCCCCCCCCCCTCCGAATCCGCCGGCAGCAACTACTGGCTTCTTACGTTGCCCGTATTCATGCCTCACCTGACCACCCGAATCAAAGACTTCTGTTCCCAATAACCGTCCTCCCTACCTCACGACGACGTCCACGGTCAGGTCTCCCGACTGCGGTTCGTGCTCGTTCCCTTCTTTCGTCCCTTGCATGCCTTCCTATCCCTCCCACATTCCTCTACGCCGGCCAAGGTGGCCGAGGGGACTGAGGCGCTCCAGTCACGGTCTGTACGGCCTCTATGGTCGGGAGTTCGAATTCCCCCTCGGCCATGGATATTTGTGCCGTCCTTAGTATAAGGTAGTTGATAAGTAGAATGAAACTTTCACTCTGCAAAGGTCCCAGGTTCGAGTCCCGGTTCCGGCACAGAATTTTAATCTGCCAGGAAGTTTCAGTTGATAAGTAGTTTGTAAGTTTAGGGACTGATGACCCCGTAGTTAAGTCCCATAAGCTTAACAAACATTTGAACATTTGAAAATTCCTCTACCTTTTCCGTACACCTCCATGGATTTTACCTCGCCTACAGCTTCGGTTATACTTGTCCGGTGACTCGAAAGCCTCAGTTTCCACAATGGTCCTTTGTCGCTAGTTCCATGGTGCAGAAGTAGTATACACCGACGGTTCCCTTGTGGACGGCCGTGCTGAGTATGCTTATATTCATGGTTATCACGTTGAGCAGCATTCCTTACCCTGTGGGAGTAGTATTTTCACAGTTGATCTTGTGGCTATCTCTCGCGCTCATGCATTTCCGCTACTGCCCTGGGGAGTCTATAGTTATCTGTATTGACTCCCTGAGTGGCCTGCACACCCTTGAGCAGTATATCCCAAACCCCATTTGGTTCGGTCCATTCAGGACGCCTTTTTCACCCCGGGCCAAGTTGGCATTCCGGGAAACGAACAAGTTGGTCACCTGGTCCTTGAAGATTGGTCTCCAAGACAGGGGATTCAGGCTGCAACTGACCGATAAAGTTCTAGTGCTTTGGACCTCGGAATGGGCTGAATTTAACGAACCGAATAAGCTGCGCATAGTCAAGTCCCCTACAACCGTGTGGAGTTCCTCCCTGTGGGCTTCTCGTAGGGAGTCTGTAGTCCTCTGCAGACTACGTATTGGCCATACGTGGTTGACACACAACCACTTTCTACGTCGAGAGGACCCACCAAATTGCCATAGTGGTGCACTATTGACCGTCGTCCACATCCTGGTGGACTGCCCACTTTTAGCCGACTAGAGGCAGTCTTTTACCCTGCCCTCTGCGCTTCCATTGATTTTATCTGACGATGTCTCTATGGTTGACCGCGTCTTAGGTTTCATTCGCGCAACTGGCTTTTATTGGTTTGTTTAGTGGTGGGGCTCATTTGCTCGCTTTTTCGGGATACCACCCCTCCAGAACAATACGCTGTTGTCCTTTTACGAGTTACGACTTGTTTTTCAATAAAGGATTTCAGTGTGTGCAGAATGGCTGGCTCATCCTGTATTATCCTTATGATCAGCCAGCCACACTCTTCTGCTGTCGGCCGCGGTGGCCGAGGGGACTGAGGCGCTTCAGTCACGGTCTGAACGGCCACTACGGTCGGGGGTTCGAATCCCCTCTCGGGCATGGATATTTGTGCCGTCCTTAGTGTTAGCTAGTTCATAAGTAGGTTGTAAGTTTAGGGACTGATGACCCCGTAGTTAAGTTCCATAAGCTATACAAACATTTGAATTTGAATTTTCTTATGCTGTAATATTTTAATTTTTTTGTCTATTTGGTAAACTATTGACGTGTATTCTGTATTATGTTATCATTTTACCATGGACTGTCTCTCTGTACCCGGAGTATACTGGGCGAGGAGTACTATGTAACAAAAGGGAAAGTTCTAACAAGGAAAGTACTTGGGCTCGAACAAACACATATACACCAAAATCGTATGACAGATAATGCAAAGATCCCTTATTGCACTAGTTACACTCCCGCATCTGCAAATCTCTGCAGTCATCCGTTAGAGCCGGCCGCGGTGGCCGGGGGGACTGAGGCGCGTCAGTCACGGTCTGCACGGCCACTACGGTCGGGGGTTCGAATCCCCCCTCGGGCATGGATATTTGTGCCGTCCTAGTTCGTAAGTAGTTCATAAGTAGTTCGTAATTTAGGGACTGATGACCCCGTAGTTAAGTCCCATAAGCTGTACAAACATTTGAACAATTCGTCCGTTAGAGGCCTCTGCGAGTCCCATGGCGCATTACACTTTGACCTGTCGGTTCGCCAGTAGGCACGGTACAGTGTGCCTCCGACGTTGCGTTTTGTGACGTTGTTTGTGTGGTGAAGCGTCAGATGGGGCGGCGATTGCTAATCAGTCCTGCTAATGTATTGCGATTAGTTGAGATGAAGTTACGAAGAAGCCTTCTTCGTGAAGATGGTATTAGTGTATAAGATGCTTTCTCGTATCTGTTATGGTACAGAAATATGAGCATAAGTTAGATACTGTTGTTACAAACTCCTAATAATGATAATAGGGATGATGATGAGGAACAACTCATTGCAAGCGGTAGTGCTGCGATAAGTGCGGGAAGAGGCGATGGGAGCAGTGGCAGTGAACACCAACAGTCTTTCGGGAATAAGGTTAAAGTTGCAACTATCATCACGGCTTTTGATGAAAATTCGCTAGAGAACATGTACGATGATTATTACATAAGTTATAGTTAAGATATCTGCATTACGTATGGCGTCTAGAATTACATCTACAGTGCTATCTAGAGCATGGTTGCAGAGCTTTGCAGAAAAACGACACCCACCAGGACAATAAGGTGTACGTAGATATTTTGTAACCAAACGTTCATACAGATATGTTTGTTCGAGCCCATGTACTTTCCTTGTAAGATGTGAACTCTTAGCTGGTAACAGGGGACTGATAACCCAGCAGTTTAGTACCCTTTAAACACCCAACAACAACAACGACCGTTTCCCCAGCTCCATAGATATTGACAAGTAGGGGAAAAGATAAATGGCGTTTTACTTGTTACAAAGTGCGAATTTCTGTGGTGGCATGTAAATGACATGCGCCCTGTCACTACAGTAGCTTCGCACCTAATGCCAGGCACCAGCTGTGTGCCAGCGGAGCCCGGCCCGCAATGCGAGGTCACAGCACCTGTCCCCGCTGGCCTCATTGCCATGCACGTCACGTACCGCCAGCCCTGGGCCACAATAGACCAAGGGGCGAACGCGGCAGTACGGGCAATCGCGAAATGCGAGACATGCTTGCGCTTCATCAGCGCGACAGCTGCGCAATTGAAATTCTGCGCTCCGCCAGCCGCCAGCCGCCCACGTGTGGCTAATACGCGACCCTCACGCGAGCTGTTGCGCTTTGTAGTACTCACTGCAGAGACACGCTATCAGGGCAAAATTTTCTGTAAATAAACGACGAACTGTGCATCTTCATGTTTTCGCGGCGCAATGACTGTTCAAAGAAGATTCGGGCGTGCAGCCGCATAAAGTTTACTTCTTCTAATATTTCGGCTGAGAACCGTTCAGCCATTTTCAGAGACGAGTCGAAGACTGACGCTCCAGCACAGGCTTCGTGCTTATAAATGGAAGTCGAAAAAGAGGATGCCTTCCATTTCTGGATGTAATGGTACGACGTAAAGACGATGGCACCTTAGGACATTCAGTATATAGGAAACCGACGCATACTGATTTATACTTACATGCAAATAGCTGCCAACATCCATCCCAGACGATGAGTGTTCTTAAAACACTGGTCCATAGAGCACACGTCATTGCTGATGAGAGCAGTCTGCAGGACGAGCTTCTACACCTGAAGAGAGTCTTTGAAGCAAACGGGTACTCTCCACAACAGATACATAAGGCACTACGTACGAATCCAACGGTACGTGCAAAGAATACAGAAGATGATGCAAAAAGTTTTAAATCTATGGCTTTTCTGCCATATGTTGGAAGCCTGTCGTCGAAAATCGGGCAGATTATGAATAAACACGATGTTAAAGTAATTTTTCGACCCCCACCAAAGACAGCAGCACTTTTGGGTTCTATCAAGGATGATTTGGAGCTTCGGAAGGCCGGGGTTTACAAGATACCATGTGAATGTGGCCTTTCGTACATAGGACAGACGACACGTACAGTCCAGGAAAGATGCACGGAACACCAAAGATATACCCGTCTTTTACAACCAAATAAATCGGCAGTGGCAGAGCACTGTATTGATACTGGACACTCCATGACGTACGAAAACGTCAAAATTTTAGCTTCCACTTCATCTTTCTGGGACTCAGTAGTGAAAGAAGCAATAGAAATTCGCTTGGGGACGAATTTAATTAACAGAGACAGTGGCTTCAGTTTAGATAAATCATGGAATCCGGCACTTTCTTTAATAAATTTACAAAAACGCCGCCACAGCACAGATCATAATACATCGATTTCTCCACAGTAATCGACCACGCAGCCACAGACATAATTTACACATACGTGTACTTCCTTGCCGCCGAGTAACGTCTTTGGCGCCTTGTTGTATCTGTGGCCGCATGAGCAGTAGCGCGGCCCGCGCATTTATAAGCACGAAGCGTGTGGTGGAGCGTCAGTCTTCGACTCGTCTCTGAAGATGGCTGAACGTTTCTCAGCCGAAATATTAGAAGAAGTAAACTTTATGCGGCTGCACGCCCGAAACTTCTTTGAACAAACGACGAACTGCTAATGGCAAGAGTCTGTGGTCAAAAAGTGTCTGCCACAAGAAAATCTGAAGTCGTGATAGCCCAGTGGCTAACAATCATTTATAAACCAGCGGCCACATTGAATATTTTGTTGCGGTCACGGAGCACAATCAATATACATATATAAAAATGGAACGTGGGACGTGTGTCCGTATTTTTCACTTGGTAACCAAAATTATTCACTGCAGACCAATGGCGGTTATGTATGAGTGTAGCCTTTAGGTTCGCGGTATGCACTATGATGTTTTGGTCGCGGTGTGTGGCGGTGGGTGTGTGTGGCGAACAAAAATCCGTGGAACAATACGACCATCAACAGATGTTCAAAGATAAAGACTCAAAGAGAAAACATTGGGAAAAAACAGACATACATTAATTGAGCATTAACTACACTGAAAATACACCAATTGTGGTGTCGCACAAGTATGAAGTGCGCGCCACTTACTTTCGCCGCGCGCCGCCATGCACGCACGGAGCGGCGTTCTTACGTCAGCCACGAGCGCCCTCTGCTGCGATCCCGCTCGTGGCCACCACTGAACGACATCGTTCACTTGGGACTGAGATAGGAACCAGTTAACACTTCGGAATCAGATAGGCACTAGTTAAGACTTGGCTATCGGATAGGCACTAGAAATTATCAGTAGCCAGGCCTCTGTCTAAACTATGTATCAGCATTCTGCAGTCAAGATGTAAAAGTTAAGTATTACTAAGGCTCTATGAAATATATATATATCTCGTTCTAATTTACTCTAGTGTTTCTAGTTTCTGCTGTCCCACTGGTTGCTCACCTTCGTACCTGCACAAGCGTGCATCCTTTATTCCTGTGTCGGTCTTTTTCTACTCGGCCACCGACACCTACGACGGAAATGAGACACAAAAGCGGCGACGAGGCTGGGACACAAAACCAGTGATTTCAATACAAACACTGGAAATACAACTGTAGTGCTTAGGATCAAAATACTGACATCTTGATTAGAGAAACATTAACTTTACGTCACAGACTACATTAACGTATGTCTACGGATGTTTAAGTCATAGGTTACTTTTGTTTAGCGGACAGTATCGCGTTACTAACAGATTAATACTGTTCAGTTACGTGAGTAATTAACATCTGTGTTTGTATTCTTTATTTTAGCTTTTCTAGAGCAATAAATAAATGGTTGAACTGCATTTAATGCAGCCCGGCTAGCGCTCCCTAGGTGTCGTAGCGTGTACCGATACACAGGGAATGAAAAGATTACTAATTTACTAACTGGACAAAGGTAGCCTACATCGAGAACTTGCCAACCATAGAACAGGAACAGCAAACCGATTCATAGGGAATGATATGAATTGTCTTTACGCCACCCAGCGAGCAGTATCCGGGCCGCATTAAATGCAGTTGAACCATACACTTTTAGGAAAAGCTACATACTCAGAGACTTACGAAGTTTATCGTACATGTGAAAGTTATTGTATAATTCTTAAATCCAGATATATTCAAAGGAAAACACAGATATACATAACTACTCAGGCAATACACATACTTTAGACATACGTTAATGTATGTCTGTAATGGAAAGTTCATAAGTCACATATACTGTAATTATATGCTGCTCACGTGGTAAAATTGCATTGCCAGTTCAAAATTACCTCCATGTGAATTCTTTGAATATATTTACATACGAATTCTTTGCAAGGAAAATCGAATTTATGCAGTTTCCTTTCTGATTTCGGTGTAGGTCCGTCCTCGTTAGATTTTGAGTTTGTTACGTTTAGGAATGCGTAGAAAATGCCATAGTACAAGAAAGGACAAATTGAGATGTTAGTTGTATAGCACTCCAAATAACTAACAGATGCCGATGCTTCGTTTTTTCATTCTCGTAACCGTGGCATAATACACTACAACAAGGGGTACAATTTTACTTACGGCATCGGCGTAGTGTGCTGATGTTGGCAACGGCCGTTCATAGCTTTTTGAAAAATCAGTCACGTACAATTATGGGCATAATTCATTGCGTTGGTGATGAAACAAATAATTAGTGCTGTTCCGGTCAGTAAATTAATGATCCTTCTAAAGCGAATATTTCGTTGCCAACGATAGCACACTAAACTGCCGGCACTGCAAGTAAAATTTAACACAAAAATAATTAGCTGTATCCCGCATACCTTGCAATACCACAGTTAGGAAACATTGCTTCTTTCAACGGGTATGATTTGAATTTAAAACATAACGACGTTCCTTCTCGTCTATCGATGTTTTCATTTAATAAGGATTCTTTGCAAGGAAAATTTATGTAGTGTCCTTCTTCAATAACCATTGCCTGATTCTATGCTGTGCAAGTTACTGCAAGTGATATTGATATTATCCACAATTCAAACAGCCTCAAAAATGTCAACTTCTGATACAATGTAATGCAGGCCACACCAACTCTGGCAAATATAGAACTTTAACCCAGCGAAGCAGGTAATCATAAGCTAGTTAAAAAAAAGTGAGCAAATCTAAATATAATCAGAACTATTAACTCATATGTATTGAAAGTGACGTTATAATAGAGGCTTTTAGTTGCAAATTACATTCGATTTGCAACAACGTGATTTTATAGATTTCATCTAATCTTAGAGCTAATACCGTTTCTCAAAGCTACACCACCTAATTTCAATCGGTTCCTGGTATTGTTTGTTTTTTCTTTTTTTAAGCAGCAAACCCTCAACCTTCGTACACCTGAATAAGTAAGTAGTGGACACAATCGTAAGAAACCGCAAGTCGATTCGCGGGATGTTTTTTGTAAGACTTATCACATTTTACAACAGAACTGTAATGAAGGTTGAATAATTTAAAGTGAGTTCTTACAGTTTCTATCATTTGGAATTTAATAACACAACGGACATATTCCACTTTGCCATGATTAGCGAAGTTGTCACGTTATCGTCGACCATATAGCAACGAATTAATAATTTAAAACTAGCTAAACCCGGCCAGGCATCGCTGTGGCTCAGTCTCATATGAAATAAATAAAAGAGGAAGTACCGTAATTCGTGTGAACATAGAATCAGCGAGAGAATGTTTCAGTCAAAACAATATCGTTCGTTAGGCCCTTGTAGATATGTGAAACAAAAGTAATAAAAAATATAGTTTCGCAAATACTCATTATTTTAAACCCAGAAGACAGATTACATTTTTTGTCGTTCGTTTTCTCCACAAATATGCAGATCAATTTACCGATTCTTGACCAAGTGACATTTTTCGCCTTGGTAAAAAAAAACTATTGTTTCCTACATTCTTTACATCTATTTTCCATCCGCTATGTCTATAAACAAGGATAATGTAATGCAGTCTTAGAAAATGAGGCGATTCTGAAGGAATTAGACTAGGTAACTAATCAATGAAGGTGGTAGAAGAGGTTTGTTACTTGAGCAGTAAAATAACACATGATGGTTGCAGTACAGAGGATGTAAAATGCAAAGTGGCAATGGGAAGCAAAACGTTTTTGAAAAAGAGAAATTTGTTAACATCGAATATTAATTGAAGCATCATGAAGTCCTTCTGAAGGCATTTGTGTGGAGTGTTGCCTTGTATGGGAGTGAGTGAAACATGAGCGATAAACAATGCAGAGAGGTAGAGGATAGAGGCTTTGGAAATGTGGTGTTAGAGAAGAATGCTGAAGATTAAGTGGGTGGAACGTGTAACTAATGAGGAGGCACTGAACAGAATTGGTGAGAAAAGGAATTTCTGGCATACCTTGACTAAAAGGAGGGATCGATTGATGGGACGCAGTCATAGACGTCAAGGAATCGTGAATTATGCGTTGGAGGGAAATGTGTGGGGTAAAAATCACAGAGGGAGGCCACGAGATGAATATAGTAAGCAAATTCAAATTGATGTAGAATACCGTTCTTATGAGGAGATGAAGAGGCTTTCTCAGGATAGAGTAGGGTGGAGAGCTGCATCAAACCAGTCTCGGGACTGAAGACCACAACAACAACAACAACATGTCTATCTCCTGCTTCCCTGCTATCTACTTGTTCATCCTCCCTCTATGTAATCCCCGACCTCTGTTCATCACTCCCTTTCCTACCATCCATCTTCTCCATTTATCTCTAAGCACGGATCGTCTTTCGCTCGTCGTACCTGTATAAAATGAGGAAATTAAAAATTAGTGAATTGCATAAAATTATGTGTTATCTGCTGGAAACGATCACAAAGTTACTGTTACATAAAATTAAGTTAAATAACGACGTCCATTAACAACGTTTTGTTCAGAATTCGTTTCTATGGTGTTTTGATTTCCATTTCTAATAACATGATCAATGTTACTGAAAATTAACGATAAACGTGAACGAACCTAAAATGAGTTTCCTCGACAAGATGTTACTTTAGTGTCGCATTTTTTCCATAGTACCTGACAGGTACACAAGGAAGAAGTTGGTACCACTTCAGTTTTCGACGTTAACTTATTTGGCAGTTGGAGGACTGTGATTGAAGAATTTAAAGCGTGATCAGAGCTATAGATATGAAAGCATCTGCTTCCTTTTGTCTCTCTTAATGGCTACGTATACGCATGCTTTTCCTTTGAACGCAGCTACGACAAAGCGCCTTTGAACAATGTTTCATTGGCCTTCTTGTATAATTATAATCGAATATCGATACGTAATTTTTCATGTTGTTGTATTTGTATAATGCTTTCGATAAAATTTCACATGCGGCAGCGGCTGATGTTGCCAAAATCTCTTGACTGCTCTTTGAAAACAATGAGGCTAATAATCTTCCGCATTTACAATGAAATGTTATTACATTAGCACCGAATACCGCAGCTGCCGTAAATAAACCTTCGTTTCTAAGTAATTTTACGATGGTAAACGTCCATCTTTCGTCGGCGTGGCTTTAGAAGCGCACATTCGAAATGTCCTCCTCATTCCTGTGAAATTCTTTTTTTCATTTTGTTTGTATTTTACGATTAATAACATTCCAAAAAGGCCTCAAAAATAGTAAATAAAATTCCTGACTCTTTATTATCAACCAAAACCCATGTTCCATAGAGGGAACACCGACTGAGGTGGCGCAGTGGTAACGCACTGAATTCGCATTTGGAAGGACGGTGGTTCAAATCCACCTCCCGTCATCCAGATTAAGGTTTTCCGTGATTTCCCCAAATCTCTCCAGGCAAATGCCGGCATGGTTGCTTTCAAAGGGCACGGCCGCTTTCCTTCCCCATCATTACACAAAACCGCGAGCGTTAGCTTCGTCTCTAATGACCAAGCTGTCGACGAGACGTTAAACCCTAAGCTTCCTTCCCTCCTTCCCGATAGAGGACATCAGGACACTGGGTACCACAACTGTCAGTATGAGGTGTGATTATCACTATGCAGTTTATGCTAAAATGATTTTATTTATTTGTGTAATTAATAGTATAGGCCGATTTTACAATAATTAAAGAGGTGAATGGAAATTTGAGTGCTCACATAGCCTCAATCCGACTTTCCATTCTGTCAGCTACTTTAGCACTGCTGCAGAGTGAACCAGTGGCAAGGTAGTGTGTCTTTTTTTTTCATTTCCACGATGTGCTGCCCCTTTCCATTTGTGCGTTGAGATGCCTAGCACTGCGACCAACATTTGAATATTGTCGCCAGATTTATTTTGTTTTATGTCCCCTACAGGGGGCATACATTATTAGAAGGCATCTGGTTCCAGAGCGTTACTCGAGAATGTTATTTTCTGAAACATAATGGCAATGTGAAGGACATTCTTCTCAGTTAGAATATTTTGAATGAATCGTTTTGTTGACCATAAAATAACCCTTTAATTCCTGCTCTGTCGTTAATACGTTCTCGTACGAGTGACTGTCCGGTCAATAAATTAATTATCCTTGTAAACTGAACATTTCGTTGCCAACATTACTACTATGACATTTATGTTATCCAGTATCATCAATGATTCGTTGCACAGTGTGGGGCTCTACTTCGGCACTCAAGGAATGGATGTTCATCGTACATCAGTTTGTTGAGTACCAGGGTCGTTCTCCTAATCGTCCAACTTATTGAGCGACTTTGTGGGCGACTCTGCTTGGTAATACTCAGTATATAACAGGGGACACTGCATAGACCACCTTAGAGATCACAACAGCTTGTAACACGTAATATCTGCATATAAAAGGCAATGTTCGGAGCGACTGACTGACTGATTAAAAGAATGACTCATCATTGCCAACCAAACCACTGATGATAAAAACTTGAAATTTGCAGAGGGTGTTCGCCTCACACCATTTTGATCGTTTAAGAAGCAATTTTTCGATATACCATTCCTAAGGGGTTGAAATAAAGAATTTTTTTTTAAGATTTCGCTGTTATTATGTCATTTTTGAAGTTAGACCTACATATGGATTCTTGGTAAGGAATTATAATAAGCCGTCTTTCGGCTTTTTCTGAAAGTCAGATATTAAGGGAGTGAAATAGGAAATTAAAAGAGTTTTGAAATATTCCGTTATTAAGCCAGTTTTCATGCCTGAACTACAAACATTGGTATTTGGAGTCTTGTTTACAATTAAAAAAGTACGTGTGTATCTCCCCTGCCCCTCTTCGTCATTGCGTACCCTTCCTGTATCTCGTATTAGAAATAGAGATTAGAAATAGAGATATGTTCAAAATCTTATATCTCCGAAAGTTTTTGACTGAATGCTTTGAAATATTGATACAATGCACTACTGCAATACGTGCATGATTTTACATACCTATTTTTTAAAATATATGTCATATATGAATTTATATAAATTTCGCGATGTGGAGAAGTTGTTACCAAAAATTGCAAAATTCACATATGTACGTTATGTGTAATATATTAAATAAATAAGTATCTAAAAACCTTTCTTTGTTACATCGCAACTTTGTGACGAATTTGGAGCTCAACCGCTGAAGAACTTTTGGAGATCTTGAAACACACACAACCTTTTTTAATATAGAAATGAATAAATGTTTTAAATTTTAGCTCTTTCACGGAACACAGGTTGGGAAACACACTTTTAGACAATATAGAGCCCACGTCTGTTATACAAGAAGTAAAACGGGCAAAATTACATTCAGCTACTATAACGTAATACTTCGTCCGCTATGGGCTGTTTGTTAAAGGCCATGTCTTTCTGGATAGTAGGAAACAAAAAGAAATACTGTTTAAATTTTGCTTTTTAACTTTACGTTGAAGCATGATGTGTGTGATGTTTTATTTGTATTTTGACACGCCAAATTTAGTGCTGATGAAAATTTAAAACTCTAAAAGGCTTTCTTTGTGACGTGGTGTATGAAATGAAAGATATGCCAAAACCGGTCATCTTAATAAAGGTAATTTGCGATCTTCGCTGTTTTACATCATCAAAAAATACTGTTTCTCCCACTTCCCATGATACGTTCACGATGTGTTACGACTTTAATTTAATCGCAATCTGGGGGATTTTATTTCGTTTTTACATTGTGAAATATACTTGAATTTTGTAACTGTGGCGTCTATTAGGTAGACAATGAGATGATACAAAGGTTATTTATCTTGCACTGTTGCAGAAACGTACTTTTTCTTGTTTTCCTGACAAGTCTCCATCTTGCGGGATGCTGCGTGGTTAAACTACTGTTTTGCGTTGTTTAATGTGTCTCCGGATGGCTTGCGTGTAGCCACCTCATTAGGAGACATGTGTATCAGAGAAGACTGCGTATTGTGTTACATACGAGGCTGTATAAGACCGCGTAAAACCACATTCAAGGTGGATGGCTCATGTACCATCCGCGTTAATCCGCCGGGCGGATTCGATTCGAGGCTGTTATACCTCCATTCCTTCAGACCAACACCATAAACCACGTGTCCAACAAAGCGAGTTCTGGTTTTAAAACGATAGCGACAGTTACAACGTGAAGAGTGTTTCATTTGTTTTCAAATATATGTAATAGTTGATTTTACACTGTACACGAATAAAAACAATTTTGCACCAAATGTGTTTATGTTTTTAAATGTGTAATGACAAACCGTTTCAATTCTTCGGACCGATAGAAATTACCTATCATTAAAAATGTACCGAGTGATGTGGCGCAGTGATAACGCACTGGACTTGCATTCGGGGTGACGGTGGTTCAAATCCACTACCGGCCATCCAGATTTAGGTTTACCGTGTTTTCCCTAAATCACTCGAGGCAAATTCCGGAATGATTCCTTTCAAAGGACACGGCCGATAACCTCCCCCACCCTTACCCAAATCTTCGAGCTTTAGCTCCGTCTCTAATGACCAAGTTGTCGACGGGACGTAAAACCCTAAGCTTCCTTTCTGGCATTATAAATGGCTTCGATATTGACAAATTTTATGATGTATCTATGTCTGTGACATTTTTCTCCTTCACGCTGCAATAACGTTACTTTTCTCAGGAATGTTCACTCACAGGTGGTAGCAAGCAGGTGTCCTGTTCCGTGAACGTCCCCTTGCGCCTCTCTCTTTGGTCTTCCACACTGTACTACCGTCTTTAATATATTCGCGCTTTATTACTGTCAAGTAACTAAATATTTGTTCATTTAATCTGATCAGATAAAGCATGTAGCGGGGTTGGGTTGGGTTGTTTGGTTGGGATAGGGGGACTTAACTACTGAGGTTATCAGTCCCCCGGTGGGGAAGGGATGAAGATAGGAAAGGAGGGGAGGGCTAAAGAAAATGCAGTCCGGGAAGTAAAGAAGGAAGGAAGACTGCATTAGCTCGGGGTCCCGTGCTCGCCACGCAGGTACTCACGAAAGAACCGTGAGACCCCTGAGGGGAAAGCCTGAGGCCCTCTTTTATATTGGACCAGCATTTCATACACAACTTATCTTTTTTTACACCATAGCTATTTGAGTACGAATTCACGGCAACACTTCTGTACAAAACTTTCTCGGACTTCTTGCCGCGTCAGTTCTTCATAAAATCTCAACCTTTCGAAGATATCCTCCTTCTTCGTCAGGAGCCGCTGATTGTCAATGCTGGTGCTGTGGTGGATTTAAATAGCCCATGGACGCCCTATGATTGGTCGACTTGTGATTGGTCGGCCGCTACGTCACGAAGTCACAGATTCCGTCTACGTCTGTGTAGTATCGAAGACGTTGCGCGACGTGTCTCTGCTGTATTTCTGTATCGAGCGCTCGTTTCCAAGCACCGTTAATATTATAGCCGCTATCTCGGTTGAAGTTGTTCTTATACATTCTTATTTCTCCAGCTTCTTTGATTATTGAGTCCCAGTATGTGGGGGCCTGGGACAAAATTTTTGTTTCGTCGAAAAAAATTTTATGTTTGTTCGTGAGGCTGTGCTCAGCGACCCCTGATTTCTCCAGTTCTCGGTTTTTAGTATGCCGCTAGTGTTGTGTACAACGTTCGGAAACGGTACGAATTGACTGACCAATATAATTACTTCCACACTCACACGGTATGTTGTATATTCCAAGGATCCTAAGGCCGAGGCTGTCCTTAACAGGGAGCAGCATCTCCTTAATTTTCCTAGGTGGACGAAAAATCGGTCTTGTACCTTGTCTCTCCAGAACACTGCCTATTTTGCTCAATGTGGCTCCACAGAAAGCCAGGAACGCCGTCGGTTGCCCATCACTTGAAACTTTAGCGTTATTCCGTTTCCGTTTCTTGGTAAACGCTGTCTTTATATCACGTGCACCATAGCCGTTCGTACGGAACACATACTTGAGATGATGAATTTCGGATTCCAAATGGTTGTAGCCAGAAACAGTTTTTGCTCTGTTTATTAATGTGCTTAGAATGGCTCTCTTCTGAAGTGGGCGATGGAAACTCTGTGCACTGAGATACAAATCCGTGTGGGTTGGTTTTGCGGTATACATAGTGGCCGAGATGCCCATCGGTTTTCCATTGTACTAAAACATCTAGGAAAGGCAGCCTTCCTTCTTTCTCCAACTCGACAGTAAACTGGATGCTACAGCGGATACCATTCATGTGCTCCACGAAGTGCTAGAGTTCTTCCACGCCATGTGGCCACACCATGAAAATGTCATCGACATAACGAAAAAATGAAGATGGACGGAGGGGAGGTGAATTTGATGCACTTTCTTCGAAGCTATTTAAAAATATCAGTAACATTAATATGGTAAATAATAACAAACTGCTATTAATACAATTACAAATATAAATGACCTGAATGAAAAAAATATGTGACCAACGCTACTACTTAAGAACTAATAAATGTAATACTACAGTACTATTTCTATGGTGCAGCTGTTGTTCCAATAATAATAATAAAAATAACGGATAACTCAGGGACATTCAGAGGCTCAAAACTACTACACCTTTGATGACCGAAGTCAAAAGTCATCTGGGAAAAGCACAGGTAGATTCAGCGGACAAAATGTTTTTTTGTTTGTTAACTTAAAGGACTTAACTGCGGGGTCATCAGTCCCTGAACTTCCAAACTAACTATGAACTACCTTATACTAAAGACGACATAATTATCTATGCCCGAGGGGGGATACGAACTCCCGACGGGGAGCGGTCTCGCGCAGCGTAGCATAGCGCTCAATGCGATCGGCCAATACGACGCAGCCGCCAGCGCACATAAGCGTGTGAATACACAACGTATTCAAGTGAGATGACAGTTCCTTAAGCCCAAAGTGGATCGAAGAAAGGAAGAGAGCCTTTAGCTAACGAATGGAAGAGTACTGGAAGAACAGGAGGAACTAGTAGTACTCGAGAAAACTTGTATGAAAGTGATATTTTCTTGGATAACAAGTTCGGAGAAGGGGAGTTTACGAAGGCTACACAAGCTATGAAATACCCGGTCATTAAAAAGTCAGTATAAATTTGAAAACTTAATAAATCACGGAATAATGTAGATAGAGAGATATAAATTGACACACATGCTTGGAATAACATGGGGTTTTATTAGAACCACATCTGCCGTTATCGGGTCTTTTTTCTCTAGGAACTGCGTGATTCTGGTTTTGTAGCTGTTACCGTGACGGGTGAGAGGTACGCCGATGCGTTACAGAATCGCATCATCCCTAGCCTGGCTGATAAACACCTGCTGGAACGTACGATTTTTATGCAGGATCGTGCTCCACCCCATGATGCTAGACGCGTGACAGCTTCTTGCGTTCGTCGTTTGGTGATGATCGTATGCTCAGCCGCCACTTTCGTCATGCTTGGCCTCCCAGGTACCCAGACCACAGTCCGTGCCATTATTGGCTTTGAGGTTACCTGAAGTCATTAGTGCATCGTGATCGACCGGCTTCTCTAGGGATGCTGAAATCCGACGCCCTTGCCCCACCGTAACTCCGGAGATGTTTTACAGTGCTGTTGACCACATTATTCCTCGACTACAGCTATTGTTGAGGAATGATGATGAACATCTTGAGCATTTCCTGTAAAGAACATCATCTTTGGTTTATCTTAATTTGTTATGCTAATTATTGCTTTTCTGATCAGATGAAGCGCCATTTGTCGGACAATTTTTGTACTTTTTTTTCTATAAAATCCCATGTTATTCCAAGCTTGTGTGTCAATTTTTACCTCTCTATCTACAGTATTTGAACTGGTGTGTAGGATGTATGAGACAGGCGAAATACCCTCAGACTTTAAGAAAAATGTAATAATCCGCATTCCAAAGAAAGCAACCGCAGACAGGTGTGAAAATTACAGAACCATCAGTTTGATAAGTCATGGTTGCAAAATTTTAACACGAATTATCTACAGGGGAATGGAAAAGCTGGTAGAAGCTGACCTCGGGGAAGATCAGTCTGGATTCAGGAGGAACATAGGAACCCGGGAGCCAATACTCACTTTACGTCTTACCTTAGAAGATAGATTAAGGAAAGGCAAACCTACATTTTTAGCTTTTGTAGATTTGGAGAAAGCATTTGACAATGTTGACTTGAATACATTCTTTCAAATTCTGAAGTCAGCAGGGGTAAAATATAAGGAAAGGAGAGTTATAACTTGTACAAAAGCCAGACCGCAGTTATTAGACTCGAAGGGCATGAAAGGAAAGCATCAGTTGGGAAAGGAGTAAGGCAGGGTTGTAGCCTTTCTCCGATGTTATTCAATTTGTACATCGAGCAGGCGGTGAAGGAAAGCAAGGAAAATTTTGGAATAGGGATTAAAGTACAGGGGGAAGAAATAAAAACAGTGCGTTTTGTTGATGACATTGTAATTCTGTCACTGATAGTAAATGACCTGCAAGAGCAGTTCAGTGGAATGGACAGTATGTTGAAGAGAGCGTATAAAATGAACATTAACAAGAGCAAAACAAAAGTAATGGAATGCGGTCTTAGAAAATCAGGCGATGCTGAAGGAATTAGGTTAGGTAACGAAACAATGAAGGTGGTAGATGAGTTTTGTTCCTTGGGTAATAAAATAACATGCGATGGTCGCAGTACAGAGGATATAAAATGCAGAATGGCAATGGGAAGAAAAGCATTTTTGAAAAAGAGAAATTTGCTAACATCTAATATTAATTTAAGTGTAAGGAAGTCTTTTCTGAAGGCATTTGTGTGGAGTGTTGCCTTGTACGGGAGTGAAAGATGGACGATAAGCAGTGCGGACAGGAAGAGACTAGAGGCTTTTGAAATATGGTGTTACTTAAGAATGCTGAAGATTAGGTGGGTAGATTGCATAACTAATGAAGAAGTACTGAACAGAATTGGTGAAAAAAGGAATTTTTGGCATATCCTGACTAAAAGAAGGGATCGCTTGGTAGGACACATTCTTAGACATCGGGGAATCGTAAATTTGGCATTGGAGGGAAGTGTGTGGGGTAAAAATCGCAGAGGGAGACCAAGAGACGCGTATAGTAAGCAGATTCAAGTGGATGTGGGTTGCCGTTCTTATGAGGAGATGAAAAGGCTTGCTCAGGATAGGGTAGGGTAGAGAACTGCATCAAACCAGTCTCCGGACTGAAGACCATAACAACAACAACTTCTACAGTATTCCGTGATTTATTAAGTTTTCAAATTTATACTGACTTTTTGATCACCCGGTATGTTCAGTGAGAAACAGTTTGAAAAGAAGGAAGCATGTTTAAATTTGGCTGTGCATGCTTGAAGCAACAAAGATGTTGCGTAAAGACGTACATACGCCGATGAACCAAAGCAACTGTTACACTTGCCTAATATCATACCTTACCCGCGCGTGCACAAAAAATTTCCGTAACAAAACGTTTATGTTGACTCGTCTAATGACTGAAGTAGTGCTGGAGGGAATAGATACCATGATTCCTGCAGGGCTGTCCACAAACCCGTATGATTATGATGGGGTGGAGAATTCTTCCTAATACCACGTGCAAGGCATCCCAGATATGCTCGATAATATTCCTGTCAGCGGAGATATTTAAACTCAGGAGAGAGTTACTGGGGCCAATCTGTGACAATTCTTGGCGTTTGGGGAGGAATATTAAAAAATCAGGGTAGAGCAACTGTGCAAAATTTGGTCATTAGTCAAACATAACTGTAGATTTGTATGGAATAAAATGAAACGAACACCCTTGTTTGAAAAATATATACACTATATCTACCCGAATTTTTATTACATTACCACGTAAATCTTTGAAATAAATCTAAATCTACATCCATACTCCGCAAGCTACCCGACGGTGTGTGGCGGAGTGTACCTTGAGTACCACTATCGGTTCTCTCTCCTATTCCAGTCACGTATTGTTCGTGGAAAGAAAGATCATCGGTATGCCTCTGTGTGGGCTCTAATCTCTCTGATTTTATCCTCTTGATCTCTTCGAGAGATATACGTAGGAGGGAGCAATATACTGCTAGACTCCTCGGTATGTTCTTGAAACTTCGACAAAAGCCCGTACCGAGCGACAGAGCGTCTCTCCTGCAGAATCTTCCATTGGAGTTTATCGATCATCTCCGTAACTGTTTCTCGATTACTAAATGATCCTGTAACGAAGCGCGCTGCTCTCTGTTGGATCATTCCTGCTTCCTCTATCAAACCCTACCTGATACGAATCCAACTTCAATGAGCAGTATTGAAGCAGTTGGCGAAAAAGTGTACTGTAACCTACTTTCTTTGTTTTCGGACTGCATTCCCTTAGGATTCTTCCAATGAATCTGGCATCTGCTTTAACGACGATAGATTTTATATGGTCGTTCCATTTTAAATCACTCCTAATGCCTACTCCGAGATTATTTATGGAATTAACTTCTTCCAGTTGCTGACCTGCTATAGTGTAGCTAAATGATAAAGGATCTTTCTTTTTATATATTCGCAGCACATTACACTTGTTTACTTTCAGATTCAATTGTCATTCCCTGCACCATGCGTCAATTCGATGCGGATCATCCTGCATTTCAATCGATCAAGAACTATCCGATATGCTTGGCAGAAACGTTAAACAGTGACTTTTTATTATATAACTGCCTTATTACCTGGGTTTATGATGAATCTAATTGTTTATGACAACATATCTCCTGAACTATGTTTCGTAATGTGGTTCGTACTCCTTCAGAAATAATTACATCACGGTAAGGAAAATGTGCACTAAATTTGGTTGAAATTGGTCCAGTGGTTGAAGAGAAGATGCGCAATATTATCATGTCATGTAGCAGTTTCTTGCGCTTTTCATTGTCTAGTCCTCAACAGGATATAATTATTCCAATAACCTATGCGACAGCGCACGCAATATATTGATGAGGTATCATCGCAATCGGATGATCAGTGCTGCATCGCATAAAATAGGAACAAATATACATAAATCCAAACATCCATTCTTCTATATGGCTTATAAAAAGGCACTGAGTGTTGAATCAAGGAAGACCTCACACTTTTATCGTATAGAAGTTTGTGAAATTGGTGTTAGTGTTCTCGTCAGAGAGCACTATGATATTCGACTGGAAAAGGACTGATGTCCTAGATGTTTAGTCCCCTTAAAACAATAACAATCTTCCTGAAATCCATGTACCACTACCGCACGACTTACTGAAATGACTGATGTGACATGTCACTGGCACTGGGGGTGGGGAAGGTGAATGAAGGTGTAAAACAAGTTTGTTGCGAGAAATAGTAACATCGTTTCGTCACCTTCTCCTCTTGGACTAGATACTGACAGGAAAACTGTTTATTAAGCAAATAAAAATTGGTAGCTGTGAAAATGTAAACTGCATGAAGTTAGCCAAATTTATAGAATGACTGGCTCTGTTAAAATCCACTCGCCATTTTCTTTCACGAAATAAAAGGCAACAGACATAATACGAGAGTTGCCCAGAAAATAATGCATCGCATTTGTTTTCTCAGCCAGAAACAATGTTGCGAATGCGAAACGTTACGTATGAATTATTCGAAGTTTCTTGAGTGTGCGCGCAAAATTTCTGGCACTTCCAACAGATAGCGTAGCTGCAGGGCCGTTGCAAAATTGCGCCTGTAAGTGATGTATGTTGCAAACGCGAAACGTTACGTATGAATTATTTGTAGTTTCCTGAGTGCGCGCGAAAAATGTATGGCTCTTCCGACAGGATGCGCAGTTGCAGGATCGTGTCGTAATGTCGTCTGTAAGTGATATACGTTACACGCAACGCGACTTAATTGAAATTTTCACTGCAGAGAAACAAACGGTTGTGAATATTCATACTGCGTCTCTTACAAGCTGTTGATGTTTTAACATATGTATTTTTATTTTTAGACTAAGTGCTATGTTGCACGTACTATTTTATCTCAATTTTTAATAAGATGAGCAACTTGTAAAATTTGATATGACTAGATGATGGTGACATAGTCCACCGGAATGTGTCGTCATAAAATAAATATTTTTCGATCTTGGCTTTTCACTTTTGAAGATTATATTCAAAAGCTATGAAGATTAAAATTATAATTTTGTGTCTGTTCTACGGCTCGATTTATTTTGTGAATCGATTTTCGGCTTATTAGGCCATCATCTGACATTTACTGAAGTTCAGTCAAAGAACTTGTGTTGTCAGTTAAGTAGAAGACGTGTTACATACAGAAAAGTAAATTAACTTCTTCTCTAGGACAGGTATCACACAGTGTAGCCAAACGTCTTAAATCCTGTAACTAAAGGATTTCCTACTATCCCAGGAACACAACAGCCCAGTTTACTTTTAATAACAAAGCCAAGCCCCAACTATTAGCCAATAGTGGATTATACAAACTTATTTGCCCAGACTGTGACAAGTTTTACATTGACCAATGAGGAAGGGACCTAGCAACTAGGCTAAGAGAGCTTGAACGTAGTTGTAGGTTACAAAATCATGACTCCACTTTTGCTGAGCATGTTCTGAGTGACGGCCACAGATACCAACCACAGTCCCAAGTACTCCACTTAGCCAGCAAAGGCCAGAAACTGAATCTACTACCGGCCTTAGAAATAAACAAACATCTAGCTCACAGTCCAGGCCTAATGTTAAATGATCAAACATCCTCAGTACATCACCACTTCTGAACCTACCCTAATCCACAGAATATCCGGGCCTGTTCGTTTATTCAAAAAATGTTCAAATGTTTGCCGGCCGCGGTGGCCGAGGAGACTGAGGCGCTTCAGTCACGGTCTGCACTGCCACTACGGTCGGGGGTTCGAATCCCCCTCGGGCATGAATATTTGTGCCGTCCTTAGTTGTAGGTAGCTCATAAGTAGTTTGTAAGTTTAGGGACTGATGACCCCGTAGTTAAGTCCCATAAGCTTAACAAACATTTGAACATTTGAATTTTTTGTTCAAATGTTTGTACAGCTTATGGGACTTATAAAATACATGAGATAGATACCAACACGGAAATCGATATCACATGAAAATTTGGGCCGTTATTCAGATACTACGCAGTTACGGCCTCCTGAAAGCACAACTTTTAAACATTCACGCGCCTGGGTTGTTTCTCACTCGGCCCGCTTCACTGCGGCCCCTTAATGTTCAAATGTTTGTAAAGCTATCGGAGCAAACTGCGTGGTTATGTCCGTAGCTTGCATACCACTTAAACTAAGATAAACTAACCAACGGACAAACACACACACCCATGCCCTATGGAGGACTCGAACCTCCGGCGGCGAGCAACCGCGCGCTCCGCAGCGTGGGTCCTTAGACCGCTCGGATACTCCACCGCGGCGGCCCCTTAATGCCCGAAAGACTAGTACTGTGAACAGACTCTAGTAAGAGGTCTGTGTTCACTATGTCAATTCAAATGTTTAAATGTTTGTAGAGCTTATGGGACTTAACTGCGGGGTCATCAGTCCCTAAACTTACAAACTACTTATGAACTAGCTAACACTAAAGACGGCGCAAATATCCATGTCCGAGGGGGGATTAGAACCCCCGACCGTAGTGGCCGTGCAGACCGTAACTGACGCGCCTCAGTCCCCTCGGCCACTGCGGCCGGCTGTTCGTTTATTCCCCCACTTTTTGTATCTTCATATTTTACGTTTATTTTGGAGTCAGCATATGTTTGTAGTAATTCCCATACTTTTGGCTAACATTTACTTCAGTGATATGAAGTTGTATATCTAATTTAAATTTTGTACAACCACTGTTCATCTACTTTCTGTATTAATACCAGTCTAACCTCCCATTGTATCACACCAGCTTTGTATCTTTCTTTGCTAGTACTAATATTCCAAATTATTCTGTACTCTGCCCTTACAGTAATTCTTTATTTAATTGTGAACACTATTATTGAATATGTTCGTCTACACCATTTTTCAGTTCGAGTGCATACCTCCGATTTGTTAAGCTTCTCAATTCTCCAATGCACCCCACCTACTCGCTCCCATCCAACCCTTGTACTTTTCTCTACTTGTTTATTTAGTTATAATAGAGTGTCAGGTTTCTAATATTTGTAGTATTTTCATCTCTTTATGTTTTGAACAACCCTTAAAACATAAGATTCTTGTTTAATTTTATTCTTATTCACTGTACGCATATTGTAAGAATTTATGTTTCCACTTTTTCTCTATGTATGGTATTTATGTTTCTTTTTTCAGTACTATTAATTTACAGATTTCATTTAAATATTTATTTGCACTCTAACTACTCCATAAAAGATGTTAATTTACTTTTCTGTATGTAACATATCTTCTGTTTTACTGACAACACAGGTTCTTTGACTGAACTTCAGTAAATGTCTGATGATGGCCTAATAAGCCAAAAATCGATTCACAAAATAAAATAAACCGTAGAACAAACACAAAATAGTGTGTTTTAATCTTCATAATGAATAAGTTCTACCAAGAAGCGATGGAAGAATCAGTTAACATGATATTCATAAACGTTTTTCTAAAACCATCTGCTGTCTATAGGAGCATAGTTAGTAGTTGGGTACAAATGGTAGACGATTCGGTGGAGCACAAGCATTTGCAGCGATCGGGTAGACCATCCAGGGCTGTTACATCTAACTGACTAACTACAGCAAGCTGATGTTGCATTCCAACTGTACTTGTTTGGGAAAAAAGGATGCTATTCGTGGAAGACCAATTGCGAAAAATACCAGGAGGTGATTCAGAAAGCAGCAGAGTAGGAAGCGGTTGGCGAAGTCTTTGGGAGCAAGGTCCAACTTGTTGAGAATTGGTTTAGCAGCCAACTACCGGGCTCTTGGTGCAGAGCTGCACGTATCAAAATTCGAGAAACGTCTGAAGACAAATATACCAATATTCTTCGTATTCCTGTAACGGAATACATGGAAATCATTAATCTGGATACCAAATATCACAGAATGCACTGTACAGACTGAAGATGTGATGTTTTGACTCATTAAGAAAGAATGATTGAAGCTAGCTTTTTAACAAAAAGAAATTAACATAAAAATCATTGCAGAGGCGAAAGTTTCTGTAATCGTTAGTGACAGGGGAGAACCAGTATCCCATTTACATTGGTTACTTGTTCTGTGACCAGAACAAGGTTTGGTACTGACAGACTATTCACACGGTTTTTTCGATGGAAAGAAGAAGCTCGGAAGAAATGGGTTTAATTTCCCGTTGACATCATGGTCACTTGAGATGTGGCACACGTTGGATAGTTTTTGTCAAGGAAGGAAACCAACTGAGCCTGATAAAAGGCTCCATCCCGGCATTTGCCTGAAAGTGATTCAGGAAAGTGACGGAAACGTTAGAATCTCTGGAGAAGATGTTGAACCGCCGTCCTCCCAAATGCGAGTCCAGTGTGTTACCAGTGTCCCACCTCGCTCGGTATGGAAGGCCATAGAACGGGTCAGATGTTACGTGAAAAAAAAAAAAGAAAAAAAAAATTAGGATGCGTAGATCGAAGATAATTATTTCGAGTATATACCCATGATTTTATACAATAAATAGCTGATGAAGAACAACATGTGATGCATTACTTTGTGGAAATTCTTGTACATGCCTACCTAGATTCAGGAAAGAATGTGACACAATGACCCACTGTAGACTATTGACAAAGGTGCATGAATATGGAATATGTTTGGAGGTTGCCGTACTATAGAAGTCGATTGGTTGACTTTGATTATTTTTATATTTCTAGGGAGGTGTAGCTCTGTTGAGGATTTCTCAAGTCAAATACAGAAATACATTTTCCTAAAGCATGAGTTTTCATCAAACACTATCGTCAGGAATGTCTCAGGAAACCATGACATTTCTGCTCTTTTTCTTTTATCCAAATAACCGATCTGATAGAAAGGATGAGCAGCAGTCTGCGAGAATATGTTGAACTTGTGTAATGTACGGGACAGTGATCGTCGAGTGACTGTACCACGGGAAAGCTTTTATGTTTGGTTTGATGAAATGCTGATTGCTCAAAATGTGAGAGTATGTAAGTCAATGCAGATGAGTAAAACTATTCCCTGACGCTCAAATAGTGTATTAGTCGCGTGATTGATTGACGCAGTCCCGTTGACTAAATATATGGGCGCAACATTATGGTGCTATATGAAATGGACGAGCACTTAATGTAGGTACTAGTGAAGACAAATGGTCGACGTAGGTTAATAGTGATGTATTTAAGAGTTCGACCCTTTTTGAAGTATGACTAGAGTATTTCAGATCCGCACCAGGTCGTGATAAAGGAAGACCTTGGAGCAATTCAGAAATGATGTGAGATTTGTTACCGGTAGCTTCAGGCAACAAACGAACAGTACGTAGATGTTCCATGATTCGTATTCTCAAGTAGGAACTACTATTTTACATAAGATTTTCTTTCACTGTAGACTTTTGAGGTGCTTTCACCATAAGAGCTGAAAGTACGACACACACAGAGGCATTCTCGTATTCAAAATGGTTGCAACGATTTCGTCAGGCTGTGCGCACGCTATGTACACGCGCAGATGGTTGGTTAGTGGTAGCGGTAACTGCAGACCTGACCTCCCTCCTGCTTATCTGAATTCTACAGTTATGGTTAACAAGCCTAGTTGCTTAGTTTTTCAATACTCAGCAGAGGTGACAGGATTCTGTCAGCTATAATATAAAGAAAAAGTCGTTATAGCACGTCCATATACGAAAAGACACTCAAACAAGTACAGATAAAATGTTTAGACACTTTCGTGTACTGTTATTATCCACATGAGGACGCCTCTAAATGCCGGCCGCGGTGGACGAGAGTACTGCGGCGCGTCAGTCACAGTCTCTACGGACACTACGGTCGGGGGTTCGAATCACCCCTCCGGCATGGATATTTGTGCAGTCCTTAGTAGTAGCTGGTTCATAAATAGTTTGTAAGTTTAGGGACTGATAACCCCGTAGCTAAGTCCCATAAGCTCTATAAACATTTGAACACCTCTAAGTTGTTCTCTTGTCCAGACCGTTTACAAGAATAATTTTTACTGAATCGGTACTGCTGCAGACACTCTCGTCTCCTTCCGCACTATTACTGTTGGACTCTTGCACTTGTTGACTGAGTTGATCAACTTCATCGACGTAGCCAATTTTTCAGTAGTGTATCCCACTCGGCTTCCTGGTCCAATGTGTCTTTTTTTTTTTTTTTTTTTTTTTTTTTAATGATCTCTGTATACGCTGCAAAGGCACTATTCACTTTTTTTATTTAATGCCGAAAATGCGAAGAGAAATATTTTTCAGAATCTACATTCTGTCGATTTCTATAATCTTGAAACAGTTGTAATACCTTGTCAACCATTATATACAGGAGAGACCTTTATCAGCTTTATTTACATTACGGCCCACTATAGATTTGGTTGTAGTTTTATGATTTTCAAAAATGTTCAAATGTTTGGTAAGCTTATGGGACTTAACTACGGGGTCATCAGTCCCTAAACTTACAAACTACTTATGAACTACTTACGAACTAGGACGGCACAAATATCCATGCCCGAGGGGGGATTCGAACCCCCGACCGTAGTGGCCGTGCAGACCGTGACTGGAGCGCCTCAGTCACCTCGGCCACTGCGGCCGGCTTTTGATTTTCGCAAACATTTCGAAAAAATTAATAAAAATGTAAATTATAAAAATTGATGCGCCGTACGATAACGACTCTACTATCGTGATAATATCTATGTACCCAATACTTAGTATTACTTCTGACCGCATTTTAACAAACAGCCAAAATTATTATATATTTCACCTTAGCTTTGACAAACATACTCTTTTTTCTTACCTGTTCCATATTTAAACTATTATTTTAATATCTCTCGCACATTTTCATTATATTCTTCCATTAAAATATTATCATCTGTCTTGCTTTGGTAGTTCACTCACGGTTTATATTCTTTGCCTGTATTGCTTAGGAGTGACTGTACCCTGGAAGGAACGTAGCGTACATTTGCCGTTCGGACGAGTGACTATAGCGTGGATGGAACACGGCGTACATTTGGCGTTCGGAAATCAGTCACGTGACATCCCTCGCCCGAAACTCTCTTTTCCATACGCCATCTGGCTTTCAGTATTTGATGATACATAACTCAAGCGTTGTCTTTTAAAAGCAATGGCGCACTTTAAAATTATCAACAACACGTCGTTGTTAGGACAATAAATTACAATCTAATGTCTAAGAATGCCATGTTAGCAGATAATAACTGCCATCGATGGTAAGAAAATTACGGATTACTCTCGCAGCTAGCGTAATGGTCGACGAATAAGTTTGTGATGTACAAACGTGTTAGACGGTGGTTCGAAACTTGCTAGCACGCATAGCTCAGCGCGCTCGATCAGAGGGTTGCCAGCATGGTAGTTCGACGCCCTCTGTAACGAGAAAACTTAGTGATCGACGAAACGATCACAATAGAACGAAACATACCAACGTTCACAAAGTACTGATCAAACCTAAGAACCAATGAACAAACGACCGCAAAGCGTCGATCTCCCCGAGGACAAAAAAATATAAAAACAAAAATATGTGCGCTTTATCTGAAAAGTGCATTTGTTCTATTTCGAGAACATGCCATGAAATACATAGCAACGAATTGTAAACATATACTACTCTATCACACGTACATAAGCTGGGGAGATACTGTTACAATGACTGTTGTGAATGACGTATTGATAGTACTGACTGTGTATATATATTAAGTAGTAGAGTTATTTCGAATTCAGTGTTACCACACTTATTCCGTTTGTGATTTATCTGTAAAAGAAAACGCAATCACGGTTTGAAATACAATATTTGCTCTTTATTTTAGCATAGGACAGAGTAACATAAACGAAGTCATATCTGAACTACAGGAAAGGTAATAATACCATCTACTTTAAAAGCGTCCATAGAAACCATGTCAAAGACAAACATTTCAGAGGATGCACTGATTATAATTAATGACTTTCAATATATTTCATACATAGTTATTAAACCCTTAGAAAAGTATGAACAAGGTAATTTGTGGCTATGTATACACTTCCCTTCCGTATCATTAAGGAACTACACTTGCCACAGAAATGTAGGGCTTCCTTTACATACGAAACTACCAGTATCAGCACGTTGCATTACAGTATCCTCCCAGTTTATGTGCATGTGCTTCAGAAGATCATTTTTCGATTCGTTGTTACGTATTTCACGGCATGTTCACGAAATAGAACAAACACACATTTTAGAGGGAGCATTCTTACATATGCACAACTATAAAAATTGAAGAACACTGCTCTATTTAATTAATAAGTGCCCGAAACCCTTCAAGGAAAAAAAGGAGAAAATTTATTTTTGGTAGTAGCGGGTTCCGAACCCCTGACCATGAGCATTATAATCCAACGCTCAGCCCACTAGACTACGGCTAACAATTAGAACACGCGACCTTTAATGTCGTACTATTGATGGCAGTTGTAAACTGATGCTTACTATGGCATTTTTAGACACTAGATTATCATTTATTGTACGAAGAACGTACAACGTGTAAGTTACAATAAGAAAATCATCAAATACACAACGCAAGATGGCGTATGCCAGAGAGAGTTCGAGGCGAGGTATGTCACGTGACGTCTCCGAACGGCTGATTTCCGTTAATTCAATGGATGGAGTCAAATCTTCGTTATTTTTGAAAATATCTCTCAAACGATACGGGATATGAAAAAAAAACATAAAAGATCATAGCCGTATAGAACTTTCTTCTCTACAAATTCGGTTATTCAATTTTGATGTCTGATGAACTGTTTATTTGGAATTAAAATTAAATTACAAAAGACTTCTTTAGGTGTTACTGACGTATTTTTTTTCCGAAATATTTGAAAAAGCGTGATTCTGGTCTCTGGTGGCCAACAATTATGTCTGTAAAATTTGGTGCCGATCGGTTGAACGATGGGACTTAAAACGTAGGAACACGTTACGGACAGACAGACGGGCAGACAGACAGACATCCCAAAATCGCCGTTATTTTTGTAAATATCTCTCAAAAGATACGAGATCTGGAAAAAAATAAATAATATATATATATATATATATATATATATATATATATATATATATATATATATATATATATATATGGTGTTTGACTTTCCTAAGCAAGTGGTTTCTAAGAGTAATACAATAAAAACAGTTGATAGTGTAAAACAATAAAACGTTACTATAAAGAAGTAAAAGCCTGAATCAGTGTGTGTGTGTCAGTATATATATATATATATATATATATATATATATATATATATATATATATATGTGTGTGTGTATGTGTGTGTTTATATATGTATACATTTACTAATATATGATAGCAAACAGGAAAATCTCTATAAAATTACAACAGATTATGGGCCCAGGGCTCTAAAACAAAAAGTGTGCTAGTGACTATATCTAGTATCTGGTGTTGTGTTTCTGTGAAGGTTAGTTTTATAAAACATTCTGAAATTTATTGTTAAATAAAAATGCTTCAACAAGAATTGGATGAAACTAGTGGAATACAAGTGCTTAAGGACTCTTCAACATATCCACTATGGAATGCTGAAGTAAAAATCTTGTTTGGAGCAAAAGACTTATGGTCAGTGGTAAGTGGTGAAGAAACACTAGAAAGCTGTGGTGTAGATGTAGAAAAGAAAAAGAAATGGAACATTAACGACTCAAGAGCAAAGTACATTATCATGAAGACTTTGGACAAGAGTATCAAGACACAAGTGATTACTTATGACACATCTAAAAAAATGTATGAAAAACTGGAAAAGATGTTCAAGAGAGATACTTTGCAGAGGTCTCAGGCATTGCTTCAGGACTTTTACAATTTTAGATTTGATAAAGGTAAGGATATTGTCACTAATATTGGAGATTTACAGAATATTGTGTTTCAGTTGAACAGAATAGAAACAACAAACCAGATATCTGATTTTATGAGCATGAACAAAATAATGACAGTGTTGCCAGAAAAATACAAGTATTTTGAAGCAGCGTGGGATTCAGCTCCTGTTGATGAAAGAACCATGGACAACTTAATTGCTAGACTGATGAAAGAAGAAGAAAAATTCCACAAAGAGAAGAATAAAGAAGAAACAGTGGCATTCAAAACAACTTACAAGAAGAAAATGCAAGAAAAGTCTTTTACCAGAGGAAACAAAACAGATAATAACTGGAATAAAGAGAAGAAGAAATGCGACTATTGTAACAGAGAGAATCATGTTGTTAAAGATTGTCTGTTTAAGCTTATACCAAACAGAGAAAATTGCATTTATTGTAAAAAGAACAACCATCAGAGTGAAAGATGCAAATTCAAGGATCAGCACATTACAGAAAATAAGAAGAAAAATGAAAAAGCAGTCATGCTAGCAGCAGAAGCCAATTTTTCAGAAAGAAACCTACAGAATTTTTCTGAAGAGAATATTGACACTTTGTTTGCAGCAGACAGTGCATGCACAGGGCATGTGTCACATGAAGAAAGAACAAAGACAAATCTGAAGAAAATAGAAGATGTGCAAATAAATGTGGCCACTGAGAATGGTTACATTATAGCTGACAAAATGGGTAAAGTAGAATCAGATACAGTGATTATGGAAGAAGTTCTTTATACTCCCAAGCTGAGAAGAAATTTGTTCTCAGTTCATGCAGCAACTCAAAAACGTGCAATAGTTATTTTTGATGATAAAAAGATGCAAGTAATGAAAGATTCTCATGTTCTTTTGGAAGGATATAAAGATGAGAATGGTCTGTACTTAATTGATATGAAGCAAGAGAAAGAACAAGCTCTGTTGACAGAGAAACAAGAAGATGACATTAAAATATGGCATGAAGAACTAGGACATCTTAATTTTTCTGATATGAAAAAAAAATTGTGATTTGTGTCATGATGTACCTGACATTTTGAAGAAGACTGATGTGGCAAATATATGTGAATCTTGTCAGTTAGCCAAGAAAACAAGAAACCCCTTCAGTACAGAAAGACAACGAGAAAATAGAATAATACAAAGAATTCACACAAATCTTTGTGGAAAAATATCTCCAGAATCTGTAAATGGACAAATTATGTCATGACTTGTCTAGATGATTATTCAAACTTTCTGACTGTGTATCTACTCAGAAAAAAGGATGAAATTGTTGAATATATGAAACAGTATGTTAACGAAGTGGAAGCTAAGTTTAACTCAAAAGTGTCAGAAATAAGGTGTGACAGAGGTGGTGAGTTTAGAAGTAATGTGTTCAAAGACTGGTGTAAAGAAAAAGGAATTGTGTTGGATTACACCCTTCCCTATACTCCACAACTAAATGGCAAAGCTGAAAGAGTAAATCTCACCCTTATTAACAAAACAAGAGCTATGTTGAAAACAGCAAAATGCAGTAATGATATGTGGGGATACTGTGTTGAGACAGCAGCATATTTGACAAACAGAAGCCCAACTCATGCAGTAAAAACCACTCCTGCTGAAATCTGGTATGGAAGAAAACCAGACATTTGAAATTTAGGCATCTTTGGAACTGAAGTGTACAGTAAACAACTTGGAAAACTCAAGAAATTAGATGACAGAGCACAAAAAGGAATTTTCGTGGGATATGTTAGAAATGGTTACAGAATAATGAATCCAGTAACTAAAAATGTAAGAATTTCAAGAGATGTGACATTCACAAATAAATTCCCTGAACAGGAAAGAAGACAGAGGAGTTTATTGGCATGGGAAGATGAGAAGCAAGATGAAAATAACTTAGACAATTATAGAGATAAGAATAACCCAGAAAATAATGAGCAAGTAGAAGAAGAAAATAAATCTGAAAATAATGAGGACGAAGAAGAAAACAGAATGAATATACTACTTGAAAATTTAGAGAGAGAATTTGATATGACCTATTGCTGAGAGTAATGAGATTTGCAATTCTGAGGATGATGAGAATTTTCCTTATAGACAAGCGATTGGAAGTTTGCTGTACTTATCCAAGAAAACAAGACCAGATCTATCTTTCAGTGTAAATTATGAAAGTAGACACGTAGAAAATCCTAACAAGGCTGATGTCAAAAATATAACAAGAACACTGAGGTACCTAAATGGAACAAAGAAAGCAGGGATATTTTACAAGCACAACCACGAATATGACCAAGAAGAATCACAGCAAGAAGTGATCCTCAAATTATACTGCGATGCTGACTTCGCAGGAGATTTGAAGACGAGGAGAAGCACAACTGGCTATGTGATACTATACAATAATGCACCAATAGCCTGGAACTCAAGGAAACAGAGTATTGTAGCACTCTCCACAAGTGAAGCTGAATATATATCAGCAGCAGAGTGCTGCAAAGAACTTAAGTATTTAAAAAGTCTACTCAATGAACTGACAGGAAGAAACGTGAAAATAATTCTATTGGTGGACAATCAGAGTACCATAGAATTAGTCACGTCAAGTCAACTCAGCCGTAGAAGTAAACACATTGATGTTAGATACCATTTTATTTCTGAAATGTATCATGATGGTATGTTTGAAATCTCTTACTGCCCTACTGAAGAACAAGTGGCTGATCTCCTGACCAAACCCGTGGCAAGAAGGAAGTTTGAGAAGTTCAGAGACAAGATTTTGGAGTGCAAGGAAAAGTAATATGGTGTTTGACTTTCCTAAGCAAGTGGTTTCTAAGAGTAATACAATAAAAACAGTTGATAGTGTAAAACAATAAAACGTTACTATGAAGAAGTAAAAGCCTGAATCAGTGTGTGTGTGTCAGTATAAATATTAAAAAAAAATAATATATATGTGTTTATATAAGTATACATTTACTAATATATGATAGCAAACAGGAAAATCTGTATAAAATTACAACAATAACGGACCAAAGTTGTAGAGAACTTTCTCCTCTACAAATTCGGTTATATTCATTAAAATTTCTAGTTGTTTAAAGACGATCGCAAAGGTCCACATTTAGTGTTACTACCGTAACCTAAAGTGGACCAAACAAAAAAAGGTACTACGGACGATAATTCTATTTGAAGGCATTATGCATAGATTATGAATGATAGGTTAGAAAATAAAACAGCCACCATCACAGAGCACATGGGTGTTATTACACAATGCTATGTAAAAACCTATAGGGCACAATTAATATACCCGAAGAAGGACATTAATTGCTCGAAACCGGTTGTGAATCAATCTGCAATCTTGCAAATGGTAACTGTTTTCTTTTCTAACATATAAAACACAGTTTCTTCAATGGATAAAACATTTACTCTGAATGATGTCCATTTCATTTCAGGCATTTTGGGGAGAAGGTTTGTATTTGCCGTAAAATTTCGCTTCCAGACGATTCTACTGTTGACGTCGATCGTTTATATGAAAACGACACATTGAAATCTGAAAATATAACAATTGTGTACCACATACTATAAATGTTAATTATTATTGAGCGTAGAAGGTTTTTACATGGCGACCCAAAGTAAGAGTTATGTCCAGAAAGTAAGTTACCCTCTTTTTTAAGAACAATACAAAATAGTTACATGAAAAACTTATTGAGCTATTTTTCGACACAGCCACCAAAAGGATCAACGCTGACCGGAGGAGAGTGAAGTGAAACATCAGGAAAGATGATATTTCGGAAATAAGTTAAAAAGTTTCTTAATGCACATATACCTTGCAAGCAACGTTCGTGCAGCGTTTACCTCGCGGGTGATCTAGTGTGCACTCGGCTTTGTTGAGATGATTTTCGAGGATAGAACATATTATTTTGTAATTAATGCCAAACTGTACAGAAAAGGAAAGAGCATGCATTGGTCACAGATGCTGGCACAATTTGCAATTGTCCTTGAAGTGAGTGTTAGAAGAAATTTGATTCTACAGTGACGCTGAAAAAGGTCTGAACAAACTTTTCGTGCCAGACTGATTCGGACACATGCAGAAAGTAGCAGATTAGGAAGCCAGTTCCGGTAAAGTGTATACCAGGCTCATGGTGCAGAACTGCACGTATCATAATTCGACAAACGTTTGAAGACAAATATACTAATATTCTTGAAACGGAATACATGGAAATTATTAATCTGGATACCAAATATCACAGAATACTCTGTACAAACTGAAAATGTGATGTTTTGACTCATTATGAAAGAATGATTAAAGCTAGCTTTAAAAAAAAAAAAAAAAAAAAAAAAAAAAAAAAAAAAAAAAAAAAAAACCATCGCAGAGACGAAAACTTCTGTTCTCGTTAGTGACAAGGGGAAACCAGTATGCCATTTACATTAGTTACTTGTAATGGATCGTTTCAAAATGTACACTCTTATGGTTGCGGTGTTCTTGGATTATCAGCAAGCAAAAAGTAACCGATCAGGAAAGTACTGTAAGTTCTACAATATGAATGGAAGTCGCAATTATTTTAAGTTTCAGATCGGCTATATTATATCATACAAACTGCTCCAAGAAACTTGATCTGTTGTTCTCTTAGATCAACGCAGGGAGCTAAATAACGAAACTTATGTTGGTGTGAACGACCATTGCCTCCCTCTCAGAGTTGATTACCCAATGTATAGACGACTTTTCTTATACCCGCACTGCCCGCTTCCGATGCAGGTGTCCAGCAACGTCCTTCTGCTCGCGAGTTTTTGTTAACCTGGAGCGCAGACATTAAGCCGTTATTACATTTGCATAAGTGTTATTGTCCATGATTGAACCGGAATAAAATTTTGTGGCCTGTTTCTCTGCCCATGCATAGGCGGAACCTCATGTAATCTCTCGAGAGATCTGCTATATTCATTGACGAAAGCTATGAAGATGTTTCGGCCTGTGTGACTACGAAATACAGTTAAAATTAATTGAGGATGGTCCTGGGACTTGTTAAAAACGTACCAGCTATTCGTCAACAAGGAATATTAGAACACTTGCATTTAAGGTGACTTGAAACTTTTCAAACATACAAAGATGGTGTTTATTTCTAACGGAATAACGCATCGCATCTTGAAGACAACATCACATTTCGATAATCTATATTAGGGTATGGAGAAGTGGTCCAATCTGAGAGACCTCTTGTCAAGTACCTCATAATGGTATTCATAACTACGCTGCTTGTTTATTGTCACGCCACCAGCACGAAAACAAAACGTATATGAAAGCAACGATTCTAGCGACATTCCATTTATTTTACCTATAATGATCAGCCTACCAACTTTCTCTTATTACCCCAGTAAAGGCGTCAAAAAAAAGGCCCTTTCCTTTAAAAAATGGGTTATCTGATTTTATTTTTTATCTTGTGTATACAGTTAAAAGTAGAATCCAGATTTTCGACCTTCAAAACCCTCGGGAAAAATTATTTTGGCCCAAAAACCCCTAAATTTTGGTAATTTTTTTTTACAGATTTTGGCCAATTACTTGTAAACTATGAATCCTTACTAAAATGATAGAATATTAAATATTATGTCGAATGCCCTGCTTAAGTGTCAAGCTCGGTGCATTTATTTGGCCGCAATCAAATGTAAAAGTTCGGTCATTTTTAACTTTGGCTATAAAGGTGGCACGAAACTCAGAAACTGCAACTCCAAATTAAAATGTCCAATTATGAAAATACTAAAGTGTGAAATTTCATAGTTTTAAGCAATATTGAGTGTTCTTATATATGAAAATTGATTTATTTCCTTCTTCTTGGTTCTTTCTTTCTTTTCCTCTAGTCAAAGTTAGTCAATGAAAAGATTTTTCCTGTCGGATGACGGCATTGTAATGAGCACGTAAGCTTTTTCTATTTATATCTTTTATCTTTTCTTTCTCGCCATTCGTATCCACGCCTTTGTTTGTAAGATGGAGGTGCTAAAATGAAAATACAAAATGGCCAAATTGTACAAATGAGCAAATAGAAGGGCATGAAAACATTAAAGAAACATTTTAAATATCAGAGACTCCCATATTCTCAGATTTCATTCACCATGAGGTCTCTAAGGAGACTGCAGCAGGGCCCTCGTCCCCAGCAAGCTCAGTTTATGATAAGCTACAACGCTTTGCAAGTCGAGGAGCGGTTCAGTCTAGATTTGCAACATCCGCATACCGCTATGCAACCTGATTTGGATACAAGGGAAAGCATCTTCAGTAGCGTTTGTGGTGCCGTATCATTCGTCAACACAGGTATGGGTGAATTTTCCTCCCAAGACAAAGTTTCACTCGATGGTAAGATCACAATGAGTGCCACCTTGATGCACCCACTGTTGCGGGTAGCCTTTCGAGTCTGAAATATTTTCTTGGGACACACTTTAAAGCTCACACCTGAACTAGTCTAACGCGCGAAGTTGGAAGTTCCTTACAGTGCTAATATCAGCTATTGCCCTGCCTATGCTGTTACTTCTTGAGAGACTTACGGCTTAACAAATTCAGCAGCATGCACTCTGAGATGTGGCATTTGCTGCAGAAGGTTTAGTAATTTCCTTTTTCCTTGGCCAAAAAAGAAGATGTTGTATCATATTCCATAAGGCTTAGTTGAAAACGGCAAATGAAGGATCGAATTTGAAAAAAACTACTGGAGTACCAAACTCCTGCTGGTTCCATACTTACCGGTTTGTGGAAGTACAAGTAGTTGTAGTTGTCGTGGAGAACAAACACCTCAGTGCTCTCGATCACGATTGCCACTCTGTCAGATTCAGAAACTTGGGAAATAACTGTTTGCACAATTAATTAATGCCGATTCATCTACTTCTGCGTATAGTACTTGATTACTACCATCCGCAAATTTCCACATGACCATTATGCTAGACGGAGACCTTCCGTTGTCTCCATAACTATTTCTATGGAATTGAAATCTGATAAAATGTGGATCTCTGATATTTAAATTGTGTTTTTTAACGTTGTCATATCCTTTTATCTCTTCATTTGTACAAACTTTTATATCACTCTGATGTAAATACGCATTGGCCATTGTTATGTACTTGGTTTTCATTTTTGCATTCAAATCTTACCAACTAAGGCGAGGATAAAAATGAATAAAAAACACGTGAATTTCATTGAATATGACTAAAACTAAAAGAAAAAGCGAGAAATTATAAGTACTTTGGGTGTATGAACGTTTAATATTACCTACAGATAACAATGTAGGAACTTTTGTAACATGAAATTTGATATTTTGCAATCTTCATATTTTGACAATTTTGATCTGGAGAAGGCGTTTTTCAGTTGTAGCCGACTTTTTCACCAAGTTTGTAAAAATGACCGAACTCTGAAATCACGATTGCGGCCAAACGACTGCAGTGATTTTGTCATTTTTGTTTGTCATTTGACTCAAAATTTAACATTCTTTTATATTTGTAAGACTAAAATCTTCATTAGTCTGCATGGACTCCGAGTAAAAGGCAGAAATGTCAAATTTGCCAAAAGATTCATATCTGTTTTTTTTTTTTCTTTTTTTTTTTCTGGAGTGAAGGTTACAATAAAAAATCCTATTTTCGGTGTCTTGGACTTTTTGCTACAGGTGGTCTATCTAAGCACTCAGATCAGCGACAAAAATTTCATTGTGACTTTTTTGTGTAATTAATCAAAAAATTTTAATGCTGTCATAATCTACCCTTAACCGTGTATTAAATTAACACGATAAGGCAAGTACTATAATTAGAAACAACTTGTATGCATCGAACTGCGGCACCCAAATATTCCAGTTTTGCCATCCATTACTTGATAAAGATAACATTTAGTGACTTCGAACAACCTTCACATATAATTTAAAAACTTCATGAAACTCTTTCTTGCTGAAACCCCTCTTCGCCTCACACACAAAATAATGAAAGAAAAAACATTTTTGTCTGTTTTTCGATGTTTATCCGTTGAAACAACAGCATCTGCTATCACGTTCTAATCTTCTAGAGAAATCACTGACGCTCCAGCAAAATTATGTCACTCTGCGGCATAAATTCCAGGTAAACTGGATTATGGTTAGACAAGCACAATAAAATTCAACGCTACAAAGACTAAAATCTCGTAACATTGTCATGTAGTAAAACTAAACTTCAGATGTGATGGTTTACTTTATTACTTCTTTACAGAAATTTTATTCCCAACAAATCTGGAATGTAGTATATCTACATTTACAAGTGAATGTAACTGCAATAATAAATCATTGTACAGTTAATACGTCATAAATGAGCTGTGTTGAAGACATACTTTTGTTTAAGATGTATTCAATTTAACCACCCTACAACCATCCAGCGTTTTATAATGAGATCACCTAGCGGCTTCCTACAAACTTAATTTCAATTATTTTAACTTTTCTCACTTGCATCTTACTCGTAAAAAATAACGGAATTATAGCAATATATCATTTTTCCATTGCACTGAGAAGAACATTTGACCCATTCGCGCTACCATTTGTTTATTTTTTGTCACGTGGTAAGATCACGAGACCGACCTAGGTCAGGGCTTCATACTGGTATCTGATAACGTTACACATTTACTTGTAATTTCTCAGTTAATATTTAAATGCTTGCTCATGTGCTAACAACTGTGAGAATACTATCTTTCGGTGGCGCTGAAAATTAATTTTTGTTTTGTTTTTTAGCTTTCAGGTAGTTCCACGTTCCTCTTCATTTCCTAGTTACGTAGTTCACGTTTGATTGTGAAGATGATCCTAGTAGATTGTGGAAACGTTGATAAGGTAGCTAGAAGACGAACATGACACGGACGATGTGTAATTAACTGTCGCCATTCTCCTAAATTCAGACACTAATTTATACGTTTGCTTGCAGCTGTAAAATACTGCAGTATTTTAATGCAGATCTCTGTCTATATCAAAATAAACTTTGAAATTGTGGGTGTAACCTCATTAAATGAAATTGCATATAACTGCCTGTCAATTAACCGCAAAAAACATACTTCTCCAGTTGAAGTTGACGTATTTCTTTCACGTAAACTACAGTCTCTTATTGTGTTTGGTTAAACATGTATTCAATAAGTTGCTAGTGCTGTGCCGATTACGCTATTTAAGATACTTTCTGTACAAAGAAAGCTAATGCACATTCTTTGCTAAATGCAGGAAATAAATCTAAATGTTGTTTCATTTGCCTTAAAAAGACGAGTTTGTCGAATACCAAGTTGCCATTAGAGATTTTCAAAGAGAAGCACAGCGCGACAAAATATAAATATTTACGAAAAGATCAGGTGACGTTAAGGAGCTCCGGATGTGAAAACAATTTCCGCCCACACTTTTTTTTATAACGTAGGCTCGATATGTGCTCAATAACTGTGAATTAAAACGAGAAAACCAAGTTCATTATGGAGTACTTAAAGTGTATCAATGATTTTAAATTAGACAATGTACAATTAGCAGGGCCAGTTCGAGAACAATTTCACATATAAGTGGCATATCATTTGGTGTCATCTCCTGTGCTCTTGGCGAGACTTTACACTGCAGAGCAACAGCGTTTATCCGTGCGAGTAGTTGTAGAGCTAAGACTTTTCCCAGACCAGCACAAAGGTGTCATGAACCACATGGCCAGCCCTTAGGACAAAGAGGATTCCAGTATAAGGAAAAATGACGATGCGTTTGAAGTATTATAAAGTTAGTTCCGATTAATATTCAGGAAGTTGGTAAAATTAATCGCCAATAAAGTCATATAAAACTAACTTTCCCCGAGAATCTAAAATTACCGTTTGCTTGCCTGACCAGAGGACCATTGTATCGTGGGGGCGAAATAATTTTCCGAGTGCTGCATTATTTAATATATTATATTGGCAAGATGGCGATCAGCCACAAAGGATACCAGAGCCGTTATGTTCAAACCCGGAGAGCCAACGTCTTCGTGGAAGGACACTTCTGTTCCCGCCGTCTTTGACGAGGTCCGCCAAGAGATGCAGCCACACTACGAGGCGTGAAATCGAACCATGTGGGTCGAAACGAACTCTTAACTGTGCTCTGGTGAGGTTGGTAACACGTCACTAGTTATGCCGGCGGTAGAATCAGCGGTGCGAAACTCGCGTTAACAAAACTGGCGTGAGCGACGTGGCCGCTCTCGTTTCGGTAGCTGCTTCAGATGCTTGCAGTTCTTAGGAGGACAGGTCCGCGACCGCCTATTGTGCAGAAGCTGGCATGCTCAGTCTTGGTGATACTTCGTTGATCGACAGGAACGTCACAGTTCGACCGTGCAGGTTTTCTCGATTAAAGTTAAGTAATTACATTCGGTCGCGACTAAATAAATAAAATAAATATGCCACGGTCTGCCTGTCGGGAGATAGGCGCGATGATTACTAAGATGCTTTTCCTTTAGTTTAGCCACTGTTTCGGGCTCAGTCTACTGCTCTCATGACCAACGGAAATTTTAATGAAAGTCATTACGCTCACTTTCTCTCTCGTTAAAGGCTGGTCGAACTATTTGAATATGCTTTATTTGCAATGTTTGCTCTCTATTGTATGTCTTGTCCTGCAGCAAGAATCAGTAACCGTTTAACAGGCTACCTCGTAATTCTATATGCTACTTTCAAAATATAAAGTCTATTTCAATGAACTGTCCGACTTCTTGTCTGTAGCCTTCCCCTGATGCTAGGAATTTTATTCATTACAAAATAACAGAAACCCCTCCTAGAAGAGAGCAGGTCCGATACTGGCATCGGTCACAGAAATAGAAGATTAACAGGTATGTCACATGTTAATTGGGAAGCGGAAGTCAGGCAAATTAATTTTAGTCATAATCTCGTTTGTTTCCTCCTACAACCAACCTTCGGAAGAGATAGGCGCTACATAGTGTTTTTGATTATATATGCGGTGTGATGGTGAAATTTGGAGGACAGAAAGGAAGTTTTTATTTTTTGTAATCTATTTTATTTCTTGAATTTAGTTTACTCATTCCATGATTGTACTAAAACAGAAACAACAGTATAGACATATGCAGAGTTACGCTTGTATAAAATATTTCTTTGTAGAACAAATGAGTAATAATGTATGTTCATCTGTATAATCATGTCAGGTGGACTGAATGTAAGTCAGCTCTTAATATTGGTATTAAGTACTGTAATGTTTCTTGTCTTGTGAGTTTGATTTGATCTGTAAACGGCAAAATAGAATGGTTCCTGGTAATGAAGAAATTTTATTTCCTTTGTGAATATTTAACATGTCACGTTAGATTTCACGCAAGAAAAAGACCCTACGCCCATGAGATAACTGAGTTACGTGGACTTTTACTGAAACAGACTTTACTATTCTTACATGACCCTTACATTTTATTAATTACTAGAATTAACAAGGAGATAATCTCAGAGGAGTTAAGAGATGGCCGAATAAGATGAGGAGAGGGTGATCAGGCGCATTGTAAGAAGGGAGAGAAGATGGACAGAGAGGAGTAGATAGAGAGATAGCACAAATTAAGAGAAAGAAACTGGAATAAATACATACCTAGGCCAATCGCTTGGTGTAGCGGACATTCTGGGCAAAGCTACACATTCTTCTGAAACAGACATTAAAGGAACTGATGACCTAGATGTTTATTGCCCTTAAAAATAACAAGAACAACAGGTATAAAATTGCCGAATCTTATTCCAATGCTGAATAATAAAAGACGAAACAATTTGAAGTAACTCCTGAGGTGTTTAAAAGCAGAAAACAGAAAGAACGAGACTTTGTGTATAGTTCTAATTTCCATTAAATAAATCATTTTGTCATTATATGGAGAGACAAAATACAACACATTTGATCTTTTTAAGTATAATAATGGAAATTGTTTTTATTTCAATATTTTGCAGAGTAATTCAGTCTCATGTGAAAAACGACATAAATAAAAAAAAACTCGAATTTTATGTACATGTGCTAAACATGTTCAATTGCTCTATTTCTGAAGAAACTTCCGGTAAGTACAGTGGTTAAATTTCCATTATGCTACTAATATAGTTGCAAATTGATTAAAAAGGCCAAATTTTTATATAATGCAACTGTAGAGGAAGACAAAAATTTGTGGGATATGAGAGAGAAATATTCTACTGTTAAAGTCATATATATTTCCTCCTGTTGTTCAGCACATATTATGATAAATGTGTCCTTACACAGAAACATTAGAATGAACGGATTATAGCCTTAAACTTTGCAAAATCTTTTAAAATACAATCTGCAATAATAACAATGAAATTTTTCAGGCCTTCACCTTCCCAAAATCGGTCAAAACGGAATCTGGATATATTGACTTCAACGTATCACTTTTAATGGTTAAAGTTGACAGTCCACAAAATCCTTATCCAGTGAAACTGTGGAACTGAGGTAAGTCTTTACCAACTAGAGTTTTGAGAAACTCCTTTCACTACTAGCTATACATATGGTAGAGCCAGAAGGATCCGTAATTTATAAAGATCATATTACTCTTACTTATTTTATTACAAATCATTTGACGAATCTTATTATAAAATTTCACACTACTCTCTTCAATTTTCATATAAAATTTGGGTAATATTTTAGAAACTAGAAACTTAATTTGGTAACAATCGAATAAGATCTTATCTGCACCAGGAATAGTTCTAGTCTTGAAGAGGCACCTGTAGCTGTTGTAGAGTCATCAGCTGTGGTCACAGTTCTATATATGGAGAAATAACATATTTGCAAGGTTTTTCACAGCTTGTAGAGTACGACAAAATTTTTTTATTACAACCTTAGCTTGTTTTCCATTTTCCTTCTTTTCTTGTGCTTTTTTTCCGTGCAAGAAAATTTCCTTCAGACGTATTTTCTTCAGTTTATTCGTTGTTAGGAGCACAGAAAAAAATACAGTTACTTCCAAAAGTACTGAACAAGGTGACATAGAACAATGTATTATCTCGGACTGTTTGGATGCCACTGTTGTTTCCTACACAGTGTGGATGGTGAGGAGGGGGCGTCATAGTTGGTTAGGGCGCATCGCTGCGTGTCCGTAAACAGTTAATTCCTCATTATTGAGCATTTTCTAAGAGCTCGATATTTACTTGCGAAAAGCAGTTGCGTTTTATTAATCAAAATGCTTAACAATCCTTTGGTAAATTAGTGGTTGCTTTTACGAGTAATTTAAACCTACACACTGTCGCTGACATGGGATCATTTAAAAACTTTCACCAAGCTGTGACGAGTCCCAGCAAATACGAATTGTTTGCGACGTAATTGCGAATGTGTGCTTACGAGCCGTCACTGATCTCAGAATCATGTGCTAGTTCATATTATTGTACACGAAAATAAACTTTTTCGTTAACTGAATTTTCCATGGATCGTTGGCAGAACAAAACAACAATAGTATAAATGAATATCTTTTCTAACTTTTTGCAAAGTAGTATTTATTTCGTAAGAAAATGACTTTATACCGATCCACCGTCAGGAAACAATTCAGTGTGGGAAAAGAATATTTTCTTCAATTTTTAATTACATGGAAGATACAATACGTTACGATATATTGTGTTTTCAGACGAAAGTATTACCTGTTTATGTGAACCAATTTTTTTCTGCACTTGGGCGTTTTCAGCGCCATACTCAGCTTGGCGCTCCAAACGACAGCTTGTGTCGCTTTTGCCTTTGACTTTCTTTGGCAGTGAGCATACAGTATTGCAATTATATTTAAAAAAAACTCTTCCATGATTAATATGTAATTTACAAGTCATTTACGAAAATTGTGTCAGAACGAACAATCAAAAACTATTTTAAAACAACATTCTGTCACGATATAAACATATTACAATTATTTAGATTTTGCTTACAAGAAACAAAACTTGGACTTTAGTTTTGTTTATGAATATTACATGCATTTATCCAAATACCTTATCACTGTTAAATAAATTAATGTATTTACTTAAGTCAATACTTTTGTAAGATTTGAATACTGTACATTATCATTTTTCAGTTACACAGGGTGATTTTTATAATAAAGAAGACAACAACCAACCACTTTTGATTATGCTATTTATTAACTAAATAACGCCGGTACCGGTTTCGAACGTTTCAGTTCATCAGACGGCTGTTCACGTCCTCACAAATGTCACTTACATTTTTCTTTTATGCAGATATTTTTATTATTAATATTATTATAAGAATCGCCCTATATTTCATTCACAACCACGAGCTCAAAATGTCAAATTTTGACAAAATAGCAGTTGTCAGTTATCTAGCTTCTCCTCCTCCATGCCTTATTAGCCCAGCCACCACACACCACATGAGTGACCTTACGGACGCCTAGGGAACGAAAGATGCTTTGTTGGAGGAACATCTCTCTCTTCTCCCTCGCCCCCCCTCCCAACTTAAAACCATCCAGACATACACATAGTGATACAATATACAAAGGTCCCTTGTAGTAAGAATGTAAAAATATCAATACCGGATTATAGTGCTGCCTGCCACGTCAAAAAAGCTTTCCACCACCTCTAAGTCGGTATTAATCAGAAAAATTGGTCCTTTCAACTGTCGTAAATATAAACATATAGCCGCATCTATCAATGATACCCATTGAATGTACGTTCAATCGGTACAACACGTAGGACCGCCATAGGAAAATTGTAGGCATTGTAGAGACGTTCTCCGGTGGCAAGGTGAAGGATACCAAAGTTTGATCGCTTACGTATTACTATGACAAGACTTTCCTCAACAGAAGTTGCAAGGCGAATACTTGTGAGTTAGAATGGAATCGCCCTTTTCTCACATGACATCTTGCGAGCCAGGGGTGAAGGGCAACAGGCGAATTGTGTTTTTCTCGACTTCAAAAAGGCATTCGACGCGGTGCCACACTGCAGACTGCTAACGAAGATACGAGCTTATGGAATAGGTTCACAGATTTGTGACTGGCTGGAAGACTTCCTAAGTAGTAGAACGCAGTACGTTGTTCTCGACGGCGAGTGTTCATCAGAGACGAGTGTATCGTCAGGCGTGCCCCAGGGGAGTGTGATATGGCCGCTATTATTTTCTATCTATATAAATGATCTGACGGACAGAGTAACTTGTAATTTGCGGCTGTTTGATGATGATGCTGTGGTGTATGGGAGGGTGTCGTCTGTAACTGACTGTAATAGCATACAGGATGACTTAGACAAAATTTCTAGTTTGTGCGAAGAATGGCAGCTAGCTCTCAATGTAGAAAAATGTGCGCGTCGTTCAAATATCTAGGCGTAACATTGCAGAGCGATATGAAATGGAACGAACATGTAAGGACAGTTGTGAGTAAGGCGGATAGCCGACTTCGGTTTCTTGGGAGAATTTTGGGAAGATGTACTTCACCTGTAAAGGAGACCGCGTATAAAACGCTTGTACGACCACATCTTGAGTATTGCTCAAGTGTTTGGGACCCGCCGCAGATCGGTTTGAAGGAAGACATAGAGGCGGTTCAGAGGCGAGCAGCTAGATTTGTTACCGGAAGGTTCGACCAATGCGAGAGTGTCACGGAAATGCTCCGGCAACTCAGTTGGGGATCGCTGGAAGATAGACAACGTTCTTTTCGTGAATTTCTGTTAAGTAAATTTAGAGGGCCGGAATTTGAAGCTGAGTGTAGTACGATCTTGCTGCCGCCTACTTACATTTCGCGTAAAGATCACAAAGACAAGATAAGAGAAATTAGGGCTCGTACGGAGGCATATAAGCATTCTTTTTTTCCTCGTTCTATTTGGGAGTGGAATAGGAAAGGAAATGCCTAGTAGTGGCACAGTGTACCCTCCGCCACGCACCTTACGGTGAATTGCGGAGTATGTATGTAGATGTAGATGTAGAATCGTTTCCAAACCACAGGTAGCGTTCAAGCCTGTTCCTGCAGTGGTCGTCCTAGGCCAAAAACTGTAGCAGACGTACGGTATCTGTGACTTATCGCCCGCATGAATCTCAACCAGACTACCAACATGATATACAATGGTTTTTTTTATGGCCACTGGGAAGCAAGTGTCAATCCGCATTGAACAAAATAACCACATAACAATCTGGTTTTCGTTATTGTCATGGAGAGACCCAGCCCTTCAAATCAAACTCCAAGCTGCACGGTAGAGGTGGGCTCAAATTCTCTAAGAATGAGTTTATGGTAAATTGGAGAAATATTGATACAGATGAACGCCACATAAGTCTGATTCCACCACAGAAGACGAAACCAATATTCCAGATTTCGAATTACAAATAGAGGCCAGAAGGAGTAACGTTGAAGTAGAATTCCTCGAAATAGTGAAACAACTGAAATCACTTCTGGTCAAGTCTTCTGGTCCGGACTGTATACTCATAAGATTTCTATTTGATAATGCTGAAGCGATAGCTCCTTACTTAACAGCCAGGTACAACCGCTCGTTCAAAGAAGGATCTGTACCAAAAGACTGGAACGTTGCACAGGTCACATCTACGAGTATATCAAGAAAGGCATAGGCGTAACCCACTAAAGGCCTATTCCATTGACGTCAATTTCCAGCAGGGTTTTGGAATATATCCTGTAATCAGATATTATGAATTATCTCGAACAGAATGATCTACTGACCCAATGTCACCACGGATTAAGAAAATATCGTCCATGCGAAATAGAACCAGCTCTGTAGTCACACGAAATGATGGTGCTATCGACAAGGGTTCCCAAATCGATTCCTTACTTCTTGTTTTCCAGAAGGCTATTGACACCGTACGTCACAAAAGTCTTTTAATCAAATTGCGTCGTTATGGTATATTGCCCCAAATTTGCGACTGGGTAGGGGATTTCCTGTCAGAGAGGACACAGTTTTTAGTAATCGATGTTAAGACATCGGGAGTTCCACGCGGTAGTGTTATTGGTCCTCTGCTGTTCCTTATATAAATAAACTATTTGAGAGAAAATTTAAGCATCTCTCTAAGATTGTTTGCAGATCACGCCGTCATTTACCGTCTAGTAAAATCATCGGAAGATCAAAACCAACGATCTGAGTATAATATCACTATGGTGTAAAAATTGGCAACTCACTCTAAATAATGAGAAGTGTGAAGTCGTCCACATGAGTACGAAAAGAAGTCCGTTAAACTTTGTTTACAAGATAAATCAATCAAAAGTGAAGGCCGTAAACTCCACTAAATACCTAGCAGTTACTATTACTTCAGACTTTTACTGGAAAGAACACGTAAATAACGTCGTGGGAAAAACTGCGTTTTACTGGCAGAACCCTTAAAAGATGCAACAGAACTACTAAAGAGACAGCATACACTGCGCTTGTCCGTCCTTTTTTGGAGTATTGCTGCCCAGTGTGGAATCCTTATCAGGTTGCTTTGACGGAGTACACCGAAAAGTTTAAAAGAAGCGCAGCTCCTTTTGTCACGTTACAGGGGAGACGGCGTAATGGAAATGATACAGTATCTGAAATGGGAAAAATTACAACAACGGCGTTTATCGCTGCGGCGTCGGCTACTTACGAAACTCCAATCGCCAACATTCTCCTCCGAATGCGAAAATATCTTGTTGACTCTCACTTATAAGGTAGAAACGATCATTAGAATAAAATTAGAGAAATCACAGCTCGAACGGAGAGATTCAGGTGCTCTTTCTTTCCGCGCGCTATTCGAGAATGGAATGGAAGATAAGTAGTATAAAGGTGGTTCGATGAACCTCTGCCAGGCACTTAAATGTGATTTGCAGTGTATACCATGTAGATGTAGATGTGGATACTACACGACACCGGTTTTTCTGCGGGTGGTGTAGTTGAAGCCACTGAAACCATCGGTTTTCTTGGGCTATTGAGTATGACGTTAAATGGGATCGCTGTATGATGGACCACAGGTCACGCTCATGACACCCTTCGACGCTCCTGACGACCCTCTATGTCTATTGTCTATGGACATCATGCGACTGCAACGCCAGTTAACGTGATCTGCAACTGTTGAAACGTAGTGAACTGACAATTTTGGCTCTGATATACTAGATAAAACCATCAGCACAAAACATAACGATATCATAAGTCGTGCTGATTTGGAGCTATTGCATTGGTCTGCGTGTTTCCGACTGAACACGACTGGAACAAATTGAAAAGATATATTGGAAGAAAGCACGCAAACAACGGGAGTTAATAAAAAATACCATTGGAGGATGGGATAAATTGCACCAGCAGTTGTTAGGTGAACATGTAGTCAAGCATGCCCCAAGGAGTTCAGGCTTTTATTCGTGCAATTACTTATGCAACCAGAAATAGGTTGCTACACAATGGGGTTATGAAAAGTGATATTGGGGTTTGTTTGAAAACAAAAGAAGTGATATGTTGGGTTTTATTTGTCAAAAACTCTTAAGGTGTATTGCCTTATTAACATGAATTCCAGATTACTATTATTTTTGTTGGTGATACAAAACTTATTTTTATTTTATGTACAGTTCCGTCACGGTACTTGACGATTCGCGCGGTGGCTACTGGGAGCTGGGGGTGGCGTGTCTTGCACTCACATTCTGGCTGCCGCAGGAAGTGGAACGTTCGGGAGGCCGTACTGAACGTATTGAGACTTTTATATCGGCCACAATGGCATCTTGACATTTTAATATTATTTTTTGACCAGATGTTGTAACAGTTAAGGATGAAAATTATCGTGAATAGTTTCTATGTTCACATGTATCAACCAACAACTAAGAATAGTTATCCCTGTTGACAATGTTGTTCCTAATAGGTGTATTTCTGGAGCAAGAAATTGAAATGAATTGGTGATCACCACGCAGTTTGGTCCGATAGATTTATAAACATTTGAACATTTGAATTATTAAAGGAAAAGCAATTTTTGTAAGAGCAATGTGTAAGCATGTGCTCCTCTCATAAAGTTTTTGAAACTACCAAATTAAAAAATTAAAAAAGAATTCCGCTTGTTTTCGCAATAGACATTTTTTTTGGCAATAGCATACTACTATTAGCAACGTAAAATCGCAGAAAAGCATGTCAGATTACGAAGCGAGCACGAAATGCCGCGAGGATCGTGTAAAATTACACAGTCAAGGGTTTAATCGGGAATAACGTGTGTAGTTTCAATTTTAAATATTGAATGGGCACTACAAGAAACGTTTTAAATATTTCTATATAATGAATTCATTGTTCATTGGGGCGATCTGGAATTGTTTAATAACAGGTTTACAGCCAAGATCACTTTCTTTATTTAATTACATTACCGGTTTCGGCGTGTTAGACGCCATTTTCAGACCTTTAGTAATCTCACATGACTTCACTGCTATTACAACAATTTTTTACATAGTGGATGACACATCAGTGTGGATGTACACTGTTATACTATTGTTTTAATAGCAGTAAAGTCATGTAAGATTATTACAGGTCTGAATATGGCATCTAGCATGCCGAAACAGGGTAATGTAATTAAATGAAGAAATCGATATGGGCTGCAAACCTGTTATTAAATATTTTTCTTATCTAGTGAAGTACAGTCAGTTTATGACTGTTTAACTGCACAGGTTTCTGGTTTTTAGGATTCACTATTAAAGAGATATAATTTCCATTTTTTTTTAAATTTTTGAACCGTCTAATCTATGTTATATAGTGAAACTAAATAATGTATTCATTTGTGAATATTATCATTAAGTTATCGGAACTAGTGATAATATGTGAGGTATTTTTTTTTATTATGTGATTGAAATCAGAAAATATCCTTCGATTTGAATCTGAGACCGTTAAAATGAATATATTCTGTTCTCATAAAGATTTGACATGCAGTAACATACGTCAGTGTTGTCAGGCAGCAACTGAGTAACTGTCAGAGCTATGTCATTCTGTTTCAGCTGTCAACGCGAGGGACAGCCACATGCCACTCATTCGGTCACAGCATTTACCGCAAACGGAATGTTATCGCTGACTCGCTGTCGATAGCTCAGCAACGCGTCGAGCCAACGCTGTAGCCGTGGCTCTCTGTAGCGGCCTCCCGCTTTGCGCCACCGGACGTCACAAGCCTTAGGTGTCATATGAATGAGTGGTGAGTACTGTCGTCCCAACAAAGGACTGACACTCTGCCAGACAGCCACTGCCGTGTCCTTAGCAGACCAGACACCAAGGAGCAAGTAATTAGTCTACACAGTCGACCAGGATAGGGACCAAATTCGGGAGGCCGGTAAAAATGTTCAAATGTTTGTATAGTCTATGGGACTTAACTATGGGGTCATCATCCCTAAACTTACAAACTACATATGAACTACTTACGAACTAGGACGGCACAAATATCCTTGCCCGAGGGGGGATTCGAACCCCCGACCGTAGTGGCCGTGCAGACCGTGTCTGGAGCGCCTCAGTCTCCTCGACTACCGCGGCCGGCTCAGTAATTGATAGCCCATCAAGATGTAGCGTTACATAGGGGTAAGGAAAAAAGTATACATTAAGAGCGGTAGAAGAATTAATGTCTTCTTACAATATTTATTTTCACAACTGATAACGAGTGCACAATTTTTACTTTCTGTATATTCATGTATATATTAATTAATCTATATCTATAAATGTGAATGTCTGTTCGGTGTACGTTTAACACGTCTGAACCACAAGAGATAAAGAGCTAAAAATTTGTACAGTTACTAAAGTCTACCCGGGGAAGGCTTTAGGCACGGTTTTATGGCGATCGGATAGCTATATATATATATATATATATATATATATATATATATATGAATGTCTGTTCGGTGTACACTTATCACGATCGATCGCCAAGACGCAGAGACTTAAATATTTGTACAGTTTCTAATTTATACCTGAGAAAGGTTTTAGGCACGATCTGATAGATAATTAGTAATTTGAAGAATGTAACGCGAAATCCGAAACAATAATTGCTTTTTGAAAATTATATTTACTGTTTGAAAATGGTTTTATTGGTTGCATTGTTGCTTGAGGGTTGATAATGATAAAAGGGTGGAGTATATTGTGATGGGAAAGTTATCGGTGTATATAAAATTCTGCGTGTGTTCTGCAGCAAAAACTACAGAACGCAAACGAATGGTTTGTGCGTAATTGTTGTCTGAAGTCTCCTGTTGTACACCATAGCAGTTCCATGCGGATAGCTATAAGGGGGTGGAAGATGTGGTGGTTGAAATTCGTAAAATTATAAAAAAAATTCCGACTGAAGGCCAGCGATGACGTTTGCGACTCTATAGCGAGGAGGTTGCATACAGCGTAACGTTATTTGTAATCAAGAGGACCTACCCCATGTAGTTTGAATTGGCCTTAAATCTGGACATACGCCTGAGATTTTCTACGTCTGCTGCAGCATCAATACTACAATGTCGGTAGAAAAAGGAAAAAAAATCTTTAAAAATATTAACATATTACTAATGACTCTTTTACATAGTGTTTTAAAGGAGTAAGCCGGAGCTGAAAAACTATACATAAGAGGTCCAATAGTGACTGAACTTCGTAACTATAAAACAATTTTTCCATTAATTAACTCACAGACAAAAAATATTGAATATAGTAGGAATTTTAACTATTTATTTATTCATATCCAATACGATTAGTTAAAATAAAATACCATTCTATTTACTACCCATTATATATATTTTGATTAATAATTATTATTTTTTTAGTATATGAAATTGTAATTGTTCAAAGGAGTGCATTAAACTAAGAGGGTCCTATTCACAGGGTGACCCATTTATGTTGACCACCCAAAATATCTACGGAACAACAACAGCTATTGTAAAACAACTTTCAGAGGTATTAATGTAAGAAAGGGGCTCATGAATGTAAATATTTTGAAACATTCTAAAACTAAAGCAGATTTGTTTTTTTAAACACAAACTTGTGTTGACAATACCTGACACTGCAGGTGGTGCAGACGATATGATAGATTAATAATCTTCAAAAGTGAAACGCCAAGTTTGCAAAATACTTATTTATTGAATGACTGACGGTTTCAGTGGGCTGGTCATATCAAGTTTTACACGTTCGTCATCTTATTTAAAAAGGGAGACTATATAATACATGTAACATAGCACTTAGTCTAAATAAAAAATACTGAAGTAAAAAATATCACAGCTTGTAAGATCCTGACAACCTGTGATGTTTTAACTTATGTATTTTTATATTTAGACTAAGTGCTACGTTTCACGAAATATTTAATCTCCATTTTTTTAATAAGATGACCAACTGGTAAAATCTGATATTACCAGATGATGGTGGAATTGCCAACTGAAACAGATAGTCATTAAATACATTAGTATTTTGCAAACTTGGCGTTTCACTTTTGAAGATTAACAAACTTATGTGTTTCTAGATGGGCATCCTATATTATTCACTAAGAATTCTACAGAATGACAGTTCACATAAATAATGGGGTTTATTGCATCGCAATACGCCAATTACATCCAGAGATACTGTGAAGCGAATTTGACCCTTGAAATATGTGAAACGCGCGGCTAGCGCATGTCCTGAGGAGCATGGGGTTTTCGCCTGAGTCTCGCGTATTTCAAGCGTCAACTTCGCCTCGCCATATCTCGGGATGTAATTGCCACATTTTGATGTGATTTGTCATATTATAGATTCCTGTAAAACAATATAGGGTGTTAGAAACACGTATGCTTTCGTTTTAGAGTGTTTTACATTCATGAGCCCTTGCTTCACATTGAGACCGGTGAAAGATATTTTGGGAGGTCAAGATAAATAGGACACCCTGTTTTTCTTTTTTTTCCAATCTGTAGCTGCATATTGAAGGGTGACACACCAGGTGCCCCTCGCACGCCTTCATCCATTGACGTCAGTTAATCCCCTATACCACAGAATGTCGAGAGGTTTGCATCAGATTTATAGTAACGGCGACACCACACCAACACAAAAGGAGACTTCACAGCAACAGTATGTCGATAGAAAACTTGCTTGTTGTAGGAGAGGTGCCGGGTTCGCTCCTGTGCTCAAGAAATATTTCTATCTATAAAAATGATTGTCCGTGACCGAAATAATACGCACATGTACCAAAGAAAATTAATTATCTGCTTCAAGTTATATGAACTTGTTGTTGTGGTCTTCAGTGCGGAGACTGGTTTGAATCAGCTCTGCACCCTGTTCTACCCTGAGCAAGCCTCTTCAACTCCTCGTACGAACGGCAACCTACATCCATTTGAATCTGTTTACTGTATTCATCTCCTGGTCTCCCTCCAACGCTAAATTCACGATTCATTGATGTCTAAGAATGTGACCTAACTATCGATCGCTTCTTTTGGTCAAGTTATGCCAGAAATCTCTTTTCTCCTCACATCTGTTTAATACCTACTCATTAGTTACGCGATCCACCCACCTAATCTTCAGCATTGTTCTGTAGCACCACTTTCGAAATCCGTTGATCCTCTTCTTGTCCGAACTGTTTATCGTCCATGCTTCACAACCGTACAAGGCAACACACCACACAGATGCTATCAGAAAACACTTCCTTACGCTTAAATTAATATTCCATGTTAAAAAATTTCTCTTTTTCAAAAACGCTTTTCTTCCCATTGAAATTCTGTATTTCATATCAACTGTACTGCGACCATCATATTTTACTACCCAAACAACAAAACGCATCAACCACCTGTACTGTTTCGTTACCTGAGACAATTCCTTGAGCATCGCCTGATATTTTTAGACTGCATTCCATAACCCTTGTTTTACTTTTGTTAATGTTCATCTTATACGCTCCTATCAAGACACTGTCCATTTCGTTCAATTGCTCTTCTACTTCCTTTACTGTCTTTGACAAAATTACAACGACATCGGCAAAACACAATGTTTTTATTTCTTCATCATGATCTCTAATTCCTTCTCCAAATTTCTCCTTGTTTTCCTTTTTATAGTTATCTCAATGTACAAATTGCATAACGTTGGAAAAAGTCTACACCCCTGTCTTACTCCCTTCCCAACCACTGCATCGCTTTCATGCCCATCAACTCTGATAGCTGCTGTCCAATTTGTGTACAAGTTGTAAATAACCCTCTTTTCCCTGTATTTTACACCTGCTTGCTTCAAAATTTGAAAGAGTGTATTCCAATCAACGTTGTCAAAAGCTTTCTCCAAATGTGCAAAAGCTAGAAATGTAGGTTTACCTTTACTTAATCCATCGTCTAAGATAAATCGTAAAGTGAGTATTACCTTTTGTGTTCCTACATTCCTCCTGAATCCAAACTGATTTTCGCCGAGGTCAGCTTGTACGAGCTTTTCCATCCTTGGGAATGTAAATAATTCATGTTAAAATTTGAAACAGTAACATCTAATTTATAAGGAATACATAATGCATCATTTCCTGCTTCTCACATGGCAATATTAAAGATATGCTATTATGTCTCATTGCGGTAATTAATAATGAGTATAATATAATAACTGAAAAAATCTAGATCGCATATAATATTTTATTTTGTTGTCTTATGCTGAGTGGTTTCATTCTACAGGGATCAGCAGATCTATAGATATACAGATCCTTGGTGAGGAGCCAGCCTAAAAAATATTATACGCGAAAATTGTTTAGATCGCTGCTATTTTCCTGAGTATCAACGTTCCGTAAAATATTAAGTAATGAGTAAGAAAAAAAAAAAGAAATAAGTTTATACCTTTGTTATTTTGTGTCCCAACCTCGTCGCCCCTTTTGTGTCCTAGCCTCGTCGCCACTTTTGTGTCTCGTTTCCGTCATAGGTATCGGTGGGCGAGTAGAAAGACCGACACAGGAATAAAGCATGCACGCTTGTGCAGGTAGGAGGTGACCAGCCAGTGGGACAGCAGAAACTAGAAACACTAGAGTAAATTAGAACGAGATATATATTGCACAGAATTTATACAATACTTTTACATAGTTCAGTACTGCGGAGTGCTGATACATAGTTGAGCTAGAGGCCTGCCTAGTGCCTATCCGATAGCCAAGTCTTCACTGGTGCCTATCTGATTCCTAAGTGTTAACTGGTTCCTATCTTAGTTCTAAGTGAACGATGTCGTTCAGTGGTGGCCACGAGCGGAGTTGTAGAAGAGTGGCTGACGTCGTAAGAACGCCGCGCCGTGCGTGCATGGCGGCGCGCGGCGAAAGTAGGTGGCGCGCACTTTGGACTTGTGCGATACCACATGTTACACACTAACAGATCTTTATTGATCAATTATTCACAATCGAATATTCAAACACATGTCTTGTTCGATGTGTTGATGTAAGCGCCGCTTGACATTAGCATAGACATTGTGAACAATTGTGGAAATACTGAAGCGTTTAACGCATATGGATTTTCCGTTATCGTTTCGTAAACCGTGGTTTTGAAATGCCCCATAAGAAAAAGCATAAGGGCGTTAAATCAGTCGATCTCGCTGGAAATAGAAGGGGGAAAAAAGATGGTGGCATGGTTGTTCCCCTGGATGGCACAGCCATAGGTCAAACGGAAGTCAACTGCTGCATTTTTTTGAAATAGGTACCCTTTATATTCGTCTAGTATGTAAATAAATATTAATGTTTTACTTGGAACACTTTTGTCGTTTTGTGATAGATGTAGATGTAGCATTGATAAACATATTGCTCTCAATTTTAGACGAACAGTGGGTAACTGGTGTATTTAAAACACTTCAATGCATTTGGCAATACGCGTAACGAAATTCCTCTCAACAACGAGTAGTTCGCCTTCAGTAATGTTCTCACATGCATTGGCAATGTGCTAATGCATGTTTTCAGGCTTTGTCGATGAATCACGATAACAAATATCCTTCAATTTTCCCCACAGAAAGAAATCTGCAGATGAAAGATCCGGTGAACGTGCGGGCCATGTTATGGTGCTTCTACGATCAACCCACCTGTCATTAAATGTTCCATTTAAGACCGCTTCAAACGCACGCGAGCCATGCGCCGGACATCCAATCATGTTGAAAGTACATCGCCATTCTGTCATGCAGTGAAACATCTCGTAGTAAAATCGGTAGTACATTACGTAAGAAATCAGCATACACTGCACCATTTAGAAAGCCATCGATAAAATAGGGGCCAATTATCCTTCCTCTCATAATGTCACACCATACCTTTACTCGCCAAGGTCGCTGATGTTCCACGTGTCGCAGTCATCGAGGATTTCCCGTTGCCAAATAGTGAATATTATGCCGGTTTACGTTACCTCTGTTTGTGAATGACGCTTCGTAACTAAAGAGAACGCGTGAAACGAAAATCTGTTATCGTCCTGTAATTTATTTTGTGCCCTGTGGCAAAACTATACACGACGTCCAAAGTCTTTGCCATGCAAATCCTGGTGCATAGAAATATGGTACGGATGAAAGTTATGTTGATGTAGAATTCTGAACACCGACGTTATTGAGATTCCCGAATATCGCTCAATGTGTCTGCTATTGATGTGCAGATTAACTGCAACTGCAACTAAAACACTTACCTGTGCTTCATCATTTGTTGCAATTCATGGTTGACGTTTCACTTGTGGCTGAACACTTTGTCTCATTAAATAACGTTACTATCCGATGAAAGGTCCGAACACTTGGATGACGTCTTCCAGGATAACGATCAACATACATAGCACATGCCCGTTGGCCATTTTGATCACAATTGCCATACATAAATACTATATCGACCTTTTCTACAATTGCTAAACGGTCCATTTTAATACGAGTAATGTATCACGCAGCAAATACCGTCCGCATTGGCGAAATGTTACGCGATACCACGTACTTATACGTTTGTGACTATTACAACATCATCTATCACAAAGCTAAAAAAGTGTTCCAAATAAACATTAATATTTATTTACTTACTAGACGAATATGAAATAAAAATCGGGGTACCTATTTAAAAAAAATGCCGTTGATATCCGTTTGACCTGTGTCAGCGTCATCTAGCCGGCCAATCACAGCGCCATCTGTTTTCCCCCTTCAAGCTAGAAAAGTTATGTTCTTTGCCGTTTTTTCGTTTTATGCTTATTTCCTGAGATATTTGGCCCGGTCACTACCAGTGGATATATATCGACGAATAGTTGGTGAATTGCGCGATTTAAGGCAGATTTTTATTTACAAGGTAGCGACTGCAAGATTTAGGAGTAAAGTCTAAATTGACATTTTAATGTCATATTTAGAAAGGTGCTGAGTGAATTTGAGTGACTTCTATGGACAATCTAAGGGACTGCGTGCTTGATGCAATATACACATTAAACGTCAGTGTTCAAGAGAACTTTGATGCAACACTCTTTTGATGTGTGTACAATATCTCATACGTGGTCGTCGTGAATGATCTGAATCCTCCATGGGAATAAACTACAATACATCGGAGCTGTACCTACTGCAGCTTGCCACTCTGGAGTTTCGAGTCGTCGCAAATTAAGCACCGCCGCCTCGTTAAAAAAATAGAGGCGCTAGAAAGGAACGCCTTTCTTCAACAGGCCTATATCATTGACATCAGTTTCCTGTAGAATTTTGGAGCATATTCTTAGTTCGAATACAGTAAATTTCCTTGAAACGGAAAAGCTTCTTTCTGTGAATCAGTACGGGTTTCGGAAACATCGTTCATGTGAATCTTAGCTGGCCCTTTTCTCACATGACATCTTGCGAGCCCTGAATGAAGGGCAACAGGCGGATTGTGTTTTTCTCGACATCAAAAAGGCGTTTGACGCGGTGCCACACTGCATACTGCTAACGAAAATACGAGCTTATGGAATAGGTTCACAGATTTGTGACTGGCAGGAAGATTTCCTAAGTAATAGAACGCAGTACGTTGTTCTCGACGGCGAGTGTTCATCAGAGACGAGTGTATTGTAAGGCGTGCCCCGGGAGAGTGTGACAGGACCGCTATTATTTACTATCTATATAAATAATCTGATGGAGAGACTAATTTGTAATTTGCGGCTGTTAACTGATGATGCTGTGTTGTATGGGAGGGTGTCGTCTTTAACTGACTGTAATAGCATACAGGATGACTTAGACAAAATTTCTAGTTGGTGCGAAGAATGGCAGCTCGCCCTCAATGTACAAAAATGTAAGGTGATGCGCATGAGTAGGAAAAACAATCCCATAATATTCGAGTACAGCATTAGTAGTGAGCTTCTTGATGCAGTCGCGTCTTTCAAATATCTAGGCGTAACATCGCAGACCGATATGAAGTGGAACGAACATGTAAGGACAGTTGTGAGTAAGGCGGACAGCCGACTTCGGTTTATTGGAAGAATTTTGGGAAGATGTACTTCATCTGTAAAGGAGGCCGCGTATAAAACGCTTGTACGACCACGTCTTTGGTATTGCTCAAGTGTTTGGGACCCGCAGCAGATCAGTTTAAAGGAAGAAATAGAAGCAGTTCAGAGGCGAGCAGCTTAGGTTTGTTACTGGTAGGTTCGACCAATGCGCGAGCGTCACGGAAATGCTTCGGCAACTCAGTTCGGGATCGCTGGAGGAAAGACGACGTTCTTATAGTGAAAAAAAATTTTTTTAAGGAAATTTAGAGGGCCGAAATTTGAAGCTGAGTGTAGTACGATCTTGCTGCCGCCTACTTACTTTTCGCGTAGTGATCCCAATGACAAGATAAGAGAAATTAGGGCTCGGACGTAGGCAATTAAGCATTCTTTTTTTCCTCGTTCTATTTGGGAATGGAGTAGGAAAGGAAATGCCTGGTAGTGGTACAGTGTACCCTCCGTCACGCACCTTACGGTGGATTTCGGAGTATGTACACTCAGTCGCAAAAGTATTCGGACAGCACGTAAATGCGCATAATTTTGCAGTTTGCCGCATGAACAAATACAGAAATTGCACGGTGTAATGTATTTGGGACTCCGGGTACGATGTCGCAACGTGACACACGCGTCAAATACGAAGAATTGTTGTTGGACATGTGTCTGATACGTATATTTTCTGGAAACGACATGGAAAGGTGCAACAAAAGTATTGGGACAAAGGCGAACAACGTGAGGGAATAGTTCATTCCGAGAAGTACAGAGGCTGAAGCGACTGCAGTGTGACCGACATTTCCGCGAGACGATAGCGCTGATTACTAAACACGTATCGCGAGCCTGTGCAGGTCGACGATGGGACGCAGAGGGAGTGTTCTACGTTCGAGCAAAGGCAACGTATCGTTCATCATCACGCGAAGGAGAAATCCTGCAGGGAAATTGTGGCAATAGTGAACATGTACAGTTCACGACATTATTAAACGGTTCGAGGAAGAAGACCGATTGGAATTCCGTTGCAGTACAGGACGGCCACGGACATGTTCACAGAGAGATGAACGTGTGATTGTGCGAAGGTACAACAGAATCCGAAATTATCTGCCACACGAATTGCAAGTGAGGTGTAGGGAGACCTTGGTATAAAAGTTCATTCCGAAACTGTGCGGAGAGTACTACGACGATCGCAGTACCATGGTCGAGTGGCACGGCGAAAGCCATTCATAAATGCAGTGAACCAGAAGAAATGTGCGAGGGAATACGCCGAATACGATCAGGCTTGGTGGAATCGGGTGATATTTTGCGACGAATATAAATTTACATTATGGCAAAGCGACTAAAAGGCAAACGTGTGGCAAAAGACCAATGAAGAGCTGTAAACCATGAGCCTCAAACCAACAGTAAAGTTTGGAGGTGGGAGCATCATGGTGTGGGGTTGGATGTCCGGCAATGGTGTGGGTTGATTTAATGTTCATTGATGATACGATGAACAAGGGAGTTTATTTGAATATACTGCAAGGACATTTGAAGCAGACTGCGTGACATCTAGGTATTGCGAAGAACTTTCATTTTTATCAGGATAATGATCCCAAGCATACAGCGCATATTTTTCAAATGTGACTGCTCTTCAATTGCCCGAAAGCATTGCACCCCCCTCCCCAATCTCCGGACCTTAACCCAATCGAACATTTGTGGGATAAATTGAAACGGACCCTCCGCGCGGACAGCATCTGTACAAAGGAGACCTTGAAAGAGAAACTGCGCCACGAATGGGCAAATATAGGCCCAGATTTCACGAAAAAAACTCGTGGAAAGTATGCCTAGTAGATTGGAGGCGGTATTGAAGTTGAAAGATGGACCCACAAGGATTGACATTTTCGTCTTAGAACTTATGAACATTTATTGGAGAGTGTCCGAATACTTTTGTAGCAGCAGGTTGTGCAGGTGGTCTCATTTTTGTTGTTAATTTTTCTGTTATTTATGTTTTGGAAACGAAATAATACAGTAATTCTTTTGTAATTACTATTGTTCAGTGGCGGCGCTAGGCGAAAACTGGGCGTCGGCGTAATCGTCTTTGCGAGGCCCCTTTCATTTTTCCAGTAAGGAGGAAAAGTTAAATAAAATGAGCTGTATTATACACCAACAATCATTATACTATACTTGTATTGGTATAATAGACAAGTATTATTGGAAAATTACAATTAAAAAAAAACACATATTAAAATATAGAAACATTTCGGCTTTTCGCCTCACAGAATTTTTTTTAAAGATCACATCTTAATTGATACTAGCCGCTATTTCGACTTCAATTAATAGTATTGACAACGCAGATAATCTTTCTTGGCTCATTGTGCTTCTCAAGTCAGTATTAACCAATTTTAACTTTGTGAAGCTTCTCTCGGCCGAAGCTGTACTGACTGGAACTATGAGCAGGATTCTGATTATTATAAAAACATTAGGATATACTTCTTCTAAATTGTTTTCTAAAATGTATTGAAGAAGTTGTTTTGCAAGTATTTAACTAAAAGTTGCATCACTGCTGCACTCATGCGGAAATAAATACGGACAAGTAAATAGCTGCCGTCCAGGAATGGCCGAGCGCACTAAGGCGTCATACCACGGTGAGCGAGATCGGTCTCGTCGGGGGGTCGAATCTCACCCTTGAGTACGGATGTTCGTTGTTGTGTTAAGCTAGTGTAAGCTAGATGTAGGTCGGCGTTACATAACCTAACAGTTGAAAAGCGCCAATAAACAACAGATATAAAAAAGCTAAAATTTTAACAATGTTTTGCGAGGCCCCCACAGGCGCGCGGCCGTCGGCGGTTGCCGACGTCGCCGACGCCTAGCGCCGCCACTGCTATTGTTACGCATATATTGCTAATAAATATGTTTGGGACTCATAGTCAGTGTTTCCCGAGTACTTATTCTGAAACTTCCCACTGTCCGAATACTTTTGCGACTGAGTGTATGTAGATCTAGATATAGAAAAACATCCGAGCCTGGCGTCTTTAAAGGGAGACCAGACAAGAAGCAGGCCGGCCTCTAGACGTGGCGGCGCTGCAGCTGGCTTTCCCGTCGGAACAGACTGTAAGAACGCCCGGGGGCTCTTCCCCGGCGCTGTTCGCACATTTAATTTCCTGCAGTGCTCTGGATATCCTTGACACGGCCGACCTCGAACCGTTACTGGGCGGGGCAGCCAGGGGGAAAGGCTACCGGCTGCGGGATCTGCGACTGCTTCTCGCCGAGTAGTCAGCCAGCCAGCACGGACATCTACAGTTAGGAATTACTACGGCGTATTTTCTTTCTTATACCTCTGATTACAGTCGTAGCTATCTCAGGATACGTCTATTTTAACTCGGGTTCCTTAACTAAGCTTACTTATTCGTGTCAGAGACATCAAACATTCTTAGCCCAAAAGAGGTCAATAGCGTTTGGGTGTGCCGACATTAACTCCTCAAAGGTACAGTGCGAGGGACTGAGCGGGCAGTTGTACATATGGGTAGTTGTTTGAATGACTCCACAGTCACAGAGAGTGGAGTCATTTTGATAGCCCCATTTGCTTAGGTTTACTTTAGATCTTGCTATACCACTGCGTAATCGGTTCAAAGACTTCCACGTTGTCCAGCTTTCGTTGTGTCCAGCAGCTAAGGCTTCGGAGGGTTCCATCCACGGGTGTCTTTCCGCATTCTTCCAGCGTTCTGCCGTTGTTCTGTAGTCAATCTCCTTCTCAGTTGATGTGAGAAAACTGTTTCTAGCCTCTGTGCTGCTGGCTCCATCCCACAGAGTGGGTGCCATTTGGAGACTATAGATTTTTGTCTCTCTTTATATGCTGCTTGTTCTCTTCGAATTGCTGGATGTGCAATACCGGCAAGTTGGTAGATTTTATTTACAGGGATTGGCTGCAAACATCCTGTAACTATTCTGATACATTCATTGAGGGCGACATCGACTTGTTTGGCGTGTGCTGACCTGCACCAAGCTGATGGTACGAGTTGCAATAACACAACCTGGAAATATGAATTTGTTCAGGGCTGGGATTCGAAACCGGGACCTCCTGCTCACTAGGCAATTGAAACAAAGCTCAGCGCCACCAAACCCTCGAGCTTAATAGACCCTCACGGACTATTGAAGTGTGTACCCCGTCCCACCCAAACAATGGTAAAAATAAGCGGGCATAAGACAGTGTTTCGGTCGGACGGGATACGTGCTTGCATAGTCTGTGGACGCGTATTACGCCCGTGTGCCTTGGGTGGCACAAGGGTTCAGCGCAATTACCTAGAAAGCTGGAGGTTCCGTATTCGAATCCCGTCCAGGCACACATTTTCAAATGTACAGGTTGTATGATTATACTTACTAGCAGCTGAGACTAAATAAGCCCAGATAAAATTTACATCCACGTCTAAAACTATACTCTGCAAGCCACTTCACGGTTTGTGGTCGATCGTACTTTGACCACCAACCTCATTTCCTTCATTTCCTATTCGAGTTGTAGTCGGATTGCTTGTTTGACTGTTTTGGGTGGTAAAAGGCTGTACTGAAACGTTTGAAAAATTTTTGAAGTGGGAGGTCGGGAAAATTACTATTAAAAATTCGGAATTTTTCTTAATTTGTAAATGGAAATGAATGTGTTGTGACCTAGTCGCCTTTTTGTTGTTTACTCGTCCCGGTCTAGTTGTCAGTAAGGTATGGTGCAGGGATTGAAGTTTACTGTAACAACTCTTCTGATTAATGATACTAATTTTATTGACTGAAATTTATTATTCTCAGCTTTGGAACATAAGTCTGTATCTTCTCTCTTCTCGCTTCTTGCGGTGGCGTCCGTATGATGCTAGCTGCGCTGACACCTAGTTACTGCTAAGTTCGTATCCGCGTTCTTAGTTAGTACTGTCCTAGTTCTATCGTCATAAATGCCTAGTAAATGTCCGAGTTCTCACTAGTAACTGTCATATTCCCGAATAGTAACTGCCTAGATACAGCCGCTTGTAGAGGGCGCGCATCTTCGACTACTCCTTCCAGGATGCGCGGCGCCTGTTTGCTATTGGCTTTCGGTCGATCGCTGCCTTCTTTACGATCGTTCTCTTACGTCTTGTGTGTGGCGCTGATTTTGTGCAACAACAGAATGAAATGGCAAACTATTTGAAAGTAAAATAATTTGCAGAAGAATCAACCCATAGACTTCGACGAATAGTTACATTTTGCGGCATCGCCGAAGATCTCGTAGCTGAGCTGAAATAAAATTATATGTAAACCGCGTAACTGTTCGCCGTCATTGGATGGAGGTTCGGTGAATTTAAAGTCGTGGCTCGTCTTGCGGTTTTAATTAAAGGTGCAATTATTTGTTAAAGAATGGCAGTAAAAGGTAAATATACACAAAGAATAGGACTTCGGAAAAATTTATGCGAAAGATTGCAGATTATAAGGTAACAAGTAATGCACTACCAAATATCAAGCCCGATACCATCAAACTCAATTGAAACATTCGAAACCAGTATCTTGAAACACCAAATACTTAATTTTAGCTTTTGAAACACTTTTTGACAGTTATACATTACACAACCTGCATGATTTTGCGGATAGTCACGAATATTAAGACAACATATTCGCATGTAATATATATGTTAGTACATTACTTACGGTATTTTAACACTTTATAGATATGGAAATCTTCCGTTAATAGCTTGTAAAAATGTTCAAATGCTTGTTAAGCTTAAGGGACTTAACTACGGGGTCATCAGTCCCTAAACTTACAAACTACTTACGAACTAGCTAACACTAAGGACGGCACAAATATCCATGCCCCAGGGGGGATTCGAACCCCCGAGGGTAGTGGCCGTGCAGACCGTGACTGGAGCGCCTCAATCCCCTCGGCCACCGCGGCCGGTAGCTTGTAAAAGGCAATATATCAATGTAAACTGGTTATCTTCCATATTTTGTGATCTGGTGTGTTACATAAAAGCTATTAGTACACTAAGTCACTTGATATGGATTAATACCGATTTTATCACTCATTTGAAACAAATTGATCATATTTTATAGAATTTGAATATTATGTTATTTTTCAGAAAGCACCATAGAAGCAAAAGAGATGTTATAAATTATGTACTGAATTATTAAAACACGCCTTTTAAGTTGTCTTTTTCACTTCTTTGCTTTTTTTTTTAAATATAACTGTCATTGCCATTCTGTTTAAATGGTTGTAACGGGAATATCTCTTAATTTAATGTCAAAATGAAATATTTGTATATAATACGTAAACTTACAGACAATTTTGTAATAAGGGAAGACGAAATAGATGAGGATGAAATAGGAGATGCTATACTGACAGAAGAATTTGACAGAGCACTGAAAGACATAAGTCGAAACAAAGCCCCTGGAGTAGATGACATTTCCTCAGAACTATTGAAGTCTCTTGGAGAACCAGCCATGACAAAACTACATCATCTTGTGCGTAAGATAGGGCAAGGTGGTACAATTTCGATCATTTCGGACAAATGTTATTGTAACTGGAAATGTATTGAGAAAATATGTAATTTTAATTATAGCACTTGTTCTTGGATGTTTAGCTAATATGTAACACAAATATTAGACAATTACAAATGTCGGCATAGACACACAAAGAAGTTAAAGAATTGAGAAAAATCGATCGAAAATGTACCACACTAGGTACAATTGTGATCACTTGCTAGTAGAATTTTGACTAAGGGCATCTTCCACATAAAAAGCACTTTTTCCGTCAGGCACCAACACATACTTCGTGGTACCAAAGATTGCATTTTGGGTAGAGAATCTAGTCACCCTTAAATAGAAAATTTATAAGAGCTCGTTAGACTAAAAAGCTTCACTTACCTCCTAACAGGAAAATATTTATCTCTCCTTAGCACAAAGTGGTGTATTCTTGGAAAAGACAGGTGGAGCTGTAGAAACCTGCTACTCTACAATGCCACATAACTAGACATTACGAGACAGACAAATGGCGCGAAAATTTATGTTGATCAGAATTGTACCTATATCGAATTTGTACCACCTTACCCTATACGAGACTGGCGACATACCTTCAGACTTTCAGAAAAATGTAATAATCCCCTTTAATGTTCAAATGTTTGTTAAGCTTATGGGACTTAACTACGGGGTCATCAGTTCCTAAACTTACAAACTACTTATGAACTACTTACGAACTAGGACGGCACAAATATCCATGCCCGAGGGGGGATTCGAACCCCCGACCGTAGTGGCCGTGCTGACCGTGACTGGAGTGCCTCAGTCTCCTCGGCCACCGCGGCCGGCAATAATCCCCTTCAAAGGAAGCAGGTGCGGACATGTGTGAAAATTACAGAACCAAGAGTTTAATATGTCATGATTGCAAAATTTTAACGCAGATTATTTTCAGATGGAAGGAAAAGCTGGTTCAAGCTGACCTCGAGGAAGATCAGTTTGGATACAGGAAAATTTAGGAACACGGGAGGCAATACTCACTTTACTGCTTATCTTAGAAAATAGATTAAGGAAAGGGAAACCTACATTTCTAGTTGTTGTAGATTTGTAGAAAGCTTTTGACAATGTTGATTGGAATACAGTCTTTCAAATTCTGAAATCAGCAGGAGTAAAATATAGGAATCGAAATGTTATTTACAACTTGTACACAAATCAGACAGCGGTTATCAGTGTAGAAGGGCATGAAAGGGATGCAGAGGTTGGGAGCTATTCACTTTGTACATTCAGCAAGCTATAAATGAAAGCAAGAAGAAATTTGGAGAAGGAACTAAACTTCAGTGTGAAGAAATAAAAACATTGCGTTTTGCCGATGACATTGTAATTTTCACAGAGGCAGCAAAAGACCTAGAAGAGCAGTGGAACGGAATGGACAGTGTGTTCAAACGTGCGTATAAAATGAACATTAACAAGAGCAAAACGAGGGTAATGGAGTGCAGCCTCAGAAAATCGGGCGATGCTGAAGGAATTATACTAGGTAACAAAACAATAAAGATGGTAGATGATTTTTGTTACTTGGGCAGTAAAATAACATGCGAGGGTCGCAGTACAGAGGATATAAAATGCAGAAAATGAAGGCAACGGGAAGAAAAGCGTTTTTGAAAAAGAGATAATTGTTAACATCGAATGTTAATTTAAGTTATGATTTTGTGTGCCTCAGGAACTTCAGACAAGTAATAAAAAAAAAAAAAAATTAAATTAAAAAAAAAGCTGACCACCATTTTACTGAAAGTTTTTTATTATTTTTTTTTATTGTCACAACCTGGTTTCGGCCTTAGGCCATTTTGAAGTGCTGTGCTATCATTTTAAAAAACATTATTAGAATTAATATAAAGTAACATGAAATATAAATGGTTGGCACATTACAGTAGTCTAAGTTAGATACTTACATAAAAGTTGTTAAAAAGGTTTCCTTATGTCATGATAATAATAATAATAATAATAATAAATACTATGAAAATATTCGGATATTTTATACTTCCGGCATTGACTCAACTCCGAATATTTTTATAGTTTTTATAATTATCACCATCACATAAAGAAACCTGTCTTTAATGTAAGTAACTAACTCATATCAATATAATGTGCCTTACATTTATATTTCATATTACTTTATATTAATTCCAATTTTTTTTAATGATAGCACAGCACTTGAAAATGGCCGAAGGCCAAAACCAGGTTGTGACAAGAAAAAAAAAAAAACAAAAAAAAAAACCTTCAGTCAAATGGCGGTCAGCTCTTTAAATAATAATAATAATAATAATAATGTAAGGAAGTCCTTTCTGAAAGCATTTGTGTGGTGTGTTGCCTTGTATGGATGCGAAACATGGACGATAAACAGTGCGGACAGGAAGAGGATAGAGGCTTTTGAAATGTGGTGCTGCAGAAGAATGCTGAACATTAGGTGGGTGGATCGCGTAACTAATGAGGAGGTACTGAACTGAATTGGGGAGAAAAGGAATTTGTGGCATACCTTGACTAAAAGAAGCGATCGATTGGTAGGTCACATTCTTAGACATCAAGGAATAGTAAATTTACCAGTGGAGGGAAGTGTGTGGGGTAAAAATCGTATAGGGAGACCAAGAGATGAATACAGTAAGCAAATTCAAATTGATTTAGGTTGCCGTTCTTATGAGGAGATGAAGAGGCTTGCTCAGGATAGAATAGGGTGGTGAGCTGCATCAAACTAGTCTCCGCACTGAAGGCCACAACAACAACAACGTAAACCAACGATTAGATTTTTCATTATTTCTAGAAAACAAGATTTCACTTAGCCTTTTGGTCAGTTGACGTCTGGACGATGTTCTTGGAGCATGAATTGTTTGCAAACATTGTGTCTAAAGAACTTGAGGTCGCAGAGACTATGTACTTGAGAGTGTAAGTAAAGAGATGGTGGAATGTTAGTGTCTTCTGTTTTGTAAGTTAAAAAGTGAATAAAGTCATAATTTGGGACTATTGCTAAATTTTATTTGTCTGCTTAAAATCTGGACCTCTGCCTTAATGGGAATCATATTCAAAGACAACGACACAAACTTAGAATTTTCATCGAGATAATGCAGAGATATTGTATATTCCGCTACCATATGTACTCATTGTGCCATCTTTGTCATATTATGACATACACGAGCACAGAATTCGCCTAGCTTAAATGTTATAGTAGAAGAGATACTAAGCCAAGAAAATGTTAATAAACACAGGATAAAATGGAGTTGCAAACTACACGAGATACAAAATTTGAATACAACCAAATCCCGAATCATCCAACGTCTTGATAGGTAGACACAACTGAAAACAGATTCATGGATGGTTAAATAAATTTAAGAAATGTAGAATTGGAAATGACAGGTGGGGATTTACATCCCAGTGGTACAAAGAATATAATAATGAACAGAGCAAAATACATGGAGCGGTTCTCAGCCTGGCGTAAGAAACAGAAGTAAGTTTACTTCCTTGCAGAAAGGAATAAATGAAGGTAGTAATTACAATTACTCTTTGATATATCTGGTTAAAATAATTGCGTCAACTATCGACTACAAAATATTAGCGCAAAAATTGTTATGTAAACTGTTTTACATTTTAGAAAATTGTTCGTTGCGTTGTACACAATGCTCTTTCTACGTTATAAAAATTATTTGCGGGGGTTCTGCAGTCGTGTAATCTCAAACAGTCTAAGTTTTTGGGAATGAAATGTAGGCTCTGATATGTCTAATTTTATTTTTGTAGTTTTTTCGCTATATATACGGAGGAGGAAGCAACTTATTGCTTGATTCTTGATGAAATGTATGGTCTCAGAAATTTGACGGAAGGCCGTACCAATCTGCGGAACGTCAGTCTCACGGCGTTTATTACTGAAGTTAGCCGAAGATCTCCGAGACGCATTTGCGCTTACCAAATGAACTTCTAACAAAGCGTCCTTATCTGGTATAGATCTCCTGTCTCCGCTGTTACTCCTGTCTGGTGCAGATCCCAGTCTGACGAGGAATGTTCAGATATGGTTGATGAGCAACACTTCCTGCGGACGCTTCCAATGAATATGTCTGTCATCTACCGTACTTTTACTGCCGCAATTTTATGTGGTCATTGTAATCGCATCTTATATCAACTGCCAGGCACTCTTCGGAATAACCTGCTTACCGTGATTGTTCCAGAATTTCGTAATTATACAGTAACGAATCTTTTTATTTGCAATATATTACAATTGTATATCAAACTTCCTGGCATATTGAAACTGAGTGAGGGACAGGGATTCGAGCACGTGACCTTTGCCTTTTACGGTCACGGTTCTACCCAATGCGCTACCCCGGCATGCGTCACGGCCCGTCCTCAAAGCTTTACTTCCGGTATTACCTCGTCTCCTACCTTTCAAACTTCTCAGGAAGTTTCATATCAGCGCACACTTTACTGCAGATAGAAAATATCGTTCTCGATGCATTTGAATGTATGCATAGCTGTCACTTCATACACCAAGCGTCAGTAATCTGCAGGTCGTCCTTGCAGTGATGTACCGTAAGTCTCTAGAAGAGCGTAGAGTTACGAAAGATTGGAAACTGGCGCAGGTCATCCCCATTTTTAAGAAGGGGCGTCGAACATCTCTAACGTCGGCCAGTTGTAGAATTTTGGAACATATATTTTGTTCGAATATAATGACATTTCTGTAGACTAGAAATCTGCTCTGTAGGAATCAGCATGGGTTTCGAAAAAGGCGATCGTGTGAAAACCAGTTCGCGATATTCGTACACGAGACTCAGAGGGCCATAGTCACGGGTTCTCAGGTAGATGCTGTCTTTCTTGACTTCTGCAAGGCGTTTGATACAGTTCCCCACAGACGTCTAATAAACAACGTAATAGCATATGGTCTATCAGACAAATTGTGTGGTTGGATTGATGAGTTCCTAGATAACAGAATACAGCATGTCATTCTCAATGGAGAGAAGTCTTCCGAAGTAAGAGTGATGTCAGGTGTGCCACGGAGTGTGTTGGGTCCGTTGCTGTTCACGATATATATAAATGCCCTTGCGGATAACATCGGAAGTTCACTGAGGCTTTTTGCATATGATGCTGTAGTATATAGAGAGGTTGTAACAATGGAAAATTGTATTGAAATGCAGGAGGATCTGCATCGAATTGACTCATGGTGCAGGAAAAGGCAATTTAATCTCAATGTGGACAAGTGTAATGTGCTGCGAATACATAGGTAGAAAGAACTTGTATCATTTTGCTACACTATAGCAGGTCAGCAACTGGAAGCAGTTAATTCCATAAATAATCTGGAAATACGCATTAGGAGTGATTTAAAATGGAACGACCATATAAAATCAATCGTCGGTAAAGCAGATGCCGGACTTAGATTCATTGGAAGAATCCTAAGGAAATGCAGTCCGAAAACAAAGGAAGTAGGTTACAGTACACTTGTTCGCCCACAGCTTGAATACTGCTTACCGGTGTGGGATCCGTACCAGGTGGGGTTGATAGAGGAAGTAGAAAAGATCCAACGGAGAGCAGCGTGCTTCGTTACAGGATCATTTGGTAATCGAGAAAGCAATAACCTAAATGACAGCTTAATTGTTGTAAATGAAACGAGAATCATAGATGATTACATATTCTTGTTTGTCATAAACAGTTGTATGTTGTCCAAATGGGTGATTTGAAGCAATCAGTAACAGTTTTTTAAAAACTGTTTTATTGAGCAAATCTAAATTTCGGCGACTTGCCATTGTCAATGTATAAACTTTGTATATCTGTATGCTATACATGTGCATTCTTTATCACTCATCAAAGCCATACAGTTCACTTCTCACAGTTCTATTTAGATATAACACTCTGAGTTGTCTGTTGATTTCCGAATAGGTAGCGATTTCGGAGCATTTGGTTAGGGCGGAATCCCAGAGGACTTGTTATATTGCTGCAAGAGAAGGGAGCAGCGGTAAAATACATTTTCTGCCCTGTCATAAAAATTTGGTTGTTCATTTCTGATTGTGTGACAGTTTCCGTGCGTGCAGTTTGGCAGCAACCCAAGTGGGCAGCTTAAACTGCTGCGATTGAAATGAGTATTCTTCCTTTGTTAAGTAGGTAGCTGAATTTTTTTGAAAATGTGGCAAACTCTAAATGTGAGGTTCGGCTGGAACAAAAGTATGAGACCTACCTATCGATATTCACCAATAATAATTGGGCAATACATAACTCAGGGTAATAAAAATTTATGGCTCGTTGTCTTTGTTCGAAGGGGTGAGTTATGTTTGTCTTCTTCTATGCCCTAAACAGCTACCCAATCTGTTTACACAAGATCAATAATTAATCTGTAGTTTAGCCAGTCTATCAATTTGCATATGATGACGTAAAAATATATTTAACAAACATAAATTAAACCTCTGAATGACAAAAAAAATGGATTCTACGATAAAGAGGTGATTCACTCACGAAGTAATTCTTTATAATTGGAGTTTATTACTCTTATTAGACATGAAACGCGGAGGTGGTCCTACTTTATACATCGGTAAATAACTGAATATTTCCTCAACTATTGTTCATGAGAGGCACACTAAGTATCACACCCACTCGACAGTAAAAGGTCCAAAGTATCATTTGTAAATCAGTGAAGTCCATCGAACATTGTAGTTCCTAATTAATCCGCGATTATAGTATTTGTTATAAAACACAGTTTGTCATCAAACGTGTACACGACTGCTGAATTATCACAGTTCCACAGCCCTACTACCGTGCATAGTTTATCACTTTTCAAGCAGAGACTAAGTTCTGCAGTCGCAGTCCCGTAGATTTTCTTAGTTCACACATGCCTATCTCTTCAAATCACAGGTTCGTAACGCGGTTTCAGACCGCCCAGCGTCACAACCTTTCACCACCACGTACAAGCTACAAGTCCCTTCCCAAGCATTCGAAAAGCGTGCTCTCCCTGCTCCCAAAATTGTATCGTTCCGCGCATCCTAACACCTCATCTTTAAAATGCAATTTCCCTTTCAAAATATTATACATTTGAATATCACAGAATTAAATGCTTTGACCACCTCCCTACAAATGTTGTTTACGTTTAACAAACAAATATATATTTAACAATACTAAAAGTCGTTGAGACTGAAACTCTATGCTCAAATAGCCATTATTCAAATATACTGCCGCCGTCGAAATATTGTTATTCAGTTAATATTTAATTTATCATGGCTTTTTATACAAATATATTTAGTTCTTGTCCATAATACTTATAATTGTTCGTATATAAATTGTCTGCTGCATATCTACTATTTTTAGTCGGCAATGAAATAAGTAGTAGTCTACAACTAAGAAAAAGAACGTTACTAAGAATAATATTAAATATAATAAAATACATATATAAATGAAATATTTTGTGTTTCTGTGGTGGAATCTACTGACACAAGAATATTATTACCTCAACGAAAAGCAGAACAAGAGAGTGAAACAAAGTTTATCGAAAGAATACAGAATTAACGTACATTTTGTAAGATAGGTAGCGTGGTGCAATGCTGCCTATTTGCTTCTTAAACTGTTACTGATAAACACTACGTATCAATAATCGTAAATATAAGTCTTATAATATTATTATTATATTACTTAAATTTGTCGGTTTTTTATCTGTAATGGATATTGAAATTGTAATTACGGCGTTTGATTCTCTCAAGTCTCCTGAACCCATCGTATAATTATATTTGCAGTATGATCATTCCCTGATTATATATGGATTTTAAGAATAATGTTTGTGGCTGTATTGTACTTCAGTTGCAATCTGGAATAGCCGCTCTCGCTCAGCCAAGAGTGTGGTTTTCGTATTCCGACACATTAGGGAAACCCTGACTACCTGTCCATTCACTAGGTACCACTGTATCAGGCACAGCGAAAGGATGGTAAACCAAACAGCAGTCCCCACCCCCACCCCCAACGTATGCTGAATCGGTCTGTCACTAATGCACTTCGGTTCACATTAATTGCCCACAAAGTACAAAATCGAGCTGTCTTGCATACGGATGGGAAATCCCCTTCTAGCGCTTGATATCTTCGGAGCCTTTGTGTACGTTACTGGACGACGTCTCTTATTGCGAATTTCGTTGTCAGACATGATGCACTGTCATCAATAATACAGTGCCAGGGGCAAGAATTCGTTCGTTCACAACACCTCATCACTGCAGAATACGTACTTCAAAAAAAAAAAAAAAAAAAAAAAAAATTAGAAATAAATAAAATTAAAAAAATAATCGCAACGACAGCTGTCGAAACAGCTGCATACCCGGCAACAGGGGCACTTTGAAAACCAAACTTCTGGCGGCGTGGTTAAGAAAGGCCGCCTGCCTTTGCTGTTATCAAGGCAACGGTACCACGACTCCTCCGCTGAGCTAAAAGTCACAAAGTAACAGTTACTTTTATCGCACTATAAGCTTGCATAATAGGAAAATTGTATTATTTGGTTTAAATTCGTTAACGAGAACATTATGATGTCATCAAGTGAAATAGAAGTCATATCTGTCGTTCTGAAGGGAAGTGTTACACGGCCCCCTACTGTTCCTCATCTTTACAAACGACTAGCTGACAACCCGACGTTGCCCGGGTATTTACTTATTTATTATTCAAGCCTTGAGTTAGTACTTCTCCTATCAATTCTCTCTCTCTCTGTCCATCTCCGTTACTTCTAAAAACATATTATATTTATCAGAAACTAAATGACCCGGTGAACTTCGTATCTCCATATTAATTTAAATCATACGTATTTTAGACCCAGTAGCTTTATAAAGAAATCATCATATAGTCTCGATAGTGGGCGGAAAGAGTGGGTAAATAACGCAGACATGTCCAGGATAACGTTCATGTTACATTCGTGGAAGTTCAGGGAAGGTTTAAACGGTGATAAAATATGGAAGAATTGCGAGAAAAATTTAGATTTAAAACATGTAAAATAATAACTTAGTTGTTGTGTTGAGTGCGTTCAGAAATATACTTTGAAAGAGTAAAGTTCGCTTTACACGATATGAACTGTCAAATATAAGAATGAATTGTGTTCGTTAGTCTCGCTAAAACAATGGCTGAACTGATTTGGCTATATATCATTACATAAACCACTAAATCTATTGTGATGAAATCTGGTGTGCAGATATCCTGAGCGCTGAAGTACCGGAAGATACTTTAGAAAGTGTGTAATTCAATATATTTTTTGATTTGAAGTATATAAATCAATTGGGGGTATCACAGGAGTAGGATTGATAATGAATAAAAAAATAGGAATGCGGGTAAACTACTATGACCAGCACAGTGATCGCATTATCACTGTCAAGATAGATATGAAGCCAACACCGACAACAGTAGTACAGGTTTATATGCCAACTAGTTCTGCCGATGATGAGGAAATCGAAGAAATATATGAGGAGATAAAGGAAATTATTCAGAGAATTAAGGGAGAGGAAAACTTAATTGTTATGGGAGACTGGAATTCGGTAGTAGGACAAGGAAGGGAAGGGAAGATAGTAGGTGAATATGGTCTGGGCAAAAGGAATGAAAGAGGAAGCCGACGGGTAGAATTTCGCACAGAACATAATTTAGTTATAACAAACACCTGGTTCAAGAATCACAAAAGAAGGTTGTATACGTGGAAGAGACCAGGAGACACCGGAAGATACCAGATAGATTTTATAATGGTAAGACATAGATTTCGGAACCAGGTTCTACAGTGTAAGACTTACCCAGTGGCAGATATAGACTCTGACCATAACTTGTTGGTTATGAACTGTAGGCTGAAACTAAAGAAACTACAAAAAGGTAGGAAAATAAGGAGATGGGACCTGGATAAATTGAAGGAACCTGAGGTCCTTTAGAATTTCAGAGGGAGCTTTAGGCAACAATTGACAGAAACAGGGGAAAATAAAACAGTAGAGGAGGAATGCGTAAAATTGCGAGATGAAATAGTGAAGGTAGCAGAGGACAAAATAGGTAGGAAGGAAAGACCTACAAAAAGTCCTTGGATATCACAGGAGATACTAAATTTAATCGATGAAAGGAGAAAATATAAAAATGCAGTAAATGAAACAGGCAAAATGGAGTACAGACGACTAAGAAATGAGATTGACAGGAAGTGCAAAATAGCTAACCAGGAGTGGCTAGAAGGCAAATGCAAGTATGTAGAAGAATGTATAAATAGCGGAAAAATAGATACAGCCTACAGGAAAATAAAAGAAACATTTGGAGATAAGAAAAACAGCTCTATAAATATCAAGAACACAGATGGAAAACCAGTACTCAGCAAAGAAGGGAAAGCTGAAAGGTGGAAAGAGTATATAGAGGGGCTCTACAAAGGAAATGAACTTCGAGACAATATTGTAGGAAGGGAAGAGGATGTAGATGAAGATGAAAAAGGAGATACTGTACTGAGAGAAGAATTTGACAGAGCCCTGAAAGACCTAAGTCGAAACAAGGCCCCTGGAGTAGATGACATACCCTCAGAGCTACTTAAGTCTCTGGGAGAGCCAACCATGACAAAACTATTTGAACTGGTGTGTAGGATGTATGAGACAGGCGAAATACCCTCAGACTTTAAGAAACATGTAATAATCCCCATTCCAAAGAAATCAGGGGCAGTCACGTGTGAAAACTACAAAACCATTAGTTTAATAAGTCATGGCTGCAAAATATTAACGCGAGTTATATAGAGAAGAATGGAAAAGCTGGTAGAAGCCGACCTCGGGGAAGATCAGTTTGGGTTCAGGAGAAATGTAGGAACACAGGAGGCAATACTCACTTTACGGCTTATCCTAGAAGATAGATTAAGAAAAGGCAAACCTACATTTCTAGCTTTTGTAGATTTGGAGAAGGCTTTTGACAATGTTGATTGGAATAAACTCTTTCAAGTTCTGAAGCAAGCAGGAGTAAAATATAGGGAGCGTAAGGTTATTTACAACTTGTACAAAAACCAGACAGCGGTTGTCAGAGTTGAAGGGCATGAAAGGGATGCAGTGGTTGGAAAGGGAGTACGACAGGGTTGTAGTCTTTCTCCATTGTTATTCAATTACTACATTTAGCAAGCTATAAAGGAAAGATGGAGAAATTTGGAGAAGGAATTAAAGTTCAGGGGACAGAATTAAAAACATTGCGTTTTGCCGACGACATAGTAATTCTGTCAGATACAGCAAAGGACCTGGAAGAGCAATTGAACGGAATGGACAGTGTGCTGAAAGGTGCATATAAGATGAACATTAACAAGAGCAAAACTAGGGTAATGGAGTGCAGTGTAAGAAAATCAGGTGATGCCGAAGGAATTGGATTGGGAAACGCAGCAATAAAGGAGGTAGATGAGTTTTGTTACTTGTGCAGTAAAATAACAAATGATGGTCGCAGTAAAGAGGATATAAAATGCAGAATGGCAATGGGTAGAAAAACGTTCTTGAAAAAGAGAAATTTGTTAACATCGAATATTGATTTAAACCTAAGGAAGTCCTTTCTGAAGGCATTTGCATGGAGTGTTGCCTTGTATGGGAGTGAAACATGGACGATAAACAGTGCGGACAGGAAGAGGATTGAGGCTTTTGAAATATGGTGCTACAGAAGAATGCTGGTGGGTGGATCGAGTAACTAATGAGGTACTAAACAGAATTGGGGAGAAAAGAAATTTCTGGCATACCTTGACTAAAAGAAGGGATAGATTGGTAGGACACATTCTTAGACATCAAGGAATTGTGAATTTAGCGTTGGAGGGAAGTGTGTGGGGAAAAAATCGCAGGGGAAGACCAAGAGATGGATACAGTAAGCAGATTCAGCCAGATGTAGGCTGTCGTTCTTATGTGGAGATGAAGAGGCTTACTCAGGATAGGGTGTTGTGGAGAGCTGCATCAAACCAGTCTCCGGACTGAAGACCACAACAACAACAACGCGAAATGTCGAACAACAATTATTCTCTGGAAAAGCTATTTACTTTTTGCCTTCTTAATTATTTTTCAGAAGTTATAATTAATTTTTAAAAACGCTTTATCCCATTTGTAAAAAGTGGATACGACGGCAGAACAACAGAAGTACCTATTCTAGTTGCACAATTTTTTAACAATAACAAATGTTTAACAATAACCGCTGATACCTTCAAGTTTTGCATAAAATCTGGTCATAATTTGAGCCGAATAATACGAATTGATAGGGCTAAGGAATAAAAAAATCCATTTAAACAACGACTGTTATTAAAACCGAAATAAATGTCAACAATTTCACTATCACCGTAATGATAAATGTTCCTATTTTCTGGCCAACAATTCCAAACTTTTACTTCTCTCAAACCTTCCTCTCACTTTGAACGTCGAATGTGCAAAATTTTATCGCAACCAGATGAATGTTATTGATAATTCATAGAAAAATCTCTTTCTATTTTTTCTGAATTATCCAAATTTTTAGGAAACATTTCCAATTTTTTATTTCATAAGAAGGTTACTCTTGCTTTGAACGTCAAATATGCAAAATTTTATCACAATCAGACGAATGATATTTATATCCCATTGAAAAAAGCTCTTTCAGTTTCTCGCGAATTTTCGAATTTTCCGGGCAACTTTCCCATATTGTTAGTACATAAGAACGTTCATCTTTCATTGAACATCAAAGGATTTTGTAGCAATCGGATTACCGGTTCTCCACTTATAGTGTTGAGTACATTTAGAAACACATTAGAAAAGTAACTTGGTTCAAAATTTGCTACTTTCCTTATTAAATGATCCAATTTTTTTTACTGAAAATTTTTCCTAGACCCCATGAAAAAAAAATATAACAAATAAAAATAAATAAATAAACTTTCTGCGTTGTGCGAATAGTCAGTTATAGTGCTGAATTCAAACAAAAAGACATTCAAAAACGCACTTTCACTTTTTTTCTCAAATTTTGTAATTTTCGGCTAGAGTTTCCAAAACATTTTTTCGTGCAAACCTTGTCCTGTCAATCCGTACTCAAATGATACTCTTAAAAAAATGTGGCAATTCATTTTTATTCATAGAAAAAAATCGCTTTCGGTTTTTCCTCAATTTTCCTACTTTCTGGGCGACTTTTCCAAATTTTAATTTGATGCTAATATTCCTCTTGCTATCAACATGAAATGTACAAATTTTTATCATATTTGGGCGAACAGTATTATAAGGTACATTCAGCTGTATGTGTGTATACTGTCTATAAAATTTCCTACAGGTACAATACGTAGTGTAAAAATTAAAAATGGCAACGTTATACCGAATGCCGTAGTTTTACAACGTGGACAGCGGAAAAGTATTATGCGAGAAATCTTTTTCCTTTAATCATTTTGCTACGGTTGTCGGCGACAAAAAGTTTCCTAGGGGTTTGAAATTATGTTTAAGGTTCGTTGCAAGTCACTAAGTGCTCTCCTTCTCAAATAGTGGACTGCTAAAGTCACATTATCACGTACCGTAAGACGGGGAAGTTCTCATTGTTTACGACGTCGTATCTCCTGAACTAACTGCTCTATCGCAAAATCTTTTCTTAGCTGACGTCTACTACCTATAAACTAAATTTCAGCTTCATAGGTGAAGTAGTTTTTGAGATATCATCTTCAGTCAGTGAGTGAGTGAGTGAATGAGTGTCCTTTCGCTTTTATGTAGATAGAGATTTAGCATAAAATCTAAGCAATCTCTAAGATTGTTCGCGGCTGATGTTCATGTTTATCGGTTAGTGAAGTCACCAAATGATCAGAAACAATTTAGGTACGATTTAGGTACGATTTAGGTACGATATCTGGATGCTGCAAAATTTGGCAATTGATGCTAAATAATTAATAGTGCAAAATTAATCCACAATAGCACTAAAAGAAATTCCTCAAACATCATTTACAGGACACATCAGTCACATGTAAAGGCCGTAAATTTAACTTAATTACTAAGGAATTACAATTAAGAAGAATCTGATTTAGGAGTCATTTTGTTGTGTTTGTGGTCTTCAGTCCGCAGACTGGTCTGATGCAGCTCTCCATGCTACCCTGTCTTTTGCAAGCCTATCTGGAAATACGTACGACAACCTACATCCTTTTCAATCTGCTTAAGTGTTCGTCCCTTGGTCTCCCTCTACAAGTTTACCCCACACACGGCCCATCTAATGCTAAGTTGACGATTCCTTGGTGTCTCATAATGTGTCCCACGAACCTGTCCCTTCTTTTAGTCAGGGTATTCCATAAACTCTTTTTCTCCCCAATTCTGTTGAGCACCTCCTCATTCATTACATAACCTACCCATCTAATCTTCGTCATATGGCTGTAGCACCATGTTTCAATAGCTTATGTCACCTTTTTTGTCTGAAGACCTTATCGTCCACGTTTCACTCCCATACAATGCTACACTTCAGGCAAATGCTTTCAGAAAGGACTTCCTATCATTTAAACTAATATTGGATATCAACAAACTTCGCATCTTCAGAAAAGCGTTTCTCCCCATAACCATTCTGCATTTTATGTCATCTTTACTTCGGCCATCAGAAGTTATGTTGCTACCCAAATAACAAAACTCATCCACTACTCTTATTGTCTCATTACCTAATTTAATTCCTTCAGCATCGCCTGATTTCAGACTTTACTCTTGTTGATCTTCCTTTAAAGGAACTGTCCATTCAATGTAATTGCTCTTCCAGGTCCTTTCCTGTCTCTGTCGAAATAACTATATCATCAGCATGTAGTAATACATTAATGATTTTTTTTATAACTTGTGCGATGCTTGTCGCTGACTTCTGCTCTCTCTCTGACAGCGTATCGATAGACATATGACATTTGTCACGTTCAACTTTTTTGCAACAAGCTGAAGGGAGAGAGCGGAACTGTTCGTCACTTACTTTCTTCTCATTCAGGTGCTAGGACGTGTCATGTAAGTGTGAGCTTAGTTGTTTTATTAATTTCAATAAACCCCCACAGTTAATTTGAAATATCTTACTTACTTACGATCCCTTCCCCATTCTCACTAATTTTAAAGTTATTTATTTTCAGCAGATCCAGTGCTTCATAAAGTGATGCTCGGGTATTGTTGCGATTTGTTTCGCGATTGTACTAGAACATTCTCTGTGTAACTTTTATTTACTTCGTGTCTACGAATGGTTTATTACATTTTAATGCCTGCAGAAAAATCTTCGTAATGTTTATGAAGTCCGATAATTTTGCAATTTTTGGCGACTATCATGATTAATTTTCCACACGGTCATAGAACAATAGTAACCGAAACGCACAATCCCAGCATCAATTTATCGAAGTAATATTCCAGTCATCTCAGCTAGAATTACTACAGAACATGACCGAAATGTTTGTACCAGCTCTCAATAAGGTAAAATCTAGATTCCGCCGACTTCTTCTGTAATGTTGCTTTCTGGTGTTGTATTTGCCACCGAAATTACGACCGCATTTAATGGCGGAATCCAATAATTTTGTTTAAATTGTTCCTTCCTTGTCAAAATTGCGTAGTAATCTCATTTAAAAATATTTCACTACCTGGTAAAATTTCATTTGCGGTCCCCAACCTTAACTTTAATACGCAACACCCATTTTCATACGAAAGCGGCATTACAAGAAGAATTGGCGACCGTGACAGGACATGTACAAATTATATATATATATATATATATATATATATATATATATATATATATATATCAGATAGTAAATTTATTTGAAATATTTAGTTAAGATTTTTGTGAAGATTGTGCCTTTTCATGTCACTAATCCTGATATTGTGTTTTGTTTCATGCGTCAACAATGAACTGTACGGGAGATGAAAATTAATGATTTTGGCAACTGAAGTAAAGTTTATTCAGCTGATAGCAGTTAGACTTCCAATCCAGCCAACAATTGCAGTCACAATAAAGGTAAGATCAGACTCATTATTCAGCTTGCTTGGTGCTTACTAGATTCTTCTATCTGTCACTAGTGCACTGTAGCAAATTCAGTATTTTCCATTAGGTACCGCGTTTTCAGCTAATGCGGCTTTGCCACACAGTTACTGCGAACGGCTGAAAGCAAGGGGAAACTACAGCCGTTATTTTTTTCCCGAGGACATGCAGCTCTACTGTATGAACATATGATGATGGCATCCTCTCGGGTAAAATATTCCGGAGGTAAAATAGTCCCCCATTCGGATCTCCGGGCGGGGACTACTCAAGAGGATGTGATCATCAGGAAAGACAATACTGGCATTCTACGGGTCGGAGCGTGGAATGTTAGATCCCTTAATCGAGTAGGAAAATTAGAAAATTTAAAAAGGGAAATGGATAGGTTGAAGTTAGATATAGTGGGGATTAGTGAAGTTCGGTGGCAGGATGAACAGGATTTCTGGTCAGGTGACTACAGGATTATAAATACAAAATCAGTTGGGGGTATCACAGGAGTAGGATTGATAATGAATAAGAAAATAGGAATGCGGGTAAACTACTATGACCAGCACAGCGATCGCATTATCATTGTCAAGATAGATACGAAGCCAACACCGACAACAGTAGTACAGGTTTATATGCCAACTAGCTCTGCCGATGATGAGGAAATCGAAGAAATATATGAGGAGCTAAAGGAAATTATTCAGACAATTAAGGGAGAGGAAAACTTAATTGTTATGGAAGACTGGAATTCGGTAGTAGGACAAGGAAGGGAAGGGAAGATAGTGGGGGAATATGGTCTGGGCAAAAGGAATGAAAGAGGAAGCCGCCTGGTAGAATTTTGCACGGAACATAATTTAGTTATAACAAACACCTGGTTTAAGAATCACAAAAGAAGGTTGTATACGTGGAAGAGACCAGGAGACACCGGGAGATACCAGATAGATTTTATAATGGTAAGACATAGATTTCGGAACCAGGTTTTGAAGTGTAGGACATACCCAGGGGCAGACATAGACTCTGACCATAACTTGTTGGTTATGAACTGTAGGCTGAAACTGAAGAAACTACAGAAAGGTAGGAAAATAAGGAGATGGGACCTGGATAAATTGAAGGAACCTGAAGTTCTTAAGAATTTCAGAGGGAGCTTCAGGCAACAATTGACAGAAACAGGGGAAAATAAAACAGTTGAGGAGGAATGGGTAAAATTGAGAGATGAAATAGTGAAGGCAGCAGAGGACAAAATAGGTAGGAAGGCAAGACCTACAAAAAATCCTTGGATATCACAGGAGATACTAAATTTAATCGATGAAAGGAGAAAATATAAAAATGCAGTAAATGAAACAGGCAAAATGGAGTACAGACGACTAAGAAATGAGATTGACAGGAAGTGCAAAATGGCTAAGCAGGAATGGCTAGAAGGCAAATGCAAGGATGTAGAAGAATGTATAAATAGGGGAAAAATAGATACAGCCTACCGGAAAATAAAAGAAACATTTAGCGATAGGAAGGGCAGCTCTATGAATGTCAGGGACACTGATGGAAAGCCGGTTCTCAGCAAAGAAGGGAAAGCTGAAAGGTGGAAAGAGTATATAGAGGGGCTCTACAAAGGAAATGAACTTCGAGACACTATTGTAGGAAGGGAAGAGGATGTAGATGATGATGAAATAGGAGATACTGTACTGAGAGATGAATTTGACAGAGCACTGAAAGATCTAAGTCGAAACAAGGCCCCTGGAGTAGATGATATCCCGTCAGAGCTACTGAAGTCTCTGGGAGAACCAGCCATGACAAAATTGTTTCACATTGTGTGTAAGATGTATGAGACAGGTGAAGTACCCTCAGACTTTAAGAAAAATGTAATAATCCCCATTCCAAAGAAAGCGGGTGCAGACAGGTGTGAAAACTACAGAACCATCAGTTTAATAAGTCATGGTTGCAAAATATTAACACGAATTATATACAGAAGGATGGAAAAGCTGGTAGAAGCCGACCTCGGGGAAGATCAGTTTGGGTTCAGGAGAAATGTAGGAACACGGGAGGCAATACTCACTTTACGGCTTATCCTAGAAGATAGATTAAGAAAAGGCAAACCAACATTTCTAGCTTTTGTAGATTTGGAGAAGGCTTTTGACAATGTTGATTGGAACAAACTATTTCAAGTTCTGAAGCAAGCAGGAGTAAAATATAGGGAGCGTAAGGTTATTTACAACTTGTACAAAAACCAGACAGCGGTTGTCAGAGTTGAAGGGCATGAAAGGGATGCAGTGGTTGGAAAGGGAGTAAGACAGGGTTGTAGCCTTTCCCCAATGTTGTTCAATTTGTACATTGAGCAAGCTATAAAGGAAAGCAAGGAGAAATTTGGAGAAGGAATTAAAGTTCAGGGTGAAGAATTGAAAACATTGCGTTTTGCCGACGACATAGTGATTCTGTCAGATACAGCAAATGACCTGCAAGAGCAATTGAACGGAATGGACAGTGTGCTGAAAGGTGCATATAAGATGAACATTAACAAGAGTAAAACTAGGGTAATGGAGTGCAGTGTAAGAAAATCAGGTGATGCTGAAGGAATTAGATTAGGTAACGAAACAATAAAGGAGGTAGATGAGTTTTGTTACTTGGGCAGTAAAATAACAAATGATGGTCGCAGTACAGAGGATATTAAATGCAGAATGGCAATGGGTAGAAAGGCGTTTTTGAAAAAGAGAAATTTGTTAACATCTAATATTGATTTAAGCCTAAGGAAGTCCTTTCTGAAGGCATTTGTATGGAGTGTTGCCTTGTATGGGAGTGAAACATGGACGATAAGCAGTGTGGACAGAAAGAGGATAGAGGCTTTTGAAATGTGGTGCTACAGAAGAATGCTGAAGATTAGGTGGGTGGATCGCGTAACTAATGAGGTGGTACTGAACCGAATTGGGGAGAAAAGAAATTTCTGGCATACCTTGACTAAAAGAAGGGATAGATTGGTAGGACACATTCTTAGACATCAAGGAATTGTGAATTTAGCATTGGAGGGAAGTGTGTGGGGTGAAAATCGCAGAGGGAGACCAAGAGACGCGTATAATAAGCAGATTCAAGTGGATGTGGGTTGTCGTTCTTATGAGGAGATGAAAAGGCTTGCTCAGGATAGAGTAGGGTGGAGAGCTGCATCAAACCAGTCTCTGGACTGAAGACCACAACCACCACCACCGCGTTTTCATAATTTCACGCGCAGTTACATTTTTATTTCAAGTGAATATCAGGGAAAGTATCAATCAAATAGTTAATGCTGCGTGTAATGAAGCTTATCTTTGCTTTTTTCTCTCGAAGTTTCTCTCCCGTACGTGTGAACGATTCCACAAGTAATTTCAGTAATTTTCCGTGTGAAATTTATAGGACCCCCCTCTCTTATCAATTTTTGCCAAAATTCAACAAATGTTATGGTTAAAACCCGCAGTCAGTTTAGCAACATGGCATCTGAACAAAATCTAAATGTTCCCCAACAATCTGTTCAGAACGTAGAAGACAACTTGGCTGCCAGGTCTATCGAGCAAATTCCACCATTAGTGGAACAAAATCTGGCTACACAAACTCGCGAAAGTAACTTATCCCCACAAACTGAACACCATGTCGCGGATACACAGAATGACTGGCTAAAGCGTTTTGAGGAACTTTTGACTACTCAGATTAGCAATTTACAAGCTGCGACTAACACACAAATTACGGTCTTGACTAATCAGATCACTAATTTACAAACTACCACAACAAATGAAAATGATAACTTGCAAGCCAATATGTCGCAACAACAAGCTGCGACTAACACACAAATTACGGTTTTGACTAATCAGATCACAAATGAGATTGATAACTTGCAAGCCAACATGTCGCAACAACAGCTTGCGATTAATAATCAGATTTCAGCCTTAACTACACAGACCAAACAACAATTAGATCGCTTAGAAGAACAGCAAACAAAAACACAAGCAGAAATTGAAAAACTTGAGTCTGCTCAAAAGCATTTGTATACACGAATTTCCAATGAGCTAAGTGAACAATTAAGTGCACAGATGCTCAAAGTCGAAGAAATCATAAATAGTAAATTTTCCACTGTACAAAAGAAAGTTGTCGACGAAATTATGGATACGGTAGACGCAAAAATTTCTTCTGTTGTCGACAATGTTACTGATTGTCAGGAAACAGTAAAAACATTGCCTTCTGCCATTGATAATATTGCGCAAAATCTTTCGAAATTAAAAATCAAACAGGAAAATTTAGAAACCACTGTTGAAAGAATTACCAGTCAAGCCGAGAATATTGTGAAAGATAACCAAGAAAGAGTGCAACAATTTTTGCATAATACGGAGGCTCAATTGAATGACAAAATAGAGTCAGAATTGGCCTCTGTGATAAAGAATGTCACTGAAAAAGTATATGAAGATAATGGAATCACCGTCAAATCTTTACAGGAAGATTTGACGGCGGTAAAATCCATGTTATCTTCACAAACAAAGCGTTCTCAGGGTTTCACGCCTGTAATAAATGTACCGCAGAATCTGAACCCAGAACATAATGCAATGAATACCCCTCGTTTTCCTGACAATCAGAGCTCAATTAATAAATTAATATCTGATCGAGCACACACTGACTATCGACTGACGACTTCCTGTGACCTTGACAGACTTGGTAGAGAAATGAATCCTAAAGTACAATCCAAATGTTCATGTAACACAGAAGAGCTAGATGAAAGTATGATTAAACATCATCAATTTCAAATATTTATTAATGAGAAACGCACAGTACATCCCGTGATCTTTCTTCAATCTTTTAGAGGATTACTACCCGAGACCTGGTCGGAGAAAAGAAAAATCAGATTTGTTGTGGGCTATATACAAGGCGAAGCCGGAATATGGGCAAACGAAGCCTTGCAATTATATGACACCTATGGTGAATTTGAACGGGCATTTTTGTCCACTTTTTGGTCGCCCGTAGTACAAGAACGATTTAGGAATGAAGTGTACAATCCGCAGCCTTTCGATGGAAGAAACGGAAGCCTGCGGAGATACTTCGAGAAGTATCTCAATAAAGCAAAATTCTTTGACGACCCTCTTCCGCACCGGGAAGTACTTCGTGTACTTATTAACAAATTGCCCACAAGACTAAGGCTACAACTGGCTAATGTGCAAACGTTCGATCTGCAAAGCTTCCTCTCAATGTTAGACACGCTTGATTTGATTTTTGAAGATGATCGAGCACGTCATTACAATAACGGGTACGGTTGCGGGAACCAAAACATGCCACAATCCCAGCCGATATTACTGCAACAGCCATTTATTAAAAACAACGGACAGTCGCGGCTCCACCAAATGACAACACATGCGAACGGTAGTAACGTCGTACGTAATGTTCCCAACGGCGGGCAATATTACCGACGCCACCGTGGTAATCGGTTTAATCCTGGCTATGTCAACAACAACAACAACAACAGTAGCTACCGTAATAATGCTGTTGCCTATCCGAGCAATTTTAATGTCAACCAGCAACCTCAGTGGCATAACCATAATCAGTATAGAAATTTAAATGAGAATAGAAATTTCTTCCTAAATAATCCCAGCAGTAATCAGCGATTTCAAAATTTTCCTCCGCCTCAACCACCGCAGCAAACTACAAACACCGTACCGATTGCAACTATGACCACTGACTGTTCGGACCAGACAAACTTGACGACAAGCCAGTCGGCAGTGACAATAACTGACGTGACTGAGACAATAAGCCAACCACAACGACAGGCTAGCAGTATGCAAACGTCAAACCAGAGAGGCTCCTGTTAAGCACACCAACATTGAGCGACAGCGACAGCGTGGGCACAATCTTTCTGTCAGAATGCTAAAGTACAATGATGGTACAGACATTAGTGAAGAGCTATTTCATGAATCAACACAGCAACACAAAGTTATTGTATTCACCTACCAAGCACACACTCCGATCAAAAAATACTAGGTTTATACCCACACAAACATTTGAAGAAATTTTATGGATAAATCCAAGCTGATCAGCTAGTATCTAGTCCTACTTTCACTACAAATACTAAGACATTGAGCAAAAATCATTTTCTACAAAGATAAGTGCAATGCAATTGATGTTGGCTCACAGAAACTGTTGTCACGCGTGAAATTTAAGAGTTATATAAGAGAATCTCACCTAAACACTTATGATGATACACACATTCACAAAAGGAGCATTAATTAGTATAGTATTTAGTATTATAGGGTATAAGATTATTTACAATTTTTTTTATATGTCAAGGAGATGAATGAAGGAAATGATATTATTGCGGGGTGGAGCGCACTAGCACACCTTCGTCTACGATGAGAGTTCAGTAATAAGAGAAGGAGGTGATGAGGAAATATTTATATTTTAGTTGTCTGTGGCTCTTAGTACACACCCACCCACCCACACACACACACACACACACACACACACACACACACACACACACACACATATATATATATATATATATATATATATATATATATATATATATATATATATATATATATGTACACACACACACACACACGAATGCTGACATTACGACGCGTGAGCAGTAACAAAAATAAAAACATTACAGTTAACTCTGATCAGCTGACCGACATCACAAATCTAACGATTCCTTAAATTGTTAAGACGAATGTAATTTATACAAAACAACGAAGCTTGTTGAATTATTCTATCTATACTGTAGGGTACTGACAACCGCTTAAAGGTTAACGTAACATTTTACATTATTGCCAGTAAACACGCACACCAGTTGGTGTGGAATATCTTTCCGCCCATGTGCCACTTTTAGATTTAGTCACCAAAACATTACACTGAATGTAAACAAATCTCGTAGCGCTGCAGCTCATACAACATAATTATGCACCAATCTAAAAACATCAACGTCTAGTTTAAATAGTCTGTAGCATAAGCTGTAGAATAAGAATTCATTTTCAGCTGTGAACGAGCAGAGAATTGTGTCGCCGCCGACGCTACGAAGATCTACGAGTCGCTGCAGAGGAGGATTCATACGAACATTTATCACAATTTATATTAGACTAGATATGACACTGTAACGAACATTTCACACCTGATAAGTATAAGGAGCTAGGTAAATTAATATACCACACCCTAAATTAGTAGGCACAGGAACATTTAGTCAGACACCAATATTTGCGACTGAACCACGCAATATTTTGATAGTCAAATGTGGACAGAACACACGTGAACGAGAGACGATGAAGGAGAGAGAGGGGCAAAGAATGCTAATCTAGAATAGAACAGCTGTTAATTTTATTAAATGCATTATTTTGTAGTAGTAGAAGTGTGCAGTAATTTTTGTAGTAATGCGTCAATATGCTGAATTTGTGTAATGCACTATTTTTTCTTGCGACTATTCTCTGACTATTTTCTCTTTCTCTCAAACTGTATTAAAAAAAACCTAACAGGCTGTTTTGCACCAGGTTGACTAGCGGGTCTGACCTTGCCTGTGTCTGCCAAAACTGTATTTATTGTCATTTTATTTGTCTCGGATTGGTATTCATGATTTTATCACTCAAGTCGTTTAGTCCAATTTTATGAACGGTATAACATGACATGTTAATTTTGACGAGGCGTACTAAAAGCTGTAAACCGAAATTTAGTATTGTATCAAAAAACTACCCAAGACGTTTCTAAAAGTCATTGAATGTTTACTTACTCATGTCTAATACAGTAACTTATTTAAAAGATATAATATTGCTGAGAATAAATAACTTTCCACCCGATAACTGACATGAACATTGGCCACGCCTTAAAAATAAATATGTAACACCCAATGTTGACAAATAATCGTTTAAAGCAAAAGAATAATGTGATCTGAATGTCACTCGAAAGAAACTGTTACATAAAGTTTTACATATGAAATAGCCATTCTCAATGATCTGATTTTGTACATAGCCTTGTACATAGTTTATGTATATTAAAATCATTACTAATTGTAAAAAGACTGAAGTTTGTGTGTGAAACTAATAAGATAGTGAACTATAGAGCGAACAAAAACAGTGACTGATAACTATCGAAAGGACGCCAACCCGCGACTTTCCTAACAAGTAGTGATTTTGTGATTAAATAAACTCTGAAACTATGTATATTCGCAAGCCACATGTTTGAGTGAAGTGAAATATCAGTGACGAGTATAAGCATGAACTACGATACGTAGCAGGCAAACTAACATAAATTTTGAACGGTCAGCATATAAATACGTTATAAAGTTTTCGTCGCTGTAAATTTCTCCGTGCTGGACACTTCAAAGAGTGCGACGCATGTTAATATCGCAAACCATAAGTGCTACACAATGTTACGAACTGCTAACTTTGAACTTTTGCAGTGCAGTGCTCAACCAAAATACGCTACGAATCTTACTACAAGTAAGTGTTGTCTCAGCGAATAGACTATAATCGTAACTGCTGAGATAGCCGGACGGTGCAATGAAGGTCGCGCGGCATACAGACAGACTCAATCACTATGGTATACGTGAAGTGTACTCACCGCGCTGCGTCGATTTTAGTAGTAGCCCTGTCCAAAGGATGAAGTGCAGAAATCACACACGACTCAACGAAATAAAAAAAAAAAAAACAAGTGTAATGAAAACTTATGCAAATTCACGTGTTGCCACCGCCACGGACACGCAAGCACTGGCAAGACTGGCGCGCGTTTACTACATGCCCATTATTGAAAACTTACTGTTGCTTCACGCAGCCGGCGGTCGACCCGACGCGTGGAAATTTCAAACTGACAAAGTCAACGACTCCACGAATGAAAAAATAAAATGTTTAAAAGTGGTGTTAAAGAGACTGACTCTTCAGCCTTGTCACATCAAAAGACTGTGCTGTAGTACTTGCAAACGCACATTCCCTGAACTAATAAAGCAATGTCCTTGAATGAACCCTGTATATATGTATATGTAATATCTAAATATGTGTATAAAGTAAAAGGTTAGATTTGCAAACAATTTTTTTTACTAGTCAAATAATAGTGCTTCATCTAATGAAAGTTAAATCATTTTCAATGCACATAGTGTATAGTAAGAAAACTTTCGCAAAATATGCTTTGTAAATAGTTAATTTAAATTGCCAAAATTAGTTTATGTAAAAGACGCGACACATGTTCATGTCAGATTACTCAGATACTTGATTTCACAGAAATAAGCTCACACTTACAAACCAATAGTAGTGTAAAATTCTTGCTAAACAAACAATGACAGAGACACTTGCGAGAACAAAAGTGTATAATAACTAACTATGTCTCTCTTTCAGAAGGAAGGACTGTAACATCTGATTAAGTGTCAAATTGTAATGCCTTTTATGTGATCTTTATTTCATGTAATCCAAACTGAGATGGGCCGGCCTAGCCAAAGCGAGCGGGTGCGCAATCCTGACGCCACACCGGCTACACCGCCGGCGCTGGGGGCCAGCAGCGTCATCTCCCCACTACAACCACCGGCGTGCCGCCTTGCGTCGCGCCACCGCCCAGGTATCAACAATCGAGGCGCGCTGCGGAACCGCCTCTTACCACCTCGCTGCACCGCCGCGCTACTCGCCCACTCACCGACACTTTGCGTCGATGGAATTATAATAAAAAAAACAATGCAAAGCAAAAAAGAAAAAGAAATTAATTTGTGATGTAATAATGAGACTAATTCAAAATGTATATACCTCAGCTGTGTTGTTAAAAAACATTAAATTTCAAAATTGTCTATATGCTATAAACAGAAATCAAATATAAGCTCACACAATATTAAGATAAAATGTAATGACATAAATTTCTTCTTGTGTAAGGTATAACAATACGAAAATTATAGATTTTTTTTTCTTTTGACTTTGAGTAGGAAATTTTCATTTGCCCACTCAAAGCCAGAGGGGGCAAATGTAGTAATTAGAGTTGTGGCGATTCGTCAATGAGTCGTTCATTTGAACGAATACAAATAAAGAATCGTAAGAATCGAATCGTGATCCGGACGAATCGTCGTTCAAAAGAATCGTCTGTCTCGTGACGATTCCAAGATCCAACGATTCACGATTCGAAGGCGACTGCCGAATCTTGCCGAATCGTGCCGAATGCCGGAGAGAAGAGGGGAGACGAATCGTCGTTCAAAAGAATCGCCTGTCTCGTGACGATTCCAAGATCCAACGATTCATGATTCGAAAGCAAGTGGCGAATCGTGCCGAATAATTACGAAGGCCAGATAGCGTGTGAACAAAGGAAGGACAGAAAGTAGATCGTGAGCTGTGAATTATTAGCCTATTCACGAATTACAAATGACAGAAACAAAACGCAGCGAAATACACAGCTGCCAATACATACGAATATACGTCTTTTATACAGTTTACATATTATGTATTTAAACGAGCAATCTTTACACATTTATATTTTGCGTATCCCGGAAATGGCTGTAGCGATTTGGATTATGTTTTGTGTTTAGAGAGGTTGAGCTTTTCGAGTTCATCTACGTAGTTGTAGTTTTTGTAAAAACTCAGTTTTGCAAAAATATTCTTTTTATATAAAAACGCGATTTTAAATGTTTTTGAAGCCATTTCAAAAATCTTTTTTACCATTTTGGTTTTTACGTTATCAGCTTTCTTGAAATAAACCGATTTTACAAAAAAGAAACATTTTAATAAACGCGAATTTCTTGTATCTCGAAAGAAATTTAATATTTAGAGACGAAGTTTTATTTTTAATATTTATTTATATAGACGTGTTTCATTAAACTAACTGATTTTACATAATAATTATTTTATAATGATTATATGTGTGTTAATTACCAGAGCTTTAATTAAATTTATAATTAAATGGTCGAAGTATTCAAAGAGAACGAAAAAAAAAATAAGGTTACAGCAGGATTCGAAATAAGTGACCTACGTTCACTAAACCTACAACACTACTAAATGAGCTATGATGACAGCAGAAATAGTTGGCAGTGTAATAAGTATTTATAACCGCTCGCAAAACTTCAGACTATTTTCTCGAGAATTCTTGAGAGCTGAATCGAATGGCTTTGCCTCATTATTATTTTAAGACTGAACTTTATGCACCATAAATATTCAAAAATCCGATACCCATATTGTCACCTTTTCGGCATTTTGTAAGAATCGTGCCGTGTCAGACCAGAAAGAATCGTGAACGAATCGTAGGAGCAGATGCAAAAGGTTAAGATTCCAACATCCATGACACACATGTATGGCCATCTATGAGCAAGATGTAGAACTAAGAATCGCGCCAATGCAGACTAAAGAATCGCGAAAGAATCGTGAACGAATCGTAGGAATCGATTCACAATGTGCGATTGAATCGCAAGAATCGATTCCTAAAAAAGAATCGTGTTGCCCAGCTCTAGTAGTAATACATTAATGATTTTTTTTATAACTTGTGCGATGCTTGTCGCTGACTTCTGCTCTCTCTCTGACAGCGTATCGATAGACATATGACATTTGTCACGTTCAACTTTTTTGCAACAAGCTGAAGGGAGAGAGCGGAACTGTTCGTCACTTACTTTCTTCTCATTCAGGTGCTAGGACGTGTCATGTAAGTGTGAGCTTAGTTGTTTTATTAATTTCAATAAACCCCCACAGTTAATTTGAAATATCTTACTTACTTACGATCCCTTCCCCATTCTCACTAATTTTAAAGTTATTTATTTTCAGCAGATCCAGTGCTTCATAAAGTGATGCTCGGGTATTGTTGCGATTTGTTTCGCGATTGTACTAGAACATTCTCTGTGTAACTTTTATTTACTTCGTGTCTACGAATGGTTTATTACATTTTAATGCCTGCAGAAAAATCTTCGTAATGTTTATGAAGTCCGATAATTTTGCAATTTTTGGCGACTATCATGATTAATTTTCCACACGGTCATAGAACAATAGTAACCGAAACGCACAATCCCAGCATCAATTTATCGAAGTAATATTCCAGTCATCTCAGCTAGAATTACTACAGAACATGACCGAAATGTTTGTACCAGCTCTCAATAAGGTAAAATCTAGATTCCGCCGACTTCTTCTGTAATGTTGCTTTCTGGTGTTGTATTTGCCACCGAAATTACGACCGCATTTAATGGCGGAATCCAATAATTTTGTTTAAATTGTTCCTTCCTTGTCAAAATTGCGTAGTAATCTCATTTAAAAATATTTCACTACCTGGTAAAATTTCATTTGCGGTCCCCAACCTTAACTTTAATACGCAACACCCATTTTCATACGAAAGCGGCATTACAAGCAAATCTGAAGGTTTTTATTCCTTCCGTCTGGACTTCAATTCCCTCTCCAAATTTATCCTCGCATTTCTTCACAGCTTGCTCTGTGTACAGATTGAACAATATTGGGGAAATACTATAACCCTATCTTACTACCCAACCACTGTGACCCTTTCATGCCCTACGACTAAAATAATATATGCATAGCAAATCTTTCAGTATTATTACCTCTAATTGTGTGCTGTCAGCCACATTTATTAAGGTCTGGATTGTTCGGTCCGTCACCCTCTGCTAACGGACAATATTGCTTTTCGTTTAAGTTTTGCCGGCCGCGGTGGCCGAGGTGACTGAGGCGCTCCAGTCACGGTCGGCACGGCCACTACGGTCGGGGGTTTGAATCCCCCCTCGGGCATGGATATTTGTGCCGTCTTTAGTCTTAGCTAGTTCATAAGTAGTTTGTAAGCTTAGGGACTGATGACCTCGTAGTTAAGTCCAATAAGTTGTACAAACAATTGAACATTTGAATTATTGGTTTAAGTTTCTCTCCTGTCCTGTCCTCCCCCCCTCCCCCGAAGTTTATTATTCTGCGGTCTTTAGTTGCTGAACGTGCATCCGTTTCCATCTTATGTTGTAGACGACATTTTCAGTAGGCTGCAGTTCCTCTTCAGTTTGCAGTTGGTGTGGTTCGGATGCGGTATTGTGCTCCGTTGCTCAGGGCCTAGATTCTGTGGCATGCTAGGGGGCCAAACGCATCAGACATTCCGATTTGAAGAACAAGCTGCGGAGGATGCCGTCGTGTCCATTGTCGGGAGTGTTGCTTCAAGATTGTTTTTATTAATATTTAATGTTCAAGGGGTAAACTTTTAATTATCTTTCTTTTGTTGCCTATTATATTTATTGAAATTCTAGAAGCTCTGAGTGGGCGAGGGGATTCAAAATGTTCAAATGTTTGTTAAGCTTATGGGACTTAACTACGGGGTCATCAGTCCCTAAACTTACAAACTACTTATCAACTACCTTATACTAAGGACGGCACAAATATCCATGCCCGAGGGGGGAGTCGAACCCCCGACCGTAGTGGCCGTGCAGACCGTGACTGGAGCGCCTCAGTTCCCTCGGCCACCGCGGCCGGCCCGCGAGGGGATTAACTGTATATTGGACGACTGTAGTTACTCCACGCTGTAGCCTCTGAATGATCTTTTAATTGGAGTCTTGCACCTGTTAATGAAAACTGTGTTACTGAACATGTGATCACTGGTCGTTTGTAGCCATCTCCATACAGTATAGCTTTCGGTTTGTGATATGTTGAAATTATCTGCACATTTCTTAAAGCTTTAGTTGTAGTTGTATCACCATCAGTTCTTGATCAAACTAGCGCTGTAACCTAAACCTTAGGTGACGATGTAATGTCCACATGAGTCATTGATATTGTTAATCTGTATAATTGCTGCTTAAATATTCCCTATTGTTTAAATTCCGAGTAATTGACTTCATTGTCAGTCTGATTTTGTGGATTATACTTTAACGTTAATTATAGTTAGGCGTGCTTTGGAAAATAAATGAAGACGATGATCGTGTGGCATTTGTGGCCGCTAGGCCCCAGCTCGGGTCCTGTTCGGCCTTCCTGTTCCAAGTCCTTTTAGCTGAACCCGTTTCGCCGACTTGTGTGTCAATGATGATGAAATGATCATGAGGACGACACAACACTCAGTCTTCAAGCGGAGAAAATTTCAAATCGGGCATCGAACCCGGGCATCATGCGTGACAATCCACCACGCTGTCGACTAAGGAGGCGGGAAAAGAAATCAAATAAAGGGGAGGTATCAAAAACGAGTAAATTGGAGAGTGTTTTACATAAATTGAATGTGTAAATTAAAGAATAGTCATTTAAAAGCCCCAGTTATTCCAGTCCCTTTAAATTTCTGTATAACCTGTTTAGCACATTGTAGAGACGTTTACAATCGGGTTTCGATACTTCAGCATACAAATTAGGACTTCTGCGGCACTAAAAGTTTCTTATTGCACAAAAGTCAGAGAAATGATTATAGAACTTTTTCGGTTTGCATTCTCAGGTGGAATCACTCCACATGTTACGTAACAATTCTCCTGTTTGACCCTGTATACGAGGGCGGTTTGATAAGTCTGGTAAAAACAGAATAAAATTTATTTTACAGGCGGAAACTCATTTTATTTCTCGACATTGTGTCGTTGCAAGACTTGGTCCAGCGAGTTTCCAATTTTTTCAACCCATCGGCAAAAATACGCTTTGTCAGACTCTGCAAAATAGTCTATCACAGCGACGGGCACTTCCTCATTCGTAGAAAATTTATTCCCGCCAAGCCAAATTTTAAGTCTGGTATAAAAAGAAGTCACTCGGAACCAAGTGTGGTGAACAGGGAGGGTGAGGAACGAATTCGAATCCCAATTCTGGCACTTTTACCATTGCGATAGTTGCTGTGTGGGCTGGATCATTATCCTGATGGAAGAGCACTTTTATCCGTGCCAATCTTGCACGTTCCTCAGTTACTTCCTGTTTCAAACGATCCAGCAGAGCAGCATAATAGAGCGAAGCTATGGATCCCACAAGAGAGCGGGCATCACATTTCCTCCTGCCAAAACTGTCTTCGCTTCTTTGGTGCACTCTCCCCACTCTTACTGTCACTCACTTATGACGTATGGCGTTATTTTTTGGGGTAACTCGACTGAAACAAAAAGGATATTTTTGGCTCAGAAACGGGCGGTTCGAGCAACATGTAGTGTAAGTTCACTAACTTCATGTCGACCCCTTTTCAGCAATCTGGGAATTTTGACACTGGCGTCACAATACATTTTTTCTTTGAGTATTTTGTTGTTAATAATATCAGCTTATTCCCACGAGTTAGTAACTTTCACTCGGTGAATACTGGACAGAAGTTGAATCTACATTTGCATCACACCACTTTGACACTTGTAGAGAAAGGTGTGCAGTATTCTGCAGCATCCATTTCCAATAAGCTGCCACAAGAACTAAAGAATGTTACCACTAACTCACACGCTTTCAAATGTAAATTGAAGAGTTACCTCATGGATCACTCCTTTTATTCTGTCGAGGAACTCCTAGAAAAAATAAGCAATCAAGTTAATTCATTTTTCTTATTTCTTCTTTTCACTTAGTGTTAAGAGTGTCGTGTGCATAGAACTACTTAAAGAAATTTTATTACCATTATTGTGTTAAACTTCATGATTGACGTGTTCCATGACCGTGGAGTCTTACTCCTCAATTAGGTCCAGCGAAACAGAAAACCATATTATTATTATTATCTTCGTCAATTGTTTGGGCTATTGTGTCTCTGGTGTGTAAAGGTGGATCCAAGTTTCATCCACAGTTATGAATCGGCGCAGAAACTCCTGTGGTTTGCGTCTGAACAGTGTGAGATTCTGAGCAGAAGTGTTCTTTTGCATCCGTTTTTGGTCGAAAGTGAGCTTCTTCATGACCAATGTTGATGAAGGATGTAATGTACTCTTTCAGCTGAGATGCCTACAATGTTAGCTATCTCGCGAACTGTTAATCTTCGATCTTCAACTACCATATCATGCACCTTAGTGTCGGTTTGCTTTCTGGTGACTTCAACAGGCCGACCGGAGCGTGCTCCACCTTCCGTGCTTCTTTGACCACGTTTAAACTCATTAATCCAAAAGTAAATGGCCTTGGATGTTGGTGCAGAACGTACAAGGACCTGATTAGGTAGTACTGCTGTGAAGCTGGTTAGGTCGCAAATTCTTTGTTATTGGTCACACTTCATGTACAGCGTGCCCTCAAAAATGACGCGTTTCGGAATTACCATCATCAGATTAGGATCTCTTCCGTGCCATGTGCACACGTGAACAGATGGAAGATGTTCTTCAATATACATACAAAAGCAGACGATTTGTGTGACCAATAACAAAGAATTTGCGACCTAACTAGCTTCACAGCAGTAATACCTAATCATTTCATCATGGTCGCCTACCTCCTCAGTGACTTTATGTCGCATTTACAAGTACAAGGACCTCATCCAACCCGGTTGTGATCTGTGCAGCTGTCCAACCATTCAAATGAAAATGTTTAATGACAGCACGAAATTGGTTTTTCTCCATCCTAAGGAACTAACTACGTAGTAACCACATCAGCTGGCAACCATCAATGAACTAATAACAGCTGCCGTTCGAAATTTCATGCACCTTAGTGTCGGTTTGCTTTCTGGTGACTTCAACAGGCCGACCGGAGCGTGCTCCATCTTCCGTGCTTCTCTGGCCACGTTTAAACTCATTTATCAAAAAGTACATAGTCTTGAATGTTGGTGCAGAACCCACATGGACCTCATCGAACTCGGTTCTGATCTGTGCAGCTGTCCAACCCTTCAAATTAAATTGTTCAATGGCCACATGGAATTAGTTTTTCTCCATCCCAAGGAACTAACTACGGACTAACCACTTCAGCTGGCAGCCATCAATGAACTCATGACAGCTGCCGTTAGTGGATATATCTGGCTTCCCGCTCTTTCATACAAATTTACCAGACTTGCCACACCATCCTCGCACATAATGCGCCGAACATATGTAATGGCATAGATTCAGAGACTCAATAAGTATACTCAAAGCAAAGAGTCGTCTGGTAGCACAAATTAATCACTCGCTACGAGTGTTATTCAAGTGGGCTGTGTGAGAACAGCGCAGAGACACTCTCAGATCTGGTAGCCGTTAGGAGATGGATGGAGAGCGGGAGCCCCCGCGTAGGCCGGGCTTTTATTATTTTCGTCCGCGTGTCCGCCGGCTGCGGCCGCGGCGTCGGCTGAAAGGCGAGCCCCGGCGGCGCTGAGCCCCACTTGTTTACCGGCCCCTGATGGATGGACGCCATCCGTCCAGGGCCCTAGGGCGCAGGGCGCGCTCAGGTCGCAGTCTGCGACGCACCTCTCCCGCAGGCGGGGCCGCAGTCGCCCGCGGCTGTCTTCGCGACTTATCCCGGATCTCAACTGTTTACCCAGCGTTTTTCAGGACTGGATTATTCTGAGGCATTGATTATTGTCTAAATGGCGTACATTTGCAGCCAATCAGCAATGTTATATTCCCAAACTTACAGTAGATAGGCTGATTCCAAAATACAAAAGTCCAAACTCAATACTGAGATACACAGGTCTTCATATTCTCTTCGCCGGCTCTAATTAAGCATACTGTTTCTGTCTCCAACTGGCAGACAGGATAAGAGATTCGATAAACTTACAGATAAGAATCCAGGTCATGGAATCGACATCTCATCTACATCTACATGGGATACTCTGCAAATCACATTTAAGTGAATGGCAGAGGGTTCATTATTGTACTATTTATCTCCCTTTCCATGCGCAAGGGAAGGGAGAACACTTTAATCTCTCCGTTCGAGCTCTGATTTCTCATATATTATACTGATGACCATTTCTACCTATGTAAGTGGGAATCAACAATATATATTCGCATTCGGAGGAGAATGTTGCCGATTAGAGTTTCGTAAGTACCCCACGCCGCAGCGATAAGTGACGTTCTTCTAATGATTCCCATCCCAGATACTGTATCATTTCCGTGACGCAGTCTCCTCTATATCGTGACAATACGAAACGAGCTGCTCTTCTTTGGACTCTTTCGATGTCCTCCGTCAAACCCACCTGATAACGGTCCCACAGTGGGCAGCAATACTCCAAAAAAGGACGGGCAAGCGTATAGTATGCAGCCTCTTCAATACTTCTGTTACATCTTTCAACAGTTCTAACAACAAAACGCAGTCTTTGGTTCGCCTTTCCCACGATATTATCTACACGTTCTTTCCAGTTTAAGTCTGAAGTAATAGTAATTCCTAGGTATTTTTTGGAGTTTACAGCCTTTACGTTTTATTGATTTCTGGAAATCAAGAAATACGGAATCGATTTGCGAACCCTTGTCGAAAACCCCTTCACTTCGTGTGAGTAAAGAGCTAGTTCTTTTTCGCATGAACGATATTTTCTTAATCCGTATTGACCTTGGGTCAATAGATCATTCTGTTCGAGATAATTCATAATATTTGATTACAGGATATGTTCCAAAACCCTGCTGCAAATTGACGTCAATGAAACAGGCCTGTAGTTTAGTGGGTTGCTCCTACTGCCTTTCTTGAATATAGGTGTGACCTGTGCAACTTTCCAATCTTTTGGTACAGATTCTTCTTTGAGAGAGAGGTTGTATATGGCTGTTACGTAACGAGCTATCGCTTCAGCATAATCAGATAGAAATCTAATGGGTATACAGTCCGGACCAGGAGACTTGTTAAATGATTTAAGTTGCTTCACTACTCCGATGATATCTACTTCTACGTTACTCATTACGCTCTGTTCGTAATTCGAAATCTAGAATATTGGTTTCGTTGATATTTAATCTGAATTACACCCATCCATTTTCAAGGCAACTACAGAGAGGGAGCACTGTACACGGTTTTCAAAGAAAATAGGAAAGGTATCACACATCGAACAGGTAAGCAAGAACGCCAACATAGAACTAAAGATAGTTAATGTCAGAAGTAACGATTGAAAGTGAGAGTGAACAATGGGTGCCGCGACACTAAACCTGTGCCTCTGTTTGTGACAAGAGAGATAGAGAATGATTGCACTCGAAATTAACGCAAAAGCTCGATTTATGAGGTTACTAGCTATGAAACGTGGGATTGATCGGGTATATACGAGGGTCGGAACATAAATAGTAGCAACTATTTAGTGACAAACAATACAATAGCGTTACATGTTTGCACCTATTACTGGCCTTCAAAAACGTCACCAGCGTTGTGTAGAACCCGTTGCCAGCGATGTGGAAGTCGTAGTATACCGTTAACAGAGCCTGTTCAGTCAATGGTGCGAATGGAGCGGTCTACTGCCTGTCAAGACTCGGGAGCAGTTTTGAAGCGCAGGCCGTGAAGTGGTTCATTCATCTTCGGAAATCAGTCACAAGGACTTAAGTCCGGAGAGTGTGGTGGATGGTACAGTACTTCCCAGTTCCATTGACCGAACTGAGCAGCCACAGCTTGCGCTGTATGCGCCCGCGCATTTTCGTACAAAATGAAGGGTGGATTGCGCAGAAAGTGTTTCCGCTTCTTTCGTAGAGCTGGTCATAGGTGATGATCCAAAAACGAACAATAAACTGTCCTTTAACGGTGTGCTGTGGAGGAACGTAATGCTTTAGGATAACACTATCACAGTCGTACACGAGAATCAACTTTTATTATATTTGTGCACTGACGCACTATCGAATTTCGCGGTGAATCATAATGAAGCCATTCGTTGGATTTGCCTTTCAGTTTTGGCTCTTGATCTAATTCCGTTGTTCCTATTTCGAAAACATAGTGAGACCGTTAAGTTGGATCGGTGGCCCATAAGTGACTGTGTTTCCCTTGATGGTGCACACGCCGGTGACGTGGAACGAGTGAGTCCATTTGCTCGGAGGTAAGATAGGTATGTCAACTATGTGTGCTATCAGCGACAACAGTAGCTTCCATTAAATAATTTCTCCGCTAGTTAAGTTCCAAACCTGGAATTTTTCCAGTCTTATATTAGAAACGGAAGGGATGTAATCAAATTCAAATGTTCAAATGTTTGTTAAGCTTATGGGACTTAACTACGGGGTCATCAGTCCCTAAACTTACAAACTACTTATGAACTAGCTACAACTAAGGACGGCACAAATATCCATGCCCGAGGGAGGATTCGAACCCCCGACCGTAGTGGCCGCGCAGACCGTGACTAAAGCGCCTCAGTCCCCTCAGCCACCGCGGCCGGCGATGTAATCCATATACGTTTTGTACGTATTTCCTCTTCCTCAACTTTCCATCCATCTCACCATCTTCATCCCTCCGATCAATCTCAAATGTTCAAATGTTTGTTAAGCTTAAGGGACTAAACTGCGGGGTCATCAGTCCCCAAACTTACAAACTATTTATGAACTACCTTATACTAAAGACAACACAAACATCCATGCCCGAGGGAGGGGGGCATTCGAACCCCCGACCGTAGCGGCCGTGTAGACCGCAACTAGCGCGCCGCAGACCGCTCGGCCACTGTGGCCGGCTCCCGTCATACTCCCCTGTCTATATCTTCAAGCCTTCATTCACCCCTCCCTCCATCGTCTCTCTCTGCATCTTCTCCTCCCCCCTATATCTGCCGCTCTTACCCTCCGTAATGTCTTATGCCAACACCCCTCACTTTCTTGCCCACATGTCTCTTCCTAGGCATTCTATGTTTGCCTATCTCCTCCCTATCTCTCTGTGCCATTTCATGCCCTTAATTATATCTGACAGTCTCTTCCACTGCGCCGGCCGCGGTGGCCGAGCGGTCTGCGGCGTGCCAGTCACGGTCTACACGGCCGTTACGGTCGGGGGTTCGAATTCCCCCTCGGGCATGGATGTTTGTGCCATCTTTAGTATAAGCTAGTTCATAAGTAGTTTGTAAGTCCAGTGACTGATGACCCCAAAGTTAAGTCCCATAAGTTCTACAAACATTTGATCATTTTTTCATTTTCCATTGCACACAATCTCTCAAAATCTTGATTCTCCTCTCTCTACTCCTATCTCGTACACCCAAATATATGTCTGTACATTTTCTCTTTGTATTCATATTTCCCTATCCTCTATCTTTTTCTCAGAAGTTAGAAATTTTCATCCATAACAATAAAGCACCACACACCATCTTAAATGAACAAACAGAACTGACAAACAACTCTTTCTACAAAAATATTAAAGACTCTTTAAGCTCAAGGAAACCAAACATACATACACATACCTAGATCACATAACACCTACCCCCCCTCCCTCTTTGCCATTCCCAAATGCTACTCCAATTGCAGATGTTTAATCTTATAAATGCAATCTATAGATTTTGCTACACATGTAACAATAGTACTAACATTACAGTAATAAGAAATAAAGAAGCTATCACTGTAAGAAAATATTGTAAATAGAAATGTATGAAAACTTCAACCGTTGTAACTGTAACTGGTAAATTAGTTTAAAATAATATCTAGGCACCAACTGTGATCTTTGACAATTAGCTGTACATATCTCTGAATTGTTTATGTTTGTAAAACATGTGGAAAGCGAGTGTTGTGTTATGTGTGCGTCTATTGAGCACTAAAATGCTTGAAAAATCACATACCATCAATCAGAAATGTGAACCAACTGTAAGTAGCTATTTGGAATACAATTTAAACTTGCAAATATTGAAATTTAGTGCCAATGACAAAGCTCACACATAATAATTTTCTATCTCACCACAGCCAAACGTGGTCCACAATGTTACGGCAACATCTAAAGCATGTACACCGCCTGATGATGTTGATGAAAACTATTCTTGCCATAAAGTTCAATAAACAGAGTTTACTCGAAAATGTGACTCCCAGTTACGTTAATGTTGGAGTAAAAGACCAATGTTTATCAGATCAAGAAGCGAAACGAAAATGTGAAATATACTGGATCAGAAATGAAATTAGGTCTCACTATAAACGAAAAGACTTACTAAACAAAGATATTTATAAGCTGCACCTAGAATTGAGCAACTATCTATTTCTCTCCCAACTTTTAGGTTTCCTAGACCAAGTACAACAATCTATAGATAAAGAAATGCTAAGAATTTTATCAATCCATAATAAAAAGATCTCAAATCTAATCACTAAAAAATTCACCTATTCTCAACCTCCCTTACACAACGGAAAATATAAATTCGCAGACAGAATAGTAAACACAACAAGCATTAATTTCAACAATATTGAACTAAATTTGCTGAATAAAGGCCTCAAACACAACATACAAAGTAAACTTGATGCAAACACTGTTAAAGACCTGATCACTGACACAAAAATAGCTTGCTTAACAGCTAAACTTAGCCAAGATGACCAAAATACTCTGGCACATGAGACAAATAAGATTATAAATAAATGCTTAAACACAGAAAAACCACACAAACACACCATCAATAAGCCTACCACACGGAAACAAATTAATAAAAAGTTAGCTAACCATAAAGCCCTTGTATTCAAATCTGACAAAAGCAGTACAGCTGTTATAATGTATAAATCTGAGTACATTAACAAAACCTTAGATTTTTTTAAAAATAGCAACATTACTGAATTAGAATGTGATCCCACACCCAAATACCAAGCTAAATTAAAAATACTGATAAAAAACTGCAAGTTCCTCCTAACTTCCAGTGAAGCTAAATATTGCATAGTAATGAACCCAACAGCACCAAAACTTAGGTCACAACCCAAGATACATAAACAAGGCCACCCGATACGCCCAATAGTGAATGCAATAAATAGCCCTGGATACAAAATAACTAAAAAACTTCAGGAAATCCTTAGCAAAGCCTACACATTTACAACCAGCTACTCCATTAAGAACAGCTATGAATTAATTGACAGCATCAAAGACAGCGTCATACCCCAATCAGCAAATTTTACATCCTTTGACGTAGTAAACCTCTATACTAACATACCAATAACTGAAACACTTCAGATAATTAAAGATAATCTACTTAATTACAAAAAGCTAAGCAACACAGAAAACTATGAATTAATGGACGTGCTTGAAATGGTGCTATCCCACAATTACTTTTCCTTCAACTGCAAAATTTATATTCAAAAAGATGGGCTAGCAATGGGCAGTAGTTTAGCTGGCCTGCTGGCAGACATTTATATCAATAATCTAGAAACAGAATTTTTCAAAGCCAATCAAACAGAAAAAGATAAAATCATCTATTAAAAACGCTATGTTGATGACACCCTGATGTTATACAATGGCACAAAAACTGAGATAGAAAACTTAGCTAAGAAACTAAATGAAGTACACCCCAAAATAAAATTCACAGTTGAACACCAAACACAACGAGGTATTAATTTTCTTGACCTTAACATAACATAGCACAACAACAAACACAAATTCCAAATTTACAGAAAACCAACAACTTCAGATGTAATTATAAATAACTCCTCTTGCCATCGACAAAAACACAAACTTGCATTTTTTAAATCATCATTGAACCGTATAAATAAAATTCATGCTGAACCTGCTACAAAAACAAAAGAAATTAACATTCTAAAAACTATAGCCTACAACAATGATTATGACCCAACCATAATTGACAAATTAGATAAAAAATTACAAATCAACCATACAGTGCCTATAAACCAACCATCAGAAGAAAAACAATCCAAATATATCTCAATGCCCTTTGTCGGAAACATATCATATCAACTTGCAAAACTCTTTAAACCACACAATGTCAAAATATGTTTTCACACAAACAATAAAATACAAAAAAAAAAAAAAAAAATCGTTCACAACACTAAATCAACCAACACACCTTTTCAAAAATCTGGCATATACAAATTAAAGTGTGATAGCTGCTCATGCTACTATATAGGACAAACAGGAAGGAATTTTGAAATACGATACAAAGAACATATTGATGCACTCCGTCTAAAAAAATTTAAACAAGTCAAGCTTTGCAGCCCATCAAACTGAAAACAGTCATTCCATTACAAACATAAAAAGCAATCTCCAAATACTACACACTGCAGACAAAGGAATAAAGATGGACCTTTTAGATCAGTTAGAAATTGTCATCCATAACAATAAAGCACCACACACCATCTTAAATGAACAAACAGAACTGACAAATAACTCTTTCTACAAAAATTTTAAAGACTCTTTAAGCCCAAGGAAACCAAACAAACATACACATACCTACATCACATAACACCTACCCCCCCCCCCCCCCTTTGCCGTTCCCAAATGCTACTCCAACTGCAGATGTTTAATCTTATAAATGCAATCTATGGATTTTTCTACACATGTAACAATAGTGCTAATATTACAGTAATAAGAAATAAAGAAGCCACCACTGTAAGAAAATACTGGAAATAGAAGTGTATGAAAACTTCAACCGTTGAAACTGTAACTGGTAAATTAGTATCAAATAATATCTATGCACCAACTGTGATATTTGACAATTAGCTGTATATATCTCTGAATTGTTTATGTTTGTAAAACATGTGGAAAGCGAGTGTTGTGTTATGTGTGCATCTATTGAGCACTAAAATGCTTGAAAAATCACATACCATCAATCAGAAATTTGAACCAACTGTAAGTAGCTATTTGGAATACAATTTAAACTTGCAAATATTGAAATTTAGTGCCAATGACAAAGCTCACACATAATAATTTTCTATCTCACCACAGCCAAACGTGGTCCACAATGGTATAGGCAACATCTAAAGCATGTACACCGCCTGATGATGAACTGCCAGGCAGTTCGAAACCGGTGGTGATAACAAATACATACGAAAGGTATTTTCTGATTACTTGAATCAACACAGTCGCAGGTTCCACACTTCCAGAATGGATACAAGTTTAATTTGTAAGTTGACTGATGACCCCGCAGTTAAGGCTCGTAAGCTTAACAAACATTTGAAAATCTTGAACATTTTATAATCGCTGGTTTAATTGGTGCAGCTTACTTAATGTTGCCACGAGACACCATGTCAACCGACTGCCGGCGTGGCACAGGGGATAGCCTTACAGACTGCTTTGTTTAAGGGTGCCGGTTCAATTCAGACCTACGGCAAAAATTTATTTCTTTGTGATTAACAATTCCAGAATGTTCTATATCTTTCTTATGTTCACTTGTAAATTCTACTTGTTTCTTATGTTAACTATTCTTCTAATTTCTGGTACATTCTGTGTGTGTGTATATAGCAGAGCACTCTGCCCGAGGGGCAGTCAGTGCTGCGTGTATGTTGAGTTCGTAATAAACGCGCTTTCGGTATAAGTGCTGTGTTTAGTTGCCTTCGAAGTCAAGCCTGCTTCCATTTCAACGCGACAATATCACAGTCCCAATAGTTGGAGATACCTGGCAGAGATCTCCATTACTGAGGGCTATACTTGTCTAAGAAATGATTTCCAATAGCAGCTATGCATGTTGTGTGTGACCCTTATGTTCAGTACTTCGGTCCTCCACAGTATTGATAGTCTAGCAAATATATGAGATGTCAAATTACATGGAATCCGATGCTCGACACGCAAGATCATCCTTTAAGGTCCCCAACAACGCCTTAATCTTAGATGATGGTCGAAAAACACATTTCATATTATATTTGGGCAAAATACGACCAGTCCTGTTGGAGACGCTTCCAGTGTAAGGCCAAACGCCATTAACGTGGTTGCCACTTAGGTGCTATCATCACTCACCCGTTGTACAGTTGTCCGATAGAGCAACGCTAATTTAATCAGTCGTTCACTATGACGAATCTTGACTTCCAGATGGGAGAACTCAGCTTTCAAACTTCGCGGTCTGAAAGGATGTAATCTCTATGCACCAAGTTCCAAAGAATTCCTTCAATCAGAGCCAGGTGGCGACAGCTAACAGCCTGCAGATACAAATCAGTGTGGATATGCTTCCTATAAACTGCACGTCCCATCGAACCATTATCCTTCCTCCTGACAAATACATCAAGAAATGTAAAGCAGGCATTCTTTTCCACCTCCGTGTTGAAATTAATATTCAGATGGATTGAATTTAGCTGTTCCAAACGGCTATCTAAATTGTCGCTACCCTGAGGCCGAAGAACAGTAGTATCGTCCACATTTCGGAAAAAATATCACATAGATTTCAGTGCCGCTGATTCCAAGGCACGTTCCTCGAAGGTCCCCATGAATAAATGGGCAATTGCGGATGACCATGCGCTTCTCAATTTGCCTGTTCATAGTACTCGTCACTGAACAAAAATTAGGTAGAACTTAAAACATCTCGAAAAAAAATCGTTAACTCAACAACATACTTCAATTAGCTACAACGAATCAGGTAGAGAATTCCTACTGAAGGGAGAAACCACATCAAAACTCAGAGTCATTCAAATGCACATTCTGCAACCTAGGTACGAAGTAAGCCGACTTCTATTCAATACGTTGGGAGAACCTCAGGTTTAACCCAGGTCATGACAGATACACCCTTGAAATATTGGAGATTCTACAAAAATGAAATTCAGACAATAAATTCTCCACCTGTCTTTACACATGTCTGCTATTTGCAGAATGTAACTGTAGAGTGAGTCCCCCTTTCCCACATACAGAGCCTCTTAAAGTTTTTCTTACGTTATTGGAAGACATTGCCGTAGTGGCGTTCGACAGTGGAGGACAGTAATTCTGGTGTCAGGCAGCAGAAAAATAGGACACGTTAATGTATCCTAAGAGATGCTAAGGTACGAACTAAACTATATGTAAACCTTGTTCCCAAGCGCATAGTAGGCAAACAATTTGACGAAAGAAAAATTGCGAAAACAAAACCCACGGAAGAGACTTAAGCTCTCTTACTTTTCCAAAGCTCTATGAGTAAGTTGCAGCCTCCTAAGAAAAAGGGATTTCGATACAATTCCTACGTGATCGTGTACCTTCCTTCTGGACGAACGTGCATAAGATTAACCTGGAACGGAAAATATTGATAAACGACAGCGATGATTATGATGGTATGACTGATAACGAGGAATGTTCACCTTTCAATAATAACTTGCATTTCATATGCAATTACGTAAGATATACTCCAATGTGTGGAGTAAATATTGTTTTCGTAATTTCGCATCTATCCGTTAAAGTATACATTTTTTACGCTCAATGGAAATCTGTTATGTAGCAGATAGTACATAATAAATATCAATTTGTTTCATTCGCAGAAAATGAGGCTAGATAGTTTTCTTAAACTGAAAATTGTAATCAACCCTTCAATTATACCTAGCACGCTGAGAGATTTCTCATCGTTGCTGGCATTTGTATGTATAGAGCCAGCTATTACTCTTTTTTATTTCTGTTCCATGCAGGTCAACTCACTAATTTGAGGAAATTTTACTGAAACATATATCCAATTGCGCATCCAACCTGCGTCTTCCCTCTAAAACTTTTGTCGTCCACATGATTCTCAGAGACTACATTAACGATTCCATCATGCTTCATAACGTGCCTTTTCGTCAAGTTTTGCAAAAAAGTATTGTTTTCCCATTTCCTATCAGTTCTCCTTAGTAACATATTCGGCCTACATCTGCTTACATACTACTCATGGTGCATTTTCGTATTAATGAAAGCGGAGTGAATTTAATGGTTTTATGTAGATTTGCATATCAGTCAGCACATGTTGTTCTGTGGGAGTAGTCATCACATGATCGTGCTCGCTTACAAAGATACATAGCATGCATGATTGAAATTTTTTCACCAATGTTTGAGACATCTCTGGCTTACAAACTACTTAAACCTAGGTAAACTAACATACGGAGAAACACACACACCCATGCCCCAGGGAGGACTGGAACCTCCACGGCGAGCAACCGCGCGCTCCGCAGCGAGGTGCTTTAGACCAGTCGGCTACTCCACCGCGGCCGTAAAATTACAGATAAAAACACCGTATACTTTATAAAGTGATTATACACCTATTAGTGACATTGACATTTCGCTGGGTCATAAATGCGCCATTCAACTCACTTGAGAAGCCATTTATGCAAGTACTGAGTGGGTCGTGTTTTTACCCTCCGCAAGACGGTTTAAGTGTTTTAAATGAAAACAAACAGTATTTAAAAATTGTACAGTGAATAGTTCTCCTCCATGTGGATGTAGCTAATAAATGCTTTACAGATGTTGCTGTGTAGTACTTAATTGTATTTTGTAGTTTGTTTATTGGGGTAATAAAAATACTCTAAAATTGACAGATGTGTGGGAAAACTTCCCAGCATATTAAAATCACTCTATAAAAAACACCTTCCCCACCGGAATCAGTCTAAAGAGGACGGTCACATTGTGTGTAAGCATTGTGGACTGGATGTTGTGCATATATCAATGGATAAACCAGCTGATGGGAAAATCACATTTGAGGATTACTCGTTGCAACAACTGTTAACTGTGTAATGGTAACTGAAAATTTACGTACACAGTAGCTGAAATTTTAAATATGGCAGCTGAAACTTTACATATACAGTAGCTGAAACTTTATATATGGTAGCAGTAAATTTACACATGTATATACAGTAGCTGAAACTTTATATTTAGTAGCTGCATCTTTATGTGGATATATGGGAGCTGAAGCTTTATAATGGGGTGCATGAATTTTTGGCTTATGAGATCAGACGACTTGTGACTGTGTTCACTTTCAAAGACATTTAACGAGCACAATTAAAATATGTTACCTTTGTTTGAAGAAGATGAGTGTACTAGCTAAATGACAATAGTTCACACATTGAACTATCTGTTTGTCGACGTAATCATTGTGCAACTATATCTAGGAGAGGAATGGGGTACATCATGGAACCAGTTCTCTTCAACTATGACTATGGTGGAAACAGCATAGTGTTGTGACATCATATGTAATATATGTCTTTGTTAAATCGGTAGACCTGAAGCCCCATGGTGAAGTCTTCGGTGATTATAGTATCTGGAGTGTTTTAATAAGAAACCAATCGACAAGAAGGGACAAATGGCAGCTTTTTCTGATGCCATCACTCAATATAAATACTCCTAGGAGCTCTTTTTTTAGCTCTCTTATGCAGGAAATAAGATGTGAATTTCAAATCTCTAAATACCTCTATCTAGAAGAACTAACTAACAGCTGACTGTTAAGAGTCATAAACTAGGTAGTAAAATAAGATATCTTCTACAATTATTCGAGAACATATCATATGGTTAAAGAAAGAACTGACAGATTCCTTCGTAGATTTTAAATAAAATTTGAAAACCTGGTTGAGTGTTATTGCAACCATTCTAACAGACAAATCGAATGTTGTGTTTTTCTGTGTAAGCAAAAAAGTTGTTGGTAACTAGAGTATCACTGCAACGTTGTCATCAGGTATTGCATCAGCAAGGACGTGACCATGGTTTATACTATAAGGAGATTCTGATGGCACATAGTCTCTTATTACCACATGGATGCGGCGGTCCAGCATAGGAAGAAGAATAAAAATAGCATTGTGAACATCACATATAGCTATACCAAAATCAGTGATGGTTTAATCGGGATGAGCTATGGATGCATTATTCATTCTAAAAGTTAAATGGATTTAGGTCACTGGTTGCAGCACAGATCATACACTTATGGAGAAGAACTCACTATTTCTCAGCTCCTGCATGCTGAACATATTCACTTCGTGTCCTGACAGGAAGGATGTAGCTTCTCCTTACCACTTGTATCTCGTCTGTGGTATGGTTACAGGCTCTGACAAAATGGAACTCCTAACCAGCACAGTCTTCTTAGAGCACAATACTAGTCATCGAAGTAGAAGATTAAATTGTTTACTAGCGTTACTTACTATAAGAGTAATATTAACCACACTCCTTTGTATGCATTGATGGTAGTTTGTAAGGTTGTATTTGCTGATGAAAGGTAAGGAAATTACTTTTATTTTAGTTGAATGAAAACTGAATGAATTTTACTTCATAGTCTTCATGTCAGCTGTTTATTTATCCTGTTTCCAGGTACCTATTAGTTTACGCACATTGACACATCATCATAATCTCTCTGCAAAATGAAAAAAGCATGCAGCTACAAAATTATAATTATTTGTATGACATGTTATAATAGCTAGCGCATAGTAAAATACTATCACGAATTACTTACAAACGAATGGAAAGTCTGGTACATTACGACCTCTTGAGGGAGGTCAATTTGCATTTAAGAGAAATGTCGTAAAATGCCGGGTAATACATTGCGACTTATCTTTAAAGAAAAGATAATTAAAGGGATGTCCATTTAAATTTAGTGATTTGGTGTTAGCTTTCTGACAGTGTTGACTGGAATACGCTCTTTTAGCTTCAGAAAATCTGTATCGCAGTTATTTATCCAACTCCCTGTATACACACAGTGTACATGTCGAAGATCCGCACTTTATTATCGTTCCAGGAAGCATCGTATAAACATTCTGGGATTGTTCGTTCTACGGATCGACAGCTTTCCTTTAAACGGTACATACAAATATTGCTCTTTCCGCCGCACAAGTATTCAGCAGCAGAAAGTTACGTTACGCGTGTAACCAAGAACGAAAAAGACGTTCTGTCATGGTGTACTTTGATCAGCATAAACAAGTCACACGGTGTGGATAATGGCTTGCACGAGTATGAACTCATACTGAAATAGCAGAGAGAGAGGAATAGAGAAGCAGTAAGTCTTTAATTTAATGGTACAATATCTATGCAGTGAGACGGGGGAATTCTAAACACGCTCCACAGAATTGTGGTCCGTAAGAGACCGTAACACTGGGTATACCGGTTTTACCTGGCAATACAACGTGTGATGGCGCATAATGTAACTTATTTCACGTGATTCCGCGGAGAGAAAATCATTTCTAATGTTTGTACCACTTATAAACCGTTCAATATGGTGACTGGTAATCACTCTGGAATGTGGTGTAACATGTCTCCAAATGCGACAATGTTCCGTTGCCGATCCTGTCTACATACAAACAGAAGAATGATCATGATACAATATATGAGGTATCTAATGGGCCCTTCAAAAAGTTTAGTTTCTCGGGTGATTGGAGGAAATTAATGCATTTAAGCTGTCTAACAAGTTCGCAAAGACGACCTGAATAGATCCGCACATGGTATTAACAAGAGAAGTCAAAAGTCCATTAAAGATGGTGGTAGAATTTTGAAAATCAACTTTGAACGTCGTTGATTGCCTTTGCTGCAAGTTTGGGTAATTTGGGAGAATGCTTGCAAACTATATATCTCTAAGGAGTGAGAGATATCGATTGTGTATACAACGAGAATACCGATAAAGACAAAATACATAGGACATGGATGTTGACACCGCAACGAATACCAACTAGTACACAAGTATATAAACTATAAATGAAATAAATAACTATTATGTGTATGTACTTACTTTATTCGTCGTTGATGTTGCTGTCGCCTTTGACGACAGCGCATGATGTATGAGGCTAGCAGCTTTCCCTTTTTCCTGTAACCTGGGTACACTAATGATATGTCTCGAAGGAATATCGGCAAAGACTCACTCGGTAGTTTGACGCCGCGGAGACGAAGATTCTGGAAGTGTATGTACTGAAATATAAAAAATTCGTCCCGTTCCCCAGATCGACCATCTCATTTTATGGACGATTTAAATGATTTCTATAAACGTTCCACATTCTGCGTGTGTATAGTCGGGTTATTGGACGACACGAATTCCACAGACTGATTAAAAACATCGTGATGGACGTCCTCGTTCTTACAAATGCCTCAGAAAGGACCCTTTTTCACAACTTACCTTTTATGGGCGGCCATTGGCCTCGTTATTCTAGGAGGGGCCTTCAATCCAAGTCCTGCGGGTCATTTTATTTATTTATTTTTAGTCATACATTTATTTCCAATGTGGCTTCAGTTTGTTTTACCGCCCTGGACCTCCGCCAGCCTTAGTCCACCACTGCTCCAAGTTATGGTTTTAACTGAACGAGTACACACATTGATGGCACATTCTAGCGAGATTGATTGGAAGTGATTTATCAGCTGACTGATGTGACTACTACAGAAATTAGAAGACGTCTATAAAAGGATGTTTCAACTCTACATTTCCTTCAGATTTTCGAAAGCTAGTATAAATACCACGTCTTCTTACATCATATAGAGATTATAGTGGTTAAATCCCACAAAACGCAAATGTCACACCTCTCCACGAACTTTTACAACAATGTAACTCTTTTATGTGTGAAGAAACATAAGCGCAGCCAGTTATAGTTAGGCTTGTTAATTCTTTCTTTTTATTTTTCTCAGTGACTGTGTAATTGTCGAGAACACTTCATACCACAAAAAGTATATTTTTCATAAGGTTAGATTACACAAAGAATGAAATAGGCGATGGCGATTGTTTAATAATATCCTTTGTACTTAAGTGAAGAAAGTTAGAACCGCTGAAAAATCTCATTTGGTTTGATCACTGGTAAGTATCGTTACCGGGATTTGGACTGTGATGGAGTAGTTACACGTCTGTATAGGATTTCATGTAAGCTATATTACTCATTACAGTAACTTCTGTTTTATTACATTTGCTTTACGTATTATCAATTTTCAAACATCAGTCACGTTCATGCACGTATTCTGCACACTAAAAACTAACTGACAAATCGGAAAAGCGCTGTCAACCTCAGCATAATAGTTACTGAAAGCCACGAGTGACGTGACTGGTGAACACACTAGCGGCAAAACTTCAAACTCGTAGCACGCCTGGGCGCTGTGTCGAACTCACCCAGGCAGACGTACAGCAAGACGCACGTTAACGGTACCTAGCGTCCGATACACGAATCACAAGATTCGTGGTTTCGAAACAGTGCCGATTCACTTTTCGACTCATTCGAACAGTTCGTTGAGTCGATTCAAAATGTTAAGCTTAAGGGACTTAACTACGGGGTCATCAGTCCCTAAACTTACCAACTACTTATGAACTACCTACAACTAAGGACGGCACAAATATCCATGGCCGAGGGGGGATTCGAACCACCGACCGTAGTGGCCGTGCAGACCGTGACTGAAGCGCCTCAGTCCCCTCGGCCACCGCGGCCGGCGACAAGTAGGCAGCGTTATTAGGCTGCACTACCAAATTTTCCAGCAACACGCATCGAGATCTACATACTAGAAGAGTCTGCAAACTGAGGAGAGGAGATATCCAATGGGACTTAATATTCCGATATCAGGTAAGAAATCCTGAAGAGTTGTTGAAAGAGGAGGCTGGGAGGGCACACGCCACGGTGTTGAAGGAACTTTTATTGAAACTGACATTTGTTGTGAGCGCGTCTAACGCTTACGTGGTGAACTACCGTATTTGCCAGCGTATAAGACGCATTTTTTCCTACAAAAAATGGTCCAAAATCAGAATGCTTCTTATACGCCGGTTGCCAGTTAAAATAGGTACCTACAAGTTCGATTTCTTTTAAGGAATTTTATAAAATAGTGGAAAATGAGGGAAATAATGTTTTAAGCCGGAAGAGAATGTTTTATGCAAGAAAATTTCTTACATTTTCATAGATTTGATATATGTACGTAATATACACCAAAATAACCTTCGGTTATGTAGTAACGTTTTTCTGAATTTTATATTTAGTGCCGAGCGTAAGTGAAACTGGTAATATCAGAGGAAGTAGAAACTTTCGACATAATTTCAAAAATGTTCAAATGTTTGTATAGCTTATGGGACTTAACTACGGGGTTATCAGTCCCTAAACTTACAAACTACTTACGAACTAGCTAACACTAAGGACGGCACAAATATCCGTGCCCGAGGGGGGATTCGAACCCCCGACCGTAGTGGCCGTAGAGACCGTGACTGGAGCGCCTCAGTCTCCTCGGCCACCGCGGCCGGCCGACATAATTTCATTCATCATAATCGATTTTTTCGGCTATCCTGTAACGGTGCCATTCATTATTTGATTAATGAAACACTGCTCAAGTATTTGTCCATGACTCGCCTGACGATATTTGAGAATTTATTCCTATTCTAAAGTTCAAATATGAACGCAAGTATTTTTTGTGATGTTTGCACAGCTTCTTCGTCTTACAGTTATGTTTTTGATGTTATAGCATGCTGTGCCGCATACAGTTCGCCGACCAATACACAGACGCAAATCAACCAACATTCTCACAGTTTATGTAACATCACAAAAATACTTAAATATTTGCGCTGCACAATAAATTCTCAAAACACGTCATTTTAAACAAGAAAATCCCGTACTCGTCGCGCGAAGTTCGCGAACTCATACTCGGCGTGGTTTGTAATCGGTACAATCTTAAGCAGAGCCACCTCCTAGGTGTCAATGTCGTAAGCCTTTACGACGCTCTCGTCAACCATCGCCGTTATAGTCGGCGCGTATTGTAAACAGCGATAGGCGAAATATCCGTTTGAATAAGCGCAAACTGTCAAGAAGCTCGACTGCGTAAAGTTTATGAACACTGCGTGAAGGCGGTGCCTTAGATATTTTATGTACATGAACAAATGTGTTATAATTATATTGCAACAGATGTATTAGTTGTTATTTATTTTTTCCTAAAAATAAGGTCCTAAAAGTGGGGTGCGTCTTATACACCGGTGCGTCTTATATGCCGGCAAATAAGCTAATTATGTAGTGCTATGTAGGTTAGACATATCTGGGCATTCCTTCAAGTAGACATTGTGTTACTGGGTCACTGAGTGCCGCGGGGGAACAGACGAGCGCATTGAGGCGCTATGCTACAATGCGCGAGGCCGCTCCCCGTCGGGGCTTCGAATCCCCCCTCGGGCATGGATATTTGTGCCGTCTTTAGTATAAGGTATTTCACAACTAGTTTGTATGTTTAGGGACTGATGACTCCGCAGTTAAGTCCCTTAAGCTTTAGGAACATTTCAGTGTTTGATTTTGTCGATGAGAAGGAAAGTACATGGGCTCGAACAAACATATATGTATGAATGTTTGCTTACAGGATCTCTACGTACACCTCAATGTGCTGGTGGTTGTCGTTTTTATGCACAACTTTGCAATCATGCTCTAGATAGTACTGTAAGTGTAATTGTAGACGCCATACGTAGTGCAGATATCTCAACTATAACTTATATAACAGTCATCGTACATGTTCTCTCGCGTATTGTCATCAAAAGCCGTGATGATAGTTGCAACTTTAACCTTCATCTCGGAAGACTGTTTGTATTCACTGCCACTGCATCCATCGCCTCTTCCCGAACTTACTGTAGCACTATCGCTTGAAATGAGTTGTTCGTCGTTATCATTCCTATTATCTTAATTACGCGTTAGTGTTACAACAGTATCTAACTTATGCTGATATTTCTGTACCATAACAGATACGAGAAAACTTGCGAATGATTCATCTTCTACACTCATACCACCTTCAAGAAGAAGGGTTCCTTCTAACCATCTCAACCAATCGCAATACATTAGCAAGATTGATTACCAATCGCCGCTCCATCCGACGATTCACTAAAAGTCACAAAAAGTCACAAAACGCAACTTCGGAGGCACACTGCAACGTCCCTACTGGCGAACCGACAGGTCAAAGTGCAATGTGGCGAAGCTAGGGACTGATGACCCCGTAGTTAAGTCCCATAGACTATACAAACATTTGAACATTTGAATGTGGCGAAGCACACGCAGAGGCCTCTATCGGACGAGTGTAGAGTTTTGCAGATGCGGGAGTATCACTAGTGCAATAAGGGAACTTTACAATATCTGTCATACGATTTTGGTGTATATGTGTTTGTTCGAGCCCAAGTACTTTCCTCGTGAGTGGTACTCAAAAGTTACTAAAAGCTCACTGCCAGGTAGCCTCCCGTGCGTTATAGCCTCATCGAAGCTTATTGTGGAACATAACTGCGTGAAACCGTAAAACAGCTCAGAATCAGATTTGTTCCGACTAATTCCGGAATCTAAATTCGCATGCCTCTTTCGAAAATAAAAGCTTCGCGCACCCGGATTTCACAATCTCCTGCGATTTCTTTCTTTTTTTCTCTGCAGAGGTACGCCTTGTTCGCATTAAGTCGAAATATCGGCAATTGATTCGTCGCGGTAATGGATAGCCCCAGGGAGGCGGGGTGCTCATATTTCGGGGCGGCGTTAAATCGCTGCAGCTGTGCTCGCTGGCTGGCTGAGCGCAGTCCTGGAGCCCAGCAGCCCGGCGCCGCGCGGCTGTCACCGGAGACAAATGCTTCCCAGTCCAGCTCTGGCGCCGCGCAGTGCTGCTGCCGCACTGACCTCGCCGAATATGCGACCCTCCGCGGAAGCCAGCCAAGGTTGGCACGCCTGCGCCGCGCCGCGCCGATCGCGTTCATTTATCTTCGTATTTGCTGCAGTGCCGTCTCTCTCGCTTTTTGTTCCCTGCCGTTTCCTTGCCCCACTTCTGAATAAGCCGTCGGGCGTAACTCGGCACCCCCTTTACGTGATATACCATCTGAATCGACGAATAGTCTCGCTCAGGCTACGAAATCATCTCCTTCATTATTACCCCAAAGATAACTGCACTGGAAACGGGGATATATATCGCATACTAAGTGCCGTCAACATGCAGAAATTTCTAATGCGTTTCGTTACAAATTTCCTAGGAACTTGTCACTGCAGATCAGATTGAGTTTCTAAGCCTTCTGACTACAGACAAGATCTGGTCATTAGTAGAAGAACTGCAATGTTAAGTGATTATATGACTGAGAAGGGGGTGATGTGGGGACAGGACTTTTGTGTCCCAGCCTCGTCGCCACTTTTGTGTCTCGTTTCCGTCGTAGGTGTCGGTGGCCGAGTGGAATGAGACCGACACAGGAATAAAGATAGCACGCTGGTGCAGGTACGAAGGGGAGCAGCCAGAAACTAGAAACACTAGAGTAAATTAGAATGAGATATATATTGCACAAAATGTATGCAATACTTAACTTTTACACAATTCAGTACTGCAGAGTGCTGATACATAGTTGAGCTAGAGGTCTGCCTAGTGCCTGTACTGGTGCCTATCTGATTCCGAAGGTCTTAACTGGTTCCTATCTCAGTCCCAAGTGAACGATGTCGTTCAGTGGTAGCCACGAGCGGAGTTGCAGCAGAGGGCGCTCGTGGCTGTCGTCGTAAGAACGCCGCGCCGTGCGTGCATGGCGGCGCGCGGCGAAAGTAGGTGGCGCGCACTTTGGAATTGTGCGACACCACAAGGACAAATTACTATTTGTATGTTTCTACTATATATTAAACTAATTGGTATTCACTGTTACCTTTGTCGTTAACAAAAAAGAGTAAGAAAATTGTTTTTCTCTTGTCACTGCTTCCATGGCGTGTGGTGGGCAAAATAAAAATAAATTAAATAAATAAATAATCGAAATATAAATCTTCAATTTAGTATTTAATGAACAGTGTGCTACACGTTATAGCTGTATACATGGGATAAAATAATATGATTCCTGCAACTAAAATACAAGATTTGAAGGTACAAATTTGAAGGCAATTATAACTAATGTAATGTATTTAGAATCAACACTGACTAAGTTGCAAGATATATTTTTATTTATTAAGCAGTTCGCCTTCATGGGGCATCTTTAAAATTATTTTTTTCTCAATTGCACACCAGAACAGTTAAATCAGAGATAGTCATAAATGGAGCCATGTCATAATGGTCCATTGGCAGGATCACATACCCAAAATTTTACACAAATCACATACGACAAGACTAAAAACAAAGTTGTACCCTCAACCCTATGGTCAAGAGGGCTTGTTGGCAAACAATAGAAGTTAAAAAATAGTTACTCAAATAGTGTACTATTCTTTGACAGCAAGCCCTCTTATCAGTTCTGCCATAGAATTGTGTGAACAACTTTGTTTATATTATCATAATAGGCCTAGTAATGGAAAGTCCAGGATAAATTAAGCAATATAATGACGGATTACAACTCACTGCAAAGACATAACGACAGGCTGCCTGTATCCTCTTCCTCTCTGCACTAATTATCATCCGTGTTTCACTTCCATACAAGGCAACACTCCACACAAATGCCTTTGAGAAACAACTTCCTTACACTTCAATTAATATTTGATCTTAGCCAATTTCTCTTTTTCAAGAACGCTTTTCTTTCCATTGGCATTCTGTATTTTACACCCCTGTACTGCGAGCATCATGTGTTATTTTACTGTCCAAGTACAAAAATAATCTACTACCTTTATTGTTTTCTTGCCTAATCTAATTCCTTCAGCATCACCTGATTTTCGCAGACTGCACTCCATTACCCTTGTTTTGCTCTTATTAATGTTCAACTTATACACACCTTTCAACACACTGTCCATTCTGTTCAACTGCTCTTCCAGGTACTGGCGTTACTCAAGGTTTTGGAATACATAGCTCCAGCGCTTTAGTTGGGCCGGTACGGAACGGTACGAAGTAGTCTTGGGTAGTTCGCGAGCGAACTAGTTCGGAGGAGCGCTCCCACAGGCGAACTACGCGAACGAGTTCGCAGATCCCTCGCCTCTTGGTTCGTCCGCTCCTTTTCCGAAGACCGACGGGGAACAGCAAGAGGGCGCGAAAGCGCGCAGAATCGCGTGATTCCCTTCTGGTAGTTACTCTCATTTCGAGATGAGATGCAGCTCAGCTGTAGTTTCATATTTCACCGCCACCAATCTTCTTTTCTAAGGTATTCAGCAGTGTCTAAATATAACCCTCATTCCATAGTGTAAAGAAGTAAAGAGAACTCAAAACTTAACATTGTTTGCATTTATATGCGAGAAATTATACATCATTATATAAAAAAAGCTGGCATAACAAAAGAAAGAGCTCTTTCAGTAGCGGTAGCAAGAGCCAAAAAGAACGGACGAACTAAAAAGAGCGACCTACTTCGCGGCCGAGCTGCGGACTAAAAGGAGAGCTACCAGTCGCGAACTAAAATATGCGCGATCGGTCGCGAACTAAAATATGAGCAATCGGTCGCGGCTAAAATATGTGCAATCGGTCGCGAACTAAAACATGCGTTACCGGTCGCGAACTATTATGCCAAACGTATCTCGCTTCTTAGTTCGTTGGATTCTTTTCCAAAGACCGACGGGCAATAGCGAGAGGGTGCGCAGCAGAATTAAAAATCACATGTTGGCTTTGTGCTGATGAGAACCGTTTCGAGGTGAGCGTCTGCCTGCTAGATTACATAGTTCAGTGCTACAAAATGTCTGTTTTGTTCTTCACTCTGCAATATCTGACTAATAAATTCCATAATGCCAACATATAGAGATAACTCTCAACATAAACGCGAGAAATTATCCACAAACTGTTTCTTTTGGTTTGAGTGATATCGTTTGCGGCTCAAGCAGCAAGCGCATGAAGCAGTTAGGTGGGGGAACTTATCCCTCCACCTGCATGCGCAGACCACGCCGTTCAGTCGTCGCTGGGAGCGGACGAACTAAAAGAACGAACTAGTTCGCGGCATAGTCGCGAACTAACGTGAGCGCTCCTCATCGCCAACTATTATGCGCAAGTCTAGTACGGAGTACCGCCTAAAATTCAAACTCGCTATTAGCGTACCGGCTACAATTCTTTCTTACATCTGTGAAAAGTAGCCCAACTGTAAATTGTCGAATGGATTTCGGAAGGAAAAATTGGAAAATTTTAGGTTCGTTTGAGTTGCGATCATAACCGTCGAAGCGTTGAAACTGCAGTTTCGCATAATTTCAGTGGAATATGACTGGCTGTCAAATGTTCGAATGAGCCAATGGAGAGTTCCGACCTTGCTCCATAGAGATATACCACTACATACCCAAAGTCTTTTTATGCAATGTCGTTGCCTATTAGTTGTGGAAAGAAAGGGCGGAATTCCGACAATTCTTTAAAAACTTAAAGAAACGGCGTTTGCTTCACCTACTTCACCGCAGATGCGGTAATACGTTCGACCTCGCACGGGAATCCGTAATGGCGAGTGTAAGAGGGCATGGACGATAGAGGCATTACAACCATAGCGTGCGACTTGTGAGAATTTGAGACGGACGGGAGGCGAGCACCAGTGGCGAAGTGGTTAAGGCGACCGCTGGCCCGAAGCGGGAGACCCGGGTTTGATTCCCGGCCCAGCTCATTTTCACTTGTCACCATTGCTTAATTTCAATGCCCAAAGGCAACCACTGTCAATGCTTTCTTTCCTATCTTTCTTCCTTCCCTTCCTTTACCTGTCATTTGCAAATTCTTTAAAAAATTTAAGGGAAAGTACGTCACAACATTTTCACTGCATTTCCGTTGATTGAATCATGGAACACTGCACGAGTTACGTATCTTTTCATGATTAGCACGACACATTTTGACATCGACACACTGTCAAGGTAAAATAGTATGTTTACTAAACCCTCTTTTTCGCATTGTAGTCAGTTTAATCTTATGGAATTAGTGTGTGGCAGCAATACAATCCTTGGGATGATAATTCATTTACAAACATCTTTAATACGGAATTAGTGTAGATGAGGCTGCCACCTGTTGGCTTTGACGAGGCACATGAAGGCAGCCAATGAGGAGCGACGTTCAGGCAGCCATCTTTGAGACATAACGTCTGTTTTCAATCTAAAAACGAGGCGTAAATATCAAAACAATTGACGCCACACAGTCACCACAATCAATGTTTTTTTTTTTTTTTTTTTTTTTTAATTGATCAGGTAACCACTATTTTACCATCAGTAACAGTTAGTTTTCATTTCCGGCAGAAACACGCACTCTTATTGTCTTCTGGAACGCCACTCCCGATTATTTAAGATGTCATTGTCCAAAGCCGAGCCGGCCGCGGTGGCCGAGGAGACTAAGGCGCTCCAGTCACGGTCTGCACGGCCACTACGGTCGGGGGTTCGAATCCCCCCACGGGCATGGATATTTGTGCCGTCCTAGTTCGTAAGTAGTTCATAAGTAGTTTGTAAGTTTAGGGACTGATGACCCCGTAGTTAAGTCCCATAGACGTTACAAACATTTGAACATTTGATCCAAAGCCGATGGGTGGTACCCTCATTTACACTAAACACTTGAAGACAATAAAAATGATTTTCAAATCTGTCAATTATAGCTATATTTTGTTAGTGTATTCACATGGCTACATCTTTACGTTCTTGATTTTCAAAAAATGTCCATTTGACTCATTTCGTGTGGAATGAGCGGAGTAGCGCCTAAATAATGTTTGAATGTATCTGGGTTATTACCCTTTCTTGCAGATAGATATAGTTTCCGGTTTTGGTAACAAGATATTTCATCCCTTTAGTAAGCCATGGTTTTTGCATGGTTCCTTACAATTATAATTGACTAATTTCTTGAGGAAACCTTTTTGCAAATACCCTTACAAATGTGCCGTGAAATAAGTTATATTTTAAATTGGCATCAGGTTCCTAATAAACCTCAGCCCAGTCCAACTGCTAAGGCTTTCTTTGAAATTTCTAGTTGTTAGGTTTAGAATTACTGAATGGAGCTATGTCATATACTGTTACTAGCAAGTAAGAGTTCCAGGTCGTTCTTCCTATTACACTCCTTCAGTGAATCAAAATTGAAATCACCACAAATAATAATTAGCTTCCCCCTATCTGAGAGATAGTTCAACAAGGTATCAAAGTTTTCCAGAAATAACTGGAAGTTTCCTGAAGGGAATCTATATACTGTTACAATTATAATAGAGTCACCATTTAGCTTAAGCTGACAGGCACATGCTTCAATACGTTGTTCTACACAAAACTTTTTTTCTAATTTTTTAACACTGTGATAGCTTTTGACATATATCACAACTCCTCCTCTTACCTTATTATGTCTGCTTACATTGGTAGCTAATTTATGTACACTGACATTCACACTTTCCATATTAATGGCAATGTGAAGCTCAGACAGGCATAGTCAGTTTCTATATCATCTAAACAAACCAAAAGCTCTATTTTATTCTTCAGTCCCACAATATTATGGTGAAAAATGCAGACATTATTTTTTACTTTACTTTTGTGAGAAACATTGGATTTTTCAACATCTTTAGACCTACGTACCTGATGTCTGAGCTTCTCACTGAACACTGATCTTAGCCTAAAAAAGAAGTACTTCCATGAATTGCAGTGTCCCCCCTTAAAGAGTTTGATATCAACCCAGCCATTTTCCTTTTCCTTTTCCTACTGAGATGCAGGACATTCCTAGTGAAATCCTACCTATCAATAGCATCAACATGAATCAAACATCTGACAGAGTAGCCGCCGTAAGTAGTTGATCAATCTCCATATTGACCCTTCTGACAGAGCGGTTCAATTGGGGTCGATCATACCGCACGAAAGCAGGCAACAGTCCAACTCTTGGCTGGGTCCTTGCAGAAGCTATTTTAAGAAGGTCACACTCACTACCGTAGCCCTGATCCCTATCAATGCTGTTAGCCACCACATTCACTATTACAGCACTATCGCGTTTAGTGAAACCCTTGCACAGGGAACCTATATCCTCTACTCGCACATAGCTTTAAGAATTTGTGACCTGAAAAATCTGGCCCACTTCTCTTCCATGGCTACTTCCTAACAACAGAACTTTCCTCCTACTCTCTACTTTTCTTGAAACCGTTACTACTAAATGAGTCTCTTCCTCACTTAAATGTAGTAGCAAAGCAAATCTGCTGGTTGTGCCAATTGTGAAGCTATCAGAAACTTTACTGTCTCTGTGGCCCCTGTTCCCTGCTACCACTTCCCACCCCTGTTCACCCTTATCTCCCCTTAACCTCGTAAGTTCCTTCCTAGCACTGTTCAGTTCAGCCTCAAGGGCTCAAATCTTTTCCTGTTCAACTATTTTTCTGTCACTTGAACACACTTCGCAAAACAAAGGAAGAGACTCGTTTACTCCCAGTGAAGCTATTTGTCACAAGAGCTGCATAGAACCCCAGCACGAACATACCTACCGGGTGATCAAAAAGTCAGTAGAAATTTGAAAACTTAATAAAACACGAAATAATGTAGATAGATAGGTAAAAAACTGACACACATGCTTGGAATGACATGGTGTTTTATTAGAACAAAAAAAAAAAAAAAAAAAAAAAAAAAAAAAAAAAAAAAAAAAAAAGGCCGACAGATGGCGCTAGACATCAAAATGTCAGTGACTGCTACCGTGACGGGTAAGAGGTACGTCGATATGTTACAGAATCGCATCATTCCCAGCCTGGCTGATAAACACCTGCTGGAACGGACGATTTTTATGCTGGGTGGCGCTCCACCCCATATTGCTAGACGCGTGAAAGATCTCTTCCGCGCGTCGTTTGGTGATGATCGTGTGCCCAGCAGTCCTCCGTCCTTGCGATTATTGGCTTTGGGGTTACTTGAAGTCGCAAGTTTATCGTGATCGACCGACATCTCTAGGGATGCTGGGCGCGGTGGAGTAGCCGAGCGGTCTAAGGCGCCTCGCTGCGGAGGGCGCGGTTGCTCGCCGTCAGAGTTACTTCGAGTCCTCCCTGGGGTGTGGGTATGTCTGTCCTTAGGTTAGTTTACCTACGTTTAAGTAGTTTGTAAGCTACGAACTGATGACCACACAGTTTGGTCCGATAGAATTACAAACATTTAAACTTTTTAGGGATGCTGAAAGACAACATCCGACGCCAATGCCTCACGATAACTCCGGACATGCTTTACAGTGCTGTTCACAACATTATTCCTCGGATACAGCTATTGTTGAGGAATGATGGTGAACATATTGAGCATTTTCTGTAAAGAACATCGTCTTTGCGTTGTTTTAATTTGTTCTGCTAATTATTGCTTTTCTGATCAGATGAAGCGCCATGTGTAAGACATTTTTAGAACTTTTTTTTCTAATAAAGCCCCATGTTATTCCAAGCATGTGTCTCACTTTTTACCTCTCTATCTACATTATTCCGTGATTTATTAAGTTTTCAAATTTATACAGATTCTTTTGATCACCTGGTTCTGCAGCTCAAACACTTATGTGATATCGACAATTTATATTAACAACAGATACAAACGGTTACTAGATATGTTTAAGGCACTAAAATATCTGTAATTTGGTAGTAAATGCACTTAAAATTGCGGTATAACGCTAAATCTGCAAACTCGCGAATTTGGCCTATGAATAAGCACAATCAAGTTTTCGCGATTACTGGGACAATACGCGAAAAAATGAAAACAACCTTTAATGGTGAGCTTGAAGAGCACACTAATAAACGTTTCAATTAGTTAACTGTGTTAATTAACGGAGAAACATTAAATCTACACACTCGGAATTTAGGCCTAAAAAGGACGTATGTAAGCAAATAGAAATTTTCGTGATTATTGGATCAATACGTGAATAAAAGAAAAACTTTTACTAGTAAGCTTGAAGAGCACACTATGAAATGTGTTCAGCTACTTAACAGTTTTTAACTACAGTTTATTTCTACCTAAACTACTTACCTTTTCTGATCGCACTGACACCGAACGTCTGGTCTTCTGCAGGGCTACCAATTGAAGTCGATTCCCACTTGAGTTCTGGGGAATTGATCGATGCTGCCAACAATAAATGTAACAGCCCGTCACTCAACTGCTTCAATGTTATAAACCGATTTGGGGGGGGGGGGGGGGGGGAGATACAGTACACTTGATCATTATTTAAGAATGGGTCGCACAAGTATCCATACATTCCTGTTCTGTTTCATGTCGCTTTACAATGTGAAGACTAAATGCTTAAACGACGCTACTGTGCCGCGCAGCATAGTGTTAATATCGCATTAGAATATCTCGGATTTTTTTATTTATTTATTTTATTTAATTTTTTTTTTTATTTTTTTATTTATTTATTTATTTATTTATTTTTTTTTGTGATGCCGTAAGTTGGTGAAGCATGAAAGACACGTGGCGAAACTGCCGCATCAGTCCGCAACAGTCATCAGACGAGAAAGAGAGCTATGGAAATAATATTTGATTTCTGATCGCAAATTAAACTTCAAAATTAAATTACAGATAAACCGATAGCGAACTAAGCTGATCTGGTAATTAATTAATTAATTACTCATCTTCAAAGTTCATTCATACTACTATATTAAATTTGTCACGTCCACTTGTGCTACCAATATATTGTCAACATAGAGGAGCATCGTCTGGAAAGGGCAAGATAAATTTTGAATTCCCCGATTAATTAACATACACTGCTCAAATTAATTAGTGAGTTAGGTGAGGTATCAGACGCAATATACACTTGGTCAAGTATTTTATTCAGATATTAGTTACAACTGTAATTTGTGTATGACACACTACGATATTTTGCTTTCTCAACTCTTTACCTGAGGTTTACATAGCGTTTAATTAGAGCGAGGCTCTATGGGGCTACCATAATAGTGGCAAGGTCATTCTCGTTGTCCTCTAATATGGTATGTGATCACCTCGGGCAGCCAATACAGATGCAAACATACTTTACGTGGACAGTTTATCAATCAGCTCTTGAGGAACATTTAGAAACCTTTGTAGGAGGTACTGGTCTGGATGCAATGCATCTGCCATGTGCGTCCCAGACGTGATCAATCGGGTTTAATTTTACATCTACATCTACGTGGGATACTCTGCAAATCACATTTAAAAGCCTGGCAGAGGGTTCATCGAACCACCCTTATACAATTCATCTCCTATTCCATTCTCGAATAGCGTGCGGGAGGAAAGAAAACCTGAATCTCTCCGTTCGAGCTCTGAATTCTCGCATTTTATTCTGATGATCATTTCTAACTATGTAAGTGTGAGTCAACAATATATGTTCGAATTCGGAGGAGAATGTTGGCAATTTGAGTTTCGTAAGTAGCCCACGCGGCAGTGATAAGCGCCGTTGTTGTAATGATTCCCATCCCGGATCCTGTAACATTTCGGTAAAGCTCTCTCCCCTGTATCGTGTCAATACGAAACGAGTTGCCCTTCTTTGGACTCTTTCGATGTCCTCCGTCAAACCCACATACGGATCCCATACGGGGCAGCAATACTCCAAAAATGGACGGACAAGCACAGTGTATGAAGTTTCTTTAGTAGTTCTGTTGCATCTTTTAAGGGTTCTGCCAATAAAACGCAGACTCTGGTTCGCCTTTCCCACGACATTATCTACGTGTTCTTTCCAGTTTAACTCTGAAGTAACAGTAATTCCTCGGTATTTTGTTGAGTTTACGGCCTTCACTTTTGATTGATTTGTTCAACGAATTTCTCTTTGTACTCTTGTGGACGACTTCACACTTCTCATTATTTAGAGTCAATTGCTAATTTTTATACCATAGTGATATCTTATTGAGATCGTTGTGCATTTGGTTTTGATCTACAGATGAATTTACTAGACGGTAAATGACGGCGTCATCTGCAAACAACCGAAGAGAGTTACTTAGATTTTCCCCTAAATCGTTTATGTAAATAAAGAACAGCAGAGGACCAATAACAATACCCTGTGGAACGCCCGATATCACCTCTGTTTTAGTCGATGCCTTACCATCGATTACTACGAACTGTGTCCTCTATGACAGGAAATTACCTATCCAATCGCAAATTTGGGGCGATGTACCGTAACCACGAAATTTGATTAAAAGCCATTTGTGAGGTACGGTGTCAAAAAAAAAAAGCCTTCTGGAAATCAAGAAATACGAAATCGATTTGCGAACTCTTGTCGATAGCACCAATCACTTCGTGTAAATAAAGAGCTAGTTGTGTTTCGCATGAACGATATTTTCTATATCCGTGTTGACCTTGGACCAATAGATCATTCTTTTCGAGATAATTCATAATATTTGAATACAGGATATGTTCCAAACCCCTGCTGCAAATTGAGGTCAATGAAATAGGCCTGTAGTTAAGTGAGTTACTCCTAATGACTTTCTTGAATATAGGTGTGACCTGTGCAACTTTCCAATCTTTTGGTACAGATCATTCTGTGAGAGAGCGGTTGTATATGGCTGTTAAGTAAAATGCTATCGCTTCAGCATAATCAGATAGAAATCTAATGGGTATACAGTCCGGACCAGAAGACTTGTTCCTGATAAGTGATTTTAGTTGCTGCAGTACTCCGATGATATCTACTTCTACGTTACTCTTTACAGTCTCTGTTCGTAATTCGAAATCTGGAATATTGGTTTCGTATTCCTTGGTGAGTCAGTTCCTAAAAGCTATGTTTAGTAACTTTGCTTTAGTAGCGCTATCATTGGCAGGATCTCCATTACTATGACGTAGTGAGGGTATTGTTTGTGTTTTGCCCCTAGTGTATTTAAAATATGACCAAAATCTCTTTGGGTTTTCAGTCAAATTTTTAGAAAGAGTTTCGTTGTGATAAGTATTGTAGGCATCTCGCATTGAAGTCCTCATTAAATTTCGAGCTTCTGTGTAGGATCGCCTATCCAGGAAATTTTGTGTTCGTTTAAATTTAGCATGCCTTTTCCGTTGCTTTTGCATCAGTGTCCTGACCTGTTTTGTATACCAAGGGGGATGACCTACTTCTTTTATTACTTTATTTGGTATAAAACTGTCAAATGCTGATGATAACACTTCTTTGAATTTGAGCCACATCTGGTCTACACCTACGTTTGGTGTTAGAAATGAGTGGAAGCTATCTTTCTAGAAGCAATGTATTTTATTTCTATCTGCTTTCCTGAACAAATATACTTTTCGTTTATTTTTGGTAACTTTGGGACTTTCGATATTCAATCTCGTTACGAAAGCTCTGTGTTCACTAATACCTGTATCCGTTTTGATGCTCGTTATGAGCTCAGGATTATTTGTTGCTAAGAGGTCAAGTGTGTTTTCACATCCATTTGCAATTCTAGTTGGCTCATGAACTAATTGTTCGAATTAATTCTCAGAAAATGCGTTGAGTACAATTTCGCACGATGTTTTATGCGTAACTCCTGATTTGGAAATATAATTTTGCCAACAGATTGAGGGTAAATTAAAATCACCGCCTACTATTATCGTACGTTTTTGTAATTAGACTCAGGTTTGCTTTGAAGTTCTCTACTATTGTATCGTCAGAGTCGGGAGGCCGGTAAAAATGTTCAAATGTTTGTAGAGCTTATGGGACTTAACTACGGGGTTATCAGCCCCAAAACTTACAAACTACTTATGAACTAGCTACAAATAAGAACGGCACAAATATCCATGCCCGAGGGGGGATTCGAGCCCCCGACCGTAGTGGCCGTGCAGACCGTGACTGAAGCGCCTTAGTCCCCTCGGCCACCGCGGAGGCCGGTAAAAGGAAGCATTTATTAACTTCTTACGATTTTCAGGTACAACCTCTACCCGTAATAGTTCTCAGGAATTATCAATTCCAGTGAACAAATTGGTCACGCCTATTCGTTTAAATCCCTCAGCTACAAGCATGGTTTCCACCAGTGCAACTCTTTGGGGACGAGCGTTGTCGTTCACCAACAGGAACCCATCACGTCTCTATACCTAGAGCAGTCAAAGCGCCATTCTGAACGACATAAAGGGCCGTACATCCGCCAAAACTGACTCCTACCCACACCATTCATCCACCAACTTGATGTAGTGATGTTTGTTCCACTTCAGCAACATTATTCTGAGTTCCACTTTCTCTCCTGATAAGGGAACGACGATTGACTTATCTGTGAACAGAACCTTGTGTCATTCAAGACGACTCCAATCCTAATATTCCAGCGTCGAGATTCTGCGGCCTAAACGGTGTTGTCGTTTTAATGGGACACACAAAATAGGGCTCCGTGCTTAGAGGCCACATTTCTGAAGGCGATTTAGGATTGTGTGTGTTGATATTGCGCCTACTATTGCTACCTGGATGGTGCGTTGCAAATGAGTTTCATTCAGCCTCCTGGCTCGATAGGCTGTTAACCGGAGATATCGGTTATCTCTTTCCGTTGTTAACTGTGTACGGCCTTGGGGTTGCCTTCTTAACGGTTTCTGGTGTCTAAAAACGCGTCCAGATCCTCGAAATTACACTATCGGCCAATACAATAGCTACAGCCACTTTCTTCTGTGTCTGTCGGGCTTCCAACCTTCCTATGGCTCTCCATGCCATAACTTCTGGTACGTCGCGTTATTTTTACATTGCACTACCTGTTCACTACATTATCTGTACCCAACTGTGTAATTCGTTTGGTAGAGTAAACACCAACCCCTCTGCACCAACGTTCTGTTGTTACCACTATCTCGTTTGTCTTAATGTCGTTGTCTCCTCTTCGTAGAACTAACATAAAGACTTCGAACCATTTTAGTTCATTATGTCAATGACAATACTTCAGAACGTAAATATCTCAACTGATCCACGAATTGTTTTGACCAGTGTAGAAAACGCCAAAGATGGCGGCATCTAGTGTGGTTTCCTGGTCTTCATTTTAAACCGTCGTTGGAATCCGGTGGTGGCAGAGGGAGACGAGTTGCCAGCGATTTGGGAATTCGCGCCAGTTCAGATCACTCAAGCTGAAGACCGGAAGTTAGCCTTTGCTGGCGGCCAGGAGCACTAATACTCTTCTTCTGTTGGGTTGTCTACAGGGACCTATTCGCATTCTACAGCAGTGTACACGATTACATTGGCCATCATTTTAATTAACCTGGAGAGCAGCTCTCCAATCCCATTTCGTTGCAATTTCAAGCCGTGTCCAGCATCGTGATGATGGCGAGCTATAGTTTTTGTCATTTAGTAGCTCGTGTTTCCCGTTACTTCGAAAAAAGCCAGTCTTAGCCATTCGCGATGGACTCTGATATATCGGGCTTCGATGTACTCCACTATTTCGACGGTTGCGGGAGTCCTACCGCTGCATTTAGACAGCCAGATTCAGATGCTTTGAATCAGTATGTAGCGTGATATTTGCGTGGGTTCGATCCCTGTTTCTGTGATCGCATCAGCCATGGTTAGTTCTATTTCATCTATGAGTTCTCTTTGAGGACTATATACGTTTAACTTATAGATCTGTATCACCGACTTGTCCTATAGCAAGTCTAATTCTCACTCAGCGACTAGATTTAGTAAGCAATTGTGTACGAAAACTTGTGGCAGGGCTACTTGTGATATCTGTTGTATATGCTTGACATCATTCACGTGAGGGGTACGTTCTAATATCTTGTAATGGAATCTGCATAGGCAGAGTAGCCCCGATTGCTAGTTTCTAATTGCTTTTTTTAGATTGGCTTCGGCAATTCTGCCATCTTCAAGTCTCTTAAAATTTAAATGTTATATGGTAATATATTACAATCTTATACTTTAAAATAATCTACGAAAACTAAAGCCAGTCGGCCAGACCAAACTACCCGGCCGATTTCCTTCATTTTGCTTTTAACGAAAGGTATTCATCAACAGATTTGTCATCAAGTATAAGAACTTAAGTCTCTCCATCCTTTATTTCTATTCAACGCGGTATCCTTCTGTCCTTGCATTAAATATTTTAATCGGTTTACGATATCTTCGGTTCTAATTAAGGTCAGCAGTTCATATTTACCTAACCGTACTCTGCGGATCATGGTCTTTCATTTGCGCTTTTAAACACTTGCTTTGATTGATTCTGAAGAAAGCTATGCATGAACATTCAAATTTACTTCCATTTGTTCCCAACTTTTTTTGACATTCCAGTAATTCTGCGAAGTATTCGCACGGATTCTCCAGTATATTATTAAAATGTTAAGAGACTTGAAGATGGCAACTTAGAATTGCCGAAACCGGTTTAAATAAAGCAATTCGAAACTAGCAATCTTGGCTCCTCTGCCTATGCAGATTGCATTATCTGACATAGGTGCTTCATTCTGAAACCACGTTCGAACCAACACTCCCGACTTTCATTTCCTGTAGCTCCTCATACCGTCAAACACTTTTAATTAATCATCTATTGGGCAACGAAGCACCTTGTGAAGCAAAGAATTTCAATCGCTCGGGGCAGATATGTTGGTGACTGACTTTGTAGGGAACAAACTTAGTGGGTGATTCACTGAAGGTAATTTTCCTATCTTTTATTAATTCAGACTCATAAAGCTAGAGATTTCAGCTACAGCTACTTCCATCGACATCGACATCCACATGGTTTTCTATTCACATGACTCACATTTTTTCCACATTTAGAGGAGTTAATTGCCATACATCGCAGGAAATGGACATTTGTCTACGTCAACTTGTATCCTACTACAGTGAACAAAGACACTTTTCCTTGCCACACAGCCTCATTTGGAAACAGCCGCAGATTGCTGCTCAGTCAGATTATTGACGTAGGTATTAAATAATAACAGTCCTATTACGTTGCTGTGGGTCACTCCTTAACGGCCTCATCACATTGCGCTGTAATACTCCTGCTTATTTGGGAAGATTTTTCGTACACGAAGATTGCTCAAAAAGTTTCGTAACATTAATAATTTCGCGCAAGTGGAGTGTTAGAGTGAAATGCGGTTTGCATCCCTGCATCATCACATGTGTTGAATATGTGACTTTTATATTGACGTAATATATGACATCAATTGCGATTGGGCAAAACTGAAAATGAATACTCAGTCAGGATTCGAACCTGGGTCTCCCGCTTTCAAGGCAGTTGCGCTGACAATTATACCAGGTGTTTTTTTTTGTCATGTGGTACATCTATGGTAGTTTGTTCGTTGAATGGTTGGCTCAGCTTTTTTATTACACAGGGCGCTCAGCCTCCTGAGCCACGGCGCCCGGCTCACTGGGGACACAGCGATCGCCCATCAGCAAGGACTACCTAAGCACGCCTCCCGTCAGACACAAATTCCCAGCTTTACCCTGTCCACAGTACTCAAACTCGTTGTTTTAGAAACTAATTCCAGAAAAGTAAGGGCCACAAACTTGCTCACCCCTCCCCACTAACGAAAGGATCATTTCCCGTCACCGGCATATTATATACATGCATACACATGTGGCGGCTGTTCCGAAAGAACAGACGTCACTTCTGATCCTGCAGATGTCATTCTGTAATATTAACAGAATAGACGCCACATGTGTATACATAGATATAAAATGCCGGTGACGGGCAATGATCCTCTCGTTCGTGGGGAGGGGTGGGCAATTTGGAGCTCTTACGGGGATTAGTTTCTGAAACTACGAGTTTGAATACTGTGGGTAGGGTAAAGCTGGCAATTTGGCGTGCTTACGTAGTCCTTGTAGGTGCGGTGATGACTGTGTTTCCAATGGTTCTTAGAAAGCGGGAGACTCGGGCTCGAATCCTGGCTGGGTACACATTTTCAGCTTTGCCCAATCGCAGTTGATCTCATATATTCTGTGAAAACAAAAGGATAACAACTGCAGGATCAGAAGTGGCATCTGTTCTTTTGGAACAGACGCCACATGTGTGTACGAGTATGTGGCTGCCGGAAGTGTAATTATTTTATAGGCCGATCGGTTATTTATTGTTCAGTGTTGTACTGAGTAGAACGTTGTGTCACATAGTTTGTAAATGTCGAGTTCCCACATTCGTCTCATTTACTGCTCAAGAATTCACATGTAGATTCTCAAGGGCTACTTCCTTGTACTCTGTGCGGCACACACACACACACACACACACACACACACACACACACACACACACACTCACACACACACACATACACACACACACACACACACACACATATATATATATATATATATATATATATATATATATATATATATATATATATATATATATATTAGGGTGTTTCAATAAGTGTGTTTGCCTCTGTAACTTGTAAAATAATAGGTGACGGGAAATCTTAATGCGGTAGGTCAACACAAGAAATGTTACACTTTCTGCGGAGCTTTGAACATAGTTTATTGTATCATTTTCCAAGGAGTTACAGCACAAAGATATATCTTTTAAATTGAACAATAGTTTTTTCTATCGTTCATTGGATTCGTTGAAAGCAGCTGCGTCCAAATCAATTTAAACTACATTCCCATCACTGTTAGTTTGGGAGCTACAACCCTTCAAAGTTTCAGGTGCAGATACCACATGCTGTACATAATACATGGCTGTGTGGTGGGTGATGGATGTTATGGCGGTGGCAAGTTCATTTATATGAGATGTTCAAATGTGTGTCCATGTTCCACAATGCATAATGCAATGCACCTTCTAAATGTGGTGCGGCCGAGTTGTAACGTCGCCGGTGTCACGGAGCGCGAAGCTTCCTCAATGCGCTGTTAGACTGCCGACTGTCGCCGCACACGGCCGTATCCCCGTCAGTTGGAGCCACACAAACAACCGGGGCTCAATATACCACAGTTACTGACATCGGATGACGATGACAGGTACACTGACAGGTGAGTTATATCGCGTTTTTATAGCCGACAGTTTGGGTGGTCTCCTTGAACATGTGTGTCTACACACGAGAGTTCATATGTGGATGCAGCACGATGGTCACCCAGCCCATTCTGCGCGTGCCGTTGTGGAAGAACTAAACAACAGGTTTGCAGGAAGATGGTTGGGGCGCCATGGTCCTCATTCATGGCCCGCAAGGTCGCCCGATTTAACACCAGTAGATTTGTTTTTGTGGGGATATCTAAAGGATCGTTTATGTCACTGAGCCCACATCCCCAGATGATCTATAACGGCGCATCGAGGACGCATGTCGCTCCGACACACCGGTGATGTTACATCTCGTCCGCAGATCCTTTTGATGGCGCATTGCATTATGCATTGAGGAACATGGACACACATTTGAACATCTCATGTAAATCAACTACCCAACGTCATAACATCCATCACACACCACACAGCCATGTATTATGTACAGCGTGTGGTATCTGCCCCTGAAACTTTGTAGGGTTGTAGCTCCCAAACTAACAGTGATAGGTATGTAGTTTAAATTGATTTGGACGCAGCTGGTTTCGACGATTCCAATACACGATAGAAAAAAACTATTGTTCCATTTAAAAAATTATATCTTTGTGCTGTAACTCTGTGGAAAATGATACAATAAACTGTTCATAGCTCCGCAGAAAGTGTAACACTTGTTGTGTTGACCTACTGCATTAAAATTTCCCGTCACCTATTAATTTATAAGTTACAGAGGCAAACGCACTTAGTTCAAAATGTTCAAACGTTTGTTAAGCTTATGGGACTTAACTGCGAGGTCATCAGTCCCTAAACTTACAAACTACTTATCTACTACCTTATACTAAGGACGGCACAAATATCCATGCCCGAGGGGAGGATTCGAACCCTCGACCGTAGTGGCCGTGCAGACCGTGATTGGAGCGCCTCAGTCCCCTCGGCCACCGCGGCCGGCAAACACACTTAGTGAAACATCTTGTGTGTATGCGTGTGTTCTAATTTCGTGGTATATTTTCATTCAGAAACGGTTAATAACAGTTCTTCTAATTGTGTTTGTCACTGTAGCATACATATCATTTAAGCTGCCGGAGCTTCAGCAAGAGCTGTAGCAGAATAGCGCTGCGTCTGTTGCTGATGTGGAGATAGTAGACCCATCCCCTGATAAGGAAGAAATTCGTCACAGTCGTGCACCAAATACAAATTAAAAAGGTAATGACTTGTTTATTTTGTTTCCTAAAAAGCTGATATATTTTTCCCCTATTTAATCTGAACTGCTTGCTCCAAAATTTCTAAGACATATATGATCCAGGCTGACTGCAGGATATTCATTGGAATTGGAGAGGTAGCAGGAAGGGATTCGTACCCCTCCTCACTGTAGTGGGATGACGTCTGTAATTTATTTTCCTCCTTCCAGATAATCAGTGTTCTTTCTTTATAGCAGCGGGGAAACTGACACTGCTTGTATGCTTATCCTGTCTGTCCCTATCTCTGCAGTATATAAGGTCGGGAGTCTGGCAGCACTGCCATAACCGCCAGTACGCCCTTTGCATACAACGGCACAGGTACGGACAGCAGCACACTGGCAGCGATGCCTGACTGCCCAGTCCATCACCTGTCTCCCACTCTGAGGCCCTCTGGTGCAAAGCAGATATATTCTGTTCAACCTAACCTCATGATTCACAGTTCTGTAGGAACATGTGGAGGCCCGGAGCAGAGTTGCCACGTCCCGCACGGAACTCTCGTAATATTTCACGTTTCATGCAACTCTCAAACTACTAGCTGTATAAATATGGAACAAGTTTCAATGTATTCTGAAAAAGCTGCATTAGTCGTTTGAGTTTATTTCAGTAACAATTTGTTAAGACGATATATCGACATTTTACGAAAATGCATGTTCTGATAATGGTACAGAGTTTTCGTCCTGTGGGGAATTTTTGTTGTTGTTAAGGTTAGGTGAGCACTTTGAGAGAGTGAAATCTTCAAAATACATCAAATTTTGATCTCCTGCAAACCGGAACTCCGTCAGAGTTTTCTAACGCCAGAAGTACATTTGAAAATGACGTACAATTGTGCACTCCTGCATCAGTTACTAAAGGATCGTCCGTGTGGTTTCTACACGAGAAACATATCACTAGGTATGTAATTGACCTGCCATTTATTACTCTGTTCCCCTTATTTATAACAAAGTATAATTTTTATACCTCTGTCACAGCGAGAAAAGGCTAACGGCTACAGACGAAAATAATAATGGTGAAGAAAAAAAATCTTTACTGCAGCAATATAGCAGTCATACTTTCGACGATCAAATAACAAGGCTTCTTCATTGCATCATTTATATTGTTAAAGGTAATATTTATTTTGGGTGATGTGGACTAAATGCCTGAGATCAACTGCAATTGTAATTAAATGCTGTTAAGGCGTTGTTATTAAAATTTTAATATTTATGACGATATAATTTTGTTGTATAGGTACATCTATGAACTGTGCACACCAAACATGCAGCTTAATCCGCCAGTCTTTTAGTTTTAGGTCTACAATGGAATAAAAAACCACTAATATCGCTCTCGTCGCAATGATGGGTCACTGAAATGTCACTGTCACTATAACTTTCTCTATTGTTATTTTTCCAGGACAGCTTCATTCTGCCATGTTCGTTTCATGATTTTCTGCGTATGTGTGATGTCAGCTTTCCAGTCATTTGAGGTGACGTTCATAATAGTTTCTCTTTGAATGTTTAGACTGCTGAGAGTGTAAATTTTTTACTATTCCTGGCAACATAACCTTTTATTAGGACCATATTAATTGTATTTGTATAAATGGCAGTGGTAAGATGGTAGTCTAATGATTTTATGCCCCAATGTTTTGATATTTTGTCGATTTCGTGCCTGGAGATATGTGGTTAATGCAAAAAGAGCTTTTATATAAGCTTTTTAACACTTACACCAACATTACGTCGCTGAATCCAATCAATCGTGTCCTCCTTTTGATTTGCCATGGTAGGTGCCTTGTCACCAATTATTGAATGATAAGAAGGGTTATCCTGAACAATAGTTGACGGTTTCACCAGATTCGGTATTAGTGATTCTAGGAACCACTTTGTAAATGTAATGTGGTTCTTTTCTTCGTGATTATATGTTGTACTATTTGATTTAAGAAACAAGAGATCCCACTTGCAAGAAGGTATTGGCATTGATTGTCTATTTGTGTCGTCTGTCCAGACCTGATTGACAACGTGACCAGAACTGACCCACGTTTCTTCAGGCCATACCGCTTCGTCGATACTGATGCTCCGGATATCCCTTAAAAATCGGCATCGCCACGTGGCTGCAGCTACCGTGTGATTGGCGGGATCCGGTCCGTGCCGATCACATGGATGTCCTTACTACTACTTCTGTCCTAGCTGTCAATCCTATAGCTGCAGCCGACTCCGTAATATTCATGGAAATCCCCTACCGTCATGGCTGAATGAAGCCCCCTCTTAGGCCTTTCCGTACGGACTTTATCGTTCTCAGTCACGTGCGTATTGTCCATACGTGGTTAACGCATAGCCCCCTTTTATGTCGATAGGACCCACGAAAATGCTGTTGTGACGCTTTATTGAAAGTGGTCCACATCCTGTTGGACTGTCCGCCTTTAGCAGCCTTGTTGCAGTCTTCGAACCTGCCTACTGCGCTTCCTTTCATTTTAGCTGACGATGCCTCTATGGCTGACCGTGTTTTAGGTTTGTTGGCTTTTATGGCTCTATTTATTGGTGGGCTGATTTGCCTGATTTCTAGAGCCCCCACCCCTCTTGAACCCTTAATCTGTTGTCTCTTTGTTTTTAACTGGAGGATTTTAGTATGTGCAGAGTGGCTGACTCATCCTATATTACCTTTGTGATCACCGACCACTGTCTTCTGCTGTATAGTTTTAGACCACTTCAACACTCGGTCTCTTCTATTTGTGTTTTTTTTCTTTTGTGTTGTCAACGGCATGTTAATTGTTACTGTGTACCCCTTGTGCGTATTGTCTCTGGGTGCTGAGCCCCAGACATGCATCGGACATGTCGTCCAAGCGTCTCTGCAAAATAAGCGCATACTGTTGCCGTGTTAGTGGAGAGCGATTGACGCCAGACGATTCGTGAGCTCGGCCACGAAACCGGATTACCATGAGCCTGCGTAAAATTGCATCACGATGGGTAGTTCATAAGTAGTTTGTAAGTTTAGGGACTGATGACCCCGTAGTTAAGTCCCATAAGCTTTACAAACATTTGAACATTTTTGATTATGCTGAGGAAATAGTTCCTTTCTTAGCAGCCCTATACAACCGCTCTCTCAAAGAAGTATCTTTACGAAAAGATTGGAAAGTTGATGAAGTAACACCTATATTCAAGAAAGGCAACAGGAGTAACCACTAAACGACGGGTCTATTCCATTGACGTCAATTTGCAGTATCGTTTTGGAACATATTCTGTATTCAAATATTATGACTTGTCTGGAACGGAATGAACTATTGATCCAAGGTCAACACGGATTTAGAAAATATCGTTCATGCGAAACATAACAAACACACGAAGTGATGCGTGCTATCGACAATGGTTCCGAAATCGATTTCGTATTTCATGATTTCCAGAAGGCTTTTGACACCGTACCTCACAAACGGCTTTTAATCAAACGCGGTTGTGGTATATCGTCCAAAATTTGCGACTGGATAAGTGATTATCTGTCATACAGGACAGAGTTTGTAGTAATCGATGGTAAAGCATCGAGTAAAACAGGTGATATCGGGCGTTCCACAGGGTAGTTTTGTTGATCCTCTGCTGTATCTGATTTACATAAAGGATTTGGGAGAAAATCTAAGCAGCTCTCTTAGGTTTCTTGCAGATGATGCCGTCATTTACCGTCTAGTAAAATCATCTGATGATCAAAACCAACTGTAGAACGATCTGAATAAGATATCACTTTGGTGTAAAAATTGGCAATTGACTCTAAAAATTGTGAAATGTGAAGTCATCCACATGAGTACGAAAAGAAATCTGTTAAACTTTGTTTACAAGATAAATCAATCAAAAGTGAAGGGCGAAAACTCCATAAAATAAGTAGGAATTACTATTACTTCTGACTTAAACTGGAAAGAACAGATTGATAATGTCGTGGGAAAGGCGAATCAGAAACTGCGTTTTATTGGCAGAAACCTTAAAAGAAACAACAGAACTACTAAAGAAACTGCATATACTACGCTTGTCCATCGTTTTTTGGAGTATTTCTGCCCAGTGTGGAATCATCAGATGGGTTTGACGGAGGACACCGAAAGAGTCCAAAGAAGGGCAGCTCGTTTTGTATTGCCACGATACAGGGGAGACAGCGTTACGGAAATGAAACAGGATCTGAGATAGGAATCATTACAACAACGATGCTTATCGCTGCGGCGTGGGCTACTTACTAAACTCCAGTTGTCAACATTCTCCTTCGAATGCGAAAATATATTGCTGATTCTCACTTACATAGGTAGAAATGATCGTCAGAATAAAATACGAGAAATCAGAGCTCGAACGGAAAGATTCAGGTGTTCTTTCTTCCCGCGCGCTATTCGAGAATGGAACGGGATGTAAATAGTATAACGGTGGTTCGATGAACCCTCGGCCAGGCACTAAAATGTGATTTGCAGAGTATCCCATGTAGATGTGTAGATGTAGATGAAGTAGAGGTAAAAGTAGATCAGTAGTTACCAAACCACTGAATTGAGTAATATCTTAAGTGGCTTCAGTATTTCATTATAGAGAACAATTTCTGCAACAGGTTCTAAATCAGTAATTGGTTCTCACACATTAATTATACAGAGTTCACACAAGTAGTATTTTGCCGATATTTTTCCAAGCTAAAATGGGGATATGGATTTCGCCTGATCCCTTAAGAAGCGTATTTCAGTATGTTAGTTTATCCGCTTCCAAATTAAAATTCCGGTTCAAGTGTTATCATTTGCCAGTTATTTGTCGATTATATTAATTATTTACAGGTATAAGGTTTCGTCCAATATGATTCACGATGATTAATTTTTTTCAGTAATTGGACGCGAGTGATTCTGTCTGTACGATGCAATGAAATAAAGTAACTAACAACAGATTAAACGAAACATAATTAACATTCATATGTAGATTATCGAACAGAAACAAGTAAGCTTCCACACGGTTATCTAATTATGCCCATTAGTGCGGACTCCAGGTAACGGCTCCCCTGTTTACATGTGGAGGTAATGGATTGTGCGTTTGGTTAGCTTCGCTGAATAGCGTTACGCTGACGCATGAAACGTAATGTTATTATTGCAGCTGATTACACTACGATTTCCGTACGGAAAATAAAATTGAACGAGGTAATATACCTGGAAGAACATGTAGTGTAGAACTTGCACCTAGTGGTCCGATTACCGTGATACCTTGGGTTCTTCAGATCACAAACCATAGCAACCGAACGTACATCATGATTGTCCTGGAATAGACGAAGTTTGCATTCATAACTACCTTGTTCGCCTTGGAGTCTGTATTCTGATGGGAAGAGTGTAGTTCGCTGACGACTTTGGCATCCGGTTTGGCCTCGATTTTGGTATTCACGCCTCACTGTTTGATGGAGTAAAGATTACAATGAGGCAACGTAAAATTCGTTTTCGTGAACAGGAAACGGAATGCAAACAATAAATCGATTTTACAATTCCTATATTTACAAAACAGCAGTAACTTTTCCATTAGATATCCATCAAAAATACAGTAGTAAGGACCTGATTAAACGGCTGAAAGTATTCGACTGGATTGCATAAAGGAGGGATGACAGGATGTGTCTCGCAGACATGTACTTTTAGTTAGCTACAGTCCAGCAGCAGTTCGAGAACAATAGCTCATTAGCTGGGATAGATTGAGGCTGAGCCGGAGATTTGTGAAATTCAGCAGACACTCCTCTTAGTGAAGGAACTGTTGAATAACAGGTACCAATGTCATGGAAAGACGACTGTGTCGTAATAGTGGTCGTTTTGGCAAATTCCAATCGTAAATTTTAATGTGGTACAAACTGATAAATTTCCAAACTTGATTAAAGTACGAGGGTCTTTCGATAAGTAACTTGGTTCACATAGTGACGTATGAATTTAGCTCCGGTGGAGTGGCCGAGTGCTCTAAGGAGGCTTGCTGCGGAGCGCGTGGCTGCTCCTTGTCGTAGGTTTGAGTCCTCCCTCGCCAATGTGTGCGTGTGCGTTGTCCTTAGTATAAGTCACTTGACCACGCCCCCTTTTGGACAGTATTTATACCGCTCTCCGACGCCCGACTCGTCAGTCGGCAAGACTCACCGCTACCAGTACCTCTGAAGATGTCCGGCGCAGCTCCGGACGAAACGTCAGGAACGGATATTTTTCGTGGACCACGACCACATAACCCGAAAGATACAACAACTATTACTTCAGCCGGTCGTGAAAGCCTTCACTGCATGATTAATTTAAATAGTTTGTAAGCCTCGGGGCTAATAACCGCAGGTTAGACCCTTAGCTTTACAAACATATGAACATTTCAACGTATGAATTTAAAAGTTCAAGTTTGGAGAATTAAATTTAATTGTTGGGAATCATTATCACTTTAAATCATCGTCGTATAGCACCTTGCATACAAGCCTTTGTGAGTCAAAAGTGGATATAGTTGGGATTCGTTGTATTATCCTGTTCCGCTTATGGAAGATAAAAACGAGAAAGAAGTCCATGAAAGCATAGTAGCTACAACACTGCGTCACTCACACCATTCCTATAAGGCGGTAAAACAATGAGTCAATGAATTTAAGCGAAGAGGACAAGCATAGAAGACATCCCAGGACCTGGGTATCTGAAAACAAATGCGACTTCAGAAAACATTAACAGAATGAGCGATATAGCTTTCGCAGACATGCAGATGAAAGTGCGTGAGTTCGCAGAGCCCAACAATTTGTGAGCAATGAAGAACTCTACCTGACGATCAATTTCTATTTGAAGGATCTTCAAGAAAATCACTTCAAAGGAGAAAACTGGAACCTGTAGAAACGTTGCCTCAAGCGCATTGAACGTCAAGGGCTTTACTCGAAAAATAAGGTAAGTTTGAAAACTCTGGTTGTTGTCTTTCATATTGAACTAAGCTACTTGTCAAACACCGCACGTTGTAGCAAAAAGAATGTACCAAGCTCTCTTGCTGAAGAATGTTGCAACGTCAGAGAAATTCGTTAACAATTGCGTACAAATAGAAGAATCTGAACAGAAAAAGGATTTGATGGAGTAAATGTAAATGCCTGGTGAATGTCGTTTCACGGCACTTCTGGAAACTCGTCTCTCCAAAATGGCATAGAGGAAAGGAAGGGAAACGACAGCCAGAAATGACAAGCCACAGCCGCAAGTACTGTAGATCCCATATGTGAGGAGGCAACAGGAAAATACGAAAAAGGAAGGTACCGATCTTTGGCAGCAATATTCAATAATAATTAAATACAGGACCTGATTAAACGGCCCAAAAGTATGAAAGAACAACAGAGAGATTGCATTATCGTAGTCAAGATAAATACGAACCCAACACCGACCACAGTAGTACAGGTTTACATGCCAAGTAGCTCTGCCGATGATGAAGAGATCGAAGAAATATATGAGGAGGTAAAGGAAATTATTCAGACAGTTAAGGGAGAGAAAATCTTAAATGTGATGGGAGACTGGAATTCGGTAGTAGGAAAGGAAGGAAAAATAGTAGGTGAATATGGACTAGGCAAAAGGAATGAAAGAGGAGATCGTCTGGTAAAATTTTTCACGGAACATAATTTAGTTATAACAAACACCTGGTTTAAGAATCAGGAAAGAAGGTTGTATACGTGGAAGAGACCAGGAGATACCGGGAGATACCAGATAGATTTTATAATGGTAAGACATAGATTTCGGAAACAGGTTTTAAACTGTAAGACATACCCAGGGGCAGATGAAACTCTGACCATAACTTATTGGTCATGAACGGTAGGCTGAAACTGAAAAAACTGCAGAAAGGTAGGGAAATAAGGAGATGGGACCTGGATAAACTGAAGGAACCTGAAGTTCTTGAGAACTTCAGAGGGAACTTTAGGCAACAACTGACAGAAACGGGGGATAATAAAACAGTAGAGGAGGAATTGGTAGCATTGAGAGATGAAATAGTGAAGGTAGCTTAGTACAAGATAGGTAGGAATGCATGACCTACAAAAAATCCTTTGATATCACATGACGTACTAAATTTAATCGATGAAAGGAGAAAATATAAAAATGTAGTAAATGAAACAGGCAAAATGGAGTACAGACGACTAAGAAATGAGATTGACAGGAAGTGCAAAATGGCTAAGCAGGAGTGGCTAGAAGGCGAATGCAAATCTGTAGAAGAATGTACAAGTAGGGGAAAAATAGATACAGCCTACAGGCAAATAAAAGAGATATTCAGAGATAAGAAAAGCAACTGTATGAATATCAAGAGCACAGATGAAAAACCAGTTCTCACCTAAGAAGGGAAAGCTGAAAGTTGGAAAGAGTTTATAGAGAGGCTCTACGGAGGAAATGAACGTAGATGCAATATTGTAGGAAGTGGAGAAGAATTAGATGAGAATGAAATAGGAGATACTATACTAAGAGATGAATTTGATAGAGCACTGAAAGACCTAAGTTCAAACTAGGCCCCTGTGGTAGATGACTTTCCCTCAGAGATACTGAAGTCTCTGGGAGAACCAGCCATGACAAAACTATTTCACCTGGTGACTAAGATGTTTGAGACAGGCGAAATACCCTCACACTTTAAGAAAAATGTAATAATCCCCATTCCAACGAAAGCAGTCGCAGACAGGTGTGAAAATTACAGAACCATCAGTTTGATAAGTCATGGTTGCAAAATTTTAACACCAATTATCTATAGGAGAATGGAAAAGCTGGTAAAGGCGACCTCGGGGAAGATCAGTTTGGGTTCAGGAGAAATGTAGGAACACTGGAGGCAATACTCACTTTACGGCTTATCCTAGAAGATAGATAAGAAAAGGCAAACTCACATATCTATATTTTCTAGATTTGGAGAATGCTTTTGACAATGTTGATAGGAATAAATTCTTTGAAGTTCTGAACCAAGCAGGAGTAAATTATAAGGAGAGAAGGTCATTTACAACTTGTACAAACACCAGACAGCGGTTGTCAGAGTTGAAGGGCATGAAAGGGATGCAGTGGCTGGGAATGGAGTAAGACAGGGTTGTAGCCTTTCTCCAATGTTATTCAATTTCTACATTGAGCAAGCTATAAAGGAAATCAAGGAGAAATTTGGAGAAGTAATTAAAGTTCAGGGGGAAGAAATAAAAACATTGCGTTTTGCCGATGACATTGTAATTCTGTCAGAGACAGCAAAGGATCTGGAAGAGCAGTTGAACGGAATGGACAGTGTGCTGAAAGTTGCATATAAGATGAACATTAACAAGAGCAAAACTAGGATAATGGAGTGCAGTCTAAGAAAATCAGGTGATGCTGAAGGAATTAGATTAGGTAACGAAACAATAAAGGAGGTAGATGAGTTTTGTTACTTGGGCAGTAAAATAACAAATGATGGTCGCAGTACAGAGGATATAAAATGCAGAATGGCAATGGGTAGAAAAGCGTTTTTGAAAAAGAGGAACTTCTTAACATCGAATATTGATTTAAGCCTAAGGACGTGCTTTATGAAGGCATTTGTGTGGAGTGTTGCCTTGAATGGGAGTGAAACATGGACGATAAATAGTGCGGACAGGAAGAGGATAGATGCTTTTGAAATGTGGTGCTACAGACGAATTCTCAATATTAGGTGGGCGGATCGCGTAACTACATGAGGAGGTACTGAACAGAATTGAGGAGAAAAGGAATTTCTGGCATACCTTGACTAAAAGAAGGGCTAGATTGGTAGGACACATTCTTAGACATCAAGGAAGTGTGAATTTAGCGTTGGAGGGAAGTGTGTGGGGTAAAAACCACAGAGGAAGATCAAGAGATGGATACAGTAAGCAGATTCAGACAGACTTAGGTTGACGTTCTTATGTGGAGTTGAAAGGCTTGCTCAGGATCGGGTATTGTGGAGAGCTGCACCTAACCAGTCTCTGGACCGAAGACCACAACAACAACAACAATGAAATTCACACGGTGAACTTATTCTATGAAGTCCAACTTGCATCACTTTGGTCCATCGTTTTGCATTTAAAATGTAGCTAACCCATCGTCATTGATAACGCGGGTTCTAGCAACGCCGCCTGAAGGCCTGAGCACTGTCATGCAATGTCACGTAGAGTCGTGAAGCTTGCTGAGTGGGTAGCAGCCCACTGCCTTTCTGTGGTTCATGCCACGCAGCCAGCCAGCTTCGCTATTTCGGCCTAGTCTTCATAACCTGTCACGAAAGTTCACAATGAATAAAAACCGTCTAGACCGGTAAATTCTATTTGAACTTTACCTACCATGTTTAGAGATTTTCACATCTGATGATGGCAGTCGCCGAAACGTCGTAATCAATCAATATAATTTTAACGATGTACTCGGATTTTTATCCTTATTGAAAAAATGAAGATCGCTGACTCGTTCAGGAAATTCGTTTCCTTCATATATAAATTGTCACGACAGTGCCCAGGCCGTCTCCTCAGGCATTTTTGGCTCCAGTTCAGATCAGTTCAGATTCTCAGTCAAACTGCGAAGCTTCTGTCGGTTGAAAAACTCTACTCAGGCTCTACATGCCTGTTAGGGTAATGAGCATTTTGTGTAGCCAAGGACTATAGATTTGATGTACTGGATAATTGTCATGAACAGCCACAACTGTTCCATGTAGGTATGTGCATGGGTCAGCTGAACCAGTCGAGGAAGCTTGGTGTCATCAATAAAGAATCGGGTTCTATTATTACATTATTATTACAGACAATAAAGAGGACGTAACTAATATTCAACTGTCAATAGCATCTTGGCTGATTGCAAGTGATACCCGCTCTGCATCAATTTTAGGATGCTTTCCTACCCGACGTGGGGAAAAAACAGTCAAGCACAAGACGAGGAAACACCTTATCAAAACTAGCGCTCGTCCACCAGTATTAGCGATCACTCGCACAGGGTGTTATCTGCTAAATAACGGATAATCCGGGAGACAGGACAGCTCTAACTTTTCAGGGGAGAGAGCATGGACTCTACCTATGGCGGACTCTTTGTGACATACTGGTCAATTAAGATTGTTGTCATGAGCTGTCGTTCTCAAGTTCAAAATTGACGACCTGCAGTTAAGCATTGATTCGTAGCCGTTTCTGAAATGTGCTACAAATATGTTTAACGATGTTTATATACTGGATGTTTACATAATTACTAGCGTTCTATAATGCAAGGTATTTGCATAAATTGTTCAGTCTTACCTCATATACTGTTACCTAGTGTGGCAACAACCATACACTGAAAAAAACTTTGTATTATACAGGTCTCTTACAGATGAGCCGGTCTACAATATTCAGTCACTGCCAGTATAAGGCATATATGGTACAGGAAGACACATGACAGGACTCCACTGTCAAATGCGGCCTTGCAAGTTACAAGAAACAGTGCTCAGATTCAGTACAATATTACAAAACAATTAACTTTTTTTTATATTTGGGCCTGTACATACAACATACAGGGTGTTTCACTAAGTGTGTTTGCCTCTGTTACTTATAAAATAATAGGTGACGGGAAATTTTAATGCGGTAGGTCAACACAAGAAATGTTACACTTTCTGCGGAGCTATGAACATAGTTTATTGTATTATTTTCCAAAGAGTTACAGCACAAAGATATAATTTTTTAAATGGAACAATACTTTTTCTATCGTGCATCGGATTCGTTGAAACCAGCTGCGTCCATATCGATTTAAACTACATTCCTATCACTGTTAGTTTGGGAGCTACAACCCTTCACAGTTTAGGGGACGGAGGCTACGACAGCCTTGCTGGCTGGCTGGTGGTCATGAGACAGTGGGCCGTGCCTTAGGGGATAGCCACTTGGCCAGTTAGCTACGCTATCGCAACCTCCGCCCCCGGAACTTTGAAGGGTTGTAGCTCTCAAACTAACAGTGATAGGAATGTAGTGTAAATTGATTTGGACGCAGCTGGTTTCAACGAGTCCAATGAACGATAGAAAAAAAAACTATTGTTCCATTTAAAAAATTATATCTTTGTGGTGTAACTCTTTGGAAAATGATACAATAAAGTATGTTCATAGCTCTGCAGAAAGTGTAAGATTTCTTGTGTTGACCTACCACATTAAAATTTCCCGTCACCTATTATTTTATAAGTTATAGAGGCAAACACAGTGAAACACCCTCTATACATAGTACGGCGAAGAGGGATCTAGTACTCTGTAAACAATCACAGCTTAATTTGGATCTATGTATCTTCCACTGTTTTGACACCAGAGGTCTGACTATGTCTACAGTTTTACGTTGTGCACTGTCTAGTAATCGATATAAAGGTCCACGTACACTACCTTCCGACCAGCCGAGAAATCATCCATCAAAGCTTCCGACAAGCACCCGTTCAGTGGTACTCGAGGTTGCGTGATTACAACATATCCGGTGACGCTTCTATACGCCTGGGCACGGCGGAAGGTATGGATAATTCATTTTATCAGAATGAAACTTCACTTTGCAGCGGAGTGTGCGCTGATATGAAACTTCCTGGCAGATTAAAAATGTGTGCCGGAACCGGGACTCGATCCTAGGACCTTTGCCTTTCGCGGGCAAGCGCACTACCGACTGTGCTATCCCGACACGACTGACGATGCCGCCTCACAACTATACTTCCGCCAGTACCTCGTCTCCTACTTTCCAAACTTCACAGAAGCTCTCCTGCAAACACGCAAGACTAGCACTCCTGGAAGAAAGGATATGGTGGAGACATGGCTTAGCCACAGCCTACGGGACATTTCCAGAATGAAACTTCACTCTGCAGCGGAGTGTGCGCTGATATGAAACTTCCTGGCAGATTAAAATTGTTTGCCGTAACCGGGACAATTTTAATCTGCTTGGAAGTTTCAATTCATTTTATGTTAATGACAAGCCTATGTGCCGCTGCCACAAAATTCTCTTCTAACCAATTCTGTTCAGTTCCTCCACATTAGTTACGTGATATGCCCATCTAGTCTTCAACATTCCTGTGTTGCACCAAATTTCAAAAGTTTCTAACCTATTCCTTTCTGGACCGTTTATCGTCCACCTTTCACTCGTGTACAAGTTATCAAAAAAGATTTCCTGTTACTAAAATGAACATTCCACTTTATCAAATTTCTGTTACTTAGAAATGATTATCTTCCCATTTACATTCTACATTTATTTCCTCTGTACGCCGACCACTTGGCCTGTCTCATTCGCTAATCAAATTTCCTCTTAAAAGCTGTACGTGTGTTGTGGATGTTGAACCTATCGTTAGATCAGACAAAAAATTGTTCCTTGACACAGCAATTTGGTTTAATTATGGCCCTGATACTGATGTATATGCTATTAAGTGAGAAACAGTGCATGAAACTGATTATGTGCGCAACGGATATTTTTAACAAAACAACTGTGACATGTAGCCTTTTGAAACAGACACTGACTATACTCAAAAATTTTGACTGCGAGAAAGATATTAAAAAAACCACAAATCACTTTCTTAATGCTTGACTGTGAGAATTTTATGCAGATCAGTTTCTAATTATTGAAATTTAGTATCAATTTAGTATCATAGTCAATTAACTATCATTTACTATGGCACCAATAATGAAATCCGTTCAACAATATTATTCACATCAATACTGCACTTTAAATCCACTAATAATTAATTATCAAATGAAGGAAGTAGGTTAATTTTCTAAGACATGAAAGAAAGTTTAAGTTACTTATTATTAATAATCAGCATTACATTACCTACATAATACAACTTCTGACTTGCTGGCAAAGCAGCCTCTGCTCTACATCGGAGCCATACACACAACCCAACCGCTCTCTAAGCGAGCTGAACCACTAGTAGTACTCTCTCTCAGTGCCAGCTACAATGCTATGCAATACATGATCTTTGCCAAAGATGAAACTTCATAAAGGACACATATCGATACATACAGTAGAAGCGATATTATACATTTTCTTGCAAGCAAGTTACTCGATACAAAACAGGAGGCACAATATTGGACATTTTCTTACAAAATAATTTTTTATGGACACGTTTCATCACACCCCTCCTACCTATTAAAATTTTGTAGGGTGGGTGATGCCAATGGCATTGCCTAGCCAGCAAAATTACTGAATTTCAAGTCCAAAAAATCCATTAATGACATCCAAAATATAACATGAAAAATATGAAAACCTGATAAACATTTTTATACAAGATATTCAAGATCAAAACAACAGATGAAGTTCATAGAAAATTTAAAAAAATGTTACAGTCATAAATACATGCAATTTTACAGACGAGTACCAACAAGAGTAATGCTTGGAGTGGTACAGGATGTGACAGGCATAAGCAAATGTCAAAATGTACAGAACATCAGCAATAAATGGAATACATGACAAATATACATAATGATAAACATAAGTATATATAGAATTTCAGAGAACATAGTTTGACAAATGATATAGTGGAGAAAATGAGATAGCTAGAAGTAATAGACAAGTGAAAAAAAATACAATAATAAACATAAACATATACAAAGTTTTACAAAAGGTAGTTTAACTAATGTCATCATTCTTTAAAGAAAATGAGGTAATTACAAGTAATACACACAGTAGTGTAAGTTCCATGCGTCTAAATTTTGTACAAGAGATCAGTATTTTTGGGAACATAAAATGAACATTTGTATCTTGTGCACAATGTAGTCTATGTAAATTTTTAGTGCACTTAGTATAAGATAAAGTGTCAATTTTGTATTCTGTGATGCATTTAAGATGCCATACTTTCATGGATGCTAGAACATGCATGTAAAATTTTTGACTACATAGGTTTCTGATCATGTACAAAATAATGTCACTGCTTCGGCACAATAGGATTTCAATATTACGTTTGTCAATTGAATAGTTACAATGACAATTCAGACTAAAGTGTATTGACTCATTATAGTTCTGAAAGCATATTTATCTATCAAGAGCACAATTTTATTTTGGTCACTCAATGTAAAAGAACCATGAAATATACCTAAACACTTGTAATGAACCTGTGGACAACGTTTGCAATGGGAGGCACTGAATAGTATAAGCACACGAATAGCACATTAGCTCCTAACATTCATTTTAGGTCTTCACACGATTAACCAATTATTCCCTAACATTCATTTTAGGTCTGCACACGAACACAAAACACTGTAAGATTACACCACACTGTAGGCGAGCTGGCTGGTTGCATTGAAGTTGAAGTCATGGGGAAAAGGTTCTGATGTATTCCTCCATGCAATTCGACAACCAAGTGTGCTCCAACCAACGGGGCTACTAGCAGACTGCATCAGCATAGCCAAAATTAGAGCAAAATTATGATGGTTGGCCAAGGCTGCAATGGACAGTACTATGTGGCCAAACATCATCCAAAAAACATCTTCATTAAAAGGCCCAAAATCAGTGGTGTATAATAACACGTCCATTGTTCTGTGTGCATTATGGAATCTCGTGTGCGAAATCGCCAGTTCCCATGCGTGTCCAAAGTACATGAAATAAAGCATTTTACACACAAATTAGTAACATAGTCATGATATTTCAGTTTACACTGAAAGAAAAGTCGTTGATTATTAAACCATATTTTTACATTACAAGTAGTGTCTTGAAGACGGATACATTTGAATAGTAATGAGTAATTTAATTCTTATACTAGAGTATCTACAAAATTAGTGTCATTTCATATAGGCATAAGACTTTACATACTATGTACATATTACTTTACAAACACATAATCGTATGAAAGACATTCAGGGTGCTTGTCATCAATTTGGCATTAGGTCATGTAAAGTAAATTTGTTATCATAATTAGAGCAATTAACGTGAAGCCACTTCAAATAACTTGACATTCCAATTACCACTAGTCAATTAAATTGACATACATCACTATGGTGGGGATTCCATTACCACCAAATTATAACAATTAAATTACATATGTTGCCATGGCCAGGCTTTTGTCTGAACTGAGTTACATATTTCATTGCCTTGAGGTATAACACATCAGGTTAGTTTCGTGAGAATATCAAAAGAGGTTCAAGTCATCTGGTCATGTCTGTGTCTGTCTGAGTCAGCAGTAGGGTCAGACAAAACAATTAAGGCAAATTTTGGCACAGTAATAGATGTACATCACAGTAAATCATCCGATAACGTACACTACTTGTTAGGCATAGCTGCAGATTTTCATCAATAAGATCATCAATAAAATTTTGAAGATAGCAGTAAGCAAAAGCAAAGTATCTCTGTGCATTAACTAGACTTAACTAGGCGTAGTTTATGTCAAAACTGCAAGTTCGCAAGAGAGATGGCTGTGTGCAACGTATAAGCATAGCCATACATTTTCATGAGCTTCATTATAAAATTAATTAGCATAGTGGTAGGGCTTAGGTATATAATTAGTCAGCATAGCGGTAAGCTTTGATTACAAGAGCAATAAGCATAGCTGCAAGCATAATTAGAGATATTCATTACAAATAATTACAGAGCATCAGAAGGATATGATTCTCACCAATCACACATGCCATTGAAGGCACAATGCATCAACATACAAAATGGTGCACATAAGCACAAAGAGAAAACACAAAAGCGCAGTGCGAGTAAGCACATAAGAAAAGAACAGAGCATAGCATCATTAGCAACAGAGCGAATCTCCTCATAATTGCTTCATAATCATTGTATAATCTCGTCCACATAATTACATTTATCAAACATCTTTGACTGTTACCAATACCTTCCTTACCATCATTTATCCATAAACAATAGTGCATTTTAAAGACCACCATGACATATTGTGTATTGCCTTACTCATCATCCTCCAGAATGTCCTTTTTCTTTTTTACTGCTTAATTGGCTTACAAAATGCTTATGTCAACTCAAAATCTTCTTCTTGCACAGCCACAGAGTTCGTTACATGTAAATTGCAAGATAGTTATAGTTTTGTATGACAATATCCCAGCGTAGCACAGAGCATAAGTATTCAGAGTTAGGGAAAAGTAACAGTGAGAAAAAGATGTAGATAGAGCGCACTAAGGAAAAGCGGAAAAATAGTGACACTCAGCCCGAGAACGGGGCACCAATCGCCACTTGGTGTGTCCAAAACAGATTAATGGACTCTCTACCCCAATTTTATGCCTTGAAAATTTTAATATTGGAAATGTGGTGTATGCCTTTCGGCTTGTGCGTCTTTAAAGTTTCTACCTCAACGACGTTGTCGTGGATGATACGTTTGATTCGATACGGACCATTGTACAGTAAGAAGAATTTGTGAATCATAGATCTTCCCTTGTGGGATAAGTGGTGGGATCTAATTAATACCTTTTGTCCTACATAGAGTTGTTTGGCATAACAATTACGTTGAGAGCGTTTCCTTTTTTCAGCTGCTTTCTTAATGTTTTTAAGCGCCAATTCAATGATCTCATGATGACGTAGTCTTCTGTGTTTAGGAAAAGGTATCAATTCCTTGATACGGTCGGGAGGTTGCTTGTTTTTCAGAACCAGAATTGGTGAAAGACCTGTAGAATCATTAGGAAGTTCATTGATAATATTTTGAAATGACAGAAGATATCTATCCCAAGTGTTATGTCGTCTGTAGCAATACAGCCTACAAAGTTTTCCAAGCTCTTTCATCACTCGTTCACAAGGGTTAGAGGCAGCATGATAAAGTGATATGAACACAGGTTTGATGTTTCTGCGCCGCAACATCCTTGCCCAATCATGAGAACGGAATTGAGGTCCGTTATCGGAGATGACTTTATCTATATGGCCAACATCTTTCAGGAAGTTTTTGACAAAGGCGTTAGTTACTGTCTTCGCCGTGGCACGGCGGAGCGGAGTAAAAGATACAAATTTTGATGTGAGCTCAATAGCAACGAAGACAAAAGAGAAACCATTGTTAGTTCTCGGAAGAGGTCCAAACAGATCAACGGCTGCTAACTGCTTTAATTTTGAAGGTATAATCGGAAAAAGTGGAGCAGAATGCGATATGGTCGGCGGCTTTGCTTTCTGACACAATTTGCATCGAGATAACACATTGCGTATACGTTTCTCCATGTTGATGAAGTAACAAGAGTCGCGTAATTTCGCGAAGCACTTCTTGGCACCATAGTGTCCGTAACTGAGATGAATATACCAAATCAATTTGTTCACGGATTCCTCCGGAACACACACTAACCAAAATTGACTGTCAGAGGCTTTACGTTTGAAGAGAATGTTATTATGGATAATGTAAAATTGTCTGATGGAAACATTATATTTATCGTGCCATTTTATTTTAATATCTCGCCAGATTGGATCTTTATCTTGTTCTTTAGTAATGTCAGAAAATGTGGCAGATATGTAATTTTCGAAAGCAATTTGCTGCATATAGAGGATAGTAAAGTTATTTTCTAAGTATGCCTCTTCTGTCGCCTTGATGAGCCCAACAGGCGAACGAGATAGCGAGTCTGCAACGACGTTTTGTTCACCAGGAATGTAAATTACAGAGAAATCGAATTCTTGAAGGAACAGAGCCCATCGTCTAAGTCTATCATGGTTAAGTTTTGCCGACATGAGGAATTGAAGTGCACGGTGATCCGTGTAAACTTTAGTGTGTCTGCCAAACAAGAAATAACGGAATTTTTCGAATGCCCAAACTACTGCCAAAGCTTCAAGCTCAGTGACGGAATAGTTCCGCTCTGACTTGGATAATATGCGACTAGCAAATGCAATGGTTCTCTGTGTGGCAATGCCATTTTCTTCATCCTCTTGAAACACGTGAACGCCAAGTCCGAATTTTGAACTATCGGTAGAAATGCAAAAGATCTTAGACAAATCTGGGTGGTGCAGAATAGATGCGTGAAGGAGTGCATCTTTTAAGCAAAGAAATTCTCTTTGGGCAGCTTCATCCCAGAACCAAACAGTATTCTTTCCAGTTAATTCATATAATCTGGGAGTAGTTAGGTCTTTCAAATTTATAAAACGCCGATAGAAATTAATTAAACCCAAGAAAGCTCTTAATTGGCGTTTAGTGGTGGGAACAGGCATTTTCATTATCGCCTCTAATTTTTCGGGGTCGGGCTGGATCCCATCTTTAGAAATAATGTGCCCTAAAAATTTAATCTGAGAACGACCAAACTGTGACTTCTCTAAGTTGACAGTAATCCCGGATTGAGCAAACACTTCAAGTAAAGATGCCAACGTACTGTTATGTTTTTCCCAGGAAGATTCTGCAATTAAAATATCATCAACGTAAATTGTGATTTGTTGTTTTAAGTGCTCAGGAAGTGTGGTATTCATCGCACGGATGAAAGCAGATGAGGAGATGTTCAGTCCGAAAGGCAATTTACGGAACTGATAACAGTTTCCGAAGCAGAGAAACGCGGTATACTTCCTACAGTTGGGGTGCAGTTTCACTTGCCAAAAACTAGACCTAAGATCTAATGAGGTTAAAACTTTGACACCATAGAATTTTTGTAACAATTCTTCCAGGGTTTGTGGTCGGTCGGTTTCAGGTAAAATGATAGTGTTAATTTGTCTGGAATCGAGCACTAATCGAATTGACTTATCTCTTTTTTCAACAATATGTAGGGGACTGTTATATGAGCTAACTGCAGGTTCAATTACACCTTGATTGAGCATGGACTGAATTTCAGCCTTAACTCTTTCCCTGTATACTATGGGAATGGGATATGGAGGTACAAAAAATTTATTATGTTCTTTGATCTTAAATTCATAGAGAAAATTTTTTATGGTACCAGGACTGTTCGCGAATACACGGGAATAACGCCGCAAGATAAGGAACAATTCTTCCTTATCACGTTCTGAGGCACCTTCAACTTCTACTAATTTGTTCTTAATGATATCAGAAATCAAGTCAGTTTGTTCAGTCTCGAAATGTTTATCTGTTATATTCTCATCAGGTTTGACATCCTGCGTCACATTAGAAGTCGATAAAAATTTTAAATAACTGGCACCTTCTTCATATCTGGTAATCCAGTCTTCGAATTTAATTTGAATGGCATTTTCCTGAACAAAAGCAGTGGCATAAGCCGTATTGAAATCTAAAATAACCTTGTACTTGGATAGGAAGTCCACACCTAATATTATCTGTGTAGTTAAGCGGGGGACAATCAATAGGTTGGCAGAAAAGAGATGACCTTGACATAAAAATTCTACGTATGTTTGCTGTCGAATTTCGACAGGTTTGCTAGAAATGACGCCACGAAATTTAGTACAATGCAAAGGCAGAATGGGACCATTAAGCAAGTTCTGATATTTCTTGAAAGTCACTTAACTAATTACTGACACAGGGCTACCAGAATCTAAGACAGCAGAAAGATTGATTTTGCCAATTTTGACAGATACAATTGGGTGAATTGGAATATCGAGACATTCTACCTTCTCTTCTAATAGTGCCTCTTTTATGTCATCTAACTGTTCAAATTTTACGTCTTGTTCGGTGGAAGGTTGATAAGAAATTTCTTTGTTGAGACAAGTGTTACCAAGATTAATGAGGCTTTCACAAGATAAATGCTTTTCAAATCTTGATTGTTCATCAACTTCGCATTCACTATCATCGTCATTAGAAGACATGTAATTATCTATCCAGTCAGCGACAGAGGTGTGCTGCAAATCTAATTGTTCGAAATCAGTTTTTTCTGTTCCAAGGTTACTGTTAGTTGCATTATTGTGTGGCAGTACCGTATCCTGCATTTCAAAGTACATAATCGGTCTGTCATATGCAATTGTTGGTTGATACTGTAAGAATTTTATTTCGTATATAGTGTCTTCCTCAGAGTCTGAAGACGAAGCTTCTGTCTCCCACTCTGAATTGTCGTCATTATATTGCTGATCGACAATTATCTCGTTTAACCGTTGGGCAGTATAATGTTTGTTCGATGCTTCTTTATTTGTTTCTTTAAATCTGATAGTACAATTTTTGTTACTGTCATTACTTTCAGGAGCAACGGCTTTAGGTATTGACACAATTTGTGTCGCTTTTGCCTTATCACTTACTGAGGTGCTACCAGCATCAGTATTGTGCACTTCCGCACAAACTACTATTCTGTCTTGATCGGGAGGTTGTTCATTGTAACCTTCCTCTCTGTGAGGACGTTCACAATGAACAAGTTTCAGCGTATAGTTAGGATCACATAAATCCTGTACGGCCGAATTATTTGCCGTCGAGTCCGCTAGTCATAAGTGACGCGGCCCTTTTTTTGACGAATTGTAGCGTGGATTAGCAGGTCTGATTTCAATGTTTTGCTCTTGTCTTTCCGGGGTACGCGATCTGCTTTGGCCCTGATTTGTGTTTTCGTATCGTGGAAGGCGATCACGAGAATTATCGCGTGTGCCCTCCCGACTACGCTTCTCAGCGTTACTATTGTTATTTTCAGTCTCGCGATCACTATCAGTATTGCGTCTTTCACGCCAATTAGTATTATTTGAGGTATTGCTGTTATGATAATTATTGTGGCGTCCTCCGCGACCAAAGCCACCACCTCGGTAACGGCCACGAAAACTTCCACGGTTATTCTCAGGATCTTGACAATCACTGTTCTCATTGTCGCGACTTTGTTTGTAGGATTCATTAGTGAAAGAATCATTTTTTGGTTTATCGTCGTGCTCTGAATAACGTTTAGTACGCGGCTGGCTTTGTTGCGACCGGCGATCATACCTGTTTCTATCAAAATATCGACTGCGCGAGGAATTTTCCTCGTCTTCTTCCTCTAAGTCTTGTAAGAGGTTTCTAAAGGCTTCAATATCATTCTTGCATCGAGCCGCAATGGCAATTTGACGCAAGTGTGGAGGCAATTTGTTCAAACAAATTCTAATTAATTCGGCAGGGCAGTAAGGTGCCGATAAAAATTGATTTTTGTATACCAAATGTTGGAAATATTCCACCGGGCTCAAGAAATTTGATCGCTCAAAAGTTTTGAACGTCGCAATACTGTTTTTAACGCGGTCTTGTGCCGCTTCCGACCAGTATGCGGATAGAAATGAGCGTCGGAACTGATTCTCGCATAGCACTCTTGTGCAATAGCTCTCATTCTGGTGGCTGGCTCGCCTTCCAGATAACCACATATAAATTCTAATCTGTGCTCAAGTGGCCAATTCGGGGGAAGACAATAATCGAATTGCTGCAACCACTCTTTAGGGTGCAAGTCATTCGGAGAGTTTTTGAATGTCTTGAATTTACGTACAGTCAGGAAATGCTTGTAGTCAAACGCTTCCTTTTGCCCGTGCGGCGTAAGTGAGCGTAAACTACGCACCGCGTCTTCATTGTTGTTGCTATGAGGTACGCTTCGTTCACGTACCAAGCGACCTACTTGAGTCGAATCATCATTGTCATTTTCGTTCAAATTTTCTTCTACGTCTTCGTATGCATTTCCATAAGTGTGGTCAAAATTCCTCTCTATTCGCGCCACGCGATCATCTAATTTTCTGACCTCAGCCTTGTATTGCTGATTAATGGTCATTTGAACTTGTTTGAAACGGTCAAGGGCGAGATATTCATTAGTTTCATTAAACGGGGTAGGATGCGTTACATCAGAACTTTTGTCACTGTTATCACTGATTTGGGTAATTTTAACAGTAATATCCTCAAACTGTTTATTAATTTTATTGATCTGTTCCGTCGTGACTGACTGGAAGTTCTGCAACTTTTCATCAAATAGATTACTCTGTTGCTTCAATTGAGCGAGTTCAGTAGTTTCCATATTTTCGACTCGTGACGCAAAGCTTTCCATATTTTCCACTCGTGACGCTAGGCTTTCCATATTTTCCACTCGTGACGCAAGGCTTTCCACTACCGGGTTAATCTCGTCGCGAATATCTTGTCTTATTTGCTGAGATTCACGTTTGAAAGTATTGAGCAGTTGTTCCCTGAACCGATTGTTGTCCTCATTTATTTTATTAAAACTACTTTGAATACTCAAAAACCTCGAATCGCACGTCTGTTCTATTTTCTCAAGTTTTTTACCTTGTTTCTCAAGTTTTTCATTTAATTTCTGAGATTGTTCCTCCAGTTTTTCATTTGATTTCTGAGATTGTTTCTCAAGTTTTTCACCTAATTTCTGAGATTCCTGAGATTGTAATTGACTATTCTCATTTAATTTAGAGAGCTGTGACAATAAAATTTGCATGAAATCATTTGGTAATACGTTTTCTATAGCCGTCGCACAAGTATTTTTTGTAGCAGAGCTAGGCGGAACCGATGCATTATTTTCCGCATCCACGTTACAAGAATTGGAATTCTGTATTGTCGATACCTGTACTGTATCATTATCCATATTGTCTATTCCTGAACTAATCTGTTCCGCATTTTCGGACGCGGTATTTACTGTCGTATTTGTATCAGTGCAGTGAGAAGACTCTTGTAAAAATTCAGCTTCTCTCCTTGCATCATTCGAGGTCTCATTTTCGGAAGCAGATTTAGCATCAGCGCGGACTCTCCTATTCTTCGACATTGTTAACAGAATTTTGCAGTAAAGTGACTAATAATATTTATTTTCACCTACTGCATATTTTTTGAAAATCACACACAGTAATTATGAGAGAACAATAGGCTGAATCGGGCTAGTGCAACATACAATCACAATCGAGATTACGCGAACCGTTGATTATCACACGAGTTCCGCGATACTAGAACTTTCATCACAACATACATCAGACAATATAAAAGAGAGACTTGTTCAGTAGTAATGCAATTATTTGTATATTCAATTAATCTACTATAAACAATGCTACACACTATCAAGAATGGTAAGTAACAAACTACAATTACTATGCTACTGCTGCTATAACAAAGGATGGTGCTACAAAAATTAAATTAAGAGCCAAAAGATAAGTTGGTTAGTGGAAAAGACAAACTAACTTAAATAAGGCTACGTATCTAACTACGTCACGATCCTGTTTGTGAACTATCCTGGCAGAAAGGGCGCCAGATAAAAGCTGTACGTGTGTTGTGGATGTTGAACCTATCGTTAGATCAGACAACAAATTGTTCCTTGACACAGCAATTTGGTTTAATTATGGCCCTGATACTGATGTATATGCTATTAAGTGAGAAACAGTGCATGAAACTGATTATGTGCGCAACGGATATTTTTAACAAAACAACTGTGACATGTAGCCTTTTGAAACAGACACTGACTATACTCAAAAATTTTGACTGCGAGAAAGATATTAAAAAAACCACAAATCACTTTCTTAATGCTTGACTGTGAGAATTTTATGCAGATCAGTTTCTAATTATTGAAATTTAGTATCAATTTAGTATCATAGTCAATTAACTATCATTTACTATGGCACCAATAATGAAATCCGTTCAACAATATTATTCACATCAATACTGCACTTTAAATCCACTAATAATTAATTATCAAATGAAGGAAATAGGTTAATTTTCTAACTACGTAAATGAGACATGAAAGAAAGTTTAAGTTACTTATTATTAATAATCAGCATTACATTACCTACATAATACAACTTCTGACTTGCTGGCAAAGCAGCCTCTGCTCTACATCGGAGCCATACACACAACCCAACCGCTCTCTAAGCGAGCTGAACCACTAGTAGTACTCTCTCTCAGTGCCAGCTACAATGCTATGCAATACATGATCTTTGCCAAAGATGAAACTTCATAAAGGACACATATCGATACATACAGTAGAAGCGATATTATACATTTTCTTGCAAGCAAGTTACTCGATACAAAACAGGAGGCACAATATTGGACATTTTCTTACAAAATAATTTTTTATGGACACGTTTCACTCTGAAGGAAAGTCGTTTGCAGCATTAGACTTGTTTTGACTTCTTTCAGTTCTTTGTCAAATTTTTTTCGCAGTGTTGAATCTCCCTTCTCATAGTCATCTATTCCTCTTCCTTTTCTACAATAATGCTTTCATTTCTGTTGTAGCGCCACGCAATATATTCTTCCCACTATTCAGCTTTCTCCTCTTTGCTCAGTACTGATGATCTATCTGATCGCTTGATGTTCATAAGGCAAATTTTCTTTTGGCCAAATGTCTCTTATTATTATTACGTACGCAGTACCATCTTTCCGTTACTTAATATTTTTATCAGGCTTGTTTTTGTCCTCTCTCCATTTTGCAATTCCTTTCAATTTCATTTTTAGTCACCTGTACTCCATTTTACTTGCTTTATTTCTATAAACTGCTATTACCACTGACGTCAGTGCCTCCTGTATTAACTAAGGTTTTTATACTGGGTCTTATCTTGCACTTACTGGGTCCTCTGCGGCCTTTCGTATTTCAGCTCTGTTTCTGTCAACCGTAGCGTAAAGCTTCTTGTGAAACTCTGAAGACTTCAGGTTCCTTCAGTTTATCCAGGTTGTATCTCCTTTTCCTACCATTCTGTAGTTTCTTCATTTTTAATCTACAGTTTATAACAAATAAGGTATGGTCATAGTGCGTCCCACCATTATAAAATCAATGCGGTACCTACTGGTCTCTTACACGTGTGAAACCTTCTTTCACTACTCTTAAGCCATTTGTTTGTGACGATTGAATGTGGGTATGATTCACAAAATACGGCACCCATTTTGCCTCCCCAGTGCTACTCAAGTACATAGAACTATGATAGAAAAAATTAAACCAAACATATGGGAGCGACACGTGAAGTAAGTTTTATCCCATCTAACTCAGACAACTTCCCCCAATCAACATCTTCCATTTGCTTCTATAAAACATACCAAAGTACGAGTACAGTCTCTGTTGTTAAGTCGAAATAATTACATTCAAACTAATACCTTTATGAACACACTATAATGTGAGAGAAATAAGGTACCGTACTTGGCGGACTTTTTGAATATCATGGGTGTATATTGTAAACAAAAGAAATAATTAAAATAGTCATTTAGCATAGGTTACGATCGTGGATCTAATGGTGTTTGCTTATAATATGAATACAGAGGAATTAAAAAAATACATCATTTAAATAAAAGTAACTGTTGTTTTGTGAATCAGTGTCTCGAAATTGAAGTATTGAATAATGATATTCAATCTGATTATTACTAACTATGGATTCTGATAACAATAATTTTGTGTGTATTCTGATTATGTATAAATATGGATGTATTTTACATTTTGAATTTTGAGTTGCCTTTATCTAATAAAGGAACTGACAGTGCGAAAATATGGAGTTCAAATAATAAACAACTAAAATTTTAAAACTATTCGGACGTGCAGTAAGATTTCGATTATCGTCTGCATAAGTTGTGCAACCTTATCGACAGTTGTAAACATTTGTTTATGGACAAAATTTGAGTGTACAGCGGACTTTATATATGGTACTGAGCGGCTGAATACGGTTTTCCCCTTTTTGCGTATCGTTACAGATAGATGTTTGTATTACTAGCTAGTTGTCGTAATCTACTTGATTGATAAATATCATCGTAAGCGTTTTGTCAACTAAATTGTGGCTATTAACTTTTTTACATCTTGAGAAGATGGTTACAGCTTTCTCTAAATTGTCTAGCGTATAGTTGAAATCTTCAATTTGTTATGTTGCAGGATTTTGTGACATACATCTAATGAACGATCAAGTATCAGGCAACTAATGTTCTTATCTTTTCATGCTACAGGCGCTGAATCTTCCATATAGAGCAAGGATTTTCATGTGCTATGTTGCACGAGACCTGGATTTTAAGATGACCTGTTGGCTGACTAGTTCATTTAACCCGTGGGACGGGAACACCCAAGCATTAAGTATTCATTACTTTGCTGATTGCTAGAGGTATGGTATTGTTGACATATTTTGATGATTGAGGATGTGTGATGTTTTGCAAAAGAGTTGCAGATCCCATTTGATAAATTATATTTGCCAATGACAGGGCACTTGAGTACTATTTGACATAGTGATGCAGTCTCTGAAAACATCACCGTGGATGAAGTATTTGATTACCTGTTCGTTATGCTTCAAAGTAAAACGGCTAGTTCTTCGTTATATTTTTTGAAATATTAAAAGGCGGCCTACCGCCGAATCACTTTAGTGGCTATTCTGTTGATGAAATTTTGAGAAATGGTTAATGCCACTGGAAACTTTTATCAGAAAGCTTCTTGTATTTTCCAAACTTTTAACGTCTAGTACCGATATCAATTATTTAATTTCTTCGCATAATTGTTTGACGGCTAAGCGCAGAAATGAGGCTTATTTTGTCTCAGTATTTATTAAATATTGGTCGCGCAGTGCACTATTTCTAATTTATCGGCTAATGCCGATTTAAATTAACGGGTAATGCCGAATTACATCGATTAAACCGTTGGAAAATCTGAAAAGGCGGTTTAGCGCCGAATTGAAATTTATTTCAAATTTAACGAGTAGATCCGATTCAAATGATTTAATTACTGATTAGTCCGGTTTCTACATGATGTATTTCAATGTCTGCCATTTTCCGTTTTGTCGCTCGTGCGATAGTTTAAACTACAGTGCAATATTCTTCTGTGCAAAAGCTTTGTGAAAAAACATTTCCTATTTCGGTCTTTTGGTTGTCATCCTCTGTTTCAACGTGAGACTTTGGTAACATTTATATTTGCTGTGAAGTTTTCTTTTCATTCGTAACCCTTTTCTAAATCAGTTGTTGAACCACAGTGGATCTTTACCATTTGTCATAATGTTATTCAGCATACAAACGTTCCTAGCGAGTATTGTACGGTGCATTTGAATTTCATTCACAATTTGTCCACAGTGTCAGTGTTGAAGACGAATCTTTCATGTGGAGCGGTCAAGTACTCTGACATCTAAGTAGAAAGTACTTCCAACCTTTTATGATATTTGTAATTGCAGCTGTCTTCATTGATGCTGTAATGGGCTTATGGTCGCGGATTCTTGTGCTATGCTAACTTATTCGAAAAAATCGGGTATATTTGTCGTCAGCAGGTACGTTATCTCCTGTAGTCGGCTCTCTATTCAACTGCTCAAGGAAATTTCGTAGGAGTGCGGGAATGAAAGCGCGGTTTAATGCAGCATACCATGGATTGCACGACCGCTTCTGTTGGAGGTTTGAGTCCTTCTTCGGGCATGGGTGAATTTGTTGTACTCAGCATAAATTAGTTTAAGTAATTTGTAAGTATAAGGACGAATTACCTCAGCAGCTGGGTCCCCTTAGGTTTACGGAGATTTGATTATATTTTCTGATACAGCATTTGGAATTATATAGCTTGATTCTGCGACCATGCAACCCCTCTTAAACACCAGTAAGTTACGATCTGCACCTAAAACTATAACAGGAAAAATATGGGAAGTATTCTCCAAGATTTACCTCTGATGTTCTGCCACTATTACTACTGTCCCTGGTGGTCTATAACAACATCCAATGACTGTGTTCTTGTCACTTTTAAACCTGACCTTTCCCTAAATTATTTCACATTCCAGATCTTTAATAATTACATTCGATACTGTCTGACGTGAACTATGCTGCTGTAATATTCATACTACTGTTTCAACTATTTATAATACGCAACGGACAAATATGACTATGATGTACCCTTTGCTCCTGCAAGGAAGACATCAACAGCATGTCACGCAGAATTCAGAAAGATGCTCCTTGTCTACTTATAATCGGTGAAATCTTATCACTAATGTAGAGATAAACATAGATGACACCTCCTGTAACAAAAATCTTAAAATTAACAAAGTGTAACTTGTGAGGATCACATTACAGAACAAATGGATTGTGGTAATAGGAAAGAGACAGCGTGGCGAATGGAGATTACGTTGTGGCGGGAGACGTGCAGGAAAACGTCCTCTGCAGTCGGGTTGGTCACTGTGACCTCGGTGGCGGAGTGGTCAACGCGTCTGCCAAGTAAGCAGGAGATCACGGGTTCGAATCCCAGCAGGGCACAAATTTTCATTCGCCGCACATTGGTATTACATCTAAACCTAGTACAGTGAAACCAAGCCGCGGTGGAGTAGCCGAGCGGAGCGCGTGGTTGCTCGCCGTGGAGGTTCGAGTCCTCCCTGTGGCATGTGTGTGTGTGTTTGTCCTTAGGTTAGTTTACCTAAGTTTAAGTAGTTTGTGAGCTACTGACTGATGACTACGTAGTTTGGTCCGATGGATTTACAAACATTTGAAAATTTTTGAAGTGAAGCCATTAGTGATCGCAAATTGCGATTTATTTCATTAAAAGTGAACGCTGTAACGTCGTCAAAAATATATTATTGTGAGGATCCGTTTAGGTACTAAAGTGATGACGCTAGTTACTGAAATAAAAACGGATTCTAAATTTTCAATTTATTAAATCTAATATTTTTAAAAAAGACTCAAATTGATGAAAAAATCGAATTTATATTTCCATGTTCCAGATAGGTTAACGCCTGAGGAAAGATATAAACAATTTCAATAGTAAATAAACGTCAGTAGGAGCCACGCCCGCTTGACTTTAAAAATAATGCAATTTCGTCAGTTTACGATCGAGGCTCTCGCGATGTCAAAAATGTTACACGATGTCGAAAAATGTATCTGTAGCTACTGCTTGTAGATGGGTAGAGTTCGCCTAAAGCGTTCGCACACAATACCGTTAACAGCGCCGTCGGCTGCTAGCTGCGTCTTCACTGAAATCGAAACTAAACTTTTTCTGCCTTATCGACTGCTGCCGATCGCAGTTTGCCTGCGTCTTGATAAAGTCGAAAACGGCCTGTAAACCTAGTCTGTCTATATATTGGCGTGATACGTCAGTGTCAGACTAACCCACTGAGTTACCACTTAAAAATGCGCCCTTAAGTGTTATCTAATTAACTTTGTCTATGTTCACACCGGATATTAAGTATCTCGATCAACTCTGTGAACAGCGCGTAATCCTTAGTGTTCTTTAATGGAGATTAACTAAGATCCGCTCCATGACAGAGGTGCTCCTTACAGTACAATACTGTACATGAGTGTTTGTTGCCTTTCCACACAAGAAAATGCTGCAAGAGGATCGCACCGCGAGCTTGCGTGCACAGTGCCACATAGCCGGTGCGAGAGAGAGTTAATTTGCCTCGTACTTTTGTGTATATGAGGCGGTGACGCGAGCTTTTCCACGACAGTGGATCACCTACCAATCAGATGGTGCCTTATAAAACGCCTTATGGCTCGCCGTCCAATAGTGAGTCAGCTAATGTCTCGTTCAGGTGCCTCCTTCTCGTCTTGCTGGCGCCAGTTTGCAATTGCATGAGAATTCTGTCTGGCTTCCTGCGTTTGGCTAAACGTTGCGAGTAAACCTCTTTTTTTTTCGAACTGTATAATATGCTTTTAAAAGGATGTAAAGGGTCAGTATTTTCCATCAGTGGAAGGGGAACTTTTAAGTGGGTTTCATTCCAATGACCGCCCAGGATGACACAGTGGAGGGGGGACCTTCGCCACCTGCCCCTTCTCGCCAGCCTCCGCCACTCAGGCGCCAAGATTGAGAAAAACAAGAACTCCTCGGATTTGAGTTCAATAAAGAAGCTCCAGCCTCGCTTTTAATCTTGTTGCACTTGCTACATGATCTCGTAATTTGCATGTTAAACTGTAATTATTATACTTAAAAATGTTCGTACCGCATCGAGTTTATATTCAAACGATTCGTCTTGATGAGTAGAATGTGATTCTAAGGTCGGAATATGCAGAACTGTAGTATATTTTATCGTCTAAAATACGCCTCCTCTTTTAAAGTTCAGCCTGTCTCTACGGTATACATTGCAGTCTGAGTTTAGGATTTCGTTATTAAACACCTCTGGTTTCAGCCAGCTTTGCATCCCTAGTACTACGTGCGCTTTGTGACTATCTAAAATTGAGAGCTGTCCTAGGATCTTTCCATAGACAGTTAACTGTTACTGTATTAATCTTTTCCGTTTCTGTTCTTTTGTGACGACTGTTGCCCTGACTAGAGTCAGAAAGCGTCTTCCCACAGAATCATATAACTTCTGGTTTAATCCCTCCACTTGGCCTCAAATCAGAGGACAATGATCGATTCTGGAAACAATGACGGAAACCGATGCTTTTTCTCCCCCGCTAGCACAACTGTGCCAGCCACCTGAAGGAAATGAGGATGACTTCTGAACATAGGTGGCAAGAGTCATTGCTGTCGACATGAGCAACAGTTTGCTGCCATGTACACCCAGTGTTCTTTTCTCCCGCTGGCAGAGCCATCTCCACATCTTTAATGAGATATTCCCGGTAAGCAAACAGAACGCACACTAGCATTCCTTGTCAACCTTCCCGCTGCTTCCTTAAGGGGCTCCGTCACCCGCCTGCTATTGGAGCTTCCAATGATTAGCAAACACACCCTCTGAGACAGTCCGGACCTTCCAGAAGGACTGGCCATAGCTGCAAGAGGCGAGTCGTACCAACCTGGCTCAGAGGTGTTATCGGCAGAGGAGATCATGTCAAATACTATGGCTGAGTCGTAAGGGGACAGTGTTATGACTGGTTCCTGGTTTCACTTTCTGCCCATAGTTTCATGACTCTGGCACAGTTCAACAATCACCAATAGGCAACTGTCGACCGCCAGGGGCTTCGGAATTTGAGGTATCAGGGACCTGAGGCGCCGCAACAGGCACCTGACGTATCCCACCATTTCTAACAGGGTCCCAGGAAATACTGCAGAGCAGGTGGGTAGCCAGAAGACTGTGGCCACTACAGCTTCCAAATGCTGACTTAGAGCGCCAACACCTACCGATTCCACACGCAACAGGATCAGTCCCTATCCATTTCTGTCAAGTAACTTACTGAAAATTGATGATAATAAAGCCCTTAAAATCAGAAGCACTTCCGAAATTTAAGAATTGGATGCTGGCACTAGTTTAAGTGACTAGATAGCTGAAGCCACCGTTTGACTGAATCACAGGCGGAAAGTCTACCCAACGGTATTAACAAAAAAAAAAAAAAAAAAAAAAAAAAAAAAGCACTAGCGAGGTTTAAGAATTGCAGAACGATTCTGCTGCCGCCAACCTACATTTCGCGTAAAGACCACAAGGATAAGATTAGAGAGATTACGGCTCGTGCGGATGCCTACAAGCACCTTTGCGTGGATTATGGTGTATGCATCTAGTTCTAAATGTATCACGGCATATAATTCTATCAAATTTCTGAGAACATGCTTTTAGTGAAAAGCCAAGTAAAATATTGATTCATCCTCTGTAACCTCGCGAAGTGACAGCAAATGTTGAGAGTTTTTGGGGGTAAACGGAGACTTACGGACGGTCATTTTTCCTGTGAAAAAAGGGATAGGAAGATGTGAGTTTTACAGAAATTATCCTCCATCACATGCCGTGTGGTGTCTTGCGTAGTATGGATGTCAGTGGGGGCTGGTGCTTCAGATGACTGGGGGTTCACTTCTCAATAAAGCCCTCCCCCTCACCCCCCCCCCCCCGATCGGCGTCCATAGAGACAATTTGGCGCATCTGTGCGTGTGGCGCGGGGCCAAAGCGTCCCGGTTTGCGTCCTCCCTCCCCTTTCTCCTTTACATACACTACTGGCCATTAAAAATCGATACACCAAGAATAAATACAGATGATAAACTGATATTCATTGAACAAATATTTTATACTAGAACTGACATGTGATTACACTTTCAAGCAATTTGGGTGCATAGATCCTGAGAAATCAGGACCCAGAACAACCAACTCCTGCCGTAATAACGGCCTTGATACCCTTTGACATCGAGTCAAACAGAGCTTGGATGGCGTGTTCAGGTACAGAGTCCCATGCAGCTTCAACACGATACCACAGTTCATACAGAGTAGTGTCTGGTGTATTGCGACAAGCCAGTTGCTCGGCCACCATTAACCACTCGTTTTTAAGTGGTGAGAGATCTGGAGAATGTGCTGGCCGGGGCAGCAGCCGAACCTTTTTAGTATCCAGAAAGGCCCGTACAGGACCTGCAACATGCGGTCGTGCATTATCCTGCTGAAATGTAGGGTTTTCGCAGGGTTCGAATGATGGGTAGACCGCGGATAGTAACACATCTGAAATTTAACGGCCACTGTTTAAAGTGCCGCCGATATGAACAAGAGGTGACCGAGACCTGTAACCAATGGCACCCCATACCATCACTCCGGATGATTGCCAGTATGGCAATGACGAATACACGCTTACTATGTGCGTTTAATGCGATGTTGCCAAACACGGATGCGATCATCATGATGCTGTAAACAGAAACGGATTTATCCGAAATAATGACGTTTTGCCATTCGTGCACTCAGGTTCGTCGTTGCGTACACCATCGCAGGCGCTCCTGTCTGTAATGCAGCGTCGCGGGTAACCGCAGCCATGGTCTCCATCTGTTGACTCAGGTGTCGAGACGTGGCTGCACGATCCATTACAGCCATGCGGATATGATGCCTCTCAACTCTACTGCTTGTGATACTAGGCTGTTAACAGTCATTGGCTGGCGCCCAATGCGAGCAGCTATCTTGCGACACAATCGCGATCGCGATGGACTACAGAACGACCTTTATCAAAGTTGCAAACGTGATGGTACGCATTTGTCCTCCTTACACGAGGCATCACAAAACGTTTCACCAGACAAGGCCAGTCAACAGCTATTTTTGTATGAGAAATCGGTTGGAAACTTTCCTCATATTAGCACGTTGTAGGTGTCTCCACTGGCGCCGACCTTGTGTGTATGCTCTGGAAAGATAATCATTTGTATATCACAACATCTTCTTCCTGTTGGTTAAATTTCGCGTCTGTAGCACGTCATCTTCGTGGTGTAGCAATTTTAACGGCGAGGAGTGTGTATTTGCGTTAAAAGATCTCAAAAAAATGTTCAAATGTTTGTATAGTCTATGGGACTTAACTAGGGGGTCATCAGTACAAACTACTTATGAACTACTTACAAACTAGGACGGCACAAATATCCATGCCCGAGGGGGGATTCGGACCCCCGACCGTAGTGGCCGTGCAGACCGTGACTGGAGCGCCTCAGTCCCCTCGGCCACCGCGGCCGGCTTAAAAGATCTGCAGAATATCTTACCTCAGCTTTTTTGCATTTGATTCAACTGGAGCTGAGGCGTCGACCTACCAAGCTTATTTATTTCACTTGTGTACCAAGCTTAAAGCTGAGTAATTTGTTTCTAAAAGGTCCTGAACGTTGTTCACTTTTCTTTGATAATAAACACAAAGAACATATGAATATGCACATGAATACTAAAACAAAGTAAGGTAACTGATTACACTGTTAAGCGACTGTAACAAAATGAATCGATTACGATGAAGAAACAAATTACCTTCGGGTCACGTGACACTGTAGTTAGCACCTTCTCCTAACCGTATGCATGCACAATGGCTGCTGTCCCCCATACCTTTTGAAGCAGTTACATATTTGTTACAACTAAGAATATAAGTGTCATTTACCCACAAAATCGCGACAGATTTGCTAAAACTTCATTGTTGTTCCCGTATCCGTAATAAGAAGATTTGTTTTAAAAATTTCTTGCAATCGGGCTCGAACACACTACCTACGACAGCTCAACACGATGCCGCTAACCAGACCGCTATTCGTTCCAGGTAGAGAATATGGATTTAATTATTATTCATGATCGGATCTTCTGAAGACTTTTACAGTTGATGCGTCTTTAATTTATAGACATCAGATATTTTACCAAATATGACGTGTTTTCGATGAATCTTCAATGCGCCAAAAACAAATATGAAGGGCAGATGTTGCCTTCATGGAGGATTTGCCGATGAACAGTAGCTCCATTGTCTTTGTTTCTGGACCATTCGTGAGTAACCGCCAGAGTTCGAGTAGTCAGGAGCTGGCGTCTCTACCAGCTCCAACGTCAGTGCTAAATGCAGCGTTTCCACTCGCCCCTTCCTACCGCGGGAGCGCCCATATGATGCCGTCAGGGAGTCCAGAACAGAATTTGAATCTCAGCCGCGCATGCGCATAGCAACGCTACGACAGCTGCCGCGTATATTAAGCGGCCGCGCTAAGACTTATAATTGCTGTCTCCGCGACGTAAAAGCTTTCTCATGCGTTAAAAATACTTTGAATGTGTACATATAATGATCAGATGGAAGAAGGAAACGAAGAATGATAGTTCAAAACACTTTTATTTCCAGAAGAAATTTTCACTCTGCAGGGGAGTGTGCATCGTTATGAAACTTCCTGGCAGATCAGAGTTTTGTGCCAGAACCGGAGCTCGAACCTGGGGCCTTTGCTTTTCGCGGGCAAGCGCTCTACTACTGAGCTATCCCCACACGACTCACGGTCCGTCCTTACAACTTTACTTCTGGCAGTACCTCGCCTCCTACTTTCCAAACTTCACTGAAGTTCTCCTGCGAACCTTGCAGGACCAGCATCCCTGGAAGAAAGGATATGGTGCAGACATGGCATAGCCACAGCCAAGATGCGCAGGAGAACTGTGAAGTTTGGAAAGTAGGTGGCGAGATACTGGAAGAAGTAAAGTTGTGAGAACGGATAGCTCAGTGGTAAAACGCTTGCCCGCGAAAGGCAAAGGTCCCAGGTTCGAGTCCCGGTCCTGGTACACAATTTTTATCTGCCAGGAGGGTTTTTTTTTTTTTTTTTTTTTTTTTTTCTCACTACGAGATTTCTTCCAGGGGTTCACTGAACTAGTGAACATATAGGACGCGCCGCTACTGATGGAAGTAGACTACAAGTCAGGGTGACTGTTTCCCATTTGTGGCAGAGGCCGATGAATTAACGCGCGTAAAATAGGCGTAGCGCTGGTCGGCATCCTTTCAAATTAGCCGGTCTCGCGGCGCGAAAGTAACTCTATCAAATATGGATCGGCCGGTCGCGGCACGCTCGGCCCTCCATCATTCAACAGTTGCTGCAGCAGCTGGGGCGGCGGCGGCGGCGGGGGCGGCGGGGGCGGCGGTGTGACCACCAGCGGACCCGGCCGAGACCGCGCCGGCATCGATTGCGGCCTCAAACGCGAAATAAAGCAATAATTAAAGCGTCTAATGAAAATGTAATGGCCCCGCTTCCACGGGGATCTATCTAAAAGTAATTACAGACCAGACTGGAAACAATGATGTTATTCGCGCCGCCCGCGCCCGTCCCAAAACTATCTGCGCGCTGGTCGTCGCACCTACGCCGCTACCCCCACACTTCGCCGTTATCGTTTATGCGCATGCGCGAGCGCTTCCAGAGCTTGGGGCCTATACGCGGCGTCAGCGCTGATGGATCACAATGTTATGCTGCTCAGATGGAACATTATTTTTTTCTTTTTGCACACAAATTGTGACAAGACACTGAGAAAACTCTTTGTACACGGGAATTGTGTATTTGTCAGCATTATGTAACAATATAATAAGTCAACACCTCCACCCCGTTATGGTACCTGCTGCTCTCTTAATATATGAAATATGAAGGGCCTTTTGTTCGTGTAACAAAGTCGTGCAGGAGTGGCCGCTTGCTCTAAGGCTTCATGTGACAGAGAGAGCGGCCGCTCCTGCCGGAGGTTCGAATTCCCCCAACTCCTCTGTGTGTGTGTGTGTGTGTGTGTGTGTGTGTGTGTGTGTGTGTGTGTGTAGGTGTATGTATGTATGTGTGCGTGTGTGCCGCCGAAGGTTCGATTCCTCCCCCTCCCCCCACTCGGGTGTGTATGTGTGTGTGTGTTGTCCTTGATGTAAGTTAGTTTAAGTAGTTTGGCCCAATAGATTCACAAACGTTTAGTGTCAAAAAGCTCAGAAAAGACTTGGCCAATATTTTTTCCCGGTTTGTTCGGTTTAAAACAGGGTTTGTGTATGGGAAAAAATAAATAAGGAAAGAAAAATAAGGGAAACCCAAAGAACATATACAAATTAGAAAAAGAAATTCTTAATGTGCCTCCTACGCCTATCGTCCCTTCAAAAGCAACTCCCGTAGACGACTGTTGGGAAGCTCCAATAGAGGGGGAAAAGAAGATACACTGCCACTTCTTTCATGCATCATAGTAATCATAGTAGAAATACGTCAACACGAAAAGTTAAGCATCAACTTTTATGTTATTTTTTTACGTCTATCTACATTTAAATACATATTCGCAGGCCTCCTAAAGGTGCGTGGAGGATGTAATATACCTATCCCTCTGCAATTATATCAATTATTTGCTTAAGTTCTATTAATTAATTCTACATGAAATTCTACACATGCAAAATTCAAAACACAGATGCATTTTAAGGCATTTTACAATCTCTTTGGTGTTAATAATCTATGTCAGAAGCAGATTTGCCTGTTCTATTGTGATATTCAAACACGATACTTCTAAGTTATTTGATTCCTGCACTCATGTATATACGGAATGTTAATCAATGTTACGAGTTGTAAACTATAATCACGTTACAATCAGCAATAAACGGCACGAATGAGACGTAAGCAATTTTGTAACTTGTTCACTGAGCGAGAAAAGTTCATTTCTTAGATCTCGATGTCTGTGTATGCCGTATTACGAGGGGAACTATCAACCTGGATCGGCTAGAACCTGTACATGGTCAACTTCAAATGTCTCTCAATATTTAAAATCAGAGAAAAAAGCATGTAATTCATACGCCGTAAACCAGTATTGATAGTGATCGGCTATGATTGCATTATCATTGATGGATATCCTGACGTACTAATAATTTTTATCTGAGATTGGTTTTCAGAATTTATGAGACTGTCACTTCAACGCAGTGTACCAGAATCGACGGCGTCAGAAGATCACATCGAGCTTCGAGAGAACTACACCAAACTTTAACCCGTTCTCTTTTAGCTTCCTCAGAATATTAACGTAGTCAGTCCCCTGTGACAAACACTGAACACTACCTGACAGTTCAACTAATTTTGACTCTGAAGTTTATTAACTGACAGATTGAATTTTATGACTTTGATTATTTAAACTTGAAGATACAGACAACAGAGACTTTTTCTTCTTTTTTATTATTCTTTCACAAGGAGTACCACTACTAATTACTGGTTTTGGTATTCCACTCCCATATAGAACGAGAAAATAATGAATGCTTATATGCACTGTACAAGCCGTAATCTCTCTGATATTATCTTCGTGGTCTTTACGTGAAATGTAATATGGCGCCGCGGTTGAGTAGCCGAGCGGTTTAAAGCGTCTCGCTGCGGAGCGCGCGGTTGCTCGCCGTGGAGGTTCGAGTCCTCCCTGGGGAATGGGTGTGTGTGTTTGTCCATAGGTTAGTTTACCTAGGTTTAAGTAGTTTGTAAGCTACGGACTGATGACCACGCAGTTTGGTCCGATAGATTTACAAACATTTGAACATTTTGTAATATGGCGGCACTAGAATCGTTCTGCAGTCCGCTATAAAGTCCGGCCCTCTAAATTTCTTCAGCAGTGTTTCTCGAGAAAATAGTCGCTTTCCCTCCAGGGACACTCATTTCATTTCCCGAAACATCACACTATCATTCGCGCATTGATCGATCCTTCCAATATTAGACCTAGCAATCCGTCACTGAATTTACTTTACTCCTCCTTTAAATCTATCTGCTTCGGATCTGAAACTCTTGAGCTATACTCAAGACGGGATCGCACAAACGTTTTATATGCAGTCTCCTTTACAGACGAATCACCTCTTCCCAAAATTCTTCCAATAAACCTAAGTCGACCATCCGCCTTTCCCATTACTGTCCACAAATGCTCGTTTCATTTCATAGATATTTAATTGACGCGACTCTACTAATGCTGTATTCTGCATCACGTTACAGTTTTTTTCTACATTTGGAGCTAGCTGACATTCCTCCCCCCCCCCCCCCTAGAAATCTGTCCAAGCCATCGTGCATCCTACAACAGTGATTCAATGCCGAAACCTTTATTTACACCACTGCATCATCAAAAAACAATCGCAGATTACAACTCTCTCTCTCTCTCCGTAAGATCAATTATACATAGATTTAAAATAATAATAATAATAGACGCGGTGGAGTAGCCGAGCGGTCTAAAGCATCTCGCTGCGGACGCGCGGTTGCTACCCGTGGAGGTTCGAGTCCTCCCTTGGGAATGTGTGTGTGTGTTGTCCTTAGGTTAGTTTACCTACGTTTAAGTAGTTTGTAAGCTACGGACTGATGACCACGCAGTTTGGTCCGATAGATTTACAGACATTTGAACATTTTTGAAAGTAATAGCGTTCTTATGACACTTCCATGGGGCACTCCTGACGATACCCAAGTATCTGATGAAAACTCGGCATTGAGGACATCGTATTGGATTCTATTCGAGCCACTCACATATTTGGGTACCTATTACATATGCTCGCAAGTTCGTTAGCATACTGCAGTGCGGTACCGAGTCGAACACCTTCCGAAAGCCGAGCAATATGCAGTCTGCCTGTCCCCCTTCATCTATAGCTCGCAAGATGTCGGGAGAGAAAAGGGCAAACTGATTTTCCCATGATCGATCCTTCCTAAAGCCGTGCTGGTGTATACACAGAAAATGTTCCGTCTCATGAAAATTTTCTATATTAGAACTGAGAATATCTTGATATGAAACTTCCTGGAAGATAAAAATTGTTGTCGGAACCGGGGTTCGAATCTGAGACCTTTCCCTATGGCGGGCATGCACTCTACCATCTGAGCTATCCCGGCACGCTTCACGGTATCTCCTGACAAATTCACTTCTGCCAGTACCTCGCCTCCTACTTTTAAAACTTTCCGTAAGTAGAAGGTGAAGTACTGGAAGAAGTGAATTTGTGAGTACGGACCGTGAAGCGTGCCGGGATAGCTCAGACGGTAAAGCGCTTGCCCGCGAAAGGCTAAGATTCCAGGTTCGAATCCCGGTACCGGCACACTATTTTAATCTCCCAGGCAGTTTGATGTGTGTCTGTTTGTGTGTTTGCCGTGGCGGAGTGGCCGAGCGCATTGACGCCCTATGTTCCGATACGCGAGGCCGTTCCTCCCTTGGGCCTGGATGTTTGTGCTGTGTTTAGTATAAGTTAGTTTATAAGTAGTTTGGAAGTTTAGGCCTGATGACCCCGTAGCTACGTCCTGTAAGCTTAACAAACATTTGGACAATTTGTTTCTTTGTTTGCAGTTCATACAAATCTATAGTTTAACTACGTTTTTTATGAAAATTTGCGACCATGGTGGAGTGACCGAAAGCTGTAAGGCGCCTTTCTGAGGTGCGCCCGTTTAATTGCCGTCAGACGTTCGAGCCCTTCCTCGGGAATAGGGGTGTGTGTGTTGCCCTTAGCATAACTACTTAGTTTGTAAGCCCAGGGACGGATAAACTCAGTGGTTAAGTCCCTTATATTTACAAATATCTATTTTTTATTTTTTATTTATTTATTTTATTTATTTATTTATTTATTTATTTATTTATTTTTATTTATTTATTTATTTATTTATTTATTTTTATTTATTTATTTATTTTATTTATTTCTTTTTTTTTTTTAGTGTTGACCATCAAAACAAGAAGTAGATCATTGTCTACATAAAATTTCGAATGACGCAGAGTACTTTTCTTAAAGACTTCGTCTCATACGTACTGTTTTATTGATATCTTGAAGCTACAATGTACTCTTGTCCATCAAAACAAGATGATACCTCAGACATTTAGACTATTTTAATAATTGGTAGAAAGTTCGCTCATGTGTGAATGTTTTCATGGAGAAGGTTTTTATAAAGCGCAAGTGGGTTTGTATTGCATGGACAAGGGTACCAGCAATTAACTTTGACAGTGTGTTACTTATGACTACGGTAGTTGACAGATAGCTGTATGTGAATTTTCATAGGCAGAAGGAGGAGTAGATGAAATGTAGAGGGGGCGTGAACAGATAGGATGATATGGATGGCTGGGGGAGTTCGGTGGAAGAGATGGGCAGAGAGATGGCAAAGGAAGAGGTGGACTGGAAGAGAGGGAGAGAGATGACTGAAGGGGAGATGGACTGCGGGAGAGAGGAAGTACCGAGAGGAAGTACCGAGACTTTACCTAGTTGAGTTAGAAAAACTGTCAACGACGAAAGTCATCATCCAGGTGTATGCCCGCTTATGAGTGCTATCTGCTGGAACTCTTCCTGCACGAGCCATGGCAGACCAGTGAATCCGAGCGACAAAGGAAAAAAATATTTGCATATAAAGCAGAATGTCCCTGTGTTTGTGTGTACAAATTGAATACAAATTTACAGTTTTGTTCCAATCTTTATGATATTTCGCACACGTAAGGTTCAAATAGGTCGCCGTAAGTATAAGGATCACATACAACACATTGTTCACGAGATATCACTCAATAAACAATAAGATGAGCAAAAAACTGATGCATCAAACGAAGATGTTGCACAATTCGTCCTATACCACTGTACCGATTTCAACCAAATTTGGTATAAATATTCTTTACCGTGAGGTAACTGCTGTTGCGATAAGAACCACATACGACGTATGGTTCAGGAGATATAACGTCATTAACAATAGTAGTTGCAAAAAATTGCTACATAATGCGTCGAGAATTTATTGACACACTGTACTGTTCTGTTCTGTACTAAGTGACTCGCATCCAACTTTAAACATATTTTCGGACCTTTTTTGAACTTTACATCGCTGACAACCACATAAAAAAAAACTAAAAGGAAAACATTTCTCTCTTACTACTTTTTCATGGAGCAAATCTATGACATTCGGTATTACGTTCCAGTTTATAATTTCTACACTACAAGTTGTAGTCGCTGGAAATTTTACAAATAGTATACAAACATACAGTTGAAAGTAATTTCGAAACTGTATCACACAACGACATGTAGCTCATAAAATATAAAGACATGAAGAGTAACGTCCATGGTAAACCGCCCCAGCACGTATTAGGTTTTAATCTACAACCCTGGCCATTAAAATTGCTACACCACGAAGATGTAGAGCTACATACGCGAAATTTAACCGACAGGAAGAAGATGCTGAGATTTGCAAATGATTAGCTTTTCAGAGCATTCATACAAGGTTGGCGCCGGTGCTGACATGAGGAAAGTTTCCAACCGATTTCTCATACAAAAACAGCAGTTGACCGGCGAGACCTGATGAAACGTTGTTGTGATGCCTCGTGTAAGGAGGAGAAATGCCTACCATCACGTATCCGACTTTGATAAAGGTCGGAATGTAGCCTGTTACGATTTCGGTTTATCATATCGCGACATTACTGCTCGCGTTGGTCGTGATCCAATAACTGTTAGTAGAATATGGAATCCATCGCTTTAGGTGGGCTATACGGAACGCCGTGATGGATCCCAACGGCTTCCTATCACTAGCAGTCGAGATGACAGGCATCTTATGCGCATGGCTGGAAAGGATCGTGCAACCACGTCGCGATCCCTGAATCAACAGAGGTGGACGTTTGCAAGACAACAACTATCTACACGAAAAGTTCGAGGACGTTTGTAGTAGCAGGGACTATCAGCTCAGAGACCATGGCTGCGGTTACCCTTGACGCTGCATCACAAACATCACAGACAGGTCCTGTCCACAGACAGGCGCCTACGTTGGTGTCTGTCTGTCTTTCTATCTTTCTGTCTGTCTGTGTTGTCCTTAGCGGAAGTTAGTTTAAGCAGTTTGTAAGTCCAGGGACCGATGACCCTAGCTGTCCGGTCCCTTAGGTTTACAAACACTTCATCTCATTATTTAGATATACGTACGTTCCGTTTTCCCTCGCTCATAATATTGTAGAGCAGATCAAGGATTTTAACAAGGACATATTTACTCACGGCGTACGCAGCTCATTACCGGTCATGGATATATTCGAGCCATACAGCTCCACTACAATAATGTTCACGAGGTGTAAGGCAAAAGAATGTTACTCACCTACGGATGAATATTTACTTACATGTGTTCGTATTACCCAACTTGTCGCAGTATGTATTCATTTATTCAATAAGATTAGGGGTTGACAGTTACAAAAATTCAAATATTTGTAAAAAAGTGGACGTTAACTTCATTGGTTATTAGTCCCTAAGCTTACTGAATACTTGAACTAAGTTGAACTAACCTAAGGACAATACACACACGCACCCATGCCCGAAGGAGGACTTGAAGCCGGCCGCGGTGGCCGAGGGGAATGAGGCGCTCCAGTCACGGTCTGCACGGCCACTACGGTCGGGGGTTCGAATCCCCCCTCGGACATGGATATTTGTGCCGTCCTTAGGATTAGCTAGTTCATAAGTAGTTTGTAAGCTTAGGGACTGATGACCCAGAAGTTCTACAAACATTTGAACATTTGAATTTTGAGGACTTGAACCTCTGACGGCGGGCGACCGCACGCTCCGCAGCTAGGAGCCTTAGAACGCTCGGCTACTCAACCGCGGCTGACAGACAGGTATTTACTGATTTCACCAACAGTCTAGAATATCACCGATTGGTGATTGCCTGACGTTGTCAGATGCAGGGGCTATCTCAATATGTGAATTTCATGCACTCCTTTTTTTCAAGAAGATGTATTTGCTTAGATCGCTTTGACTAGAATATATTGACAAGCAATCTAGGCAAATAAATCTTCTCGAAAAGAAGCATTGCATGAAGTTCGTATTACTGTTGGTGAAGAGCCTCTTATCTCGTATTGTGAATTAAGTATTATTATGTAGACGATGATATGGGGTCACGAAAGCCCGTAAGGGGAAGCACGCACTTCGCCTTCAACGAGGGAGAAAACACCGTTTGCCACTCAAGCGTCGCACATTTTCTTAGAAAACGCTACGTGATCTCTATAAATATGAAGGGTCAAAGCATCTACCATAGGAAAGGAAGTGGCCGTAAACCAAGAAACAGAGCAGCCATAAAGAAACAACTTGTGTGTTATCTCAGCATAAATTCCTCCCAACATGATCCCGCTGTTGTTTGTTAGGTTCCGTGCATATGTTCGAAAACGTCGAATGCGAAAACGTGATTCTTCAGAGGCCAATACCTCGGATTCTACTGATCACAGAGAAGGGGTAAAGATTTTGGATAGCTCTTAGTCTAATGATGATTTGAATAACTGTGAGAAAAATGAGGAATTTTAGCTATTATACAACACAGGGTAGAAATCTAAATATTAAACATTTTCAGCAGCCCAGTAAGATTGACTAAATCAACAGGTTTTTCTACATTACTTGTGATTAGTGGTGGGCTTCATAGGTTAATAAAGGCGCTATTTGTTAAAGGGGCGCTTAGGAAGACACACCGAAAATCTTTGATTTCTGGATTTCTGGATTTCAGATTCTGTTAAATGAAGACCGTCGAAAGTTTCGCAATTTGTTATTAAGGCAGTGTTCACTACCTGATTCTTAATTTTTATTCGTTACTGAGATCCAGATGTTCACAGTTAGCGTACGTATGCACAAAATGAGAAAAATACGTTATTCTGCTGTTTTGTAGCTTGCACCGTAAATATCTAAACGTCATAGCAAATGACGAAAATGTTAACGGTATATGCTTACACATTTATCTTGTGATTCCATTTTTCCGTTTTCGAAGATGTGCTAGTTGTAGATGTAGTTCAACCACCATGAAATTTATCGTCTAAATTTAAGAAACACAATGGGCAAGAAATTTATTTTATACAATTACTATTTGATATTTGATCATTGTAATTGATTCAAGTATTGGTTCTTCGTAAATCAGTGAATTACAGTAAAAGAAACAGTTTTTAATCTTCTTTCACAAAATTTATTGGTGCTGTACGAACTAGGGTTTTGGTTATAAGCCAATTTTCGAGTACTTAACTGATTACTGATCCCAAAGATAATAACCAACCAAAGGTAAACATGTCATAAACTCAGACTATCGATTCTTAACTTAAACTTGCAGATTATCTTTATGACTATTTTGACAAAGTTACAATGGATTACCAAATACAACAGCACAGCATTTACAACAACATGGATAAATAGAGATTGGAATGAAATTATGCCTACGAGTAGAATTTGAAGTCATATCACCATAACCCAAAATGCAAAGGGGGGGGGAATAATTGAATTGAGTTTGCTCATTCAATAGTAGCTGTGGAGTAAGTTTTGCACCCTTTGTTTGTGCATGTAGTATTTATACATCTATAATGTATTTGTGGTTTTCATTTAAACAGTGTTCTACAAAAGAAAGAAACTAGAGTATTTAATCTCTAGCTTCTGTGGTGTTATTTGAGTCTAGTTGAGATTGACCGCACAGTCTGCCCAATAGAACACGAATGATACTCTTTTCATATGATCCTATACTCTCCACTTTTCTTGAAGGCTGGATTCAAAGATGCCCATGGGACACTGTAAAACACAGTGAAGCCCTTTGCTATTAGGACGTTGCTTATCCTTTCCGAAGTTTTACTTTTATAAAGTAGACTACACCATTTTTTTCCAGTCTCTCTGTGTTGCCTGCTTCCTAAGGGTTTTATTTATTTATTTATTTATTTTGAGATTTATTCAATGATGTTGAAATTCATTACTTGAGGCTATTATTTTAATTGTATTGAGTTCCTGGTCATAGTTTTCTTGAGACATGGGGATAGAGAGGAGGACGGTGGTTCATATAGTGTAATGCTGAACGTTTGCGAGAAAGCTGGAACGAATGTATCTGTGAAGAAATCCTTTTGGTAAATTTTCAATTTGCGCTTGCTATTTTCTATCTGTACCCGGATGATAAGGAAATTAATGGTGGACTCATAACTCCATACTAACTTTTATAATAATATGCCACTGATTCATAGTAGCATATGAAATTCTAAGGAGATAAAAAAATTATATTAAAAACTAGCTTAAAACCGGCATGTTCTGATATTTATTACTTTTATACTCTCGTATTTCATATCCCTTCCCCTCTTCCCACCTCATCTATCTCTTCCTCTCCCATATCGCTGTAAGATGTATGAGAAACGAGACATTACCAGGAAAATTGAAATATATATTTCAATTTTCCTGGTAATGTCAAAGTTTGTTGCATGGTATGGTTTCTCATACGTCTTACAGTGCCCTCCGCGGTGGAGAGACTGAGCGTTCTGAGGCTCCTTACTGGGGGGCACGCGGTTGCTCGCCGTCGGAGGTTCGAGTCCTGTCTGACGCATGGATGTGTGTGTTTGTTCTTAGGTTAGTTTAACTTAGTTTGAGTAGTTTGTAAGTCTAGGGACAGATAACCAGATTAGTTAATCCCATAGATTTACAAAGAATTGCATATTTAGTAATTGGTAAAACGGGGTCAAAGTCTACCATGAATCACATGAAACATTTATTGGACAGTGATATTCCTCTTGTGTTGGATGTCAAGTGTATAAACGTACTTTAAAATCGGAACAAAACTGTAGGTGTGTGTCGAAGTCTGCAAGTAAAGTCTCCACCGTACACCATATGAAATTGACTTTCCTCCCATTTTGAAGATCAAAAGTGCAAAATTTCCAAATAATCGGAATAAAACTAGATTTGTGTCGAAGTCTATAAGTAAAGTATCCTCCACCAGGCTCCATTGTAAACTATATGTAGACAGTGATCGTCCTTTTCTTCTGAATCTGCGGAAACTTTCATCTAGATCGGTAGAAAACTGTAGATTTTGTCGAAATGCGGACCGTATATGTAAAGTACACTTCGCCATGCAACATACGAAAATTTATGGTGACTGTAACCGTCGACTTGGTTTAAATGTCAAGTGTGCTAAAATTCATCAAAATCGAAACAATACTGTAGATCTGCATGCAGTAGGATAACACTAACACAGTTCAAACATACTTTCAGTTTTTCTCAAGTTTTCCAATCTTTCGGTGGATTCAACTAAAATTATATCACATAAAAACATGTCGTGACAATTAAGAACCCATCAAACGAAGACAAGCTAAATCGGTAGAGCCATTCTCAGGTTATGGCGTGACGAGGGGAAGTAGCCATTCATTTTTATATATAAAGATTGAAAGATTGAGAGCACAACGATATCTCATTTCGTTCTCGAGATATTGCTTTCATATTCGGAGGACTAACCCGCAACGTGCGCTCACTTCTATTCCAGCGTGCTTTGAGTCCGTTGCGACGTACTTCTCTTTTGCCTTTTTTCCGTTTGTGAGGGTTCCGCGTGGTTCATTAAAAGCTGAATGAATATCCTTCATGCCTCCACCCTGTTACTCCCCAGGGAGGAAATATGTGTAGCCCAACTGTCTCCGAATAGTGTTACGCCTATGAAAATGCACAAAATCGAATCGTGTAACTGAGGTGGAACATAGGTACGAGCCCATAATTCACTTACTGTAATTGGGAAAACGCCTAAAAATAACATGTAGGGTGGCCGGCACACTGCCCCATGTCGTTAATCCGCCGGGCGCATTCGAACCGTGATAGGCAGACCTCGTCCCGAAAAGCAACTCTTTCATCCTTTAGTGCATGTCTTTTCATTTAAAGCTGTTAGAACTACCACGATTAATGTATAGTGCATATAAACTGAGATTTAAAAAATCCTTAAAATTTTTATGCACTACTAGCAACAAAAAATTCATAGCTGGTGAGCAATATAGTGCTTCCGAGAAGTACCCGATGCAGTAAATGTCACTACTCTGCCGCTCTTCTTTGCAGATAGTAACTCATAATGCAAGGGTAGTGTATGTGATTGACTAATTTTACATGACAAAGGAGGAATACTAAAGTAAACAAAACGCACATGTTAGGAGTACCTCAATGCAGCTAACTGTCGAAGTGATTCAGTGGCAATTTGAGAGATAATGGAAAAGTAAGCTGATCAGCTACACTATGCCCGCCTTACCAGCCGGGGCTCCATTACGTAATACGTAAAATTTGCAGAATATCTCACAGTTATCTTGTGTATTTCATTCATAACTTATCACTCCATTTTACAAAAACTATTTCGTGTAAAGAATTCGACTATGGATACTGTGCAGTCTCATACTTTCTCTCGATAAATAAGACAGTTTAATATTTTTATTTTATTATATTATTTGGCCTATTCGCATTGCTGTTCTCATTATTATTACATTATTTTTCAATTCGTCAAATCAAGTACATAAATGTGTCGAAACGAACAAATAAATTGTCAAATATTTACTGATCTTCAGAAATTGTTATATATAAGCAGCACAACAGAGATGGGTCGTTCACGAACGAACTGTTTCAAAGGAATGGTTCACAAAAATGAACTGAAGCACCGAGGAACTGTATACGAGGAACGGCAGTTAGGTGCTCCTAATCGGTCCTATTCGGCACTCCCGGTCCGTTTACTTTACGTTAGTTTAAACAGTTTGTAAGCCCAGGGATTGACAAGCAACGTAATGCAGTTACTTTGATTTACATACATGTGAACATTTTTGTATGCGTGTTTGAGAGAGAGGAGGTACGCGAAAAAGACAACTCCATGTCCAGGCAGGAGAAGGACCTTCGTTTATTATAGGCGTGATTCGATCGAGAACAGTGTTAAGATTTTCTCAGCGAACGGTCAGATGTCGGGACTTAAATTAGTAGAGAATCTATTAACGTCAGTGCACCTTATACGTGTTTATGTTTTTACACAATAACATTTTAGAAATGGTGTTCAGGGAAACTTTAAACTGTTGACAATCACATGTTGAGTGCTCGCGAAATATACAGAGTTTTTGTGTTTCCTAAAGTTACTATTTCTTATTTCTGGGGAATTTCTTATCGCAAACAAGGAAACAGTTTAAACATTTTCTTTTCAATTTATGATTGATATTTCATCTGATTACTTCCAATAAGAAACCAAATTGACTGAATAAACCTTATTCAAATAAATTACTGACTCTGCGTACATCATTTGCAAACATTGTAATAAAACATCTTATTATTAATAGACCAGTTATTTTATGTAATATTTCTTACTAGTTTCGCAAACTTCAGCTTATTCACACGATGTTTTTAACTACAGAACCACAGGTAAAAGATTATACCTGCATGTATGGTTCGACCCTATGATAACACCGAGCCAGACTTATCAATCAGAACCGAACATAGCTGAATACGTAAGTTCTCTCAAGGTATAACCACACTAATTTTATCTGTGATCAATACGGTGAAGGAAACTGCGTAAAGTCGCAGCCGACATCGCTTATCAGGTGATTAAATAGATAAATTATTCCAGATTTGCACAACGCAATTAGAGGTCATTAAGTTCTTGTTTCACTTTCGTTTGTACCTTTCCCTTTCCTCTCTGACAACTGTGAGCCAGGAATGAACTTTTAGCACTCTCCATATCAGTTCTAATTTCGCTGAATCGAGCGGCATGTGTAGGAGTAAGTATATGATGCCCTGCTATTCTAGGAACGCGTACGCCGCTGCGCAAACTGGCGTTAATTCAGTTAAGCAAAGAGACGTGTGCAGCGTCACTAACATGCTAGCTACACAAATGCTACGTTGACACGTTGAAACAGTGAAATTACTTTCGACTGAGGCATCATTCACTACTGATGCTCTACAGACTTTTAACGAATGAATGACGGGTAACATCGTATTGACACAAGAATTTCATTAAATGTAGTCCACCTTGCAGGAGTTACCTCGCAGCGACAAATTTGCGTACGTGTTGACAGTACACTAAAGACAAATTCTACCTGGTATTTCATGGAAATGATGTAGCGTCCCGGCAACTCTGGTGACATTCTAAGCAGCTTAATGGCTTAATGGCTGTATGACGTTAATTGAAATTTATATCCAAGAAGTAGTTACACAGTTACCGCTATTCACAATGGCAGCTCTCTGTTTTAAACTCACGCTTTTGGGAAGCTAGTAGCGATGGTGCCTGCTGTTGTCTGGGTATCTATTTATCTATTTATTAAACTCTTATGTGAAAAAAAATGATCAAATGTCTGTAGAGTTTATGGGACTAAACTACGGGGTCATCAGTCCCTAAACCTACAACCCACTTATGAACTAGCTTATACTAAAGACGGCACAAACATCCATACCCGAGGACAGACTGCATTTTAAAAGAATCGATCGCAATTTGTCTTTCTGACAACATTATAAACAGAGACAAGGGTTTTCCTGTGACTCCCATGAACTACAGACATTGCCGAGGTGGGGTGGCTTGCGTGCCTCAACGATACAGATAGCCGTACCGTAGGTGCAACCACAGCGGAGGGGTATCTGTGGAGAGGCCAGACAAACGTGTGGTTCCTGAAGAGGGGCAGCAGCCTTTTCAGTAGTTACAGGGGCAACAGTCTGGATGATTGACTGAGCTGGCCTTGTAACATCAGCTAATGTGCCTTTGCCACACAGCTACTGCGAACGGCTGAGAGCAAGGGGAAACTACAGCCGTTACCTTTCCCGAGGACATGCAGCTCTACTGTATGAACATATGATGATGGCATCCTCTCGGGTAAAATATTCCGGAGGTAAAATTGTCCCCCATTCGGATCTCCGGGCGGGGACTACTCAGGAGGATGTAATCATCAGGATAGACAATACTATCATTCTACGGGTCGGAGCGTGGAATGTTAGATCCCTTAATCGAGTAGGAAAATTAGAAAATTTAAAAAGGGAAATGCATAGGTTGAAGTTAGATATAGTGGGGATTAGTGAAGTTCGGTGGCAGGATGAACAGGATTTCTGGTCAGGTGAGTACAGGATTATAAATACAAAATCAGTTGGGGGTATCACAGGAGTAGGATTGATAATGAATAAGAAAATAGGAATGCGGGTAAACTACTATGACCAGCACAGTGATCGTATTATCATTGTCAAGATAGATACGAAGCCAACACCGACAACAGTAGTACAGGTTTATATGCCAACTAGCTCTGCCGATGATGAGGAAATCGAAGAAATATATGAGGAGCTAAAGGAAATTATTCAGACAATTATGGGAGAGGAAAACTGAATTGTTATGGGATACTGGAATTCGGTAGTAGGAAAAGGAAGGGAAGGGAAGATAGTAGGTGAATATGGTCTGGGCAAAAGGAATGAAAGAGGAAGCCGCCTGGTAGAATTTTGCACAGAACATAATTTAGTTATAACAAACACCTGGTTCAAGAATCACAAAAGAAGGTTGTATACGTGGAAGAGACCAGGAGACACCGGACAGTATCAGATAGATTTTATAATGGTAAGACATAGATTCCGGAACCAGGTTTTAAACTGTAAAACATACCCAGGGGCAGATATAGACTCTGACCATAACTTGTTGGTTATGAACTGTAGGCTGAAACTGAAAAAAATTTAAAAAGGTAGGAAAATAAGGAGATGGGACCTGGATAAATTGAAGGAACCTGAGGTTCTTAAGAATTTCAGAGGGAGCTTTAGGCAACAATTGACAGAAACAGGGGAAAATGAAACAGTAGAAGAGAAATGGGTAAAATTGCGAGATGAAATAGTGAAGGTAGCAGAGTAAAAAATAGGTAGGAAGGCAAGACCTACAAAAAATCCTTGGATATCACAGGAGATACTAAATTTAATTGATGAAAGGAGAAAATATAAAAATGCAGTAAATGAAACAGGCAAAATGGAGTACAGACGACTAAGAAATGAAATTGACAGGAAGTGCAAAATGGCTAAGCAGGAGTGGCTTGAAGGCAAATACAAGGATGTAGAAGAATGTATAAATAGTGGAAAAATAGATACAGCCTACAGGAAAATAAAAGAAACATTTGGAGATAAGAAAAACAGATCTATGAATATCAAGGACACTGATGGAAAACCAGTTCTCAGCAAAGAAGGGAAAGCTGAAAGGTGGAAAGAGTATATAGAGTGGCTCTACAAAGGAAATGAACTCCGAGACAATATTGTAGGAATGGAGGAGGACGTAGATGAAGATGAAATAGGAGATACTGTATTGAGTGAAGAATTTGACAGAGTCCTGAAAGACCTAAGTCGAAACAAGGCCCCTGGAGTAAATGATATTCCCTCAGAGCTACTGAAGTCTCTGGGAGAACCAGCCATGACGAACCTGTTCCACCTGGTGCGTAAGATGTATGTGACTTTAAGAAAAATGTTATAATCCCCATTCCAAAGAAAGCAGGTGCAGACAGGTGTGAAAACTACAGAACCATCAGTCTAATAAGTCACGGTTGCAAAATATTAACACGAATTATATACAGAAGGATGGAAAAGCTGGTGGAAACCGACCTCGGGGAAGATCAGTTTGGGTTCAGGAGAAATGTAGGAACACGGGAGGCAATACTCACTTTACGGCTTATCCTAGAAGATAGATTAAGAAAAGGCAAACCTACATTTCTAGCTTTTGTAGATTTGGAGAAGGCTTTTGACAATGTTGATTGGAATAAACTCTTTCAAGTTCTGAAGCAAGCAGGAGTAAAATATAGGGAACGTAAGGTTATTTATAACTTGTACAAAAACCAGACAGCGGTTATCAGAGGTGAAGGGCATGAAAGGGATGCAGTGGTTGGAAAGGGAGTAAGACAGGTTTGTAGTGTTTCTCCATTGTTATTCAATTTGTACATTGAGCAAGCTATAAAGGGAAGCAAGGAGAAATTTGGAGAAGGGATTAAAGTTCAGGGTAAAGCATGAAAAACATTGCGTTTTGCCGACGACATTGTAATAATCTCAGAGACAGCAAAAGACCTGGAAGAGCAGTTGAAGGGAATGGACATTGTGCTGAAAGGTGCATATAAGATGAACATTTACAAGTACAAAACTAGGGTAATGGAGTGCAGTGTAAGGACATCAGGTGATGCTGAAGGAATTAGATTGGGACACGAAGCAATAAAGAAGGTAGATGCGTTTTGTTATTTGGGCAGTAAAATAACAAATGATTGTCGCAGTACAGAGGATATAAAATGCAGAATGGCAATGGGTAGAAAAGCGTTCTTGAAAAATAGAAATTTGTTAACATCGATTATTGATTTAAGCCTAAAGAAGTCTTTTCTGAAGGCATATGTATGGAATGTGGCGCTGAAACGTAGAAGGCAGAACTGTCAATTTTTACTCACGCGCCCTCGGCCTTCCGCGGCGTATATAGGGACCGCCGCTCGCGGCTTGTCCTTCCTCTCCAAACGCCCATCCTATGTCACTGTCAATAACCAAAATTTCCGTTTGTTCTACCCCTCTGCCGGGGTGCCCCAGGGCTTCGTCCTTTCGCCGCTCCTCTATCTGTTATATGCCCCGACCTCAGCCTCCTGTCCATCTTCTTCAGTATGCTGATAACACCGCCTTCCTTGCCCTTGCCCCGTCCCTCGCTCGCTCCCAACATCTCCTTCAGTCCCATCTCTCCGAATTTTCCTCCTGGTGTAACCAGTGGCTCCTTACTCTAAACCCTACAAAATCCCAGGCAATCATCATAGGTCGCACCACCCCTTCCTTTCGCCACCGAGACCTGTACCTCACCCTCCATGGTCGCCCCATCCCGCAAACGAAGGCCCTCCGCTACCTCGAATTAACCCTAGACAGATACCTTTCCTGGAACCCTCACCTCAAAACCGTCCGACAAAAAGCCCTCTCCCGCCTTAACCTCTTAAAATGCCTCTCCGGCCGGACATGGGGACTAAATCCTTCCACCATCCTGTATACCTACCGTTCCCTCATGCGTCCCGTCCTTTGCTGCTTCCACCCCGCCTGGATATCCTCTCCCCCCTCCTATTATGAATCCCTCAAAATCCTCGAACGCCACGCCCTGCGCCACGCGGATTCTCTACGACCTCATCGCATTCCCACACCTGGTCAAATTCCTTCAACACATCCGCCTCAAGTACATCCACCGAAAGATAGTCCCATAACCCACTGGTATCTCCTCTCCTCCTGGATCCCGGGCCCCTGCCACGCCTTTACCGCCACATCCCTCCCTCCCTCCCTTCACCTCCACACCCTCTACGTCCTCTCCGGGGGTGGCTTCCACCACCTACCTCTCCCTGACGACGTTCTCCAAAACCGTCCCGACATCTATCTCTCCTTCCAACTTTGACCCCTCTCTGTGAATTGCCGCCGCGTCCTCCCTCCCCCTCCCATCCCTCTCCCGTCCCCCGCTTGGCTCACCCCCTCCTTTCTCCATCTCCCCGGGAGCTCCGCCCGGTTTCTCCTACTCTCCCTTCCCCCACCTCCTTCCTCTTCCCCTGCGCCTTCTCCATCCTCCCCCCTTCCAATGCAGGGCCAGTAAAGTGCTGTGTTTTTAAGTGTTCAGTGATTCGTGTGTGTGTAGTGTTTCGTCGCCCAGTGTTTTTTAACGTTGCGTACACCAGTGTTCAGTAATTTTTACCTCAATGTCGCCGTCTTGTTATGTCTCGTCGTCTGCAGTGAGTGTTTTCTTTTTTTTTTTTTTTTTTTTTTTTTTTTTTTTAGCCACCGTGGCAATGGCTTGTTTTAACAACCATATACGTTCTGTCCGCTGTCATATTGTCTTTTAACTTTCCCCCAAATTTTCATCTTGAAATTGTAAAAGCGCCTTTTTATCACCTTTAATTTTATATTCTGTTTTGTCCATTGTTTACCATTCGCTCGGCTGCAGAGCAGCATCATTGGCTGCTGCCAGTCTGCCTGTATTAGGGCATTAAAAATTCAATAAAGGAAAAAAAAGCTGCTTGTACTCAGTCTCGGCGAGTCGGTGTACCAGCACTGTCACCTGAGAATGGCGGCCAGATGGACCGCCGAAATATTGTGTCCAGATGACGTAATGATCCGGCAGTAAACCCGAGAAGAATATTGTGAAGAAATATTATTATTATTTTTTTAATGGATACCCCATATTACATCTTAAACAATCGAGAGGATGAAAAATCACAAAAAGAATGCCGTCAGTTGCATTGCGATGCGTCAATTACATCCGGAGAAACTGCGAAGCGAAGTTGATGTTTGAAATACATGAGGCGCGCTGCTAGCGCGTGTCCGAGGCTCAACCATATGTCTCGCTTGAGCCTCGGACACGAGCTAGCTGCGCGCCTCATGTATTTCAAACGTCACCTTCGCATCGCAGTTTCACAGGATGTAATTGACGCATCGCAATGCAACCGACGCCATTCCCTTTGTGATTTTTCAATCTATCGATTGCTTAAGAAATAATGTGGGATATCCATTAAAAAACCGCAAGTTTGTGTTGAAAATAATATTTCTTCGCATTTTACAGTATCTCATAGTACATACCCTGCCGTTCGTTCATAACCGTGAAAGTAGTTTTTCCATATCTCTTTTAGTTTCAGAGATATCTGGGGTGAAACAGTTTAGTGGGACACTCTCTATGTATGTTCTTTGGAACATTATCAATCCTGTGTGGTTTTAAATTGTGGTTCGGTTTTATTGATAACGTTACCAGTTTACTTTTCAAATGTCATCTACGGGGTCATCAGTCCCTATACTTACAAACTACTTATGAACTAACTAATTCTAAGGACGGCAGAAATATCCATGCTCGAGGGGGAATTCGAACCCCCGACCGTCGTCGCCCTGCTGACGTCACTGAAGCGCCTCAGTCCCCTCGGCCTCCGCGGCCGGCAGTTTACTTTTTAACGCTTGGTTGTTATATCCCAGTTAGTGGCCAAAATTGGTCGATAAAGTCTACAAATTTATCTGTTAATTGTAACCACATCAGAAATGAATTGTTGTTGATAGTTCATGTGGGCATTCTATAATTACGTTGCTGGAGTTTGTGTGGCCATTCTGTATTTTCATTGCTTACTTTGCGCTGATAAGCCCATTTTCCTTGTGTCATCTTCTGTTACCCAAGGTCTAAGTGGCGAGGGACTAACCGTAACCCCGACCAGGCGTGTGGAGTGTACTTGAACTATTGCCAGCATAAAACATTGTACAGACTGTGATGATCTTGTTACACGTTAAATTGTTCTTATCAGTGTTATTATGTTTTAGAATAATTAAAAAATATAGTTCAAATGTTTGTTAAGCTTAAGGGACTTAACTGCGGGGTCATCAGTCCCTAAACATACAAACTACTTATGAACTACCTTACACTAAAGACGACACAAACATCCATGCCCCAGGGGGCGTTTGAACCCCCGACCATAGCGGCCGTGCAGACTGTGACTGGCACGCCGCAGACCGCTCGGCCACTGCGGCTGGCCAGAATAACTTTATTACCTCAATATGCTGTCAATATACATTTATTCTACAAGCTTGGGAAATTTAAGTGATGCATCATTTGCTTCAAACACGTGCTTCAGGTTCCACATGTCAGTTTTAAAAAAACTGTACCCTTCGAGAAAGTGCGTCTTAACTAGGCATTTTACTAAAATGGTGTTTAATGAGTGGGAGCAATTTTCAAGTAAGATTTACCTTTGTATTACCCTTTGTCTAGGTGTTTAAATAAAAATTTACCTAGTTTCTATTTGGTTATTCTAAATATAAAGGTTCATTTTCAGACAAGATTGATTCGATTCCTTTCATGGCCACATCTTCCTAGATTAGAGTAATCTTACCAATCTACCTGTAATAAGAGCACAATTATGAAAGCGGTTCGATGAATCCTCTGCTGTGGACTTAAATGTGATTTGCACGGTAAACATACGGATGAAGAAATGTCAGGAGGAATACATTTATGGATCGACCACGGCCACTGTGGAATGGCCGTGCGCTCTAAGGCGCCTTGCTGCGTAACTGGTTCCTGCTCCCCGTCGGAGGTTCGAGTCTTCCTTCGGGCATATGTGCTTGTTTTGTCCGTATCGTAACTTATTTTAATTAGTTTGTAAGCCTGGGGACTGGTGAGTATAGTACTTTGCTCAATAGATTTACAAACATATTAAGGTGATACGGAATCGGATTTTGGGTTAAAAATGGATTTTCTCCTTATTCCCTTATTATATTCCGCCAAGTCTTCTCTTTAAAATGACGTATCATACATTTACTAGAGTTATAACTGTTTTGTTTTTATATTCGTCTCAAATGGCTGAACATAAACTGTTTGGCAGTACATTTATGTGACATGAATTCAAATATCCCGCTTTCCAGCGACTCTTTATTCACTATTTGTCAGAAAATGTTTCCCTCTGGTTTCATTAAGTTACTCTTTCGCTTTTTGAGCTGTGACTGTAAACAGTGTGCTATATGAAAGGGAAAAAATAGATGAGAAAATTTTGGATAACAAATAAAGATTGACTTAACTATGATAGACCACATTCAGAATTGATATGGCCTTGTAATCAGGCAAAATACAGGCAATCCTGAAGAAATGAGGAAAGGTATATGGGCTTTGTTTTTCCACATTGCATCCATAGATGAGTATCCAGAACATGGTTTGTGCCCAAAGGGGAAAAGCGCTGGTATGAATGCAATAGGGGACTAAAAACTGGAGAGCCGCGGTGGAGTAGCCGAGTGGTCTAAAGCGTCTCGCTGCGGAGCGCGCGGTTGCTCGCCGTGGAGGTTCGAGTCCTCCCTGGGGCATGGATGTGCGTGTTTGTCCTTAGGTTAGTTTACCTAGGTTTAAGTAGTTTGTTGTAAGCTACAGACTGATGACCACGCAGTTTGGTGCGATAGATTTACAAACATTTGAAAATTTTTGAAAAACTGGAGAGAAATACATACACCACTACAGTCTACCATTAGCCATCATGGAATCTGAGATCTGGCTGACAGAAGTCTTCTGATGTGATGTCTTCACGGAAAAACGCATAACCGCAACTAGTGCTTGAATAGTGTGATGTGGCATCGTCTCCCAAAAACAGTGTTTGTCGGAATTAATGCACTACATTTTGGTGTGTATGATGCTGTGGCAACCTTGAATCTTGCGAATATAACTAAATGCGGGGTCCTTGAAAATTTTAGTTTGCGTGTTGTGTTCTTTCCTACACACTACGTGCTATGTTGACTTTAAATCAGGACATACTAAGGCATGCTGACAGTATAATCAAGACATAAGTGAAAAACGCCAGACAGGTACAGAGGGTTGCAAAAGAAGATTTGAAGATAATTATGAAAGTGAAAGAGGAATTAACTATGTATCAGGCATATTTAATCTTCTTTCAATGTTTCCTGTAAGTTTACTTTTTACTTCTCCCAGCAACATTATGTCAGGTACTGGTGAACCTGATAGTCTGAATTTATTTATTTTTTGACTTAGTCACATGGATAATGAAACAATGATTTTGTAATTTCTTGATTTGCAAAATATTTAGGGTTGCCGTTGTTGTGGTAGTGGTCTTCAGTCCGGAGACTGGTTTGATGCAACTCTCCAGTATACCCTATCCTGAGCAAGCCTCTTCAACTCCACATAAGAACGGCAACCTACATCTGTCTGAATCTGCTTACTGTATCCATCTCTTGGTCTTCCTCTGCGGTTTTTACCCCAAACATTTCCCTCCAATGCTAAATTCACGATTCCTTGATGTCTAAGAATGTCCTACCAATAGATCCCTACTTTTAGTCGAGGTATGCCACAAATTCCTTTTGCTAATCCTGTAAAAAGTATCAATTGAAATATAGATTCAGAAATCATAAGACGATGAAGAGCTTTTAAACCCCAAGATGAATAAATCCTAAGACGGTTTTTCGTCTCGAATATGTCTGAGACATTAATGATAAAGGTGAAACAATGAATTACAATTTGTGATGCGGCCAGGAATCGAACCCGGACCTTCATGCTTACTAGGCAGACGTCTTACCGATTTTTTTTTCTTCCTTCAAACTTTATTTACACAGAAGCACTGAAAATTACACAGAGTATGGACAATACCAGACTAAAAAATTCATAGTGTACTTTTCAAATGAATCAACTCCGCAGTTACCTTAAGCAACCGTGATTTTGAATATCACTTAGTATAAGTATATTGCCGAGGTGCTATTCCGCTGCATGGAGAGCCTTGGGAGTAATGGTAATTATTTATGGAACACAGAAGCTGAATTAAAGTTTGTGATGTGGAGGGAAGTCGTACTTGTACTATATTCCGGCGGTCTAACGGTAAGATGTCTGCCTGGTAGGCATGGAGGTTCGATTCCGGCCGCATCACAAATTTTAATTCATTGCTTCGCCTTTATCATTAATGTCCAGTAAAAAGTAATGGAAAATTTTTACTTTAAAATGAATGTAAAATACCTCTGTAAGAAAATACTTTAACAATAAACTGTTGTTTCAGTATTGTTATAAAAAATCAATTTACATACAGTAAGAATTGTATCTGTCTCCAGTACTTTGTGAGAAAATGTTCCCTGTAGTAGGCAAATTTTAATACTGCGGGGATAGGCGATTCCGTATCCCCTTATTTTTTTTAACATTGATTTTGTGTGTGTTGAAACGTTGGCTGCTCCCTTAAGGCGTGAGCAGTTAGATAAATTTCCATTGCGCATGTACTGTGGCCACTCACTTAGAGCAGCAGTGAGCGGTTTAACTTATTCGCAGATCTCAACTGCCCCAGATTTTGCTTATCTTAATAATAGGCTACTTTCACGTTGACAACGAAATATTCGCTTTAGGGGGTCATTAATTTACTGATCGGAGCATCATTAATTGTCTATATCATTATCAACATAAAGAATTACTCCCCTCATTTTACGTGACTGATTTTTCAAAACGGATTCAACGGCCGTTGCCAACATCAGTACACTACAACGCTTTCGTAAGGAAAAATCGTACACCTTGTTTCAGTGTATTTCACCTTAGTTATGAGGATAAAAATCCCAGCATCGCCATAAATTAGTTACTTTGTATACTATTTAAGTACCAGCGCCTCTATTGGATCTTTGCTATACTATGCTTCAATTCAAGCCTAGCTTACATCAGAAATTACAAATTTCGATATCTTTTCTTCCCCTGATCAGATTTTTGATGAAATGAAGCTTATATGTTTCCCCAGCGTACTTTTAGTTCACCTGTGAAACCCCACGAAAGTCCGTATCGTACTCTTGGAGATTTGCTGTACTCCACCATACTTATAAGCATAGTATACACATAAAACTTCATATTACGATATTTTTCCGCCGGTCGCGGTGGCCGAGGAGACTGAGGCGCTCCAGTCACGGTCTGCACGGCCACTACGGTCGGGGATTCGAATACCCCCTCGGGCATGGATATTTGTGCCGTCCTTAGTATTAGCTAGTTTGTAAGTAGTTTGTAAGTTTAGGGACTGATGACCACGTAGTTAAGTGTTGTTTGTAAATCTATCGGACCAAACTGCGTGGTCATCAGTCCGTAGCTTACAAACTACTTAAACCTAAGTAAACTAACCTACGGACAAACACACACACCCAAGCCCCAGGGAGGACTCGAACCTCCACGGCGAGCAACCACGCGCTCCGCAGCGAGACGCTTTAGACCGCTCGGCTACTCCACCGCGGCTCCGTAGTTAAGTCCCATAGACTTTACAAACATTTGAACATTTTGATATTTTTCCTTCCTCTGTGTGTTGCGAGTCCAGGGGAGTACGCATAACTGCACAACTCGTAGCACCTAATCAAAACTTTTGGGTCGGCCGTCGACCCACTGCGCACAGTCTGGAAACAACAAGCCGCTTCGACACCCGGAACTATAACATTGACCCTGCCAAATTAATTTATGTGTGGGAGATGTGTGGGAGATGTGTGGGAGATGTGTGGGAGATGGACTAGCGTCAGCCCGCGGTTGCCGTTGACACGTCACACATGATTTTGCTTATTTTAATAATAATCAAATGTCCATTGTTTGTAGAATCTATGGGACTTAACTACGGGGCCATCAGTCCCTAAACTTACAAACTACTTATGAACTAGCTACAACTAAGGACGGCATAAATATCCATGCCCGAGGGGGGATTCGAACCTCCGACCGCAGTGGCCGTGCAGACCGTGACTGAAGCGCCTCAGTCCCCTCGGCCACCGCGGCCGGCTACTCCACCATACTTATAAGCATAGTATACACATAAAACTTCATATTACGATATTTTTCCTTCCTCTGTGTGCTGTGAGTCCAGGGGAGTACGCATAGCTGCACAACTCGCATCACCTAATCAAAACTTTTGGGTCAGCCGTCGAGCCGGCCGCGGTGGCCGAGGTGACTGAGGCGCTCCAGTCACGGTCAGCACGGCCACTACGGTCAGGGGTTCGAATCCCCCCTCGGGCATGGATATTTGTGCCGTCCTAGTTCGTAAGTAGTTTATAAGTAGTTTGTAAGTTTAGGGACTGATGGCCCCGTAGTCGAGTCCCATAAGCTTAACAAACATTTGAACACCAGCCGTCGACCCACTGCGCACAGTCTGCAAACAGCAACCCGCTCGGACACCCGGAACTATAACATTGACCCTCCCAAATTAATTTCCCGAATGTTATGTGTGGGAGATGGACTGGCGTCAGCCCGCGGTCGCCGTTGACACGTCACACACTGGCCGACGGACCGCCGTCTGGGTTAATTTGAGTGATCCCGCGCCAAATCCAGACCCCCGGGCGGCCTGATGACCGTTTAAACGAAGCCGGGCCCTCCTGGATAATTACCCCTGCCGCGGGTCAATGTTTGCGGCGCGTCTGTATGTATTTTGGCTGTCAGCGGCGGCAGCAAATCAGCATTAAGTGCCCCGCTAAATCAGCCGCGTGGACACTGCGCATTAGGTCCCCCCCCGACCCCCTCTGCCCCCCCTCCCTCTCCTCCTTCCCCCACTGCAGTGCAGGGGACCACCGCGGACACGGAGTTTCACTTCATACGCCCCAAATTGGCACGTTCTCGAGGCTCTCGCGTGTCACATTTATGGTTAGTAACTCAGGCAGTAACCGGGGGCTTAAAACCAGGTAATTACTCGCGGTGACACTACCTCGCCGGCTAATGCGCTGCTGTATAATAAAGGCGGGGTTTTAAGCGCGCTCCGCGGTGTTCCGAGCACGAATTAACAGGCGGCACACACGTTATTGTATTTTAAACACACACTCTTGTCTGATTTTTTTTTATCCGTTGAGTGCTGCTTCTCATTCATTGAAGTTCTGCAGAGTTCCAAAACTGATTGCTTTTGCTGCTAACTGTGGATCGGACCAGTTACTAGTAATAATTGACGTCGATTGCTTCTCGTTTAGTCTGTACTGGAACTGAATTTGTCCACTGTAGAAGATAAAATCTGGCTCCTTCAATCATAATAGTAAAAGAAAACTGTAAACTGTGGTATTCCTAAAATCGCACTCACACTCCTGCAACTACTGATTGCTTTTGATAGTTACATATCGGACCCGTTAATACTTAACGTACGTATCAATTACCTCTCATGTACCAAAATATAATTTATCAGTTTTTAGCAAACTTGTAAGAGGGGTGTTCAAATGAAAAGATACGAATCGTCACTATGTGTATAACTGAAATATTTATTCAAAAACCATCTTGATGTTGAAGCCCTTTTTCTGGCCTGTGTTTGCTTTATAAATATTTAAGTTACTTGCTTTTGGATAAGGATCTGCCTTGAGCGAAACAATGTTTTTGTTTTGTTTTTGTATGCACATACATGTTTCACTACAGTTGTAGCATCTTCAGTGGTTACTTTTTATTGCTTTATAGTGAACAACAGAAAGTATTTCTAGTTTTTACAGTAATTAAAAGTTCATCCTGTTAATTATAACTATCTACAAGAATTTAATATATGTATATATACTGTAGTTTACGTGTTGGATTGGTTGTTTTTCCTACATCATCCCTGTACGAAAACCAACCAATCCAACACGTTATAAGTCGATTTTATAGGGAATAAAAACGGTGTTGGCCGATTTCTATAGTGTATGTAAAATAAATTTGGACATAAATGACAACTGATGTGTATTCAAAGAGTCTTAAACTGTTTTGAAGTTATATATTTAAATGAGACACAGTTTTGCGACGTAACTCGAATGTATACACATTCTAATCACAAAAGTCTTAAGCACTTTTGAAGTTCGCGCGGAAATTTGCCATCACAATTGCCGCCGAGCAGCTGTTAAATTTACCCGCTGTTCGCATCATCTTCTTACGGAATTTTGGGCTTTAAGATACTAACGCTCCGCCAGGAAAGCTAGTCAGATTATCGGCTTCCAATTTGTTTTATGACGCTCGAAATGGGCAGGGATTTTTAAGCCCTCATGGTCAGGAAACGGATAAGCTCAAACGTATCTGTCGAGCTGCAGCATTTTTGTTTACTAATACAACTATGTCACTTGGTGACCTATACAACGCTGCACGCCCCGTGGATCCTCACAAAGTAAACACGGGGACCATGTCCGCCTCCGTAGATCCGTGCGCCGGGCGCCGTGGCTCAGCGCGCCCGGTCAGAGGGTTGAACGCCTTTCTGCAATAAAAAAGCTGAGCCAAGAACACATCGAACAACAACGAACAAACAGGAACAACGTCCGCAATGATCTGAACTACCAAGAGGAAAAAAAAACTTTCAAGGGAAGCATCAGAAGTGAAAATGAATTTTGATGGATTTCGGATAATACCCTTAGTATGAGGCTACCCGCTTTTTCAGCGACGGGCCTTGGTTTTCTAGAAAATTGAAGTTCACTGTGTGATGTAAGCCGCATGACGTTAGGCATGTTCCAAGGGTGCTGTTTTTCTTGACTTCCGCAAGGCGTTTGATACAGTTCTCCACAGACGTTTAATGAACAAAGTAAGAGCGTATAGTCTATCAGAGCAATTGTGTGAATGCAGCATATCATTCTCAATGGAGAGAAGTCTTCCGCAGTAAGAGTGATGTCAGGTGTGCCACAAGAGTGTCGTGGGTCCGTTGCGGTTCACGATATATATGAATGACCTTGCGGATAAAATCGGAACTTCACTGAGACTTTTTGCAGATAATGCTGTAGTATATAGAGAGGTTGTAACAATGGAAAATTGAACTGAAATCCGGGAGGATCTGTATCGAATTGACCCATGGTGCAGGGAATGGCAATTGAATCTCAATGTAGACAAGTGTAATGTGCTGAGAATACATAGAAAGAAAGATCCTGTAACATTTAGCTACACTAAAGCAGGTCAGCAACTGGAAGCAGTGAATTCCATAAATTATCTGGGAGTAGGCATTAGGAGTGATTTGAAATGGAACGACCATATAAATCAATCGTCGGTAAAGGAACAGCCAGACTTAGAATCATTGGAAGAATCCTAAGGAAATGCAGTGCTAAAACATAGGAAGTGGGTTACAGTTCACTTGTTCGCCCTCAGCTTGAATACTGCTCACCGGTGTAGGATCCGTACCAGGTGGGGTTGATAGAGGAAGTAGAAAAGATCCAACGGAGAGCAGCGCGCTTCGTTACAGGATCATTTGGCAATCGAGAAAGCTTTACGGAGATCGATAAAGTCCAGTGGAAGACTCTGTAGGAGAGACGCTCTGTCGCTCGGTACGGGCTTTTGTCGAAGTTTCGAGAACATAACTTTACCGAGGAGTCTAGCAGTATATTGCTCCCTGCTGCTCATATCTCTCGAAGAGATCATGAGGATAAAATCAGAGAGATTACAGCCCACACAAAGGCATATCGACAAGGTTTCTTTCCGCGAACAGTAAGTGACTGAAATAGGAGGGAGAACCAATAGTGGTACTCAAGGTACCTTCCGTCACACACCATCAGTTGGCTTCCGGAATTTGGATGTAGATGTTAGCGTTGCGGAGTGGTTAAGGTCTCCAGTTACCGCACTGGATGTACGGTGTTTGGGTTCTCTCTGTGGTATTGTTTTTTTTTTAACAGAATAGTCCCTTCAGTTTTTCATTTTATTTTACAGAATATCAAGAAACAATGTATATTTTGTGAAATCAGTAAAAAATATTCAATTCTGCTGTATTATTTCAATTTTCACGCCATTATTACAAAATCGCCTGTATCTCTTGCTATGCCACAATGTAGAATGATATTCGTTGTAAAACAACACTCATTAATATTATATCAATTCAGGGCACCTGTATTTTCGAAGATGGTCAAACACGCATGGTTCACATCAAAGTTAAAGGATGAAAGCGAACTCTTTTTTAATGAAAATGAACTTTTTCAGGTATCGTTCTTAAAAACTCCGTGCGCCTACAAAACAGTAGCTTTTATGAAATGTTCTTGGTGGTATAAATGACTGTGTTTTGGTTAAAGGAAGAAAAAACCGAAAACTCGGAAAAGACCCCAACACGGTACCTTCAGCGCGGTAGCTTAACCTTAACCGCTCGCTCCGCCAAACTCAGTTACTTGAACATGCCTAACGTTACGCGACTTAAATCGCACAGAGAATATCAACATCAATTTTCTCGAAAACCAGCATCAGTGGTGAAAAAAGCGGATACCCTCATACCAAGGGTATTATCAGATATCCATCAAAATTCCTTGTATTCACTTGTGATGGTCCCCTTGTTAGAGTATTTTCTGATGATCTACGGGGCGTGCAGCGTTGTATTGGCCACCAAGTGACATAATTATATTACTAAACTGATACATTGTTATACGACATATAGGTTTGAGCTTAGACCGTTCCTGCCAGAGGGGTCTTAAAAATCCCTGCCCATTTCCGGCGTCATAAAACAAATTGGACGCCAATATTCGACTTGCGCTTTGACCAAGAGTTAGTATCAGAACTCCCACAACCCCGTAAGAGGCCGAATCCGAACAGTGGGTAAACCGAAGAGTTTCTCAGAGGTCATTGTGGTGGCAAACTTCCGCGCGAACTTCAAATGTGCTGAAGACTCTTTTGATTAGAATATGGGTACATTCAAGTTACGTCGCGAAATTTATATCTCATTTAAATATATATCATCCAAATAGCTTATGACTCTTTGAATAAACATCAGCTGTCATTTCTTTGCAATTTCATTTCACATACAATGAAGAAATGGGCTAACAGCGTTTGTATTCCTAATTAAACCGACTTGATGTAGTTTACAGTGTTGTAAGTGCGGGAAAAGAACGGAATGTATCGTCAGACACGGTTTTTTGCCACTATCTCATTATATTTTACGACGAAAAAACTTTCGCACAAACATTAAATTCGGAAGAGCTCACAACGCTTTACGTCTTTGGCAGTGCATGCTGTTTTCTTCCATTTGTACATATTTAATTGGATCACAAAATGGAACATTTTGCATCACATGTCAAACAGGACTGCGTAAAATAGCTAACTATAAATTCGACTGTGAAAATGACGTATCCGCGACCCATCCGCAAAATTACAGGCCTGTATCATTGACGTCGGTGTGCATCAGGATTTTAGAACATATACTTTCCCCAAATATTATGAAGTATCTCGAAAAGAACGACCTATTGACCCACAGTCAACACAGTCAACACGGATTTAGAAATTATCGTTCTTGTTAAACACAGCTATCTCTTTATTCACATGATGTGATGAGTGCTATCGATAAGGGATGTCAAACATTCCGTATTTATAAATTCCCGAAAAGCTTTTGCCACACTACCTCACAAGCGTCTTCTAAGCAAATTACGTGCTTATGGAATATCGCCAGAACTGTGCGGTAGGATTCGTGATTTCCTGTTAGAAAGGACACAGTATGTTGTTATTGAAGGTAAATCGTCGAGTACATCATAAGTGATATCTGCCGTTTCACAGGAAAGTGTTATAGGATCCCCTACTGTTCCTTATTTTTATAAATGACTTAGGAGACAATCTGAGTAACTCTCTTAGACTATTCGCGAATGATGCTGTCATTTATCGGTTAGTAAAGTCACCAGACTGCAAAATGATTTAGATAAGATACCTACATGATGCAAAAATTGGTAATTGAACCTTAATAATAAGTGTGAGGTCATCCATAAGACCACTAAAAGAAATTCGTTAAACTTCAGTTATACGATAAATCCATCAAACCTACAGGCCGTAAATTCAACTAAATACCTAGGAGTAACAATTACGAACAACTTGAATTGGAAAGAACACATAGAAAATATTGTAGGGAAGGCGAACCAAAGACTACGTTTCATTGGCAGAACACCTAGAAGATGCAACAGTTCTACTAAAGAAACAGCTTAAACTACTATTGTGCGTCCTATTTTGGAATATTGCTGCGCATTGTGGAATACACATCAGGTAGGACGGACAGATGATTTAGAGAAAATTCAGAGAATCGTTTTGTATTATCGCGATCTAGGGGAGAGAGTGTCACGGAAATGATGCACGATTTGGGGTGGAAATCATTAAAAGAAAGGCGTTATTTGTTGCGGCGAGATTTATTTGCAAAATTTATTTCGCTAATTTCCTCTTCAGAATATGAACAAATATTCGTAGCACCCACCTACATAGTAGACTTGCGCATAATAGTTCGCGATCGGGAGCCGCAAACTAGTTCGTTCTTTTAGTCCGTCCGCACCAGTGACGGCTGAGCGGCGTGGTCTGCACTTGCAGGTGGAGGGAGAAGTTCCCCCACTTAGCTGCTTCATGCGCTTGCTGCTTGAGCCGCTAACGATATGAAGCAAACCAAAAGAAACAGTTTGTGGATAGTTTCTCACGTTTAAGTTTAGAGTAATCTCTATGTCTTGGCATTATGGAATTTATTAGATATTGCAGAGTGCAGAATACTTCAAAACAAAAATTTTGTAGCACTGAACTATATAATCTAGCAGGCAGACGCTCACCTCGAAATGGCTCTCATCAGCAGAAGGCAAACACGTGATTTTTAATTCTGCTGCGCGACCTCTCGCTATTGCCAATCGGTTTTCGGAAAAGAATCCAACGAAATAAGAAGCGAGATAAGTTTGGCATAATAGTTCGTGACCGGTAACGCATGTTTTAGTTCACAACAGATTGCACATATTTTATTTCGCGACCAAAAGCGCATATTTTAGTTCGCGACCGGTAGCTCTCCTTTTAGTTCGCAGCTCGGCCGCGAAGTAGATCGCTCTTTTTAGTTCGTCCGCTCTTTTGGCTATTGCTACCGCTACTAAAAGAGCTCTTTCTTTTGTTATGACAGCTTTTTTATATAATGATCAGTGTTGCCCGTATTTTTCGGCAATTAGACATCAAATACTTAAGGAAATAAACCAGTTATTTACACAAATGGGTGATACAATGGTATTCAACTACTTTGCATACAGAGTACTCGTAGTAAATATTATTTAGACACTGATGAATACCATAGAAAAGAAAATTTGTGGCAGTGATCTATGAAACTACAGCTGAGCTGCATCTCAGCTCGAAATGACTGGCAGAAGGGAATCATGGGATTCTGCGCGCTCTCGCGTCCTCTCGCTGTTCCCCCTCAGTATTCGGAAAAGGAGCGGACGAACTAAGAGGCGAGGGATTTGCAAACTAGTTCGCGTAATTCGCCTTTGGGAGCACTCTTCCGAACTAGTTCGATCGCGAACTACACTGACTACTACATAGGGAGATATGATCATAATAATAAAATAAGAGAAATCAAACAAAAAGATTTAGTTGTTAATTTTTCTCGCGAGCTATTAGAAAATGGAATTATAGAGGAACAGCGTAAAAGTGGTTCAATGAACCCTCTGCCATGCACTTCAGTGTGACTTGCAGAGTATCCAAGTAGATGTATATATACAGGGTGATCAAAAAGGCAGTGTAAATTTGAAAAGTTAATAAATCACGGAATAATGTAGATAGAGAGGTAAAAATTGACACATGCTTGGAATGACATGGGGTTACATTAGAACTGAAAAAAAAAGAACAAAGTTTGAAAAATGTCCGACAGATGGCGCGTGAATCTGGTTTTGAAACTTCTACCATGTCGGGTGAGAGGTACGCCGATTCTTCACTGAATCGCATCATCCCCAGCCTGGATGATAAACACCTGCTGGGACGTACGATTTTTATGCAGGATGGCGCTCAACCCCAAATTGCTACACGCGTGAAAGATGTCTTGCGCGCGTCGTTTGGTGATGAACGTGTGCTCAGCCGCCACATTCATCATGCTTGGCCTGTCAGGACCCAGACCTCAGTCCGTTCGTTTATTGGCTTTAGGGTAATCTGAAGTCGCAAGTGTATCGTGATCGAGCGACATCTCTAGGAATGCTGAAAGACAACATCCGACGCCAATGCTTCACCATATCTGTTGACATGCTTTACAGTGCTGTACACAACGTTATTCCTCAACAACAGCTATTGTTGAGCAATGATAGTGAACATATTGAGCATTTCCTGTGAAGTACATCATCTTTGCTTTCTCTTTGTCTTAATTTGTTCAAGTGTTCTAATGTCTACAAATCTATCGGACCAAACTGCGTGGTCATCAGTCCGTAGCTTACAAACTATTTAAACCTAGGTAAAGTAACCTAAGGACAACACACACACCCATGCCCCAGGGACGACTCGAACCTCCACGGCGAGCAACCGCACGCTCCGCAGCGAGACGCTTTAGACCGCTCGGCTACTCCACCGTGGTTCTTAATTTGTTATGCTAACTATTGCTAAATGTTCAAATGTTTGTACAGCTTAAGGGACTTAACTACGGGGTCATCAGTCCCTAAACTTACAAACTACTTATGAACTACTTACGAACTAGGACGGCACAAATATCCATGCCCGAGGGGGGATTCGAACCCCCAACCGTAGTGGCCGTGCAGACCGTGACTGGAGCGCCTCAGTCTCCTCGGCCACCGCGGCCGGCTAACTATTGCTTTTCTGATTAGATGAAGCGCCATCTGCCGGATATTTTTGAACCTTTTCTTGGGTTCTAATAAAACCCCATGCCATTCCAAGCATGTACGTAAATTTTTACCTCTCTATCTACGTTATTCCGTGATATATTACGTTTTCAATTTTATAGTGACTTTTTGATCACCCGGTAGATAAAAATCTGTTATTTACACTTCTTATGGCCCCATTGTAAGTCGGATGTCATCCTTTGACTAATGCGCGTGCCAAGGTGTTTGTTACTATGCGAAAGGGACTGCTGTTGTAGGACAGAGAGAGAGAGAGAGAGAGAGAGAGCGCGAGGAGGAAGCAGTCGACCGGAGTCACGTTATCGTTACGGAGCTGCGGCGCGGGTCGCTCCACTGATTCGAGGCCCGGAAATGGCGCCTCCCTGTCGACGCCTCACTGCCGCCTTCCGCTACGCGGAGTTGGCCCTCCCGCAGTTTATACGGGCATTTCCTGTGTACGCCGGCAGACAATGGCGCCTAGTTTAGCGAGCGGCGCGGATCGCGTCCGGACGGGCTGACTCGTTACCCACACGCCTGCCGGGAGCCAGCACACGTCTCCCGCCCCCCCAACAGAGCGCGCATCCTCCTCGTTTTTAATTGGCTCCGCACAATAGCAGCCCCCGGGCCCGCAGTGCCTCCGCCCCGGCGGAGCAGGTAGTCAGTCCCTCGCCGTCATTTTCCCATTTCCCCAATAGCGGCCTGATTTGTCATCTCCAGTCCCGAGCCTCGCCCGCCGGTAAGTGGGCGGGTATGGCTCCGTAACGAGCCCACCGTCTGCGGATAAATCCTTATTACGTCATACATGTGTCGGACGCCACCAGGTCGAACCCAATCTGCCCATCCGACCACTCGATGTACTACGCTCCGGATAGCTTCGAAGTCTGTGTGCACTGGGCAGTCTTTGAAGCCGGCCGGAGAGGCCCAAAGGATGCCCGGAATAATCTCACAGGGACTCTGATGCGGCGCTGAATCGCTTCCCTCCCCAGTTCCTGTCGCCGGATAATGATACAGTAGTTTCCACCTGCCCTCTTCCCTTCCCCGACAATCTCGCGCCGATGATGGTGATTAGGGTCACAGGCGATCGTTAAGGCTCCCAGCCGCGAACTTTCTCTCCCCTTCCGTTCCCTGCTCTGCTCCTGCTCCCCTTCCCCTCCCTCTCCGCCCCACTCCCCTCACCTGTCACCCTCTGCATCCGGAAAGCAGAGTCTTACATACACCCCGTTTACATGGTGTCCCAAAATCGTATATCGTAAACCGTTTTCCCAATTCCGCTTTTTGTTGCTCATGTAAACACTCTAAAATCGATTCTGGAAATCCACTTCTGTAAAGCGGTTTTCCAGTTCCACAATCGATTTTCGTGTTCATGTAAACGCAACCGTTTTTGAACCGTTCTTGATTTGTCAGATTATGTATTTTTGTTACGAAGTTTCGACATATATGAACAGAGTGACATTTTCTAATGTGAAATAAAATTATAAATACTAGAGTGAGCATAAATCAGTGTATTTAAGTAAAGCAAAATAGCGATTGCGCTGACTAAATAACGAATTGAATCAGCCCATATTAAATGGGCTAGAAAATCCGATTCACACTATAACATATAAACATGACAGTGAAAACTGTTTACGAAATTCGACTTTCGTCTGTCGGAAGATGTGTTATATGTAAATGTAGAGATAAAGTCACGAAACTCCCAGATAATTTCTGCAGTTTCTGAACTGCATCGTCGCCAAGCGGTTGCGTCTTATAAACATACCACAAAATGATTGTGAATTGAATGTGCGTTTGAAATCGAGCAGTAAATTCGAAGTGCGGCACTATTTGGGAACTTTAGTAGCGCCTTACGTCAGTCTTCCGCTACCCCCCCCCCCCCCCCCCGCCCAACATCTACGTCCTCTCTGTCTAACACAGAGCCTTGTATAGCGTCATACCGAGCGAGGTGGCGCAGTGGTAGCACACAGGACTCGCACCTCGTGCCACCGAGATTTAGATTTTCTGTTATTTTTTCTAAATCACTCTAGGCAAATGACGGGATGGTTCCTTATAGACCACGCTGTCGGCGGGACGTTAAACTCCAAGCTTCCTTTGTTTTGTTTTAAGTTTAAAATCTTTACGAAAGTTCAAAGTTTCAAATTTTCACAGTTGTAATGCTCTAAAAGTGTATTTATATGTATGAATATTTTAATACATGTAACATTTGAATTTTTATACATTTTATAATAGAGAATCGGTGTTACAAAAATTGCAAACATTTACTCACAAACACACACAGACAAACAAACAAACAAACACTCGTGCACATACACGGTAAAGAAAATCTTTAGATTGATGGTTTGTAGAAATCTAATACTTACAGTATTTAGACGTTCCCTGTTTGTTACACACACATTATGCATATCACAGATAGCGTTCATGGGTACTAAAACTACATGGTAAGCTATGTCAAAATTTCAACGCAATCTGTGATCAAATTTCGGATATTTAAGATTTAGAACAAATGAACTTTTACATGTGTGCTTATATCTAAAATGTCGGTTTCCGAACCAAACATCCGAAAGCTATCAAAAATTTAATCGGACATCTTTTATTAAGATTCGCGGGGATGATGAGAAGTAAGAGAATAATATTATGAATAACAAGTGTCAATTTACGTTAGTTAGTTATACTTGTAGCAGAGAAGAAAATTTTTAAGAATTGATTCACTTTGAAACTACTGGTCTTAATAACAGCTTAGCCACTACTTCATAATACTAAGGCTGTACAAAAGTGTGGTCTGAATGTTCCTGTTGCATGTAAACGAAGGCTTCCGCGGCCGTTGTCATCGTTTATAAAACTCTTCTGGGTGTTGGACCGCATCGTAAAAATATCAAATACTTCACCAACGTTTCGGCCACTATTGCAAGTGGCCATCTTCTGAGTGTTACGTTTACGTTTACGTAACACCCAGAAGATGGCCACTTGCAATAGTGGCCGAAACGTCGGTGAAGTATTTGATATTTTGACGATGCGGTCCAACACCCAGAAGAGTTTTATAAACGGTTCCTGTTGCAGTTAATCTACTATTTCAGTAGAGCCTTTTTAATTTCGTACTTCAGTTGTTCAAAAAATTATAGGCCTATATAGCGACACTTCTGCCGATTACCTACTATTTTCAAAAAATTGAACGCGTAGCTATAAATAAACAAATGACATGTCCGTGTATAATCAGTATTAGCACGTCATATTCTTGACGTTTAATACCTGACAAGTATCTAAAAATAAAGATATATAAAAAATTACGAAGATTGGAACTTAAATAGTGGCAACACTGCTATGGAGACACTATGCAATGAAATCTGCTATTGTCGTTGATAGCACACGTTGTTGACATACCTACATTATCTCCGAGAAAATGGACTCGTGCGTCCCACGTCACCGGCGTGGGCAGTATCGAGGGAAACACAATCACTTGTAAGCGAGCAGTCTAACGTAACTATGTCAATATGTTTTCGAAACAGGAGCAACGGATATGGATCAAGTTTCAGTGTGCCAGAGATCTTACAGCACAACAGTGTCATCAAGGTCTTCAAGTGTGTCAGAGCCCCAGTAAAATGTTCAAATGTTTGTAAATCTATCGGACTCAACTTTTTCTTTCTTATTATTTTTTTTAAATTTATTTATTTATTTATTTATTTATTTTGGGTCATCAGTCCCTAAACTTACAAACTACTTACGAACTAGCTTATCCTAAGGACGGCACAAATATCCATGCCCGAGGGGGGGGATTCGAACCCCTGACCGTAGTGGCCGTGCAGACCGTGACTGGAGCGCCTCAGTCCCCTCGGGCACCGCGGCCGGCTCGGACTCAACTGCTTACAAACTAATTAAACTAAGGTAAACTAATTTAAGGACAACACAAACACCCATGCCCGAGGGGGATTCGATTCTCCGACGGCGACCGACCGCTCCAGTAACACCATCAACAGAACAGGCTCTGCTAACGATGTACCACGCCTTCCACATCGCTGGTAACAGGTTCTGCACAACGCTGGTGACTAGTTTGAAGGACAGTAACAGGTGCCATGATGTAACGCTTTGGTATCGGTTGTGAAAAATAGTTGCCGCTATTTAAGTTCCAACCCTCGTTTGTATAGATGCAACCAAGGTACAGAAGCAAGGAAAAGACGAAATGATGGTTTACAAAGAGCCCCCAAGAATGTAAAATTCGTGACTATTTCTGTATATTTTACAATTGTCGAAATCCGCAAAAAATAAAAAGTAAATAAATAAAGAACTCGTGTAACGTCAAAGGACCCATCGAGTACGCGAATATAATCACAATCAGTTATTTGTAAACTTTAGCATATCAGGTTGTAATTACCTTCTGTTCTTAAAAGTTTTTGGGCGATACTAGTACGACTCTGCTATTTTGAGCCGTATCTATTTCTCTCCACTGACAGTTTGATTTCATAGATTTTCATTGGTAGAAGTAGTTTTCATATTCGCATTGGAAAATTCACCACCACGTTTGCTGGCTATAGCCAGGACATACAGCGGTCGATGTTAGGCTTGGTCTGCGCATCTACGTCACGCATTCTCAGACAGCCAATGAGCGTTCAGTCACCGTATGACAAATACAGTCACGACACTCTCGCAGAGTTTTTATTACACTGCGACAGCAGCGCTCCAAGCAGCCGGCAAGCTACATATTGGATGAGATCGAATAGTATCGTTCATATTGATTTTAACAAACATTTTAGATTAGGGTACGCAAATAGTGCTATAAATATAGTGACTTAGAAATAGCTCCACGTTTGTCTTTCTTCGATTTACCAAGATCCCTGACAAGGTAAGAAACGGTACATTCCAGGGATTTTATTTTATTATATATATATATATATATATATATATATATATATATATATATATATACATATATATATATATATATATATATATTTACAATTATCATGTATACCATGTCCCGATACTGATAAATGCATCTTCTGAAGCCTGGGTTCTGAAAGGAAGTGAGATAAGCATGTTACAAGCTAATGAGATGACATTCTTGAGGAACAGTATTTGAGTGACAAAGATAGACAGGTTAAGAAATGAGAGGATCACAGAGTTAATGAAGGTGGAACCATTACAAGAGGAGATACAGAAATCAAGTCTGAAATGGTATGGGCATATTAAGCGAATGGAGGATAGGAGGATACCCAGGAGGATGTAAGAGATGAAATTTGAAGGAAAGAGACCAAGAGGAAAACAGAGAGACAGATGGCTGAAAGGAGTGGAGGAAGGTGTAAAGAAGAAAGGAGAAGAGTGGACCATGGTGAAGACAGAGAGATGGTGGGAAGACAGAAGACGATTGGCTGGCTTCTGTTCGAAGCAGACCCAGCCAGAGGTTGGAAACTGTCCAAGATGATGATGATGATCTTGTAACCTACAGGCTTTTACTGTAAAATTTCACTTTCTATTAAAAGTAAAAAAGAAAGGTTAGGAAACACAAGAAGACCTGCCCTGTGGCAGAAAGAGTCGCTTTTCACTCAGGAACGTTAACGTTTCTTCAATTCCAGTAAAATCGGTAGGGTGGAACGTAGGAAACGATTTTAAATACGATAACTACATCATTTAACATACCAAATCAGCCACCACAGTTGTCGCTGAAGGAAAAAAGTCACAGACGTGGCAAGAAAACAGAAAAAAAAACAATCAAACTGTTTTCAACTAAGATTATCCCAAATACACAATTGTTGCTTCAGCTGAACCACAAACGGCAAGAATCTTGAAAACATTGTCTTCTTAAGCTAAAGTAATTACACTCAAAAGAATATGCGGGTGTAAGAAAGTCGAATGACGTCTAAAAACGTGCGAATCAGTAGACTCCGAACCGAACTGATAAGCGTCAAAACTCTTTGTTATAGTAAAAATAGAGCATAATAGAAATTTATGTTTCTCATATGTTTATATTCTACTTACTTTCAGCAGAATAAGCAGCAATCATATTCGTAAGTATTGATTCAATGGTTCTTTATACCACTGATTCAGTTAATTTCGGTTGTTTTTACATTGTTTTCCGTATTATGTATGTTTCTAGATATTTTACTAATGCTTGTAAACCGCGGAGTGGCCAAGCGCATTGAGGCACTACGCTACAATGCGCGACGCCGTTCCTAGTCGGGGGGTTCGAATCCCCCCTCGGGCATGGATGTTTCTGTTGTCTTTAGTTAAGGTAGTTCATAAGTAGTTTGTAAGTTTAGGGACTGATGACGCCGCAGTTAAGTCCCATAAGCTTAACAAACTGCTGAACTAATGCGTGTAACTTAAAAATTATACTAAAACTCATTAATTACGTACACAAATAACTATAAACAAACATCACTCCTGTGGCGGCTTGCCCATCACTAGGAGCGCTAGTGTCTTTGCAACTGTCACTTGGTAATAACTTTCACAGCAGTGAGTGTCGCGATAGTATATGTTAGACTGCGGGTCAGTATGGTTCTGAAAGCTCTACTGGCGACATTGCCAAAATTAAACTCGATTGTAGCGAGCTATTCTATGGATTTCATTGTGTTTGTTTCAACCTGTCATCGCTGATGGTACTAGCATGGCAGGCTATACGGTTTCTTCAAGCCCATAGCACCTATAAACGTGTTAAACTATCGCTAAACTCTGTTCTTTTTCCCATCTTTGTCTTCAAATATGCGACCCGACATCGTTCTGGGGTCTAACTATAGCAAATACGTAAGTAAAACTGCATCAAATATAGCAAGTTTTCAATTTGTATTATGCATTTCCTCAGTTACTACCTACCGGCTGCTTTGGGTTGGGGCAGTGTAGCATCGATTCAGCTGCACTTTTTCCCTTACAGAGTTCGGCGACTGTCTGTGCTAGACTGCGGCTCAGGTAAAACGCTTGCACCTGTCCTCGGGGGAGCGAGGGATGTGCCTCGACTAGCAATAAGAAAGAAAATCGCAAGAAGCCGCGCCCGCCACCTCCGACTTCCACGAGTTCCGTGCACAAGCGCCTGAATTTGAGCTGCATTTCCTCCGCGCTCCCGCCATTCACAGTCTGAAGACGCCGGAGGCAGTGTGCGTTTGCTCCCTTGTCAACACCGGCCCCGGCGCAAAAAACGTGCCCAGTGTTAATTTTCAAATGCCTCTGGGCACGGCACGACGCCGTTAGAAATTCAACGGGCGAAACAGTTGCGGATTCCAGAGACATCTGCGAATGTTCCCTAAACGAGGGGAGGCATTTCGGAGCATCATTGTCATTTTTCGCCTTTACTTTCCCGCTATAGCGCCAGTGAGCCCTATTGTTGCTCGCTCCCACAATGCTACTTTCTGTACCGCTTATGAGGCCTTCCTCTCGCTGCAGTTTCCTAGTTTTAATTAAATTCTCCACACTGTTCGCCTCTGTAACAGTACAACACTCGTTTTCTTTCCATTCCAAGTCACGGTTGCTAAGTAACGAAATGTACACATTGCTGTCCGTGTTTTTCTTGTTTCCTAATTAAACCCTTTATATAGAGAAGGTGACGTACTCAAGCGTTTGTGGAAATGTAATGAGTCGATTCGTCGCTATATTTTTGTGGTGAAAGGAAAAGTTACGATAAGGCAAGCAATGACTTTCTGCTCTAGGGGAACGAAATAATTCAGTGGTGAGCAGTGAAAATTTCTGCTGGGCCGAGATTCAAAGTTGGGTCTCCAGATTTGGTGCAGTTGTTGCCTTAACCTCTTGGCTATCCTAACATGCTTCCAGTCTGCGCCGAATTCCTACATGTCACGTACTACAGAAGTAGCGCACGTATCATCAATATCCTCTTATGTTATTCATTAGGGTACCCGCACAAGGTCGACAGATATTACATTTACGGTGAAGCCGTAAAGTTAAGGTCGAATGAATCAAAGAACAGAGGTTGTCAACCCTAGCTCTACCACTTCGTCAGGTTGCCCTGGCGTGAACTAATTAATTTAATAAATATAAAAACCTCCCTCAATAGCGTGACATATGGCAAAGTCCCTAGCTTTTTCTTTATTTTCTTCATAGAAGAGGCATTCTGGAGGCATGCACTCTGGAGGCATGCCAACCATTTTACACTAGGTATAATCCTACAGCTTGTGCGTGAGCGTGAACACAATGTATTTTGCACTTAACAAACGAAATTTGATGATAAAACATTTGTTGGTATTTCAAAAATGTCAAATCTGAGATCTGAATTTCTTAATGGCAGGGAAGCAATTAAATGAGGTAATGGAGTTAACGGTGGTCGCAACAGCCACGTAATATATGGGAATATAACAACAGGTTCTACAATTAAATAGTTTGTTTATAAGTAGTCAGGTGATAAAAGTACACCGTAGAAAACACCAGACGGATGTAGCAGCAGATAACAATGCACTAAAATTATCTAATTCTAGTTACATGCGTGATGGAGCGGGTTTCATCCGTCTAATTTTTGAGACGTTATATTTCCTTAATTATGTGTCGTACTATAATATTAATTCCAAGGTAATTTCAGTGGTATAAGTGCATAGTGCATGTAAAGCGTCTCGCGAATACAAGTTTCAGTGTAGAAATATATAATAACAACTTAGCTTTATAAATTATGCGCAAGTTCTAGATGTTTTTGGTTAGGAAACCTACATTTTCAATAGAAATACGTACATATAAAAGTTCATTTGTTCAAAATCTCAAATCTCTGAAATATGTTCATAGATTACGTTGAAATTCTGACATAGTATTCCATTCGGATTACCACATATTTTTGGTACCCAGTGAAAAAAATCTGTTATGTGTGTAATGTATATGTAATATACAGGGAAGGTCTTAAGAATGAAAATATTAGATTGTGCTAAACCGTCTATCTCCAAAATTTCTTTGCCTTATGTGTGTAAAAACAACGTTTACCCATTATGAAATTTATATGAATAGCTATGTGACATATATTAACAAGATTCATACATAGCAAAATACATATAGAACAATGCAAAGTTGTATGAAAATTTGAAAGTATTCGGTCAAGAAATTTCGTAGATATAACACAGCTCTAGACTAGAAAGAGTTTTAATAAGAGATAGAGGGGCTTGAGGGGGAAATTGAGTGAGAGAAGGAGGCAATGAAAAGGGAGAAGTTGATAATGAGATGGAGAGGGATGATATAGTGAGGGGTAGGTAATTGATGTACAGTGAGGGGGAAGGTGTGAAGAGGGTGATGAGATGGAATGGGAGGCAGTGGAGATGCACCGAAAATGGGGGAAAATTGGATCAGATGGACAAAGAGAGAGGATATTAATTGTTGACGGGGGATGTGAAGATGGACGAGGAGAGGGGGAGATGGACAAAGACAGAGGGACGAGGAAATAGGCAGAGACACAAAAAAAGAGTACAGGGTGTATGATGTACAGCTAATCTCCATTACAAATAATTATGAAATAACACAAATATGTGTGTTTTCTCTTTTCTTTCTCTTCTGTTTAATCTGTAACGTGATACTGCAACGTGTCGCCAATCACAGCTAGTAGGTATAGATAAAAGGTGTGGTGTCGCTGAAGTGAGCGCCACGTACTTTCGCCGCGCGCCACCATGCACGCACGGCGCGGCGTTCTTACGACGTCGGCCACGAGCACCCTCTGCTGGAACCCCGCTCGCGGCCACCACTGAACTGCATCGATCACTTGGGATTAGGACAGGCACTAGGTCTCATCAGTAGGCATGCCATTACCTAGTTCAACTATGTCTCAGCATACACTTAGTTGGCAGTCATGAACTTTGTAAAAGTTAAGTATCATATATCTACGAAATATACTACTTGTTCTAATTTAGCCTAGTGTTTCTAGTTTCTGCTGTCCCACTGTCTGGTCACCTCCGTACCTGCACACGCGTGCATCCTATTTCCCTGTGCCGGTCTCTCTCGATTCGGCCACCGACACTTAGGACAACCGGCGGCAACGAGACACAAAAAAAGGAAACTGTGGTTCTCTCGACATATTCAGAGCCCATACATTATAATCCACTGGGGCTTCAAAAGCGGTATATTCACAAAATATAATTTTTTTTATTTCACACGAGATCCTTATTTACACAAGTGATTCTGATGGTGAAATGATAATTGAAACCTTCCTGTCCTACCTTTATTAGTGTTTAAGGCAATCTATGCGTAAAGAAAAATAAATTGCACTTTCTTGATATGTTGGTTCTATTTTCTCTATCTTAGCAATGATAGTTATTAATAAGAGGCGGTAACAGTAGAGTCCCGTTGCATAATCCTCTGGTAAGTGACGGTTAATGTGTAATGAATGACATTATAAGACTTTTCCGGTGGCTTTTTTTTTTTTTCTGGCAGCTAATAAACTGCAATTAGGCCGGCCTGCCTCCCTCGCATTAATCGTGGCGTCGGCGTCGGCGGCGGCTGCCACAGTTTAGAGCGCTACATTCCGGGCGCTCTGGTTAACATGCGTGAAGGGGCGGGGGCTGGTAAATGCGCCACCACCGGCCAGCCAATTAATTAAAGTACGCCGGAACGGAGCGGCGGCCAACTTCCTGCGGTCGGCAAACACTTGAGGCGAATGCGCGCGCCGCGCCGCGCCAGCTTGCCGAAACAAACTGACCAGCACAGTACAGTGCAGTGGTGTGATGTGATGGGCGCTCGCAGCACGGCCCGGCTAAGCCGTGCAACAGCTGTCATCAGGCACGTCTCTCTGCGTACAAACTGACTGCAGCCCGAAACTACATACGTAGTGCTTTTTCCTTTTATCGTCTTGTATTTCAGTGATTTATGTTGACGAGCAGATGTGCCAAGATTGGTTGGTTGGTTGTTGGGTGTTTAAAGGGGACTAAACTGCGTGGTCATCAGTCCCCTGTTCCCAGCTAAGAGATCACAGGATTTCATGGATGATTAAAATAAGCACCCTGCAACTAGTACAGAAGACGTACAGGAAGACAGTGTTGGTCATATATGCAACATAAAAAGTGAAAGGGAACCACTGTAGTGGTGGGACTAATAATCAACTAAAAATCACAGCAGATGTTGTTGGCTGGCTGATCACTAGGATAATAATGGATGAGCCAGCCATTCTGCACATACTATACAACTGCCAGTCAGAAAAGGGACTGAGGGGGGGGGGGGCAGTTAATGACGCAAACTGTGTATTGGAATTTCTGTGTGTGAGGGGGGGGAGTAGGGGGGGGGCTGTTAAAAATGAATACTTTTGGCCAGCCTGGGGAATAGAACAATTTTCTAAAAGTGAAATACAAGATGAATTCATTCACGTGATCAGGCCTCGAGGACCGAACGTTGCTACAAGTTTCCATTGCTACCTGTCCATTGCTGTTATTCGCCATCTGTCCACATCTTTTGTTGCTTGTTTCAGGTCTTGATGGAGGCCATCCCTCCAACGTTTCCTCAGTCTTCCTCGGGGTCTCCTTCCTGCAGGAACGAAATCCATGAGCTTCTGAGGCCGCCTGCCATCTTCCATCCGGGCCACATGACCGGCCCACTGCATAATATGCTTGGCTTTTATGGTTTCTGCTATGCTGGGCTGTCGGTATAGTTCCTGAAGCTCTCGGTTGTGCCTGATCCTCCATTCCCCTGTGTCTGCATCCAAAACTGGACCGTAGATCTTCCGAAGAACTTTTCTCTGAAAACCGAGGAGCCTGCGGAAGTCCTGTATTCGAATATTCCATGTTTCCAAGCCATATAGCACTACAGGCTGCATCAGGGTTTTGTACAGTCAGATTAAGAACTGTCTGGACAGACATTTGGATCGAAGCAGTTGCACTAGGGTGTGGTAGGATCGGTTTCCAGCTTGAATTCTGGCGTTGATCTCCGCTTCACAAGAAGAGTTGTCTGTGAAAAGTGCCCCCAGGTGCTTAAATTCACGCACTCTCTTGAACGACATGTCTCTCACCTGCAGTGACTGTAGATGTCCAGCAGTCTGGCCATGGTTCATGATGAGGTACTCTGTCTTGGCTTCATTGATGAGTAGCCCAAATTTGCTGGGGGCCTCCTTTAGTGCTGTGGTCAATTTTTTCAACTCCTCTTCAGAGCTAGACAGTAGACAGATGTTATCTGCAAAGGCCAAGTATGCCAGTCCGTTTCCCTCAATTTCAATTCCTTCTTTCTTTTGGAGGTTTCGCGAACAACCTTCTCGAGGGCAAAATTGAACAGAATAGGGGACAGCCCATCCCCTTGCCTGAGTCCTGTCACAATTTCAAATCTCTCAGTTCCACGATTTCCCATTTTCACTTTAGCATGTGTGTCGCTCAGACAGATCCTCATCAGATTGATGAGTTTCTCTGCCATCCCAAACTCCCTTAAACATCTGAACAGGCTCTAGCGATGTATGTAATCATAGGATTTCTTGAAATCTACAAGTAAAATATGTAGTTCTTATTCACCTCATTTTTCTGTGAGCTGCCTGAGAGTGAAGATGTAATCTGCTGTTGACCGCTCTGGGCGGAAACCTCCCTGGTATTCCGCAATCACTGATTCTGTCACTGGCTGAATTATGTGCATGAGGCAATTGAACAGGATCTTACAGCAGACGTTAAACAGAGCGATTCCGCGATAGTTGTCACATTTCAGCTTGACACCATTCATATGAATTGGACAGATCAGAGCTGATTTCCATTCTGCCGGTAGTTCTTCTTTGGCCAATATTATTTGTATCAGTCGGTGTATTCTCTCTGCAAGTTTCTCTCCACCTGTCAGGATCATTTCAGCCTGAATTCCATCTTCACCTGGATTCTTAAGGAGTTCTTCTTATTAAGTAGTTTGATTCTGGTTATATTTAATTTTAATATTATTTTATTAGGTGATAAAATAGAAATCCAGAACATAATATCTCGAGTGTCGGGGGCGGGGGTTGCTCGCAGTTTTTTTTTTTTTGGGGGGGGGGGGGAGGGAGCAGAATTAAGTTATTGGCCAAGGAGGGAGGGAGCACCTTTTTTGACAAGTAATCAGTCTTAAACAGGTCTATCAAAGTAAAAAAAAAACTGAAAAAAAAAATAATGAGTACGTGTGGGAGTGCGTACGAACGAAATATGAAACGTAGAGTGACTACAAAATCTCTTTGTGAATATAATTACAAAATGAATGACTAAATATTGTCTTATACATTTGAGTGCTAGTTAGGGCGCTATGACATCCTACCTATTAGTTAGACTAGGACCGCTACAACCCAAAGTTCAATTAATTATAATGTTTGAATTCCATCAAGTGCTTAGCTTCTTTTCAGTATTCAATGTTGTCCTAAAATTATTTAATTTTGGCAGCCCGGAATTTTCGTAACAGATGGAAGTACACTACTGCATGTTTGACTTATATTTTATTATCTTAAAAAAATCGCATTGACGTGTTTTACGGCCCACTTTAGAGTTGTAGTTTTATACGTTTCTACAAACATGTTGGACCAAAATAATGATCTAAATAATAAAAATTTAATTAATAAGAGTGTCTTAACCCTTTTAGAAAAAAAATAATAATTAGGTAGTGGCGGGTTCCGAACCACTGACCTTCTGAGTCACAGTCGAATGCATTGCCCACTACGCTACAGCCAGCAAATAGAAGTTGCCTCCTTTAATCTCGTACTATTGGTGGCCGTTGTTAACTGATGCTAATATGGCATTTGTAGATACTAGATTATCATTTATCGTACGAAGAACGACGTGTTTTTGTTAATTCTTCAGTGCGCCATTGGTTTGAAATGACAACGTGTAAGTTACAATAAGGAAATCATCAAATACGCAACGCAAGATGGCGTATGCCACAAGAGTTCTGGGCGAGGAATATCACGTGACATCTGCGAACGGCTGGTTTTCGTTAATTCAATGGAGGGTGCCAAAACTACGTTATTTTTTGAAATATCTCTCAAATGATACGAGATATGAAAAAAAAAAGACGATCGCCAAGGCCTACTTTTAGTGTTACAACCGTAACCTAAAGTGGGCCAAAATTGCATTGGTATAAAAAATTAAAAAGAGACACAACATTGTGGTATTAACATCATAACTGTTCCAAACTAAAGAAAGATTGATTGTGACGCACTGCATTTGTATTTATAGACAATGCTAGATTCTAGAAAGTTTCAGAATAAAGTTAGTACAATAGTGTTCCTGACTTAACTTTCCGTAATTTAATTAGTCGGTTTGCACAAATAAGATACACATAAGATCAATCAGCACAAACAGCATACAATTTTATAAATATTCGTAGATAGGATAAAATGAAGTACCAGACATACATGCAAAATATGTTTATTGAAGTATTAGTTGGTTTACATAACTGAAATTGTTAAGTAATTAAAACGGCAGTATAGCTTCTTTACAAACTGATTATGTCAAACTGTTCATGATACATTACATAACTTCAGGAAATGTTAGTAATTGTATTTATGTGGTAATACGAATAATTGCATCATGTTACGAGCCAACAATGTTATCATTAATAGAATATTTTATAAAGTATAATTAAATCAAAATAATTTGCCAGAGAATCGTGTGCCGAAGTATTTTTATAGCGTTATTTGGATTACAGTATAATTATGCAGCGTCAAAAGACTTTTGATTCTTAAAATTGCGTTTCGAAATGCTTACTTCAGTAATACTGCGAAACTTAATCTGGTTAATTATTGTACTGTTATCTATATTTGCTGCAAATTTCGAATGAAAATAAAGTAATGACAGATAAAGGAATGTTTCACTAATTATACCAAACACAGGATTATAATATGTGAGTACCTGTAGCCTATGCATACCGAAAATGACAATAAATTAGTGGACTTTTCCCTTTTATATACATAAACAGAAAGATTATCGAATACTTCCTGAACCAAGATAAATTGGTTCCTTAGAGCTAGAGAGTGAATATATGAATTTACTTTCATGACTGTAAATTGTATATCAGTAATACCGTCAGATCGGAATCTAATTTTACTTACAAATTACTATATTGTAGTCAAGTGATGTAATTAATTGTAACATTCAGAAATACATCCAGCTTTAGTATGTACATTGTAACAATCTCTATGAGTAGTAGGCAACGCATTTTTTTTTTTCATTTTTTCTCTTTGGTATAGAGTAGGAACAAACTGAGCAATAGAACCTAGTAGGTCTGAATGATCAAATAGAAACACAAACGCTCTGGCTTCCTACTCGAGACCTGAGACATAAACAAACTAATATTCACTCACTTTTTTTCTGCCTAGAACCACTTCACACGCGAGTTACATGAGAGAAATTCACAATAATGCGTGTACTAAGGAAATGTCTAGTCCATAAAATAGAAGTGAATTTTCTGTGTAAGCACCATCGATATCTGTTACTCAAGCATGAATTAAATAAAAGCAGTTAGATTTAACAAAGCGCACTAACCGTAATTACTGAATATTGCGTATGTTCTTATCATAGTGTAGAGGGAGTGTGCTTCATTATTTAGCAAACGTATCTAAGCCGTAACCGTAAGTTTTTAAATCTTATGTAACTCAAAGTCAGCCATCAGTAATATCTGAATATTAAATTGGCCCAGCGCTACACAGAAGATGCCATCCATTATTATGAACAATGACAACCACTACGATAGTGTCTTGCATACTGAAGGTATTGCTCAGAACCACGAAACCTTAATGAACGGAAGTACCAAATGATGATTTAAGAGAAAACTTATTTAATAAATGAAACGATTTAACATCATCTTTGTTGAATTACGTCTGTTTCCTTCCTGATTCTGCACTGATGAAAACTATATGCCTTTTACCAGAGAACCAGATATAACATTTATACATAATATTTAAATGACAGTACGAAATATTTACTGGTTTAAATTGAATACTGAATATTATCTTTGCCCTTTATTTTAATTCACTGACTTGACACTTCCCCCGTACTAGTCATTTAATAGTGCAAGCGCAATAAATTTTCGAAGTCGAGAAATACCTTTTCCGAGTGTAGACATGACGATTTATAAATGTATATCCATATTAATGCTTGATAATATTAATTATGGCACCAGTCTTCAAGTTAACAGGACCTGGAAGTGCCGGGCTGCATTTTCATACCTTGCTTTCGGTGCGCATTACTCTTGATCTACAATCCGGAGGAAGTTGTTTTTGTACCAACACTGATTGACAATACCTCAAGCTGTAATACGATATTTATTGAAATATCTGTTATAGTTTAAGAATTACAATATTTTGCCTAAAATTTTTTATAATACACGTTCGCATTCTGGTACCATTTTATGGTGCATCCACAGTCTCATATCATTTAGACTGTGGCAAGCTGCTGTCATCATTCGTAGGAACACATTATGCCCCATGTTTTGTCGTTTGAAGTATATCTGAGGAAACAGAAAAAACCTTATTACACTTCACTATTATTTTGTCTAAAAATTAGAGTTAAAACTATAAAACAGAATGACAAACGTAGATCATTCCTGCAATGAATTACGCATAATACAAAGATACTTCCCATTATTCAATTGGGAGAAATTAGGTGAATATATTAACATATATGTGCCTAATGTTCTGAAAATGTGGTTTCGAAATAAGGATGTTCACAATCTATGGCAGTCAGAGTAGCTACCGCATTATTCTATGGTAGGATGCTTAACTTGACCATTACTTTTGTCTTGACAATTACACCATCAATGAAACAGATAACAGTATCCACCACACCTGTTTTGAGCACTGTCCGCCCAGCAATGATTTGGCACTCGTTGCCATACGCAACTGTAGAAACTCTCATTAGGGTTTTGTGTACGACTATGTAGATATTAGCTAAGTAATTGTCTGTGAGGCTTTGTTGTTGCCATGACTGAAGCATCAGTGTGGCCAGTGTGCAGAAATGTTGAAGCCCTACAATTAGTTCACTTCATTACCGTATCCTATAATATTCTTTATTTATTTTTTAATAATGCCAACAGAATGGTTGCATTCTTTACTTTAGACGAGCTTAGTTGTCCGTTCAGGTCATTATTTTAATACAGTGCAGATTTTAATTAGGTACCAGTGGACGCAGAAGTGCAGTAAATAAAGAAAATACAAGGAGCCAGGCTCCATAGCATCCGTGTGTGTGTGTGATGACAGAGATTTTAGTGGGTTTAGCAGTAGCAGAAAGTTCGAAGTAGGATAGCCAACATTTGCTCACTAAGAGAACAGCAGAGGTTTTCTTGTGGTACCACAGGTTGCTAGCAAGAAGAACGCGAGTCTGGGAGAGTTGTCAGGTTGGCGGTGGGTCGCGTTATGCCTTCAGCCAATGGGAGAGCTTCGCCGAGCAACTGGAAACGGATGAGCGGTTAGGAGAGGTGTTGGAATTGGTGGAGACCTCGAACCGAGCCGACGTATGTTATGTGTGGTATGAGCATCGTAAATGTGCCTTATCGTGTTGATTTTCTTGAGTATTTCGATCGGTAATGTTGCAACTACCATCATTCTATCGCGAAGTCATGTGCGGGCAGGAGATTCATATAATTTTTACGTAGAAATTCGGCCTAACGTGGGACTTGAAATTGTAACAGTTTTTTGAGTGGGACTTGGGCCATCAGCTCCAGATCTTCAATTTTTAGTTTCCAATGAATATCAGGGAGTACTGATTCATTATCAAGTGCGTGTGTTAGTATTACAAAATAAATGTCGATGTCCGTGGCAAGATCATATTTGATTCTTCGTAATGACAGTGCTGAGAATGTTTTCCGCCATCTGCTGTTTTCTATAATTTTTTGTCCTCAAGGGTCAACAGTAGCTAATAACCACCTTAAGTGTGCTTTAGCAACTTTTCTTAATTCCCGTGCCTAAATAATTTTTGGAAATCTCCCGTAATTTTTCCTTTTTTCTTAGTATGCGATGTTAACCTTTGCCAACAGTCTGAATTTTTTTGAAACAGTCATGGCCCATCAGATCCATCGACCTGCAGTTAAATATGTAGCTCTATAGCAAGGAACTAAAGCGAACAGTATACCGCGTGGATGCTAGTTATGAAAATACGAGTGATGCCCGAGAAATAAGCCCATATAGTTGCGGTTGCTCCTGCCATTCTTCATTTGCTTCATTTTCATGTTGAGTGTAGTATCACATCCCCTGTAAACACCTTCAGTGTAAAGAATCAATGTTTCAATATCGGTGGCTAAAATTTTTTCCCGATATCATCGTCAAATTTAAGGTTTTCCTTTATAAGAAGACATGAACGTTCGCGCGGCACCATGTGGCTTGGAACGTCTCTTTGTATCGGTCTTGTTGTAAATTATATTCTTCTTAATGGTCATAGCTATTTTCCTCCCGAAATATATTTGATTTATCTTTTTATTTGTGGTGTTTTTTACTATCCGAGGATGTTAATGGAGGTCACGGAACTTATGATTAGTATGCTGGTAGTGCCAGGGAACCTCTGTTCTGTATCTCGTAGGAAGCATGTTGTTTAGCGCCTTGTACTGCAAATTTCAGTAGAGCATTCCACGTCCAGTTTCTAGTGTTTTGAGCATGAATTGTGGGGAGAATGAATAATGTATGACTGGAGAATTAGCTCCCTTTGCGTCCCTTTACAACAATAAGGGATTATAGACGAGAAAAATAAAAATCCAAATTTAATGAGACCAGTAATATTTAATTTGACACCTAGTCAGACGGCAAGATTACGGAACATTACTGTGTTCATTTTTATATGATTAGTGTTGACGTGACAGTTTCAATAAATTGTTTAAAATTTACAGCTCTCCCCAACTTCTCTTTTATTCCATATCTCCGCTCATCCTTTAAGCCCTATTAAATATAAATGCTTATTTGGGTTGTGGTGGCAATTGAAACTGGAATTACGACAGTCCCAACAAAATCATAGCCAATAGCCACAATTTGGAACGAGCATTATCCGTTGCGAAATAGAAATTAAATTAATCAGTGGAACATTGAAGCCACATGTTAAATCAGGGTCATAAATTCTAATAATTAAATAGTTCCGAATGGTAACTGCCGGATAGGGGGGGGGGGGGAGGTTAATGTGAACACCCTGATAAATGTACAGAGGAAACATGAGTATAAGTGAGTCAAACTTGCACGCAGGGTGTTAAAGAAAAAAAAAATAAATAAATAAAGAGAAATAAATAAATAAAGACGCCGGCTATCAATGTGTTCAAAGAGCGTTTAAGACTATAATAACTACTTAAAAGTAAATAAAGCATAAAAGTTTTAGAAAAGGGAGAAATTTGTCTTTCAAATGAAGGCGAAAAACCTTTTTTTCGATTTTTCGGGATTTTTCACGTCCAGTGATCATCCCTTTTACTTACTTAAAAGAATTATGGCACAACGTACTTCAACTACAACGATACTCCACAGCCAGCCACACTTCTCTACATTCTCTTATCACCAGACGCCAATGCTTGACAGTCTGACGCCCAACCCAGACAACCAACGATATTAAGTCAACAATTTCCAAAGAAATAAGCTTTGCTATTACCAACATACCGCTTTAAGGAAAGACCGTGGCAAGTCTCTGAGAAGTGGTAATCCTTCAATATAAATATGCAACATACTAATAATACATGCGTTAAAATACATTTACAGGACTGCCCAAAAAGCGATGTAAACCTTGCTCAGTGACCTGAATTTATAGCACTTAATTAAGGGCAATGTACCATTTATTGTAGTAAAACAAACTCTTCAACACGTTTGTGACGATCCATTGGTGATTATTCACTTGGGCCTGACCGAGTTTTCAACTTACCTGAACCTAAATGATGCAACAATAAGACATATACTGTGATAAGAATGTATACCACGATGACAGTATAAGTTTCAACTGACGACACAATGTCATGCACTGGCCACCGGGATTAACAGTGGCGTTATATTATGCAAACACGCAAAACTAGCTACCAGCAGGTACCTCCGTCTATACAAGTAGTTACCAGCCTATGGATCGTAGACCATAGATGACCTGCAAGAGCTGAAATTTTGTCCGTGAAAGGTGTGAAATTTCATACATATTCATTTTACATTATGTATTCCTATTTACGTGGTCACTGAGTCGCACTGTGTGTGCGCGGTAAATTGACAGCTTCACAAGTGATGACAGAGCCGGTTAACGTTGGAAGCATTAAAAATCATTTTTTCCTACGTTTTTGAATGCGTATTTAATTCCAATGTTATAGAAACGGTTAAAATGTATTCGAAGTCATCATCTTGGAGAGTTAGTCGCTATTGTTGTAGTCGTAGCTGTAGTTCGGCGACTTGTTTGATACAACTCTGCACCCTACTCTACCCTGAGAAAGCCTCTTCATCTGCTTATGAAAACGGCAACCCACATCCATTTCAAGCTGATTGCTCTATTCCTCTCTTAATTTCCCTCTGCGGTTTTTACCCCACAAAGTTCCCTCTAATTTACGATTCATTGATGTCTAATAATGTGTCCTACCAATTTATTCCTTCTGTTAATCACGATATTCCGGACATTCCTTTCTTTCCAACTCTGTTCAGTACCTCCTCATTCGTTACTCTCTCTACCCACCTAATCAGCACTCTTCGCCGGCCGCTGTGGCCGAGGGGACTGAGGCGCTCGTCACGGTCTGCACGGCCACTACGGTCGGGGGTTCGAATCCCCGCTCGGGCATTGATATTTGTGCCGTCCTTAGGATTGGCTAGTTCATAAGTAGTTTGTAAGTTTGGGGACTGATGACCCCGTAGTTAAGTCCCATAGACTCTCTCTACAACACTCTTCTGGAACTCCCCATTTCAAAAGTCCCTATCCACTTCCTGTTTGAAGTATTGATCGTCTAGGTTTCACTCCCGTACAAGGCAACACTCCACATAAATGCCTTCATAAAAGACGTCCTTAAACTCACATTAATATTAGATGTCCGCAAATCTATCTTTTTCAAAAGCACAGAAGGCGCTTTGGCAGCTGTGTCACCCGCTATCTGTTGCATGCAACAATTATCGGTACATCTACTATCCCCAGGTTGCATCTACCATCGTGGTACAAAAATCAGTGTCGTCTTTCCCAGTGTAACTTCTTTCTTACATTGTCTTTTGATAACTTGTAAACCTACAACTAGGTCTCTTAGTTGGCAAAAATGGCGTTAATGTTATAGGCAAACTAAAATTAACTTCGTATGGCGCATGGCGGAGGGTGTTTTACAATTAGTTACTTCGTTTCTTACACTTTCACGCTGAAATGTCTGGACGGATATGAATGACATTTGGAACAGAGGTACCTTACACCATGATTAATGCATGGTAAGCCATAGTATGGTGCGTGACAGATGGTACCTTACAGTGGGTTAAATAAAGATATAGAGAGATCTGAATGAAGTTCGGAATGGAGATAGCCAATATCCTTCGTTAATAAATGGGCTACCTTCGTAAGACACCATGTGGCTTAAATTGGTTAATAAATTTGTTTCTCTTGACGCTGTAACAGCAGGACGGATTTGAATGAAATTTGGAATGCAGATAGCTTATATCCTGAATTAGCACAAGAGCAACCTTTAGAAAGATATCGCTGCATAGTGGAGGGTACCTTACAGTGGGTAACACGTTTGTTATTCTTCACCCGGAATCGGCTCTATGGAATTGAATGAAATGTGGCTTGTAGGTAGCTTATACTCTGAATTACTACATGGGCTATCTTTCGTAAGCCTCAGTGGGTGTATGGCGGAGGGTGCGTTACAACAAAAATCGAAATTGTTTCATTGGTCACCATGACAATCAGCACATAAATGTATGTTTTCATGAATGAGATTTTTTATAATCTGCAAGCCAATGAATGTAGCATGGTGAAGAGTGCCTTGAATGAAATACACCGTTTGACCAGTCACCATGAAACTAGGCGCATATATCTATATCTACATGGGATACTCGGCAAATCATATTTAAGTGCCTGGCAGAGGGTTCATCGATCAACCGTTATACTATTTACCTCCCATTCCATTCTCGAATAGCGCACGGGAAGAAAGAACAGCTGAATCTCTCCGTTCGAGCTCTGGTTTCTCGTATGTTATTCTGATGATCATTTCTACGTATGTAAGTGTAGTCAACAATATATTTTCGCATTCTGAGGAGAATATTGGCGATTGGAGTTTCGTAAGTAGTTCACGCCGCAGCAATAAGCGCCATTGTTGTAATGATTCCCATCCCAGATCCTGTATCATTTCCGTAACGCTGTCTTCCCTGTATCGTGACAATCCGTCAAGCCCACCTGATACGGATCCCACACTGGGCAGCAATACTCCAAAAAAAGACGGACAAGCGTAGTGTATGCAGTTACTTTAGTAGTTCTGTTGCATCTTTTAAGGGTTCTGCCAATAAAACGCAGTCTTTGGTTCGCCTTTCCAACGACATTATCTACGGCTTCTTTCCAGTTTAAGTCTGAAGTAATAGTAATTCCTAAGTATTTTGTGGACTTTACGGCCTTCACTTTTAAACGTAAGGAGAGACATTGAATTAAGATTGATGCTGTGGCCTGGATTCGAATACGGGACCGCCTACTTACTGGGGATGTCCTTTGGACCACTCAGGTAACACTGCGCTGTCGCCAAAGCAACTACACGGACAGTCTTAAAGCACGTCTCCCTCCACACCAGATGTCTTAATTCTGCCTCATGTTCCCTGTGAAATGCGTATCAAATTGCCAGGGCTCTTCTACTTTTGAATTATTTATCTTGTAAACAAAGTTTAACGGATTTCTTTACGTGCTCATGTGGACGACATCACACTTCTCATTATTTATAGTCAATTGTATATTTTTACACCATTGTGATATCTTATTCAGATCGTTCTGCAGTCGATTTTGATCTTCAGATGATTTTACTAGACGGTAAATGACGGAGCTAGTTAGATTTTCCCCTAAATCGTTTATGTAAATAATGGAGAGCAGAGGACCAATAACACTACCCTGTGGAACGCCCAATATCATCTCTGTTTTAGTCGATGCCTTATCATCGATTACTACAAAGTGTGTCCTCTCTGATAAGAAATCCCCTATCCAGTTGCAAATTTGAGGCGATATACCATAACCACGCTTTGTATGTATGTTTTAATATATAGTGGGAAAAGGAGCAGGTGATGGACAGAAAAAGCGGAGAGGAGGAGAATGAGAGAGGGGAAAGGTGACAGACAGGTGAAAGGAGATGAACAGAGAGAGAGAAGCAATAATCAATCAAAAGTTGCAATAGAGGAGAATCACCTGCTCAAAATCATCAACACGAAGCTCAAAGATGGTAATGCACTAGCAGTGAAAGCCGACGAAGTGACCGCAGACAGAAATGAATATATAAACCAGACTCTCCACTTCTTTCAGGAAATTCACGTACGAGAAATCTCAGATGATCCTACAAAGATAACAATAAACTTAAACAGCAGTTAAATACAAAATGTTTCTTCTTAACAGAGGAGGAAATTACAAGATTAACAATAATGAACCCAAGAACCTTTAACATCTCTCGAAAGGTCGCGAACAGTGGTCGATGTTAGCGGTGGCGATACGGGCCGCCAGAGGGCGCCCGCGAGTGTGAGCAGAGCAGAGCAGAGCGCTCACGTGTAGAGGAGAGGGCTGCTGACTGCTGAGGCGACAGACTCTCTCTCAGTCGCTCTCCGTAGTTCTCAGTTGCTGTTGAGATCTACTAGCAGGCGTTTTTACCTGGAATTAGATACTGGATTGCTGCTAGTATCATTTTGTCTAAGTTGAACTGTTATATATATATAACAGTTCAACTTAGACAAAATGCCAGTTGTTTATGCCAGTTTTGTATGGACCGCGCCTGTTACGCACTGATGGTTACTTGCTATTAAAATATTGTGTTCTCAGTTTCAGACAGTAATCAAATGTACTTAATACTCCCCTGGTCTAATACGTGTTAGCCTGTCCCGAATCCATGGCATCGAACCTGCAATTTTATTAATCACCGTGCTAAATATAGCCTCAAGGGGTTGGAATTGTAGGGAAACGGCGTTGATGCCTTCCACACGTAACTAATAGGTCCCTGAGGAGGTTTGTATATAGCGATTATTGTGGTGTCGCACGATAGAAGTGCGCGCCACGTACTTACGCCGAGCGCCGCCATGCACGCACGGCGGGGCGTTTTTACGACGTCAGCCACGAGCGCCCTCTGGTACAACTCCGCTCGTGGCCACGACTGCTGCATCGTTCACTTGGGAATCAGATAGGCACGAGTTAAGACTTGGCTATCGGATAGGCACTAGGAATCATCTGCAGGCAGGCCTCTATCTAATCTATGTATCAGCATTCTGCAGTCAAGAACTATGTAAAAGTTAATTGCAAATGTTCAAATGTTTCTATAGTCTATGGGACTTAACTACGGGGTCATCAGTACCTAAACTTACAAACTACTTATGAACTACCTACGAACTAAGGCGGCACAAATATCCATGCACTAGGGGGGATTCGAACCCCCGACCGTAGTGGCCGTGCAGACCGTGACTGGAGCGCCTTAGTCTCCTCGGCCACCGCGGCCGGCTAAAAGTTAATTATTAGTAAGTGTATGAAATATATATCTCGTTCTAATTTACTCTAGTGTTTCTAGTTTCTGCTGTCCCACTGGCTTGTCACCTCAGTACCTGCACACGCGTGCATCCTTTATTCCTGTGTCGGTCTCTTTCTACTCGGCCACCGACACCTACGACAACCGGCGGACGAGACACAAAAGCGGCGACGAGGCCGAGATATATAAATTTTTTCGATGTTATCTAATTCTAGTGCTATCAGTTCAATGATTTTATGTTGAAGAGTTTTAGTAATTTGCACGACTCTCCTCACAAAAAGTAAGAAACGTTTCGGCTGTACCCCGCTTGTCCTTCCTCCGCGTCGTTCCGTTCCCTCGCGGTGTGTATAGAACATGCTGAGGGCCGTCGCCTGTCTCCCGCCGTGCCCCCTGGGCCGGTATAAATCTGTTATTTTTCCGGTGGCGCTGCGGTTGACCCGCGGGGCGGCGGCGCGACTGAAAGCTGAGCCGGCGATGCTCACTTGTTTACCAGCGCGGCTGATGGATGGCGGCACGCGGCCGCGTTCCCACGGGACGACACGAGGACCTGGCCGGCGCGGCGAGGCGCCTCTGCCGTCGGGACGTCAGTGCCGGGAAAAAATTCATCGTTCAACGCCCGCTCCTTCCTCTATGGGTCACATTTTTGCTATGTCACTTGCCTCGTATCCTACATAACAATGTCTCCTATCAAACCACTAACCAAAGAGTATTTTATTTACTTACTAACTGAAGACCTGGCGTCGCCCAGGTACTTATTCATTCCAGTCTTACGTCAGACCATCTCTCCTTCCATTTCTCTATCTCTGTCCACCGAGCGAGGTGGCGCAGTGGTAACACACTGGACTGGCATTCGGATGGATGGTGGTTCAAATCCGTGATTTCCCTAAATCACTCCAGACAAATGGCGGGATGGTTCCTTTGAAAGGGCACGGCCGATTTCCTTCTACATCCTTGCCCAAGCACTTCGAGCGTAAGCTCCATCTCTAATGACCACGCTGTCGACGGGACGTTAAACTTCAAGATTCCTTCCTTCCTTCCTTCCTTCCTTCCTATCTCTGTCCACCTCGTCCCCTCCCGTCCCCTCCCCTCCCCTCCCTTCCCCTACCCTCCCCCCTCTCCGCCCCTCTCCACCCCTCTCCGCCCCTCTCCACCCCTCTCCGCCCCTCTCCACCCCTCTCCATCCCTCTCCTCTTTCTCTCTCTCTCTCAATCATTTTTGACTGAGAAATTGTTGTGAGATTGAGCGATTATTGATTATTGCTTAAATGTTTCTCAATCATATCACCAACAAATAAACAACTGAAAGTGCTAGATCCAATGCGGCGGTTTTTCTATTCGCTAGTGCTTCATACGGTGCAAACAGGTACTACTTTCCAGACGACCCTCTCATACTTGTCTGAGAGACAGATACGCAGAAGAATCACATATGCCACGCTGACCATAACGTCGGTCAGTTTCTTAATGATTGACCATGCGGTTTCTCGCCCAGAATTTTATTGATTGTGACGACGACCACGGAAGCCTATGCTTACATTTATTTATATACATGTGCCAAATATTATGATGACCAGTCGTCTGATTCTATGTAGCCAATGACCTTCTGTTTGTTTTGGAGGTCACGTGCGCAAAATTATAACGCAGTCAGATGAAAATTATGGCAGCGCTAATAATACGATTGAAACCGATGTGGCAGCGCAAATACAAAATCACCAATTTAGATTTTTCAGCGTCACCTGTCGGATGTCAAGACTACTGTTCTCGGGATTCTGGTACATGACTGTCTGTATTGTCCTGATGCTCTGAGCTGTATTTATTTTTACGATTTCTTGTGCCGATTGACGATTTATTTCAACATTTTTGCGTCGTGCCTCTTTGCTGCGCGCATTGTTGAGAGTTTTTTTCCTTCCGCAGCATTTCATTTCATTCTAATTCCGCAGTGTATCATTTTCAGGAAGAATTTAGGAATCACAAATACGATGTATGTAAATTTCTAAAATTCATGAAACGTTATATAAATTTGATAGATCTGAAGCATTGAATTAAAATTTGTGGTGCGGCCGGGAATCGAACCCGGACCTCCATGCTCACGAGGCAGACATCTTAACCGTTTTTTTTCTTTTTTTTTTCTTTCTTTTTTTTTATATTTTTTTCAGTCCCCCCCCCCTTTTTTTTTCCACGTCTATCTCTGCCACTTCAGGCGTTGGCTCCTAACACCCATCACGCCCTTAATAATTATGTACAAACCTAAAAAAAAAAAAAAAAAAAAAAAAAAGCTAGTGCCACCGCCACTTTTACCCTAACCTCAAGTATAGAACGTACGCAAACGCTCCAGTCGTGCTCGATGGAAAATAAATAAATAAATAAGTAAAAAATAAAAATAAATAAATAAATAAAATGAAATAAAAATCCTCCTCCGCATCGGCCCATAAAAATATATTTAGATTTGTAATGGGGAAAAGGGAGAAATAAATAGTAGCTTCATGTATATTCTTTATTAGTATGTATAGTTCTGCATTTTTATGTAGAAAATACTGCCGTTCCACATCCGGCGTAAAAACAAAATAAAGAGGTCGTCGCATTACGACATGGTGCGTTCCAAGGAAGGTCTAGCTGCGGATTATCAATGAACGTCTTCTCGATTTCTTTCGTTGCCGGTTGTAGTTCAATCAGTGCTTCTGTCGTTCTGGGGTCAACTTCTCCTTTCATCGATATTCCAGCTGCGAGGCGGGTTATGGAACGCACTCCAAAGAAAATTGGAAAAATATTCGCGGTACTTGGGGTTCCTAACTATTGCACAATGTCGCTCGTTCACATAGTTCCAAAAATCAAGTACAGTCTTCTCTCCATCGCCGAATAAATAGTGTACAGCGTGACCACATATCCATTTGACAGAGTTAGTTTTCGCTCTCGGGTAATACGAGTCTTCTGGAAAGAGAAGCGATTTGGTAGTTATCATTTCGGGGGTTGTGCGTGTGAAGAAAGCCAGTACCTGGCGCACCAAATACCAAACATCCTTCGCCGATCCACAGTCAAGGCGATGCTCATCTGTATCCACGACTCCGCATTTGGTACACAAGGGAGAGTCCGCAAGATGAATTCGGTGGAGGCGATACTGGCACACCTGCTTCCCGTTGACTGTGATGTACCACGCAGACTGTACGTCTGTGTTGAGAGTGGGCGCGCTCACCGCTCGCCACACAACACGCCAGTTAATATGGGGGTGTTTTGATTCTATCACGTTCGGGGCTCTGCTCAGTTCCATGGTGTCGTATATTGCCCTGGCCGATATCAATTGTGTGGGCGGAAGTGCGGTGCGCATGTAGCTAAGGTCGAGGAAGAATTGCCCGAAATAAAAGAAAGGGGCTGGGATGTCGGATAGTGGTATTGGAGGGGTGAGGGAGATCGGCCTTAAGGCCTCTAGCAGCAGGCTTGTAAGACTCGTCGGACACTGTCGCCATATCTTCATGTGAGAGCTTACAAATAAGGCCCGTGCTCTGTCCGGAACGTGAAAAAGTCCTAAACCACCTCTGTTCCTCGGTAGTGTGAGGGAGTCGTAACGAATCTTGAAGAGCATACCGGTACTTACAAAAGACCCCATAGCCGCCAGCATGCTGCGGGCCAGATATGGCGGGATCGGCAGTGTCTGCGCAACATGGGGGATGCGCGACGCCAAATAGACGTTAGCATATCGCACCCGTTGCAGAATGTCTAGTGTTCTAAGACGGTGGTCGCCTATCCCTGCCCTAATCTGTTGCAATAGGCGCCTACTGTTGAGGGCAATCGTCCGCTGCAGGTCAGTTGTAAAATCAATGCCCAAACAGCACATTGTGTCTGTTATTCTCAATAGATAGAGCGTGCGATTTGTGTACATTTAGTTCACTGCCCGATGCTGCGCCGTAGGTCGCCACCCACGCCAAAGCTGCGCGGACGTCGTCTTCACCACGAAGAAAGAGAACCAGATCGTCGGCATAGGCAGTGCAGCAAAAAGTATGTCCACCGAGTGTGATCCCTGTCAAGCGTTGCACGACAAGCCACAGAGCAGCGGTTCCAAACCGAGGGCGTACAATATCGTTGATAGGGGGCACCCCTGTCGCACCGATCTCTGGATGAGGATCGGCGGTGTGAGGCATTGAATTAAAATTTAATTCAATGCTTCAGATCTATCAATAATGTCTTTGACATATTTGAGACGTAAATCCGTCTCAGGGATTCTTTCATTGTATTAATTGATATTTAAATCACCGTAACAGGATTGTTCCACCATGTCCATTGCTGAGGTGCTATTCCGCTGCATGGAGAGCCTTGGCACAAATTTTAATTCAATTCTTCAGATCTATCAATAATGTCTTTGACATATTTGAGACATAAATCCGTCTCAGGGATTCTTTCATTGTATTAAGTCATATAAATTGCCCGTATGAATTCGAAACATAGTGGCATCTACTGGATGTTAACCAAACGTAGGTAACAACATTTAATGTCCAATAGAAATATTGGTGTGAAGAATCGTGATGAAAACTATCCCTTCTGTTTAGTTGAACCAAATCACAAGCAACGTGCCACATTTCATCAAGATTACTTGAGTAGTTTTGAAAATGATGGAGTACAAATATCCTACGAATATATATATATATATATATATATATATATATATATATATATATATATATATATATATATATATATATATATATATTCTACATGGGATACTCTGCAAATCACATTTAAGTGCCTGGCAGAGGGTTCATCGAACCACAATTATACTATTTATCTCCCATTTCATTCTCGAATAGCGCGCGGGAAGAAAGAACACCTGAATCTCTCTGTTCGAGCTTTGATTTCTCATATTTTATTCCGATGATAATTTCTACATATATAAGTGTGAGTCAACAATATATTTTCGCATTCGGAGGAGAATGTTGGCGATTGGAGTTTCGCAAGTTGCCCACGCCGCAGCGATAAGCGCCGTTGTTGTAATGATTCCCCTCCCAGATCCTGTATCATTTTCGTAACGCTGTCTCCCCTGTATCGTGACAATACGAAACGAGATGCCCTTTTTTGGACTCATTCGATTTCCTCCGTCAAACCCACCTGATACGGATCCCACACTGGGCTGCAATACTCCAGAAATGGACGTACAAGCGTAGTGTATGCAGTTTCTTTTGTAGTTCTGTTGCATGTTTTAAGGGTTCTGCCTATAAAACGCAGTCTCTGGTTCGCCTTTCCCACGATATTATCAACGTGTTCTTTCCAATTTAAGTCTAAAATAATAGTAATTCCTAGGTATTTTGTGGAGTTTACGGCCTTCACATTTGATTGATTTATCTTGTAAACAAAGTTTAGCGGATTTCTTTTCGTACTCATGTGGACGACTTCACACTTCTCATTATTTAGAGATAATTGCCAATTTTTACGCCATACTGATATCTTATTCAGATCGATATTATTATTATTATTAATAATACTTTCGCACTTGTGTTCCGATTACTTTTGTTCATTCTCTGAAACAGCAAATATACCTTTCAGGTCTCCCACCTTCAAATCAACGAAGCAGAAACGAAATGCCGACAAAGCAGTGCTACGAAATCGGAATAGCCCTGGTCGGAGGTTCGAACCCCCCCCCCCCCCCCCTGTACATGGACGCTTGTGTCGCCCCCAGAATAAGGTGGTTCACAAGTAGTCCGTAAGTCCAGGGACCGATGAGCCCGCAGCCAAGTCCCCCAAGCTTAACAAACATTTGAACATTTGGAATAGCCCTTTTACATGTCATGAACACATTGCCCCGTATAACTATTGCGAGTGTAGTGCAGGAAAAAATCATGAGTAGGGCTTGAATCGATGACTCTTGGTATAACAATCTAACGCTCGTCCAATTTTTTTTTTTCTATCACGCTGCATAACATCCCGTGCTGAAATTTCCCGTAGCGGCGGACTGGAGTAGCACCGTAATGTATAATCTATTAATATATAAATTAATGTTTGTCTGTATGTCCTGTATGTGTTCATGAACCATTCTTTCGATTGCAATGAAACTTTGGTGATCTGTTCACCGTACGCCCACGAAGGTTCCTGACCCAAAAACAACAGCACGACACATAGCTCAGGACATATGACGTCATAGATAATGAAGTACCCAGGTTTATCCGTCAATTACTGGAAAATGGCAGTAGTTAGGGACCTAGAACAAAGTTTGCATGTAATTTCGGACGTTCATGAAGCGTTTTGTAAATGGCCTCCCCCCGCCCCCACAAAATGATGAAACGAGAAGAAGTCTATCGTTCACAACAGTTTCGCTGTAGATGCCATAAAACTGTCGCATCAGGCATGAGCTTCTAAACAATATAGTTGCAAGAAACTGCCACATAATGTGACGAGACTTTATTCACACACTGTATGAGAATGACAGTACTTAGCGACTTGCAACCAACTTTAAACATAATTTAAAACGTTTATTGAACTTTTTCCCGCTGACAACCATAAGAAAATTATGAAAGGAAACATGTTTCTCGCTTACTACTTCTCCGCTGTTCAGAAAACTACGGCATTCGGTATGACGTTCCAATATATAATTTCTACACTACAAACTGTAGCTGCAGGAAATTTTACACATGTAGCTGAACGTACCTTCGAAATTGTGTCACAGTATGACACGTAGGTCAGGAGATAAATGTTCAAATGTTTGCAGAGCATATTCTTTTGGTCATGCCACAAAGAACACATTACCCTTATATATTACTATTACTACAATCAAGGTCAACAGTAAAAATTCCTTGTTTTGATGGTCAAATGCCATTTACTACAACAGCCGATCCACATCATCAATACAGAGAATTATGACAGTTTACCAAGGCGATGCCTTCTCGCGGCATTCATCAAAATAATTCAGATATCTTACTTACTTTAGTTCTTTATATTCATTATTGAGGGGCGGGGACGGAGAGGCCTCTATATCCGCAACTGGTCCGATGAGAAGGCGATCCGAAGTTTAACGAAAGCATACTTTGGATCGACGATGTGAAAATTAAGGTGAAAAACTGAGCGAACAGACAGCACTGCAAAATGAGCAGTGTCCGAGGTTTTACGATGTAACCAATGCACGTCGGAAAGAAAACATCTGTCAGAGGTTTTACGATGTAACCAACGCACGTCGGAAAGAAAACATCTGTCAGAGGTTTTACGATGTAACCAATGCACGTCGGAAAGAAAACATCTGTCAGAGGTTTTACGATGTAACCAACGCACGTCGGAAAGAAAACATCTGTCAAGAATGCAAGATACGTATTTGAAATTGAAAATATGAATAAATATTCATGTGCAATTTGTTAGTGACATACGAAAATTTTAGTCGGCCCTGGACTCAAACTCGGATATACGGCTTTCCACTTTTGCCGCACCATTAGGCTATCTCATTTTAATATTTAATATCAAAGAAATGTACTTACATTTTGTGACAGTTGAATAACTGTTATCTGCAACACGGTTTACAGACAGAAGAAACAGATACATTCGCGGTCTGTTACTAATGAACTGAATCATTGGCGGTGGCGGCTGGTGGTTCAGATGTCTGGGGTATCATTTCTTTGAGTGCCGGATCTTGATAATTAAAAGATCTTGATTCGTTAAAAGGTCTGCAGAAAGTCTTACTTCAGTTTGTTTGCGCTTCGCTTGCTTCAACACGAGCTGAGGTGTCGGCCTACCAAGCTTCTTTATTTCACACCTTTGTTCGAAGCTTAAAGCTGAGTAATTTGTTTCTAAGAGATACGGAACGATTTTCATTCTTTTTAATAATCATCAAGAACATATGACTATGCATATGAACACTAAACCACAGTAAGTAACTGATTACACTGTTAAGAGAATAGCCACCTTCATGTCACGTTACTTTGTAAGCAGCACCCCCTTCTAAACTTACGCATGCGCAAAGGCTGCTCTGCCCCACATCTTTCTAAACAATTAAATATTTATTACAACAAAGAGTATAAATGTCATTTACCTCAAAATCGCGACACATTAGCTAAAACGTCCAAAGATGTATTGCAAGTAACAATACAAAAGTCATTCTTGCTCCCGTATCCGTTAAAAAGATGATTAAGTTTTAAAAAATGCTTGCAGTCGGGCTCGAACCTACTACTTTCGACAACGCAGCGCAATGCCGCTAACCTCACGGTTATTCTTGCTAGGCGCAGGGTAGTGACTTCATTATTATTCATGATCGGATCTTCTGAAGGTTTTTACAGTTGATGAGTCTTTAAGACATTTTACCAAGTAAGTTCTGTTTTTGATGAATCTTCGATGCGCCAATAGCAAATATGAAGGGCGGATGTTTCCTTCATGGAGGATTTGCGCATGCGCAAGGCGAGGTACGCAGTAGCTCCATTCTCTTGCTTCGGGACCATTTGGGCGTAACCGCCAGAACTCGAGTACCCAAGAGCTGGTGTCTCTACCAGCTTCAAAGGCAATGTTAAAAGCGGCGTTTTCTCGTCCATCCCTGCCATGGGAGCGCCCATACGCTGCCTCCAGGGGGTTCAGAAGATAATTTGAACCTCAGTCGCGCATGTGCATTGCAACGCTGCGGCCACTGCCGCCTATTTAAAGCGGCCGCGCTACGACTCGTATATGTGCTGGCTCCACGACGTATAACGTTTCTCATGCGATAAAAATACTTTCAATGTGCGTATAAAATGATCTGACAGAAGAACGAAAGGAAGAATGATAGTTTGAAAACACTTTTTATTGTATTTATTTATTTACTTTTATTTTCACGACGAGCTTCTTCCAGGGGTTCACTGAACCAGGGGACACAAAGGACGCGCCGCCACTGATATTAACGTTGTTGTGGTTTGTTGTGTGGAATCAACGACTAAATCACAAATGAAAACTTGGAAGGAATATGATACAGAAAACACATTCATACGAAATATTTAGTAGGGCTAATGAAACAGTGAAATTTTACATTATGTTCACAAATACGCTTCCATAATCATCTTGGAAATAATTTTGATCAAAAAATGTCTCTACAAATAATATAAACCTGTTTTTGTTGAGACACAAGTGTACCTGAACAGCCCTTATTAAATGTCCGTGTAGAATTTAAAATATTTTCTAATCATCACAGACACTATTAAATGAGCAACTGTACATTAGGGCTCTTTTGCTATCTTTCATTTTACATTTTGTTATTTTATGTTTTACTTGTCGTTTCTGACAATTTAAAATACCAAAATATGTTATACATCGCACCCATTTTAACACTTTGACAAATTTATTGTTTGCATTGATAACCAATACGGAATTTCAAATATTATTCTTACCCGTTACATGCGACATCGGCGAGTTTTAGGCATCTTACCTTTGTACGTGCAACCACCAATCATCCTTGCAATTGTAGTCTGTCTCCACGATGACTGACGGTTTTGTGTCCCAACCTCGTCGCCGCTTTTGTGTCTGGTTTCCGTCGGAGGTGTCGGTGGCCGAGTGGAATGAGACCGACACAGGAATAAAGATAGCACGCTGTTGCAGGTACGGAGGGGAGCAGCCAGAAACTAGAAACACTAGTGTATATTAAACAAGATATATATTGCACAGAATTTATACAATACTTAACTAGTTGAGCTAGAGTCCTACCTACTGCCTAACTGATAGCTAAGTCTTCACTGGTGCCTATCGGATTCCGAAGTCTTTACTGATTCCTAACTCAGTCCCAAGTGAACGATGTCATTCAGTGGTGGCCACGAGCGGAGTTGCAGCAGAGGGCGCTCGTGGCTGTCGTCGTAAGAACGCCGCGCCGTGAGTGCATGGCGGCGCGAGGCGAAAGAAGGTGGCGCGCACTTTGTACTTGTGCGACACCACACCCCTCCCCCCCCCCCCCCAAACCGCTGCGCCGTCGTGGCGTAGGGCTGAGGGCCACGGCGACGGCACTGGGAGGAGGGCCTGGGCGGGGGCGTTACTGATGGGACGGGCGTCGTAGCTGAGGCCGGGATCGAGACGCCGTCCGCGCCCGTCATCCGCCTTGCGATCCTCCAGGAAACCCGCCGAAACCTGGGGAAGGGCGCACGCTTCCGCCCAGATTGAGCAGGTCATCTTCTTCTGTGGTGCGTAGCACAAGCTGGGGGGGGGGGCCCGCACGGTCCCGGAGTCCCTCTCGGTGACGCCGTCATCTGCGGCGGCGACAGCGACGGCGACTGCGATGGAGGCGCGTCGACGTCCATGGGTACTATCTCGTAGTCCGGGGACGCTGGGCCTGGCGGCGAGCGATGTGGCTGTGCTCCCTGGCGGTGAACTGGGTCTGGAATCAAGAAACCGGAGACAGGATCGCGCGGCCTGTGCAAGCGCAATTGGTTTGCGTGGCGCCGCAGCTCCGACCCTGTGGAAGAACGTTCAACATACATATTGCGACCGAGCACGCGCTGAATGATGCCCGGCATCCATAGTTTCTTCTTGTTACCAGCAAACACCCTGTACAGCACCGGCGTAGAAACCTGAAAACGCGTAGCGCCATACGAACCGACTTGATGCGTGGGAGGCTGCAGCAGGTGAAGGAGAGTGCGGTGACGGCGGCCGTGTAGCAGCGCGGCAGGAGATGGGCCGTCACGTGGCATGCATCGATACGTAGACAGGAAAATTTGAAGAGCTTGCTGCCTGGACTGCTGACCTTTCATCTTCTCCATGTGAGACTTGAATGTTCGAACGAAACGTTCTGCTTCACGACAAAACTGTTGAAATTCCGCACTAACAAACTGAGGTCCATTGTCACTGACAATAGTTTCAGGCAAGCCTTCGATGCAAAACACTGATGTTAAGGCCCTGATTGTACTAGAAGCTGTCGTTGAGTTCGTGGCAATCACAAAAGGAAACTTACTGAAAGCGTCTACAACAATTAACCAGCGCGTATTCCAGAAAGGTCCGGCTTAGTCAATATGTAAACGTTGCCATGGTCCCTTGGGGCGTGGCCAGTCTGAGAAACGCTGTGGAGGAGCCGCCTGAAGCTCCGCACAAACTGTACACTGTGATGTCATGCTCTCTATCTGAGCGTCCATACCAACCCAGGTACAATGACGTCTGGCCAGTTGCTTTGTCCTAACAATGCCCCAATGTCCTTGATGCAGGAGGCGTAACACTTCTCGTTGCAGGGAACGAGGAACAATCACTCTTGCTTGGTCGTTGTCGGTATGTAACAACAGTACACCCTGACTTAAAGATAATGCATGACGTTGTGCAAAATAACGTCGAACCAGAGGCTGATCAATGTCTTTGGCTCTGGCAGGCCACCCTGAGCGAACAAAACGTGCTACCACACTTAGGTCTGCATCCGCAGCTGCTTCCTGTGCAACCCGACGAGAGTTCAAAGTGAAATCTGCGACAGTGGAAGCATCTCTGGAGTCTATCTGACAACACGCCATTTCTGAAGAATCAAACGACACATCCTGGCCAACCGGAAGTCGGGAAAGTGTGTCCGCGTTGGCGTGTTTAGTGGTAGGTCGGTACAAAATCTCATACTGATAATTAGACAGTGTTAAGGACCATCTCTGAAGCTTTTGTGCCGTACGTGGCGGAATTGGCTTTGTGGGTGAGATCAACGACGTGAGAGGCTTGTGGTCTGTCAACAAATAGAATTTTCTGCCATAGAGATAATGATGAAACTTTGTGACGCCGTAAATGATTGCTAAGGCCTCCTTTTCTATCTGACTGTAATTCTGTTGCGTTGGCGTCAGTAGCTTGGATGCAAAGGCAATAGGACGATCGTGAGAACCAATACGATGTGAGATTACTGCCCCCAGACCGTACGATGAGGCTAGCACTACAGGCTTCTGTGGGTCAAAGGGAATCAAACATGCATCACTGAGTAGTGCAGACTTTAGTTTGTCAAAGGCAACCTGGCAATCTTTGGACCATACAAAAGGAACATTCTTCCTACGTAATCTGCAATCTGCAATCTGCAATCTGAGAGGCATTGGGAATAAACCTGAAATAATAGTTCAGCTTTCCCATTACTGCTTGCAATTCTTGCACATTCTTAGGAGGAGGCAAGTCTTAGATTGCTCGAAGATGTGACTGTAAGGGATGTATTCCTTGGGCATTAATCACATGGTCTAGGTACTCTATTTCAGCTGCAGTCAAAACTTTGAAAAGGCACTCCAGGTTTGATAGATGTTCTTCAACTGTACGTCCGGATACCACAATATCATATAAATAGTTCGAGCAACACGGTACAGAAACTGTCAGCTGTTCCAAAAAGCGCTGAAAAATAGCGGGGGCGGAAGAACTGCCAAAGGGTAAGCGTTGAAATTGAAAAAGACTCATGTGAGCATTAATGACGAAAAACTGACTCGCAGAAACAGGAGAAATCACACCACTATCTTGCCAACGTTTAAGTTCTTCGGCAACTGTATCACACAAGGCTATAGGCACTGGTCTAGCTTTACGAAATTTTGGAACTGCAGATTCTTTTAAAGTTACATGTGCCACGAAGTCTTTTGCACAACCTAGTTCCGGCGAAAACAAGTCACTATATTTGTCACACAATGCATTGATTTTATCCTGAGGCACTACTGACGAAATTTGAAGCACATCTCTTTGAATTGATAAACCAAACAAGTCAAAAGCATCTAGTCCAAAAATGTTCTGTGTCGATTTGGCCTGAAGAACTACAAAAGCAACTGTTTTTGTTACACCTTGAAAAGAGGCGGGCAGGCTACACGTTCCTAGCACGGGAATATTTTGATCTGTATAAGCTGTTAACACTTGCTGTGACGGCGACAATTTTGGCGAACCCAGAAGTTCATAAGTATCTTTATTTATTAATGTGACAGCGGAACCAGTATCAAGCTGAAATTGCACCGTCTTATTTTCTATGAAGAGAGTCACAAACAGTTTTGCTTGCGGTGCTCGACAGGTGCGCGAATGTGGGCAACGTCTGCTACGGTTTGTTTGCTGCGCTTGCACGGGCCGCGTAGTGAAAGAAGCGGCGCAGACTCGGCAAGCAGCGGATTAACAACACTGTCACTAGATGGCACTGCCGCCGGATCGGCGTCCGCGCAAGCTTGCGAAGCTACTACAGATTTACTAACTACTGCACTACACTTTTGAGTAGCTACTTGATGTCTACTGTCACGAGCTACACAGTACTGGGCACTTTTACAATAAGAAGTTGCAGAAGGCACTATTTTCACTACAGGAATGCACTGTTCATAGTCATTTTGCTTGTCCCGAACCCTTTTCCGTTGCATTGTTTTACGCGCTCGTCGGCGCTTGCTACGTGGTGCACTATATAGTTTTGCCATAGGCGCAGAACTACTTTCTTGCAATTGAGATCCAAGGAAAGCACTGTTCAATTCCACAGCCCGTATAACACTCACAGAATGAACTGTTCTCGCACTATGCGAAGCACTGTTTCTAACGGTACCGTTCTTTGAGTTTTTAATTTGCATACACACAGACTGTACATGTCCTGATTTGCCACATTGATAACAGGCTGCGTTGCGTCTAGGGCAATGAGCACGCTTGTGGCGAGACACACACTGGGGGCAAGATTTACGTACATTTTTCTGAAATGAGCGTTGGCGCCCGTTATTCAAATCACTGTTTCTAACACGACGGGGCGACCTTTGTGTCGCACTTTTACACTGGCTACTGTTCACTGTCTTTTCAGCACGGCCTGTACTTTTGTAAGAATCACTAGTGCTACACTGAGAACTACGGCTAGGAAAGCGTCCGTTACGGCGCACTGAATTTACACTGTGGCTTTGCATTTCTACATCTGCTAAGTCAAAAGTATCATGCGCTTCTATAAGCTGCAGTACACTGTCTAATGAAGGGTCTGACTGTTTTAGAATTGCTGCCCTAATTCTGGGGTCCTGAATGTTCTGCGTAATTGCATCCCTCAACATCACGTCACTATACGAAAGTCCACAAGAGCAAGTAAATTTACATTGGCGGGTTAAGCCCTTCAGTTCCGTAATCCACTCTTGGTGTGACTGCTCAGGTAATTTTTTAAGTCTGAAAAATCGGTACCGTGCCGCAGCTACGAGAACTTTTCTCTCATAATGAGCATTTAGTGCCTCTACTATTTGTTCAAAGTCTACATCACGAGGAGATGCTTGCGGAAAAAGTTTTTGCAATAATACGAAGTTCTGGGGGCCCACAATCGATAAGAAAAGGTTCTTCATTCTCTGACCTGTAATTTGATGAGCCGCGACGAGTTCTTGAAACTGTGCGAAGTAGTCGCTCCATCCTTCCTCACGTTCGTTGTACTGGCGAAACGTAGGAAGCGGTGCGGCGGCAGGTGTGGACTGCTGAAGCGGCGGCTATTGTTGTTGGTTAGCTGCTTGCGCTGTGAGCTGGGCCACAGCCTGCAGGAGTTGTGTTATTTGCGCCGTCTGTAACTGAATAATTTCCATTAAGTTTGGGTTCGGGGTAGTGGCCATGCTGACCGATTAGGCGCCGCGCATACAAGTAAATTATAACAAAACACAAATGCAATATGAAAGAGGACGCGCTGCAACAAAAAAGTCCACAAAACAGGTAACAAAATATCTTCCCACAAAATTCTTATAATAAGGGTGGGTGGGCGGGAGCAATTTCTGTGTGCTCCGACTACTACTGCTGTCTGGCTGCTGCAAGCGGGCTGGTCCACGGATCGTCTATCCCATCCTCGTCGCCACTTTTGTATCCCAGCCTCGTCGCCGCTTTTGTGTCTCGTTTCCGTCGGAAGTGTCGGTGGCCGAGTGGAATGAGACCGACACAGGAATAAAGATAGCACGCTGGTGCAGGTACGGAGGGGAGCAGCCAGAAACTAGAAACACTAGAGTAAATTAGAACAAGATATATATTGCACAGAATTTATACAATACTTAACTGTTACATAGTACTGCAGAATGTTGATACATAGTTGAGCTAGAGTCCTGCCTAGTGCCTAACTGATAGGTAAGTCTTCACTGGTGCCTATCTGATTCCGAAGGTCTTAACTGGTTCCTATCTCAGTCCCAAGTGAACGATGTCGTTCAGTGGTGGCCACGAGCGGAGTTGCAGCAGAGGGCGCTCGTGGCTGTCGTCGTAAGAAAGCCGCGCCGTGCGTGCATGGCGGCGCGAGGCGAAAGCAGGTGGCGCGCACTTTGTACTTGTGCGACACCTCAGACGGCATCTCCAGATCACTACATCTCTGGTGCATCGTATACTTCGTCTCTGACGTGACGAATCGACTATCTCCACGCCGCCGTATCCACGGCAAACATTGGCGTTTAGGCGGCGAATCTTTGATGTCGAATGCTAAGCATTGACCAAGATGCCAGCGCCGTTGTGTTGGAAGTACAGCAACTAGTGACACCACACGGGATCCAAGACCACGCCTCCTGGAGAGGTCACAGTGTTCGAGAGAGTGCCGTAGAGTGTTGACGGAGCTATACAGAGCCACATAATGAGGTAACAGTGGACAGTCTTGTGCACTCATTATAGAGATTTGAGCATAATTCGCGATGGGGATACCACGCCTCAGCTTTGGACAATGACGTCATTATCCAGAGAGACTCTATGCGTGTAGTCACATGTATTCCAAGTAGGTTCATTTATGCTGTCCGGAACAATTGACTATAAAAAGAACCAAAGATCTATATTTATATACCTCTTTGCAAATAACATTATTTTATACGGCATATTACATACGTGATAGATAGAGTAAATTAATTGTAGGCGTGTAAATGATAAATTTGCAGAAAGGAAATAAATTTCACACGGAGAAAAATAATATTAAATGATTGTAACGATTATACCGAGAGACAATTGGGGTTTTGGGTGGGAGGATAAATAACGAAAAACTCACGAAAAACAAAAACACGCACACATTTAACACGCGAAAAATTATGGAAAATGAACAAATTTAAACTAAGGAGACTAGCGCGGGTACGTGGGGGTTTTGGTCGGGGACATTTTAAGCGATGAAAAAACGACTTAAAGAAACTGATAAGAAGGGAATATAAATATCAAAAACGCCGTTGAGGGAAAGAAACTAGTCCAGCAACGCCGTAAAGAACGATTAAAATGGTATCGGACACTCTAATTGACCTACATAGCTCAATTAAAGACGAGGATACCACTGCCAAAAAGTAAAGCAAAAAGCCAACTAAAATGCTATCGGACCTCGAGTTGACCTATTAAAGACGAGGATACCAGTTGTAGGTATTTACTGATTTAAATTTTTTCTTAGGATTCGAAGTTAAAAATAATAATAATAATCTCACGGGGTAAATAATATGTGGTCAGTATCGGACATTCGAATTGACCTAAACAGCTCAATTAAATACAAGGATACCACTGCCCAAAGGTAAACAAAAAAGGCAACTAAAATGGTATATATTGTAGAATTGTGACACACGCGTTAATGTTTTTCACGAGCTACAGAGTGTGTTATTGCTGCTCGTTTCACTCGCAGCAGAAACAAATAATACCTACAACTTCAATAGGAACGTATATTATAAAGGGAAGGAACGTTTTGAAGATGTAAGTTTTGACCATGTCAATAACAAATTTTCAGAAATTCGAAACATTCGCGCCACAATGATGTCGTACAACACAAGACGACTACGTCACGGGTCAAAGCCGATCCCCGTTTCGAATTGACCCATGCTTCCTGTGTTTTCCTGTATTGAGTATAAATCATGTTTGACTCTACTTACTGTATCATAGACAGTAGACTTCTGGAATGAAACTGCAGAGGAGTGTGCGCTGATACATAACTTCCTGACAGATTAAAATTGCGTGCCGGAACCTGGACTCGAACCTGGGACCTTTGCCAAAAAAAAAAAAAAAAAAAAAAAAAAAAAAAAAAAAAAAAAAAAAATAATAATAATAATAATTCAAATTCACATATTTGAATAGCTTATGGGACTTAACTACGGGGTCATCTGTCCCTAAACTTACAAACTACTTATGAACTAGCTAAGACTAAGGACGGCACAAATATCCATGCCTGAGGGGGTTTCGAACCCCCGACCGTAGTGGCCATGCGGACCGAGACTGGCGCGCCGCAGAGCGCTCGGCCAACGCGGCCGGCGGACCTTTGCCTTTCGCGGGCAAGCGCTCTACCACTGAGCTACCCCGATACGACTCACGACACCGCCCCACAACTCCAATTCTGCCCGCGAAAGGCAAAGGTCCCACGTGCGAGTCCAGGTTCAGACACGCAATTTTAATCTGCCAGGAAGTCTTGTTACTTTGATTACAACAGCTCGCTATGGGCGTAGGACACAACAGGCGTCGCAGCATTTTAGTTTGATTCAGACTGTCTTCAAGTGAAACTTTATATAATTATCTACTGTCAATAGATGGCATGTATTTCTTAGATACCCCATTTCCGTTTACTGTTAAATAATTTCAATTTATGTTTACTAATAACATCGCAACTCAATTGTATGGTTAACAAGATGACTTTTTATACCCGTAATGGGTTATTTATATTTCTACCTTATCTAACGCACGTCATTGGTTCGCGATATGTTGATGCTGCAGTCGATAGGTGGGGCTTATTCTTTATAACTCTGGGCGTTCTCTCGCTGATTAGCAGTCGTCGCACACTCATAGCCTCGGCATCAACGTTGAGGTATACCGTTACCTTTACACTAATCCAAAAAAAAAAAAAATAATAAAAAATAATAAATAAATAAATAAATAAATAAATAAATAAAAAATAAAAAAAAGAAAAGAAATGACAGTTTTTATTATGCATGTTTGAAGCTCTTACAGTTTGTAGATACATCCTTCCCGTTTTCAAACTTAGTTCAACCTGTTCTTGTGAGTGGCACCGTCGTATCATGTCTTCAAGATGGCTGCTACACTGGACGTGCTGTCATTGAATTTCTGTGCTGTGAAAACGAGACAGTGGGAAACATCCACAAGAGGTTGAAAAAGGTGTATGGAGATGCTGCTGTCGATCGTAGTACAGTTAGTCAGTGGGCAAGCAGGTTATGTGATGAAAGCGGGCACGGCAGTATTGAGGATCGTCCTCGCAGAGGCAGGCCTCGTACTACACACATACCAAACAATGTGTAGAGAGTTAACGAAATGGTGACTGCTGACAGACGCATCACATCGAACGAATTGTCACCCTAAGTTGGGGTATGAGAAGGAACTGTTTTCAGAATACTGAAAGTGTTGGCGTTAAAACACGTCTGTGCCAGGTGGGTTCCCAGGATGTTGACAGTGGCTCACAAAGAAACACGAAAAACGGTATGCAGCGAACTTTTGGAACAGTACGGGAATGGTGGAGATGAATTTCTTGGAAGAATTGTGACAGATGATGAAACATGGCTCCATAATTTTTCACTAGAGATGGAGAGGCAATCAATGCAGTGGCATCATGCAAATTCACCCAAGAAAAAAAGAATTCAAAACCACACCTTCTGCTGGAAAAGTTATGGCTACGGTGTTTTTCGAGTCCGAAGGACTCTTGCTTGTGAACATCATGCCACGTGGAACGATCATAAATTCTGATGCATCTGTGACGAAACTAAAGAAACTTCAAGCTCGACTGAGTCGTGTTCGACCATATCGGCAAAAGCAGGATGTTTTGTTGTTGCACGACAATCCACGGACACATGTCAGTCAAAAAACCATAGAAGCGATCACAACACTCGGATGGACAACACTGAAACGCACACCTTACAGTCCTGACCTGACACCATGTGACCATCATCTCTTTGGGAAACTGAAATACTCTCTTCGTGGAAACTGTTTGAAGATGATGACACCCTCATGCACGCTGGCAAACATTGGCTCCAACGTGTTGGTCCAGAATTTTACCGGGCGGGTATACAGGAGCTGGTTCCAAGATGGCGTAAGGCATTTGAGAGGGATGGGGATTACATGGAGAAATGAAAATATTGTTCCTAAGGGATGTATCTATACACTGTGAAACTTGCAAACATGTAGAATAAAAACAGTATTAAAAATATTATCCTCGTAATTTTGCTGTTCATGCATATAAAATATTTTATCTATTATTTGTTGCACCTGTTTCCCTCTACAGCATATTGTCGTTTATTTTACAGACGAATCGGTCTAAGGATGATCTTAGCATAGATCGAAACCGGTTACCTTATTATAAAATACTTCGCACCGTTAGTGCAATGACAAAAAAAAAAAAAAAAAAAAAAAAAAAAAAAAAAAAAAAAATTGTGAAAAAATGGAAGTAAAGTTGAATGTTCACGCATAGCTTTCTTCAGAATCAATCAATGCAAGTGTTTAAAAGCGTAAATGAAAGTGCTTGATCCACTGAGTTTTGTTAGGTGAAAAAGAACTGCGTACCTTAATCAGAACCAAAGATATAGTAAAACAAACCGAGCCGCGGCGGAACGACTGAGCGCAATGAGGCGCTATGCTGCTATGCGCGAGGCCGTTGCCCGTCGGAGGTTCGAATCCACCCTCGGGCATGGAGGTTTGTGCTGTCTTTAGTACAAGGTAGTTCATAAGTAGTTTGTACGTTTAGGGACTGATGACATCGCAGTTAAGTCCCATAAGTTCTACAAACATTTGAACATTTTGTAGCAAACCGATTAAAATATTCAGTAGAAGGACAAAAGGATACCGCGTTTGAATAAAAATGAAGTATGGAGAGACTTAAGTTAATTCTGATACTTTATGACCAATCTGCTAATGAATACCTTTTTTTACCGCAAAAATGAAGGAAATCGGTCGGGTAGAACGGCCTGACCGACAGACTTTACTTAAAGCACGGACATCCGCATAAGAAATATACAGAAAGAAATCGCGTTTGAGTAAAGAAGAAGGAAGGCGAGAGTTATCTAAATTCTGATACTTGATAACAGATCTGTGGATTAATACCTTTCGTTTAAAACAAAAATGAAGGAAATCGGTCGGGTAGTTTGGTCTGGCCGATTGACTTTAGTTTTCGTAGATTCTTGTAATATATGAAATATATTAAAATCTTTTTGAGAACTTGACTGATATTTCAATTTTGCTAACCTATTAATGAAGCGGAAGATTTTCCGTGTGCTACGTAGAAAGAAATATGAAATTAAAGCCGGTCAGTGATAGCCGCGTGGTCTGAGGCGCCTTTTCACGAATCACGCAGCCTCTCCCGTCGGAACTTCGCGTCCTCACTCACGCGCGCGCGCGTATGTGTGTGTGTTTGTTTGTGTGTGTGTGTGTGTGTATGTGTGTGTGTGTGTGTGTGTTTTGTCCCTAGCATTCGTTAGTTTAGGTAATGTGTTTGGTCCCTTATGGAAAAAGAAATTGAATTAAAGGTGCAATAACCTGCTCGTATGGCCACGATGAGGCCACGAGAATTTTCTGAACTATTGCAAAAGTCACCAACTTCGTTCCATCCTTAGCATCTTCTGCTAGTAGATATGCTCACCATCCAAGTACAATGCGTCATTTTTTCATGTCTGAAGTGAATATTCTTGTTCATCTCTTGGCGCCAACTGAGGTTAGAAAATGTTTTCTGTATCTGCTCTGCCTGAAGTTGGCATTTAAAAACCACCCACTTACGAGAAAAAATTTCACTCATCTGTAATAATGTATTACCGTTTTTATCCCTCGAAACCCTGTAGAAAACTCATTTCCATATTTCTTTTCTTTCTGTTTACTCTGTTCCGAGAATTTTGATTACAGGAGTCAACATTATCGTCACGCTTCTTCATTCTACCAAAGTACGTTTTTTTCACTTACGAAACTTCAGGAAACAGTTCCTAGACCAACTTTGTGTTTTATAAAAAGCCGACGTATTTTCTTTCTGTCTTAGCTCGAATAAAATATATAGAAATAAAAGAATAACGTCACACATCTCATAGGACCTTCGCTTTCGTTTGTCACAATGCACATTGCACAAAGCACATTCAATAGGTTGTGAAAAATACAGTAATCGGTTCTCCTTCCACTCGCCTTCTGAGAACTATCTCGACAAAGTACAGTGAACTCAGCAGAAGGGTCTTTGACGGGACTAGCCGTAAAATGGCTATTTATGTACTGATGCGAGTGCCTACAGGTTTTGACGTTTATATTGTGCACTGTTTCTAAAGCTCAAGGGAAACGTTTGTTACGGCCACCAATAAGACTCCGAACCAAACAATAGGGGCGGGGTCAACGAGGGGCAATACTGTTTGATTCCCTGATCCATCTGACTGCTCGATTTCGAAAACTTACATTTCAGAAAGTATCCCGTTACAAGCACAGAAACCCGATCAGAAAATACAGGAAAGATTAAGATGAGTTAACCTTTATTGCCGCTATTGTTAATGTCACAGCATGTATGAAAAATATTGGTTGGTCTAATAATGAGATTCTTTAATCTGTATTTAATAATACATTCTTATTAGTAGTTTTCTTACACCCTTAAGCACCGAAACATTGATCTACAAAGGGAGAGGACCAAGCTCAAAGAGAAAAGTAAAAGAGGTGCTGAAACAGAAACTTGGAAATGCTAGATTTAGAAATAGACTCAACGAGGACAGCAATATTGATCCAAACTGATATATGATATAGTAAATGTTGAGTGTAACTAGAGAAATCCAGTTGGAACGTCACTCCCACTGGAATTTGTACAAATGTTTAAAGTTACGTTAGTCGAAAAGTCAACAATGGGTGAAATGCAGGATTGCGATCGGGACAATTTTTTTGCCTAGAAATCGCTGTCACAGTGAGGCGGATGCACAGGTAGGGTCCTGAAGGGAGATGTAATTTTATTCTTATATTCTGAGAATCCTAAAGAAGAAAACTTGCGAAATAATCAGTACTTAATGAATTACTTGAAGAATTTTTCGTAAGTACAAGGCTGTTATATACAAAGTACTTACCATAAGATTGAAAAATCCTGACTGTCCAAAAAGTTATGAAACATTAATTTTAGTGACATCCGGTAGAAAGAATATCGTGGTTACTGGCGTAAGCGCGCACTAAAGATGAAACATGCTTGCTATAAAACACAAAGAACGGCTTACGAAAACTTCTTTTTAATTTTCCATGGAGTTTTCAAACATCGTAGAAAATGTTATTCTAGTGCGACTATTGCCTGGGGAAGCCACGAAGTCGTATTATAATGTTAGTCATTAGATCATGAACCCACTTCCCAAACATATTGATATACTATGTGTATTAACTGTACACAAATATTACACAACGTACAATCAGACAAATAATAAAGCTAGCAAGGTACATTGAAGTCTTCGCGTGCTATTCTGCGAAGTTTGAAGCTTGGAAAGTAGGAAGCGAAGTATTGGCCAAGGTAAAGCTCTGAGGACGGACCGTGATGCCGGTGTGGTAGCTCAGCGGGTTCACTATGAAGGCGACAGCTCTCTGTAAAAGAGAAAACAACAACTAACCAAAATATTGATAGATGAACATCAGAGAAACAAGATCTACAAGCGCGGATTAATGAACTATACAAAAGAAAATAATAAAAGTAGTTATACCTAGACCCTTTGACATTCGCGGGCTCTACAAACTGAGCTATCCCGGCACGTATCATAGTCCCTCCTTCAAGGTTTACTTTTGCCAGTACTTCACTTTCTACTTTCCAAACTTACAAAAGTTCTCCTGCAAACCTTGCAGGACTAGCACTCCTGAAAGAAAGAGATGGCTTAGCCGCAGCCTAGAGGTGTTTCCAGGAATATATTTACTTTCTGCATCGGAGTATGCGCTTGTATGAAACTTCTTGGCAGATTAAAATTGTGTGTCGGAAGCTGGGCTCGAACCTAGGACGTTTGATTTTCCAGGGCAAGAGCTACACTGACTTTTTTCTATATCCCAGGTTCCCAGGTTCGAATCCCGGTTATGGCAGACAGTTTTGATGCGAGAATTGTAGTCATTATCTTTCAAAAACTAATTAACCCTCGTCAGTTTCTCTGCTGGTTGGCAATATATCGGATAATATACACTACTGGCCATTACAATTGTTACACCAAGAAGAAATGCAGGTGATAAAACGGGTATTCATTGGACAAAAATCTATCTACTAGAACAAACAAGTGATCAGGTGGGATCCTTATCAGGTGGGTTTGACGGAGGACATCGAAAGAGTCCAGAGAAGGGCAGCTCGTTTCCTATTGTCACGATATAGGGGAGACAACGTTACGGCAATGATACTGGATCTGGGATGGGAATCATTACAACAACGGCGCTTATCGTTGCGGCGTGAGCTACTTACGAAACTCCAATCGCCTACATTATCCTCAGAAAGCAAAAATATATTGTTGATTCCCACTTACATAGGTAGAAATGACCATCAGAATAAAATACGAGAAATCAGAGCTCGAACGGAGAAATTCAGGTGTTCTTTCTTCCTATTCAAGGATGGAATGGGAGATAAACAGTGTAATGGTGGTTCGATGAACTCTCTGCCAGGCACTTAAATGTGATTTGCAGAGTATTCCATGTAGATGTGTAGATCACATTTTCACAGAATTTGGGTGCATATATCTTGAGGAATCAGTACCCAGAACAGCCACCTCTGGCCGTAATAATGGCCTTGATACGTCTTGGCATTGAGTCAAAAAGAGCTTGGATGGCGTGTACAGGTACATATGCCCATGCAGCTTCAACACGATACCACAGTTCATCAAGAGTAGTGACTGGCGTATTGTGACGAGCCAGTTGCTCGGCCACCATTGACCAGACGTTTCCAATCGGTGAGAGATCTGGAGAATGTGCAGGCCAGGACAGCAGTCGAACATTTTCCGTATCCAGAGAGGCTCGTACAGGACCTGCAACATGTGGTCGTGCATTATCCTGCTGAAATGTGGGGCTTCGCAGAGATCGAATGATTCAAAGTGTCGTCGATGCGAACAAGAAGTGACCGAGACGTGTAACCGATGGCAGCCCGTACCATTACGCTGGGTGATACGCTAGTATGGCGATGACGAATACACGCTTCCAATGTGCGTTCACCGCGATGTCACCAAACATCAGCATCATGATGCTCTTAACAAAATCCGGATTCGTCCAAAAAAATGACGTTTTGCCATTCGTGCACGCTGGTTCGTCGTTGCTTACACAACCGCAGGTGCTCCTGCCAGGGTAACCGCACCCATGGTCTCCGAGCTGATAGTCCATGCTGCTGCAACCGTCGTCGAACTGTCCGTGCAGATGGTTGTTGTCTTGCAAACGTCCCCACCTGTTCACTCAGTGACCGAGACGTGGCTGCACGAGCCATTATAGCCATGCGGATAAGATGCCTGTCATCTCGACTGCTTGTGATACGAGGTCGTTGGGATCCGATAGCGTTCCGTATTGCCCTCCTGAACTCACCGATTCCACATTCTGCTAACAGTCGTTGGATGGCGACCAACGCGAGCAGCAATGTCACGATACGATAAACCACAATCGTGATAGGGCACTATTCGCCCTTTATCAAAGTCTTAAATGTGATGGTACACATTTCTCCTTCTTAGAAGAGGCATTAGAACAATGTTTCACAAGGAAACGCCGGTCAAAAGCTGTTTGCGTATGAGAAATCGGTAGGAAACTTTCCTCATGTCAGCACGTTGTAAGTGTCGCCACCGGCATCAACATTGTGTGAATGCTCTGGAAAGTTAATCGTTTGCATATCACAGCATCTTTCACCTGTCGGTTAAATTTCGCATCTGTAGCACGTCATCTTCATGGTGTCGAAAATTTAATGGTGAGGAGTGTAAAAAAGAAAAGAAAAGTGTATTTGTGAGAAATGTACTAGTGGGAAAGAAAACACAGGAGGGTCTCAAAATGTGCCACATTCTCGTGGTTTAATCTGTAAGCAGCATCCATCACAGCCACTGCTTCTAAGCTTTATAATTTCAGTACTTTAATCGTAGTTAGAGGTATGTTCCTAGAAGTAACAAGATAACTCTGTTTTTCATTAACTTGTAGTTATTAGTTTACTGTATAAAAAAAGGAGGAGAAAATGTCAAGAAATATACAGTCACACCCGTTTACGAATAAAAATAGAAGCGACGATGAATTTCAATGTTTAAGTAGTATAATACTTTTACGTTCCGTCGTTCGCTATCAGCAGCATGTGACCCATCCTGCCGACTTCATTACTATTATTCCTAAATGTAATACCGAGTAGTGACTCCCACACAGGTAAAGAACCAACCGAGCGTGAGTGACTCTTTCAGTTATCCACTTGTCAGATAACAAGGCCGCGGTCTGCAAATGGGCGCGTGGCTCATTCAAAGCGCAGAGCAGCCAGACGAGCAGACGGACCCACCTGGGCGCTACAAAGCAAACACGTCCGCGCGCAGCCGCTCACGCACTCGCCGCGGCTCAGAGGTAATGAGCACAAAAGGGGGATTTGCATATCACTGCCGCCGCTGACGGCTCGCCCTGCGAACCGCACTCGCTCGCCAGACCTCGTCGGTTTTGGCCAAACAACTTACTTAACACCGCAGGCCAGAACACCAGTGCTACGAAGTTACACCGACATCTTACGACATTTATTTTCTGGAGTAATTTGTGATGTTAGAGTTCAAAATTTCTGCTGCGATCTAGAGGCACATCCCGTCTTAGTCACGTCTGCACAGCATTCACCTCGCGGCGACGCCGCTGTGCCAGACGTGCAACGTGCATGATACAGACACACACCGTCTAGTATGTCGAACGGCAAAGGACATTTGGCATCTGCTCTGCCGCCTTTTGGCCTTCGGTCAACGCACTGCGCCTCATGCTATTCAGATGACGCCCTTACTCTATCCTGATGACGTTCCATACTCGAATACGAAGAGAAATGCAGCAAACTGGCTGAGGGGAATGACAGGGCACTCTACATTAGGCACAACGAAACACGACGTCGATGATTATAGAACTTTTACAGATAGCCAACATTCGAAAATTAAGAGTAATTCAAACTACCGGAAAAATTACGCAAACTTTCTACTGAAGGTGTTTGATGATCTTGGCGGTCCGTTGAAGCCGGGCATGTGCAGATATAAAGTAAAGTAACTGAAAATAAACTAATTCATTAATATATCATTAGAGTTATGATCGAATTTACGGTAATAAACACACCACGAGAAGACGGCCAAGGCTCCGGATAGTTCGGAAAGTCTCCTTAAATTCCTTCCTTACTTTTATTTATAATTAAAAGAATTCGGCAAGAGTTCAAAACACAACGGTTAGGATGGGCCTTTTTGCTTCTTCTGTTCTCTATTTGTTTTTAAAACAAAAGACATGAAGATTCAATAAAAGAACACATTATTTCTTTTCCTTAGTTGCATCCTTTTTTTTTTTTTTTTTTTTTTTTTTTTTTTTTTTTTTTTTTTTTTTTTTTTTTTTTTTTTTTTGGCAGGCGAGATGTTCACCTTTTTGTGGGATACAGTATACAGTAGTTACGCGCCAACGCCGAAAGAGGAAAAGATAAAGCAAAAAAAAAAGTCTCAACTTCCCATTTCCTTTCTGTCAATAAAATTAGTGTTGTTCGTTCGTTTGAATATAAAATTTCTATAACAGTCCGACAGTGTTATTATTTTATTTATAGCTAGCTGCACCTGGCCATGCACTGGTGCTGTTGGTATCAAATTAAACAAGAAGGAAAGTCAACGCACTCATTTCTAATATTTGCAACTTGACTTTTCTTTGTGAATGTAAATGCAATATACTTCCTACAACCTCTCCTCCTCTTATCACTGTCCCCCTCTCTCTACCTGTCTTTTGGTCCATGTCCTCCTCCCGCGTCCTTCCTGCATCTCCGTTTCTCCCCACACCATCACCTTTCCCCTAACTTTTTCCATCTGATCTCCTACCCTCTGTTGATGTGCTTCTTGATCTTCTCCCTGTCCAGCTTCTCATCACACTGCCCCCATCTCTATATCGTATCCTCCTCCTCTATCTAACGTGAACTGTACTGTTGTAAAGAATTGAATTTGCTTAATCTTCCAACTATCTTCGTTGCACCGTGGAAGAATCTGACCCGTGGCTCCTGCAAGGAAGAAATCAGCAGCATGTTCAGTATATTCAGAAAGATGTTCCTCGTCTAAGATCAGTGAAGTTTCACGTATGCATAAATAATCTCAGACATCTTCTGTAAGAAAAAACATATAATTCATATAACTAGTGGGTAACAGACAGGGTAGTAAAGTGATGACACTAGCTGTTGGGAGAAAACACTTAAAGAAAGTGAAACTAGGGTATTAATTCTACAAATAACGGTTTTGGTATGAAACTCATGATAAATGTAATTAACTTATATAGCTTGCAGTGAAAATTTAGACAATAAGCATTAGTTGAAATGACAGATACTATTAGGATGTTAAAAAAATTCTAATACTCAATTGCTAATTAATTAAATAATTAACTTCATTTAACGAAATGGTATGCAATCTGTAGAATGGGTCTAATTTCCGCACCTATGTGACTTTAAACTGATTCAATTACTTCACTTACTTGGTCGAGGCGGTTGCATCGTGATAAATGTTGTGAAATGTCGTAACCGAAGCCTACAATCGCTAATCAGTAGAAAGGCGTGCTTCACCTGAGTAATCGCACACTGTACCGTGAGCTGCAATGGCTGCTGCCTGTGGCGTCTTCTCAGGAACAAATGATTCTATCTCTTTCAACCTTCATCGACCTCTGTCAATCGCTATCTCCCTACATCTTGATTACCTCAAAAACGCCTATCTGCCCCATTCTAACTATTGGTGAGGTACATTGGTCAGATAACCAACTCACCACGATGCCAATCAGTATGCGCTCTTCAGCATTAAATATTGCTCTCTGGACGTGTTCACACCACACACTATGTGGTGTCGCACAAGTCTGAAGTGCGCGGCACCAACTTTCGCCGCGCGCCGCCATGCACGCACAGCGCGGCGTTCTTACGGCGTCAGCCACGAGCGCCCTCTGCTGCTATCCCGCTCGTGGCCACCACTGAACGACATCGTTCACTTGGGACTGAGATAGGAACCAGTTAACACTTCGGAATCAGATAGGCACCAGTGAAGACTTGGCTATCGGATAGGCAGTAGGCAGGCCTCTAGCTCAACTATGTATCAGCATTCTGCAGTACTAAGCTATGTAAAAGTTAAGTATCACTAAGTCTCTAAGAAATATATATCTCGTTCTAATTTGCTCTGGTGTTTCTGGTTTCTGCTGTCCCACTGGCTGGTCGCCTCCTCCTTGCACAGGCGTGCATCCTTTTTTATTCCTGTGTCGGTCTTTCTACTCGGGTACCGATACCTACGACGGAAACGAGACACAAAAGTGGCGACGAGGCTGGGATACAAAACACTAAGTATCGTCATCAACACAGTGAGCACTGCACAATCTATAGTGTTCTGCACTGGAGTCTCACTCAAATTCGCTCCAGATAGAGCGCTCTCCACAGTAAAATACTACAATCGAGTCTTTCTGCATGTACACAGAACAGTATATACTCAATCGCTTTCAAGAGCATCAGAGTAGTCTCCTGACATGTGAAGTACATCTAGCAGTGTATCTTTTGGTGGATGTCCACCAAAATGTATTTACGCTTGTCAAAAATGGTCGTAACCCATCGAGTTTATACTCAAAGGAATCGTCTCGATGAGTAGAGTAAGATGATAATGTCATAATATGTAAGAAATGAAAGTCATGAGACTCCATTCTTTTACAGCTCTGTCTAACCTAGAGCCTTCTTCAGTGTTATATTTAAATTATTATATGTATGAATGTTCCAGACCGAATGATTTGAAATGGCGATAATTTCGCGGGGCACAAGTCATACCAGAGCTTTCTTTTTTCGAAGTCCGAAGCCTGCAGTTGTTATGGATTTAGACACGTATTTCATTACTTGTATCGCTTCTCTTTGTGTTTCCTGTGTGGTGAGAATATGCCCCTTCTGTAAAGGCCTAATGTAATTCTTCACCTGTAATTAAAACTATACATTATAGGGTTAATAGAACTGCCTATATTATTGCATATTTGCTTATAATTAACACGTCGATATTCCAAATTCATCGATAACCAGATCACCGTATATAGAAGAATGGATATACATATTTCACATGAGCTGGAAAAAAATGTAGCTCCTCCAGAGTGAGAAAATTGGTAGAAATAGTAGTTGATAAATTAACACTGGATACAAATTTTGCTACCTTACGTAAATATAAAGTCGTTTCTCGTCATTAACTCGGTCAGGTAAAAGTATTCATACATGATGTTATGGCCTAGTTTTCAATGAAATCGGAATAGCAACGTTTTCATTAAATGCAATGTTACAAACTCTTCGACTTACACTTCTCATGCTTTTACTGACAGGTTACATTCGCTTATTACAGAAATGTTATATAATCATTACACAGCAAACGGTAATCACAAGTAGAAGCGATATAAATAATTCAATATCCCACTGGAACGGTAATCAATTACAATTTATACGATTATTAGATGGTTAAATATTCCTGGTTTTCCGCGTAACTGACACATTGTCAAGGTACCTAGCGATGTTAATGGGGTAACTTTTCTTAATGATATTCACGATCTACAATATGACTGTAGTATAAAACCTTCGTAAATATCTGGTAATGCTTCGATTTCGATAAAAACTAAAATAGTATATTACGCATAATTCATTAGATATTGTTTGTTATATTAGATTATATCACATTTGAGATGATATCATTGAATTTTAATACGATTGGAAGTGCTTATTTCTTTTGTCATTAGTTCTCTGATGAACTTTCTAATGTCACATAAAAAAAATCAAGTTGTGGATTTGGACAGTGAGCATAAAGACTACAAACTGTGTATTAGCCCGCGTTTTTATATATATATATTTTCTTTCTTTTTCTTGGCAACTGGTCGATACGTCAGCAATTACTTTTTTAAGTGTTACATTACAATAATAATAATAATAATAATAATACATGAGACGGGGCCTAACACCCAAAATTCTATTCAAAATGACACTGGCCGTGGAAGCTTACGAACTATGCTAGAAATTGTGCTCAACAAACTGAAACCACTGGTGTGCTTTAATTCATTTTACGCGAAGTGACAAAGTAGTTCACCTAAACTTAACAATGCAATTTTCTTGTAAGGTATTCAGTGTTGGTACCAAACATAGTCTCTTCATTTTCACCCTACTTTCACCGAGACTGTGTCAGATAGCGATGTATTGTGTATGAGTTGATTTCAGGAATGTGTTGATATAAAAATACGTCTGCTTATGCGACATTCAGTTTGCAAGCATTTCTGCATCAGAAACGTTGAACGATCAATCCGTACGGATTTCAAATCTCTCCCTTCAGAAACTTATATAGTATCAAAATTACTCGCCTCATCAGGCGTCACTGAGAACTGATATGATACTGAGCTTGTTAAAAGTAAGATTAAATCATACTGATTCTGCTGAAAGTGAGATATTTCATTTCATGTTGTTTATAAACTTTCCTGTTTTGTCGTTCTGACACGCTTCCTGAAACTGTGTCCCTGTTGAGTGACAGGTGATATTGCAGGGATTTTCATGAGGGTAGAATAGCAACAGGACTGGGATTAGGGTGGTATCCGAAGGCGAACATTTCCCATTGCGTCCTCGCGTTATCACAGTTTTAAGAACGACACGAAGAAATCTTTAATTACATGAATACTGCGGTTTTACCTGTGTAGGAGTAATTTCAAAACGGGTATATTTATAGAAGAAGTGATTTAGGTTTTATCTCGTAACGTTTAATTTAATTTCATCTAATTTCGTTGCATTACCTGTATCATACTTTCTAAAATTGTACCATGCTAACGTAAAGTCTAGTACCAAATCTACTTGCCCTGCTGATTACTGCGTGAGAGCCGTGATTGAGTCGTCGAGAGTTCTAAGGCGCCTTGCTGCGGATCGCTCGGTTGCTCCCTGTCGGAGGATCAGTCCTCACCTGAGCATGGTTGTGTGTGTTGTCCTTAGGTTAGTTTAAGTAGCCTGTAAGCCTAGGGACTAATAATCGTGGTAGTTAAGTTCCACAGATTTACAAACGTTTCATGTTTTGATTTGATCTGTATGAGGGGACAAGCTGGTGTGTGCAAGATATATTTTCAAATAACCATCATCGAGCCTTCTCATTAGTCTCCGAGATAAAATGACAGCGTTCCTCACTCTGTCAGATTCGGCCGCAAGTGCCGTAATATTTAACAAATGAGTCCGCTTTAAAAATCGCCACGCCGCAATTCTCATATGAAAGTGATAGCCGAGTGGAGTCATTATCGAGAAACAACTGGGAAACAAACCACGATCAAAATGCGCCAACTGCGACGTACAGTATGAAAATATCCTTCCACGCTGACCTGATTCTGTTGGCATGCACATGCAGCATTCGCGGTCCATTTGCCAGCAAACATAAGTTATGGTGAGAATATTTAGAAGCAGCACGAGCAAATGGCTTCGATGGAATGAAATGAGAGATTTTGAAATATTTCAGTAAATTATCTTAGGTTCTTCCATGTCCTAATTGTCAGGCATAATTACACTGTTAATTACATTTACCTATTTGGCTATAGTCACATAATTACTGTTATCGACTTGCGGCTATGTTATTCAAATGTTCAAGTGTTTGTAATTCTATGGGACCAAACTACGTTGGTCATCAGTCACTAGTCTTACAAACTACTTAAACTAAGTTAATCTAACCTAAGGACAACATACACATCCTCGCCTGAGGGACGATTCGAACCTCCGACGCGGGAGGCTGCATGATCCTTAACGTGGCACTCCAGACCGCTCTGCTACTCCCGTGGCTATGTTATTAACATGGTATGCATTAGAAAGATTGTTACCACGGACCATTCCATGTCAGATACTTTCGTCAAACTTATCTTTGGTTATAGATGCTTAATTTCGTTTCCAACAGGTTTTCCCTTATTGTGTAAGGAACTACATTATTAATTTTCGCAAAGTTAACCTTTCTGTAATGAAAAGTGGATTCCCTTGAGAAAAGTTTGTCATTTCATAATTAGTGTATCTATAGTTAATACAAATAATACCGAAATGTGACTTTACTTGGTAGATGTTATTTAATGCTTATAAATACAGCAAAATGCCAATATCGGCTCTATGGTTATCATCAGGGTATGTCCATACTGCACCGTGGAGGTATAATTTTGTTTCACTTAGTGCATATAATTGCAGTCAAAATATTCTTAATATAGTATTTACGTTACGTCATGCTTGTGAGGTTATTAATTTACTATTGCTATTCTGACATTCATGATTGACAGATCCTCCAGGAATATGAATGCACAATACTAATTTTTTACGGTTTACAGTCAGCCGTAATTCGTCTAGATTCTTCCGACATTTCATAATGTGTCCACACCCGAGACAAAATACAGAATCTTGTGAAAATAAGGCTTCTGGTAAAGTTCTGTATAGCATAATAATATCAGTATGTCACATACTTTCAATTGCCTGTGTGTGGAACGGATCAGACATCGCTCCACAGACCAAAGCGAACAGACATTTAAAAGAAACTATGCCATTTGTATTACCCGTCAACAGGGTGTGGATAAGCTGAAACATAGTTTACGTAGTTTTTCAGCTATGGACTAATAACCCAACAGTTGAGTCCGATAGATTTACAAACATTTTGCAAAAGACGACATCTCTCAATAACCAGTTACCATTCTGTTTCAGATCGTATACTAACATGTAAAACAGTAAACAAAAGTAATACGAAAAGGCAGAAGAAATTCTTTGATCATGTTTTGGCGCGAACTAGCGCGGCTGCAGACCGAGCTGTTTATCGCTGCCTTCTCACGCCAGTGTCGCTAGTCATCACGTGCAGACCCGCTATCCTATGTGGTCCATCATAGGCTGGGAACTGATTATGTAAAATTGAGTTTTAACATTGTAAGCGCCACGAAAATTCCGATTGTTAAGTAATACCGTTGAAATAAAACGCAATTTTTTACCCCGCTGTTTCTTTGTTCCTGTGTGAATCAGCAATGTGGCATGCTTTAGATAATTTGTTTTACCACACTCTGGACGGTGAAAGCATCTAGCCACTTCGCTACTACTGTACTTTCATTACAATCGGATTCAGATAATTGAAACCCATGGCCGCAGAGACACGGTAATGGACAGAAGAAATTAATGTGGGACAGACTATCAAAACACTCACACGTAATTCAGTAACTTTTTTTTTCCAATCTGCCGTACCTGCATCCCTATTCGTAAAGAATCCTAATCCCGTTATATACCTTTCTTTTCGCAATGATTTGCCCTCTATTTATCTGATCAGATGTCCTTCTCTTTACTCCATTGTACAAAACTGAATCTTTTTCATTTCTCATTTCTGATTGTTTAGAGACCCTACTACATTCAAACCGACTAGCAAAATCGTTGTCATTTAAAACTGATCACAGAACACAATTATTTAACTTTGTACAACAACTTCTATTTACAGGAAGAGGGACTATCCATGGGATTTACCATCAGTGGAAACTTAGCCAATATTTTCTTGGACCGTGTAGAAAACATAATATTCAACAACATAGTGAAACAGAGAGCATACAAAGTAATATACTGGTTCAGGTATGTCGATGACATAATTTGTCTCATAGATGAAACACAAAGCAAAACAGAAGAATTAAAGTGACATCACAGTACACCCCAAAATACACTACAATGTAATATGAAGAAAACATGAAACTAAATTTCTTAAATCTCACAATAACAAGACACAACAACCAACATAAATTTTCCATCTACAGAAAATCCATAGCCACAAGTACTGTGATTCATAACTCCTCCAATCATCCAGTAACCCACAAACATGCCAGTTTCACACACCTGCTCCACAGGCTTAACAAACACACCCCTGAAACCCCAGAAACACACAGAGGAACTAAACGTAATCAAACAAATATCTGCTGAAAATGAATACAGAACAGACAGCATAGACAAGCTGAACAACATGATAAAAAAAGAAAGACAACACCAAATGCTATCACCTAAATGCACACACACACAAGACATCAAAATACAAGGGCAGAACACACGGACAAAACACCACACTACAACAAAACAAATGGTACACACTAACATTTAATAATAAAATAGAACACAAAATTGGAAATACATTAAAGAAGCAAGAAATACCAATCGCTTTCAAAACACAAAACACAGTACAACAAAGACTAAGACCATATGTAACTCATGTCAGTCACACCACATTGGACAGACGTGCAGGATTTTCAGAACACGTTACACTGAACACATTAGAGCTCTCAAGAGCGAAAGTAAACCTTCAACTTTTGCAGAACATTTGGTAAAAGAGAACTACCATCCCACAACTATCGAAACTGACCTACATTCATGAAAAACAGCCATAGCCAAACCCGAAAACTCACGAGAGACGAGAATTATCACATTCAAAAAGTCATAAAGGAAGGAAAAAACGTAATGAACGAATACACAACACTTTGCAACAACACAATCTTCAATGCCTTAGATGAACCAACACAGAACATATTCCTTCAATGAGATACGGAAACAATCTCGCGGTATACGACACATCTAGCGAGTCGCGACACACGCAAAAATGCCGTAAATTTCAAACAACTGCCAGAGGCGGGATACGTTTCCTTGTGACGCAAGAACGCACTATCAAGCCCATTCAGAGGACCGACCAACGAACGTGAGTACGATTTTGTATTCTCACATGCTAATATCTATACCCTCACAAACTGCAATAACAGCTAAAAACAAAACCGAGGCGTAAACACGCTGAAATAAGGTTTTCACAATAGTAACTTTTGTGTCTCGTTTCGCCCGGTTGTCTTGGGTGTCTGTGGCCGAGTAGAGAGAGACCGACACAGGGAACTAGGATGAACGCGTGTGCAGATACGGAGGTGACCAGCCAGTGGGACAGCAGAAACTTATCTTTTGCAAAGTTCAAGACTGCAGAATGCTGATAAATATTTAGATAGAGGCCTGCCTACTGATGATTCCTACTGCCTATCCGATAACCAAGTCTTAAGTCTTAACTGGTCCCTATCTGATTCCCAAGTGGCCGATGCAGCAGTCGTGGCCACGAGCGGAGTTGCAGCAGAGGGCGCTCGTGGCTGACGTCGTAAGAACGCCGCGCCGTGCGTGCATGGCGGCGCGCGGCGAAAGTACGTGGCGCGCACTTCATACTTGTGCGACACCACAGTAACTTTTAACAATAACAGCCTCATATTGTTGCAGATGACATGCTGAACGCCATATAAAAGGCAAAAAGCAGTATGTAAGTGTAAAATAGCCTAATGATGAAAGGTCAGAAATGAATGTTTATATAGTGGTACAACGAAAAAGAAATCTATATCTTATACTATAATATGTTTATCCGCGGTAGCGAAGCGCATTGTAGTGCTATGCTCCGATGCGCGAGGCCGTTCCCCGTTGGGGGCTTGAATCCCTCCTCGGGTATGGATGTTTGTGTCGTCTTTGTAGTTCATAAGTAATTTGTAAGTTTAGGAACTGGTGACCCCACAGTTAAGTCCCTTAAGCTTCACAAACATTTGAACAATATGTTTCACAATTTTGCAAAATGACTTTCATGCGTTTTTCAGATAAAATTAAAAAAAAAGAGCACTGAGGATGACGGGTTTACTACCGAAACTAGTTTGAGTATAAAAATAACAAGTGTTTTGGATCAAGGCGTACCCACAATCTCACATTTCACTCGTAAAATATTATGTCCTCATTGGTTTATCATTTTTTTCTGATGGTCACCTCACCTTTTAGTTACTTCTTCCGGAGATTCAAATGGGGAACAATTCGGGAATCTTCTCGCAATGGGGAGAGTTCCTTACGCCAAGGATGACAGAGTGACCTGGACCGCTCTCCACTTCTCCACCATTTTTTCACGAGACCGATAGCAGAACGAGAAGTCTTTTATGGTCGTTACTAATTATTCTTATTCGAAATCTCAGCTCGAACGTGGATTTTACGTGTACTGCTAAACGTCTAGCAGCCTGTCTCTTAGATAACTCCAGCAGGAAAACGTTGCTAGAGCAAGGTTGTAGCACAGGTTGCACAGGTTCGTAGCACAGGTTGTTTGCCAATGCAAAGCAGCGTGTGAAGTGAACGGCCGTGATCACATGAACATGATATTAGGGCGCCCAACAGGCAGAAGCTGTTGTTAACCTTTGAATTTAACCTGTCCCTTTATGTCCCTGCCGTAATATTCCTTAGTACTTCTTTTTCATTTCTCTCTATTTGCATTAAATAATTAAATTTCTTGTTGTACTGAGTCTTTTTATTACGTTGTGACACCATAAAATACAATATCTTAATATTGCTATATTTCGTCAAAAGGTACAAATTTGTTGCATATCGATTTTTTTTCCATAATCGTGTTAATGTATGCGTAGTTATGTTCTATGGATGAGGCGTGTTTGTACTCATGAAAGCTTAGAACATTTTTATGCTTTAGTAATGTATTTTAAAAATGCGTATTTTAATCTCGTGTATTATAATGTTTATAAATTTTGAGATTACTTTATTGTAATAGCTTTATAGAGGAAATTATAAATGTATGTGTAATGTAAAAGCCTGTGGGAAGAACTAAAATACAGAGAAAGCGTGCGTGAACAGAAAAGGTGGTAAAGCGCGCCAAAGCGGCACTGCGAACATTATAGTTGAGAGAGAAGTGTCTGAGACTTCGAGGGGTGAGCAGCGTGCATCTGGGGCAGTGTTTTATCAGGCCAATATTGCAAGATTTTCTGGAAATGGCCTCGGATGACGAACGCTGCAAATTGTGGGCAATGGCGCAAATATGGATGGCTTAATTGTTTTAAATTTCCGACGCCAAGAAGATTGCAAAAGCCACAGCACTGTAAGCGCAACGGCGAACCACGCACCTGCTCTTCTCTACGAACACAGGCAATGCAATCATTTACTTTTGTAAGCCAGAGACTCACCTTTGTACGTATTATGAATAACAATCAAATTTCATTTTAACCTGGGTTCCACGCGTCATTTTCCTAAATCATTGACGTATGTAGGTTCCTAACCTCATAAGTGCAAAATATTACCCGAGTATCCTAAATATTTATTAATGCAGTGAAGAAACTAATTTTATTCCTGATAATTGCATTCTCAAGAAAAATACGTGTGAATTTTATCAGACAGTTTATATAGAGGTTTATGTTAAAAGTTTTAGGCAAAGAGTAATTATTTAAAACAGAAATCAGATGATAGAATTTTTCATAATAATATTGACATATAAGATATTGAAAGACAGTGATTCAGACTTGGTGTATCAGTGTAGACTTTCCTGCTTTACAAATTAATTTTCCTCACGTCATTTGATCTTACTGAAAGATAACAAAATTAGTTAAAAATAATTACAGTCTCTTAATGTAACTATTTAGCCAGAAAGTCATCTTATTTAAATAACATGAAAAGGTTTGTCCCATATCAGTAAATTATTAATGTAGGAAAAGTGTTCTACCACTAAAAGAAATAGTCTATGTTAAAGTATACAGTTGTCACCCATTGATGCAAACAAGTTTGCTAGTGTATATTCAAGCAGGAAATTTAGGCCTAGAATATACAAAGTTTGATATTTCTCTCTAACTGCTTAGACTTATTCCTAAATGTCTGGTACACTATCTTAAGAGCAGTGTATATTACTGTGTGACATATTTTTAACTTTCTGATTACAAAAAATTTACCATAAAATTAATTATTTTCAAAAAAATGTTCAAATGTTTGTTAAGCTTATGGGACTTAACTACGGGGTCATCAGTCCCTAAACTTACAAACTACTTATGAACTACTTACGAACTAGGACGGCACAAATATCCATGCCCGAGGGGGGATTCGAACCCCCGACCGTAGTGGCCGTGCAGACCGTGACTGAAGCTTCTCAGTCCCCTCGGCCACCGCGGCCGGCAATTATTTTCAGTCTTACTTTCACTACAGAGTGCATACTTGGATACTGACAGTCTCTCTGCCGGCCGCGGGGGCCGAGGAGTTTAAGGGCATGGATATTTGTGCCATCCTAGTTCGTAAGTATTTCATAAGTAGTTTGTAAGTTTAGGGACTGATGACCCCGTAGTTAAGTCCCGTAGACTATAAAAACATTTGAACATTTTTGACAGCCTCTACTCTTTTGTATGTCTACTGCAAATTTTTAAAAAAATTTCAGGTAGTTGATGCTACTGCTTAAAAAATCGCTTGAAACATTAATTTGACTATATAGCCTGGTGACCGTATTTGTCATTAAATTCTTTAGTACCTCAATACAAAGGAACATTAATTTTCGTATCAGTAGTGTACTATTTTACAAAGTTTTCCGTTGTATAAAATCTTCGAGAGACGAAACATTGGGTTTGATGCCATTATCCATTAGTAAGCACACGGTAATCCTCTCGGAGGGTCGCGTTACTGTTCTGGAACTTTGTGTAATTGTCGGAAGCGGCTGGGAACGGTGGGTAGGTAAAACTTTAACGGTGTAAACCTATTGCAGGCAACTTGCCATTTGCTATAGATTGCTTCTGAGTATCCAGGATAGCAGAAGCGTTGCAAGGTGTCATAATGTTTACTCTTAGATTACGTGCTCACCGACATACCGCTGCAGTGGAACTTCCCCTCTAACTCCTCTGTATAACTTTATGCTTATAGTGCAGTATAGAACCCAGAAACGGATAAGCTCTGTTGGAACTCGAGTGTGGCTTTCAGTGCAGCTGCAACTGTATGTGCTCCAACAGGAATACGTTCTTCGTATGCCCGCCGCTTCTGTGCACTGGGCTGTCCGAGTTCCCCATTATTCATGCCCAGAAGTTACGCTAACTTCGTTGCTTGCGTCATACGCGTACCTGCAGCGCAAGGAACATTTCCATCTGATATATTACTCGCTCAAGTCCGTCTTGTTTTAGCTCAACAATCTCACGCTGCCTTGTGACCTCATCCACCACTGTCGATGTTCCATTCTGCAAAGAAAGAACTCTTGCCTCATCTTTCTCCAGAGGTTTTCTCCTCGCTGTTCTTTTCTCAGGAACTACCACGGAGCAGCTTAAAAGAACAATCCGAAAGAAAGATGCAGTATCACAACTTGGTCAATTACAGAGATGTACTTAGCATAACGGTATGGCAATATACTATGAATTGCTATGAAAATAACTACTTTTGACTCCATGATAAACCTTTCTTAGTGCACAGCGTCTGTGTATTGTGATAGGCAGCATTCCTCACTGGCATTATATCTTCTTGTTTATATAAAGCAGAGTGTCCGTGTGTTTGTGTTACGTATTGCAGACAATCTACAGTTCTGTTTCATCATCATGAAATATTGTACACTTAAACTTCAAACTATGAGGACGGTCGCCCTAAATTTAAGGATCACGTACAACACATAGTTCACGAGATATGACGTCAAAAACAATGAGATGCAGGAAAAACTGCTAACAACGCGATAATGCTGCACATTTTCTCCTATACCATTGGACCGGCTCCAACCAAATCTGATATACGTATACCTTATCGTGAGATAACAGTTGCTGCAGAGTTAAGAATCACATACGAAACAGGCTTCAGGAGATACACGTCATAAACGAGGAATCGCCAAAACTGACACACAATGCGACACTGTATGAAAATCAGAGTACTTAGCGACTTGCAACAAACTTAAACATTTAAAATCTTTATTATATTTTTTCTCGCTGATAATCAATGTAAAATTGTGAAAGGAAAAAGTTTACAGTCTAACATAAAGCAAAGTTTTCTTTTCCCCTTATTCCTGGTGCATCATTTACCCGACCATGGTCAATAGAACTAAATTCTTGTGCCCTGTTCTTGTTCAATTTGAAATGGAACATAACGTTTCGTTGTGATCCGAATCACGTGCCCACATCGATATCAGTAGTACTTCAGTCATCCGCCAGAATGTGTGGCATTAAGTGCCCTCTTTCATTTAATTGTTCATGAGGAAACTTCTATACTACAGTTTTGTTTGCTGAACGGGTTCAGTGAATTCACGCACAGGCATTAATACCCCATATTATTTCTTACGCAATCAATAGCATGAAAAATCAAAAAAAGAATGTCGTTGGTTGTATCGCAGTAAGTCAATTACATCCGGAGAAAATACGAAGCGAATATGACGCTTAAAATACATGAAGCGTGCAGTTCACACTTCCGAGATACAACCATCAGTCTCGATTGAGTCTTGGAAATGCGCTAGATGCGTGTTTCATGTATTATTTCAAGTATCAGTTTCTCTTCGCTCTTTCCCCGCATGTAATTGACTTATGAGATGCAACTAACGCCATTATTTATTTTATTTTATTTTATTATTTTATTTATTTATTATATATATATATATATATATATATATATATATATATATATATATATATATATATATATATATATATATTGCTATCGATTGCGTAAAAAATATGGAGTATTGATTAAAACAATTAAGTTTGTGTTGAAAATAATATTTTAGCCCCTGCCGTAATTTCATGATCGTGAAAGTTGTTTTTCAATATTTGTTGTGGTCCCAAAGATATTTTCAGTGTATAAAATATTTGCATCCCAAATGATGATTTATTAGATGTGGGTGACCGAAATGGGTACATTTCGCTGTTTCAAATTCTTCCAGTAATTTCTGCGATATATGAAGGATTTAGAAATTGTTAAGGGTAGCCTACTAATGCTCAGAGATCTTCCGGTTTTCAGCGAAAGAGGAACGTGTTTTAACCTGGATTTTTTTTCTTTTTTTCTGTATGCAAATGCTTGGCAAAAAGCAGTTTGAAAGACCGAACTTTCTGTCCTACATGTTTAAATGGGGTGTCCGGACATTGTAACTTATAGACTCTCGTGGATAGATATCTGTCATTCACGCAGATTGGGTTGAAAACCATTTTATTTGAACTAAACTGTTTCCACTCAATGGTCGGTGCAGATGGACCAGCAACAGCCAATAACATTATATAGTAATAGTTTCCGCAGTACCTTGTTGACAAACCTTTGGCTTCGTGGGATGTGTGGCACACTCTAAACGAACCATCGGCTCTTGCCAAGAGAAATCGGTACTCATCTATCCAAGCCATTCATCTTAGGTCTTACCGTTACTGCCGTGACTGCAGGAGAGGCGTTGCTTTTTGCAAAGATTCTGGAGCCGGGTGAATGCTGACACAGCCCGTTAACGCCAAGTTAGGCAGCATGGTCGTGAAGGATACGAGGGTATATACGGGGACAAAAACAAAATCTTCCCGGAATTTACCCGGATTTCCTGAGTAAAAATTTTTTTCCCGGGTAGAAATACACGTTTTTCGTGTGAAATACCCTTTTTTCCGGGCGAAATACGCTTTTCTCTTGTAAGTGACTGTATATTTGGTCACTGAAATTTATCAGTTCCTTAGGGGTCGAACGTCTCAGTGACAAAATGCACTTACGATGTCGGTATAGTTTTATAGTTTTAAAAATGAAATGCCAAGATCGCGCATTAATAATTTATTCACTGACGACCGGTTTCGATGAACGGTGTCGCCCTCATCTGGTCAAATACATATTACAAGCTGGTCATCTGTCAAAAATATAAAAGACATGCAAGAAATAACGTAAAAACATAAAAATAACATACATTTTGGATTAAGAGGCACTTATCCTACCTTGTTAAAAACTGGGTATAAAATAACAAGAGCAACATTGCACTTAGGAACTATATAAAAAATACACGAGTTAAAAAAATGACAGCTTACAAAATACTGACAGTAACAATAACTGACAGTCAATAACAAGTGCAACATCGCACTTAGTCACTATATAAAAATATACGAGTTAAAAACATGACAGCTTGGAAAATACTTCGTCCTAAATCCTTAGACGCGTTACGCACTTGGCAGACGCGTGTAGGCTATCCACACGGTGTTTAGTTGTAAATAGCAAATTTTCTTTTCAAGAAATGTTTTATTATCCTGTTATTCTCCCGTTTATATTACATTACTGCAATACTACTCTGCAGAAGCGGGCTGAAGGAAAGTTCTTACCAGTCCATTTTTTAAAGTATTACTGATTACTTAAACAATGAAAAATTCCCGAGCATTTTCCAGATTTCCACAAGATGAAAAAAGTTCCGGGGTTTTCCCAGTTATCCCAGTGGGAATACACCTTGGGTACGTTTTTCAAATATTTTGTCAACCTGGATGACCTAAAGTGTTTTTCATTGCATTTAATTTCGTAGCCAGCACTGCCTTCTCTATCTTGTCAATACGTGATCTGATTGCAGAATGGAAGGGACTTCCCCAATTTCAGCCTAGTATCCCATTGTTGATGCTAATGGATTTCAAAATTCAGGTGCCTAGGTGTGACGTTTGATATTGTTTAAGTTAGTTACATTATAATTTTTGGTTTTCTTTTGTTTTATTCTTTATTTTTTTCTTTATCGCAGGTTATTATTAAAAGACAACGACAGTACAAATTACTATGAATAGTGATGCTTTCCATAAGACATTTAAGTGGAAGTACTCTCGAAACTGCGTATTTTGAGTCGTATATCATTGGTGTGTCGTTTCCAGGTAAGAACTGGCAACCTACAGCAGCGTTACCACTACTGATCTTTTAGAAATTAGTATCGCATGTTGTTTCTCTTAAATAAATAATTTACATCTTTAAATATTAAAAACAATTGTAGTAGATTAAAAATTTAACTAATACTTGCATATAATAAAAAGAAGACGTCATACGATATTTCTTTAAGTGGAAAATATTGTGGTCGGCCGCGGTGGCCGAGGGGACTGAGGCGCGCCAGTCACGGTCTGCACGGCCATTTCGGTCGGCGGTTCGAATCCCCCTCGCCCTTAGTGTTAGCTAGTTTGTAAGTTTAGGGACTGATGACCCCGTAGTTATGTCCCATAAGCTAAACAAACATTGGAACATTTAAATATTTGAAAATATTGTAGCGACTTCTGGCAACTTTCGAGGACGCATTTAGCGACATTCTCGTTCTAAGAGTTGGCAAAACCGTATATAAGATGCAAAACTGCACAAGCGCATAGCTGCTTATGGAACTTGATAAAAGCTCTGCGCATGTGCAGTTCTGTAGGCGACTAACTGACACACACGTAAGCCACTTATGAAGAAGATTCTCGTCTATATTGTTACGTTGGAGCTCAATGGAACAGTTTTAAGTGCTTGTGAGAAATACTTCGCTGATTTCTTTGAATGTGAAGCAATTTTAGACTACTGTAGACCTGAATTGATATGCATAGACCTAATAAAATAACGAAAGTACAACTATAACGCGTAATTATTTACAAACTCCTGATTTTCTGCCTTGCCTTCCCACAATTTTTAAGGTTAATTGTACTTTTTGCAATCGTTATTTTCTAATTTGTAATCTATCAATTAAATAACTGAAATAAATGTGAAACTAACCTTGAAATAACTGAAATAAATGTTAAACTAACCGTGAAGCTTTGATTTATATATATTAAACACTAAAATGCCGGTTTTTGTTGTTGTTTTTTCTTCAGTAATGGCATAAGTGACTGGCTTTGACAGCCCTAAATTTCTTTAGTGCCGATTAAATAAGTGTTAAGTTTCGAACGGGAGTCAAACGATTCGCAATTTAACAAATTTATTGCACAGTCTGATTGATTTTGCGTAAAAAGATGTTTATTCTGATAGTAACGCTTCTCAAACTAATATTCGCAATTGTTGCCCGCGACCTGTTACAGACGTAAGCCGGCCGCGGTGGCCGAGGTGACTGAGACGCTCCAGTCATGGTCAGCACGGCCACTACGGTCGGGGGTTCGAATTCCCCCTCGGGCATGGATTTTTGTGCCGTCCTAGTTCCTAAGTAGTTTGTAAGTTTAGGGACTGATGACCCCGTAGTTAAGTCCCATAAGCTTAATAAACATTTGAACATTTTTGAACAGACGTAAATAGATGAGACATCACGCTCATCGAAAGCAGTTTGTTTTGAAGTATTGCACAGTTTTCTTCCTAAAGACTTAGACGCTTTACGCACTTGGCAGACGCGTGAAGGCTATCCTCACGGTGTTTTGTTTTAAATAGCAAATTTTCTTTTCAAGAAATGTTCTATTATCGTGTTATTCTTCCGTTTGTATTACATTAGGGGAAAGGGTTGTACGTTGGGACGGTTTTACCTTGGGACACTTTTTAATAAAAGCAGTGCACTGTAGTGGCAACTCTAAGAACTACGAAGTAAAGTTGTCAGACCTATTTTCAGAGGGAACAGGAGGCCACGTTGTATCTGGGTGATATTTGAGAACTGAGGAGGAGTTGTACAAGTTTTCGTGTTTCATTGATACCATAAGTTATAAAGATATAAATGTGTACATAGGTTAAGATACTGTTTCTGTTATTTTGTAATTGGTTTTACCTTGGGACAGTTCTCTGGTTACACCTTGGGACATGTCCAATGTACAAAATATGTTCAAATGTTTGTAAAGCTTATGGGACTTAACTACGGGGTCATCAGTCCCTAAACTTACAAACTACTTATGAACTACTTACGAACTAGGACGGCACAAATTTCCATGTCCGAGGGGGGATTCGAACCGTGCAGACCGTGACTGAAGCGCCTCAGTCCATTCGGCCACCGCGACCGGCGTCCAATGTACAACCAAACATTTCGTCTACATGTAAACGAAGGCTTCCGCGGCCGTTGTCATTGCTGATAAAACTCTTCTGGGTGTTGGACCGCATCGTCAATATATCAAATACTTCACCGACGTTTCGGCCACTAATGCAAGCGGCCATCTTCTGGGTGTTACCTCAGTAAAGATGTTTGACTTATGTTCGTTTAACTTTTTAGATGGGTAGAAGTAAGGTGGGAAAGAAAATAGAAAAACCAGATGTGGTATGCATGGAGGCAGCTGCCAACGAGGTTAGTACACAGAATCTATCTATACGAAAAGCGGCTGAAGTATATGGAGTGTCGAAAAGTACTCCTGCTAGGCACATCCTAAAACACAAATTTTCTTGTCAAACTCATTTCAAATATGAAGCCAGCAGTGCTACACAAAAAGTCTTCACCACAGAGCAAGAGGAAGAACTTCTTACTTATACAGTAAGGGCAGCACAATGGAACTTTGGTGTGACTTTGGATGATCTGAAAAAGTTAGCCTTTCAATATGCTAAATCTAACAACATTAAATATCCACTGACATGGTGGGAAGAGGATTTGGCCGATAGTCAATGGTTCAGAACCTTTCGGAAGTCTTAAAAGAACAGAATATTCCTTAGAAAACCAGGCCAAATGGCATCTTTCAACAAATCCAATGTTGAACTTTTTTTTTTAAGGAACTCCAAGAAGATTATTCTAGGTATGGGCTATAACCTAAGAAAGTCTGCAAATCTTGATGACACAGGATTTTCTGTAGTACACAAACCATTGTGTGTAATTGCTCACATAAAAGCCAAACAAATTAGGAGCAGCTACTTCAGGGGAATGAGGAAGTAATACTTTCTTGATCTCAAGGTAGTTGGGTCTTGGTAAAATTTGACATCAGCGGCAGATCTCATGTTTACTATGCTGGAGTAGTTTTAGAAAACATAGAAAAAGATATAACTGTGAAATTCTTAAGGAAGCAAAGGACCATTTTGTATTCCCTAATGTTGAGAACATCAGCATTGTTAATTGCAGTAATATAGTGAAAGAACTACCTGCTCCATTGGTGTGTCGTTGGTTTCATTCATTTAATAAATTGTTCCCACCATCTCTTGTTTTAAGATAAAACAACTATGGACTAACAAATAAACATATACTACCTAATTCCAATACAATTGTTTCATTCATAAATCTACGAAAATCACCGTGTCTCAAGGTAAAACCATCACTGTCTCACGGTGAGAAAACAGGCTGTACCTTGGGACAAGTGTTACAAAAGTCTTTATTGGCGAGTAATTGTGTAAATTTTGGAGCTAGACTAAACAGTTGTTGAATGAAACTTTCACTCTGCAGCGGAGTGTGCGCTGATATGAAACTTCCTGGCAGATTAAAATTGCGTGAGTCCCGGTTCCGGCACGCAATTTTAATCTGCCAGGAAGTTTCATAAACAGTTGTTCATTCAACATTACCAAAAATTTGTGCCTGTGATGGGGTAAACTTTCAAATTTCTTCTAAAAAATTATAGTATAAAGAAATTAAAATGTAAAAAATGTCCCAAGTTACAACCTTTTCCCCTACTGCAGAACTATTCTGTAGTAGAGGCCTGTGGGGAAGTTCTTACCAGTTCATTTTTTATAAGTATTACTGATTACATAAACAATGGAAAATTTCCGAGCATTTTCCGGATTTTCACCAGATGAAAAAATTCCTTGTTTTTCCCGGTTACCCCAGTGCAAATACACCTTGGATACGTTTTTCGTACCTCCCACACTGTTTTGTGGAGTTATTTCGAGCAATGTCGCTTGTCTGTCAGCACGGACTTCTCTACGCGGTTGCCAGTGCTCTCCATAATTAACTACAACCCGTCTGTCATTTCGTTGTCCGTGGTGCGAGGTAACACGTGAAATATATTCTCGGCACACCCTTGACTCCAAAATGAAATGTCGCATGCGTCTAGCTCCCACTGTCATTCTGCGGACTTCTAAGTTCGTTCATTTCCGTCCTGTGGCCATAATCACGTCCTAATCAATTTTCTCTTGTCTTCTATATATAAAAGGAAGTGGCCCGATTGACTGACTGACTGACTCATCATCGCCCAGTCCAAACCACTGAAGATAGAAACTTGAAATTTGTGGAGGGCGTTGATCTTACTCTGTAGGCGTCATTTAAGAAGCGATTTTTCGATATTCCGTCCGTAAAGGGGTGAAATGGGGGATGAAACGTTTCTTGAAAATACGTAGCTATTTAGGCAATTCTGAACCTAGAACTACAAAATTTCTGATTTTAATTCAGGGTTCGAATTTAAAAGACACTTGATTCGGCATTTTTTGAAATTCGACAAATAAGGGGGTAAAATAGGTGACGCAAAAAATTGATTTTCAAAAATATGTTGCTGTTAACTCAAATTTTAAGCTACAACTACGAAACTTTGGATATGGACTCCTGGTCAGGATTAAAAATCCATGATTTTTAGTATTTTTGGAAATTCATCAAGTAAGAGGGTTAAATAGAGGATCAAAAATTCTTTTTGAAAACACGTTAGTATTGATACAATTTTGAAGCTTGAGATGCAAAAATTGATATTTGTATATTTGGTTAGACGTTAAAAAATACGTGTTTCGCTATTTTTGGAAATTCAACTATCAAAGGGGTTAAATTGGAGAGAGGGTGTTTTTCGAAAATCTGTTGCTATTTAGGCAATTTTGAAGTTAGAAGTACAAATTTTCGGATTTGAATTCGGCGTTCGACTTTAAAAGACACGTGTTTGGTATTTTTGGAAATTAGACTAATAAGGGGGTGAAATACGAGATGCAAAAATTGATTTTCAAAAATATGGTGCTGTTAACTCAAATTTCAAGCTATAATTACGAAACTTAAGATATGGATTCTTCATCAGGATTAAAAAGAAACAGCTGGTGCAGACCAACCAGCCTACGCATGCGAAGCAGCCGGGGGTCAGCTAGTTTAATATAAATCATATACGAGGGTGAGTCAGTAAGTAAGTAAGTCGCAAACTGGGTAGACACGTCTGTAGGCTACTGCGTTTACAAGCCTGAAACTTGCTTTACTTTCCAGGTGGCCCCACGTGTAAATTTAAACATTCGTCCCATCATTCGAGAAGGCTTTAGACGCCTGGACCTTGGAATTTTTGTGGCATGGTTTTCATGCTATAAATGACGTTCTTCGGCTGCAGCTTTCTTTGATTCCTGAAACTGCTACAACCCACAAGACGGAAGTTTCGTAGAGGTAGAGAAATACCCCTACACAGCGCGCAGAACTGGCGTGTCTACTACCTCAGTTTCCGACTTATTTACTGACCCACCCTTGTACATTGTGTACACGATACGCCACGGTGCTTATCTCTGCCCCCAACATTGGCAACTGGCGACTAAAATGACTGGGGCTTCACTACTTTAACTGTATCCTGAAATTTACCTTTCAAAATAATTGAATCAACGAGGTCGAAACCGCATGTTACCTCCCGCATGCGCAAAAATTTAAATATTTCTGACAAACGAAGAATATAAACTTCGCGTCCAAATTAGCAAAAGTCTGGCAACCATTCGTGGCAAGCAACAGTATAAGAGGCATTACTAGTTTCAGAATGTATTATAAACGCGAAGCTTATAGCCGGACGCGAACCCACTTCTTCTTTCCCAACAACGGAAACTATTAAACCACATGACGTTTCTCTCAATTTTTTTAATTCCTAAAGAGAAAATGTCAGTCAACTTCGCAATAACATATCTTTTTCAAATCATATAACAGTTCGCTTTTTTCCTAATAGGAAATCATGATTTCCAAACTCTTTAATTTTAATTCCTGTATTTGTTAAAACATAAAAAAAAGATTCAAACATTTGTAAATCTAAGAGACTTAACTGCTGCGGTTACCAGTCCCTAGGCTTACAAACTACTTTAATTAACCTTACTTATGCTAAGGACAACATACACACCCATGTCCAAACGAGGACTCGAAGGTCCGACGGAGAGCAAACGCGCGCTCCGAAGCAAGGCGACTTCCACTGCTCGGCCACTGCGCCGCGGTATATTTGAACAGTTGTTGCTGCGCCAGTGATGGTTCAAACCATGAAGTATACGAAATATTTCAGAACACAAAGCGTACTGACTAAAATAAACGATTACAATATCGTAAATAAATAGCTACTGCTGTCAGTTGTATTGTAAGTGATTCACCGTGGATCATGATATAGAAAAAATTAAATGGACGAATGGATTTGTGGGATGCACAAGTGAATCTATATAAACCGCTCGTTTAGTCAGATATATTTTGCTTTATGATTGTCTTGAATAATACGTGAAATGGTACAAGGTATGAATCCAGTATTTTATTGCATTCTGGGATAGCTATTGTTGTTTGCACAAATGAGACGGCCTTAATCAGAAACGCCATTCATGATTCGCATCACAAAACATTGCACCAGTCAGTCTCCTTTTTTTTTTTTTCCTTTGGTTTTGTGCTCAGCATGAAACATTTTGAGATACAACTATAAGTCCAGATATTTTATGAGATGTTTCGGAGAGTCAGACAAAAATGAATGTGAACTGTAGTAATCAATAAAAAGACTTTCTGCAGTGTGTGAGACACAATGGCCCCGTGGTGGAAGGTACCTTGCCTCACATTGCGTGGCCGCTACCCGTCGGAGGTTCGAGTCCTCTCTCGGAAATAGGTGTATGTATTGTTCTCAGCGTAAGCTAGTTTTAGTTAAGTAGTTTGTAAGTCTACCTCCATTAGGTCTCTCAGATTTACATAAATTTGACCATTTTGGTAGAGTGATACACAGACAAACATAATTTAAAGCCACATAGGGGAATATAGGGTAAGATGACGAACCTAAGCTTCAGATGTACCCCTTTGGCATAATAATTGGTTTATAACCATGAAATTCGAAGGGACAATTCTTTTAACCTTCATTTTCAGTGAAACATCTTTCAGACTGTTTTATACCCACTCAGTTTTTGAAAAATATTCTATCAAACGAAGAGGGGGATTTTCGTCATCTTACCCCAACTGAGGAGTAAGATGACGAAGGGTGGTTGGTAAGATCACGAACAGGTATAAGTTTCGTCAAAAGTGTGAAACTTTACTTTAAAATTGCAGAGTAACAATTTAACTTATTAAAGTGAGATATGAATTTTAAAAAGTCAAAGACAAAACATTTAAAAAACAATATTAGGCGGTACACACTGTAAAATAGAATAATTACTCAAAAAAAAATTCGAACTTTAATAAGACACTCCACTTTATATGTCAAAAAAAGTCACGCGTCCAGGACGCGTCTTTTGCTTCCCGATATTTCATGGGTAATGTTCTCAACTTTGAACAAATACTTCAGTATAAGTTCCTTCAGTGTATCGAAAAATTTCTCTACCTTAACTCGGTTAGAGGCCATGAGCCTTGCTACAGACGTCGCCTGTGGTTTTCTTAGTGATAATTGGCAGGTGCTTAGGAAATACCTTGTAAAGTCCTTTCCAGCAGTTTTCTTGTCTTTATTGAGCCGATGGAACAATCGTAGTTTTTCTGCGGAAGATAAACACAAATTCCCAAACTATTTTTGTTATTCCGAATGCTCTTTCGTCTAACTCAGTAACGTACTGTCTTAGAGCTTCTATTTGATCGTCAGTAAATGTTTTTTTTTTAATCTTCCTAATTCTGTGGATAGTCATGAAACAAATAAACGCTTGCTTTATAAATTTTAAATCTATTGTTCTATTCCACTACGGTCGGGGGTTCGAATCCCCCCTCGGGCATGGATATTTGTGCCGTCTTTAGTATAAGGTAGTTGATAAGCAGTTTGTAAGTTTAGGGACTGATGACCCCGTAGTTGAGTCCCATAAGCTTAACAAACATTTGAACATTTGATTTATTGTTCTATCGAGCATGTTTAATTGTTACAGTAATGCTTACGACTTCTCAGCTAAGGCCACATTTCTGTTTCAAATATCTTCGCAGTTTCTTTGCTGCAACATTTTAACTTGATAAGTTCTTTTGTACCTCAGCTATAGCTCCATATATTGCTTCCTTGTCCCACTTTCCCCTATCACTTTCCCTCGCATATTATGTCTGTAAAATCTAGAACATTCATACAGTAACAACCAGACATGAGGATTGAGGTAAAAGGAAAATATATTGCAGCGAACGCTCAGTTTTGGAAGCGGTTTTTGTAATTCTTTTTACACAGTATAGGTGAAGGAAAATATGTCGCGTAAGATGACGAACTCGTCACCTTATCCTCTCTGACTTTAGTCATCTTTCCCCACGTCACAGTTACATTTTAAAGTCAGTTATAATTACCACAGCTCATATCCAGCTACTTACATTACATACTGTTCTTTACTTTAGGAGTTGCATTTTTATAATGTTTAATAGATACTTGAAAAAGGCTTACCGACCTCAAACCATTCCGAAGTCCAAATATTGCAAACGTATGTCGACAATACACTTCTTTGTCGATACTGGTCAGACAACAAGGCGTCCCGAGATACCTCTCGGTGAACTTCGTAGATAATCGTTTGCGTCTCGGAAGTGCTTGAATACGTGCTGCCATCTATGAATGTGATGGAAAAATAAAGACTTCGTCATCTTACTCACTTCGCCATCTTATCCCACTTTCGCTTACCTATTTCAGTGTTTCATAATTTATAGCTTGACACAGTTTTAGGCCTTCGATTACGATGAATTTAAATGCTGGTAAATATATGGGCGTATTAAATGTTTAGCCGCTTATTGTCAAACAGTTTTCGTGATTATGTCCTAACAGTGAAGCTCATCCTCGCGTGCAGTTTTTATCTTTTTCTCTCACTGTTCACGGGTTCACCTAAAATTATTCTCACTTTCCTTTATTTTCAAGCAAAGTAAAAGAACTGAATTCAAGTTGTAGCAAAGCTACTGCAGTGATTGCTCGTCTACGGTCTACTCTCTTCTGCAAGAAGGAAATCAGTACTATAAGCATTGCACCGTACTATCTTTCGACCAACGTTGTTCTAGGAGAGTGAAGCTGGGTCGATACAGTTTACCCCATTAATAAGGATGAACTTACAGTCATGAAAGTAGCAGGTATGGTTGTAGGTACTGATAGATGGCAGCAACGACAGAATGCTGTTCATAGTCAAGAGATAAACAAAACTTGGGAGTGAACACCACAGATAAAGTAGGAAAAACAGGCTTAGACAGTGGAGGTCATACACAGGTGAAGCAAGTTTACCTAAGTATTGGGTAATAGGAGTCGAGATAAACCAAGGAGAAAATACTTGGATTCGCTGAAGAATGATTTACGATTAACATGCTTAATATCAGACTTGGCGTCAATTTTATCACTGAATTGGGGAACTTGGAGAAATAAGCGGGAATACTCTTCAGAATTAACGCTGAAAGGCATAATCAATCTTTAATGATACAGAATGAGACGTCAACTCTGCAACGGAGTGTGCACTGATATGAAACTTCCTGGCAGATCAAGCTTTTATGCCGGAACTTGGATTCGAACCTGGGACCTTTGCCTTACGCAGGCAAGGGCTCTACCCACGGAGCTATCCCCACACAGTTCAAATAGTTTGCAGGAGAATTCCTGTGAAGTTTGGAAAGTAAGATGCGAGGTACTGGCAGAAGTAAAGTTGTGAGGACGAACCGTGAAGAGGGCTGGGATAGCTCAGTCGGTAGAGCACTTGCACGCGTAAGGCAAAGGTCCCAGGTTCGAATCCCGGTTCCTGCTCACAATTTTGATCGCCAGAAAGTTTCATTTTTAATGACGACGGTGGTGATTATCATGATAAAAGATGACACTCCCCAGAAACATTACATTAAATGCTATTATACAGAAGATTTTTCTGTAGTTGAAATTTTACGATATGTAGCGTCCCCTGATGAAAAGATATTAATAGTAAGTAACGCCGTATTGAATTCTAATCAAAAACATAAGTGCAGTTACGTCAGGGATAAAGTATTACCAAGGGCGTCAATGAACTATATTTCAAAAATTTTTCAAATGTTTGTAAAGCTTATGGGACTTAATTGCGCGGTCATCAGTCCCTAAACATACAAATTATGAATGAACTAAGTTATGCTAAAGGCGGCACAAACATCCATACCCGAGGGGGATTAGAACTCCCGACGGGGAAGGCCTCGCGCATCGGAGCATAGCGCCTCAATGCTCTAGGCCGCTCCGCCGCGGCAACTGTTTTTTACAACAAAGAAATTTTAATATCGTCGAGGATGTAATCTCAACTATTTGTTCGAGTGCTATTTAAACAATTGTACATTTTGTAATTCTTCTTGTCTTGTCTTGTTCCCGTACGTGTCATGCCGTGATTTGAAAAGATAACAGTATTATAATTTTGCCAGAGTCGTTGTAAGATTTTGATTTATTTACATATATTTTTTTCATAAATAGTAATAAAAGTCTGATAATGATTTAAAATGTTAGATATGATCTTCAAATAAATGTTAAACCGTACATCGTTTTCTTCATATTAACAACAACCTTAAAAAGATTTTTAGCATTTTCAGGAGTTTAGCTGCAGTTGCAGTATCTTCCACATCGGCCACTGAACTATGGTCACCGACCGCCATTTCATAGTTAATTCTAGGAAGTAATAATAAAATTATTCAGGAACGGGTGTTGAAATGAAATAGAACTTTTAATAGTTATTTTTCAGCTTGGACGACGATCCTGAACGGCGGCGGAAGAAATTGTAGTGATTCAGATCTTAATGAAATTTACGTAAGTAGGGTCTGCGGACCAAATTGAAGGGATTCATGGAAGTGATTTTTTTTCCTGTGTTGTGGCATTGACAGATCTTGAGTTGACAACAATTATAATACTGATAGGCAATTCTCATGCTTAAAATTATTACAGAGTGAGTCTAGCCAGTGATTAATGAAACCTTTCATTTTATTATTTCTCGTAATACTTACGAAAAAATAAAGCCTTAAAGATTTTATTAAAATCAGTTCTTTGGTTAATGCACTCTTTTAGCAATAAAGATGATATCATAATTCAGTATTTAATAGTTCAGGAAATTTCAGTTCAGGTAACAGCACAGCACAGTTAGTATTTCTTTTAATTATTATTTTATTTGCTAGGCCGCCACAATTTGACCTTGTAGCCCATGGTTGTCTGGTGGAAATGTTAGATTCTATAGAAATGGCTACCTGAACTTCTGCTGCTGCCCGACCGTGGCTGGCATCGAACTCCGTCTCTTGTAGCAGGGTTTCAGTGCTATTGGTATTAGCAATAGGATAGCAGTTGAGAAGGTACAGACCAAGTAAAAAAACAGGTTTACCTGGTATCATTGTCTGTATTGTCCCTTTAAGCAAGAGGAATGTGAGGTAGCCTGTTACACATTAAAGACGGTTACTTCTATATTCAAATATAGAAATAATAACTAGTCTCGCTGCAGGACCAAGACACTATGAAAGTCAATTCAGCAAAATCATTCAAACTGAAATAGCCCAACCCCTAGCAGAGAGAGAGTGCGCTGAGAAACATTACGTATATTTGAGAGTTAACGGAACAGCCCAGGCAGGGACACTGGCTACACTCCTATCGGTAACATTCCGAACATTCCGTACACTTTCGCCCGTTGATTGGCGAACGCGTTTACTCGTCCCGGCGGAAACATAACCGATAAACAGCGGACGACTGTATTGGCGTAGAACTGCGCACGACTGGGGCATCTCCCGTCATTTTTATGTCCGTCACTCCAGGACACTGTATCGCTACGCTGAGAAGAAGTGGGGCTCCGCAGCCAACCTGAGAACGCGCCTTCTGCGCCCTTCCCCCGGCCCGTGCGGGCAGGGTCCACGCCCTGGGCGGTTGGGACACCTGGACCAGCAGTTCTTCAGCCAAACGGCGTGAAGGCGTGTGTCCCTCCGCCGTTGGTGAGGAAGAAGCGAATTTAAACTAACGGTCAAAAGAGTACACCAAATTGCTTCATTTCCGTATTAAATTGTACTTGATAAAATTATAAATCCTCCGCCAGTCCGGAGTCAAGGTGTAAACCAAGACTGTGGAGGTTCTTACTTGTCGAGGAAAATTCACTTTATGCGATTAAATTGGCAATTAGTTTATACTACTTGTAAAGTACTGGGCCGATCAGCCAGCGACCGATATCATTCTATCCATAATTTCCCGTAAAGAACGAATCTGCTGTCAGAATCACGGGATTCATGTTATTACGGCACTCTCTCTCTGTCACAGGGCTGGACTATCTATCAGTTGTACCTGCCTTCCTTCAGCAGTCAGGCAGCCCAAGATATTGGTGCTACAACTGCACTTATGTTTTTGATTAGAACTCAAAACGGCGTCATTTACTATTAATATCGTTTCATCAGGGAATGCTACATATACTGGTCAAAGAATTTGTATGTAATCTTCTCCGAAAATCTTCGTCTAACGAAGACCGGTGTAATATCGGCTTACAGAATATATTCAGTCCAGATTAGTTAACAGACACCTGATTAAAAAAAAAAAAAAAAAAAAAAAAAAAAAAAAAAAAAAAAAAAAAAGTAGATCGTGAATTCGGCAGCAGTGACATGTAGTCTGTAATGGGAAAAAATATCAGGTTACGTGTCACGTTATGCGTCGGTGTCACGGCTCAGAACTGGTGCAGCGAGTTGCTCTCAGATAGGCGTCAGTATTAATTTAAGGGCCATCGGCTGCGGTTTGCGGCTCCGCTGCGGCCAGCAGTTCCCCCCCCCCCCCCATCCCCTCCTCTCCCCTCCAGGCGCTATCCTGTCCCCCCCCCCCCCCACTATTTTCGCCGTTGTCAGATTGCAGCCCGAAAAGTGTCGCTACTGCGATCCAAGGCGTTCGATGGCGCAGACAGTGGACAGGCAAGGGCGTGCCCGTCTGCCCTGGCGACCGCACGCAAAAATAGATTAATGGACTATAACTTTTTATTATTTCCGTCATCACACGACATTCCACATAATGAAAATAACGTGCCGTTTCGGAAACGCGCCACCCCCGCCGCCTATATTTCTGAATCAATGGCCCCGCTCTCGCATTAGCCGATCTAAACAGCGCGGTCACCGCCCACCGGCCCTCCGTCCGTGATTTATCGACAAACTCCACGGCCAGGGATCAAAGCTTTAGCCCTTCTGCCAGCGGTAATTTATCGAAGTCGTGACGTTACTTATTTCCTACCTGCTCGCGTAAATAAATCACTCGGGCAGAGAGCGAAGTTTGAGGTACCTGTAGTGACACAATATTGCCAACAAAAGCACTACCCCCCCCCCCTTTTTTTTTCGGTCCCCGACATATTCTGCCTTTCGACACGCTTTATATTTCACGTTTATTGTATCACGTGTCGCTGCGGCTATAACTTACAATCCGCCACGCGTCAGCCGTATAAATTTCACCATGCGGAATAACCCTCCACCAGTAACACGCGCCCTCTTTTACCTGTTTCGCAGCACTCTGGCGCGCAAGTAGTCAGTGGTGACTCTGAATATTTATGGTGGAAAAAAAGAAAGTGAGACAGAAGAAACAACTACTGAAGGGCAGAAGCGGAGCGGGAAGGGGGGAAAATTCATTGCAAAAAAAGGAGGAGGCAGCTGCAGTGAAGCGTCCTTGTGCGGAACAGACTCGCGAGGGGAAGACTGGAGATAAATATACATATAAATCTGTTGCAGTCCCACAGACGCGAAGTTATAGGGCGGCACGTCTGCTTCGGCGTTTGTCGTCGGGGGAAGCAGCTCGGTGGTTTTCGCAAGCAGCGGGCTGAAGGTCGTAAATATGGTCAGAGGCGACGGAGCCTTTCACGCTGTAGTGCGGCAGAAAACTGAAACCATTTCACCATATCCTCTGAGGACCCAACGTTTTATTTTATTAACATATTAGTGTACAAGGTTACTCTAATTAGGTGATTTCTATGTCAGAAATTGATTCGGAGAACTCCAGCGATAAGTGACACCAGAAAACGCTTTCTGTTCGACAGAAACTACCTCTGTCCAAATGCTCATTCGGGGCACAACAGAGTTTGCCTTGTAATGCTGAACAAGACTTGAAGCTTCAGTATTGGTGAAGTTGCATATAGGCTTTACGATTTTGTCATGAAAGAATCCGTTGAAAACATCAGAAATTGTGGTTGCAAGATCGCTTACTCCCGTTATACCGGGAGATTGATTCACAGTGTAAAACTGACGACGATAAGTCACTGGAGGCGCAGAACTTTCCATTTTCTACCCCACTCTGCAATGAACTTATCATCATCATCGGAAACCCAGTCAGAATTTTCGCCGGATTCTGATGCATCTCGTTCTGGAATAAAATCATCATCAGATTCGCTTAAGACATATTCTGGGTCACTAAGATTGCTTTCATTTAGCATCCGAAGAATTTTATTGTTGAGATTTGCTTGGGGTCTACAACTGAGAATTTACTGCGGTCTAAGTCTGAAAAATAGGGAAAAAATGTTACAGTCTACAAAGCGGAGTCCCGCCAGGACCCCAAGTAAGTTTTTATTTACTATGAAATATCTGTTCCGAAGGAACAGACATTTTCCGATGGCACCGCAGCCGTATATATGATATTTAATAATCAATTATTTCTTCGCCATTTGCGAATTCTGCCGACAATAGCTGCATTCTTAAAGATGTTCTATTATTTGGTGACAAATGAAAATTTGTGCCGGACCGGGACTCGAACCCGGATCTCCCGCTTTTCGCGAGTGGGGGACCCGAGAGACCCGGGTTCGAGTCCCGGTCAGGCACAAATTTTCATTTGTCACCAAATAATAGAACACCTTTAAGAATGCAGCTATTGTCGGCAGAATTCGCAAATGGCGAAGTAATTATTAAGTTTTTATTTGTTTTAAAATTTCGTAACAAACACTTCACATGTGTCGTTATGAAATACGTATTTGGAATAGACGAAAGGGACATATAAAAATCAAGAATGAATTGGTTTTCAAGTTGCAAAAGTATGACAATAAACGCTCTCTGGGATCCCTAGAGGACCCCGCTTGGTATGTTAAGGTCTAGGATGACCAGATGTCCCATATTTTACTATTTTGCCTAAGTCTCCCGTTGTCCCGACAAAATAAAAAAAGCTCTTGTTTTTAAGTCGTGTTCAGCGTAGGAACATGGAGAACAAATGTGGCTATTGTCAAACAAAGAAAATAAGCTTCAACTGAAAGCGAATCAGGTACGATTTTTGAATTTCTTTGTTTGTTTTTACAAAATGCTTTAACATGACATGTCCAGCTTTTCCAACTATAAAACTTAATTCATTGATCAGTTATTATGTATAAGACGACGTACTGAAAGAGAGTGACTTCTTGGACATTGAAAAGTTATTTTACATACATTAATTCATGAATGAAACAATTTAACTAGATTCAGCTGAAACGTCTTCTGCCTTGGAAGTATGTTCATCCAAGTCTCAAAATTTTGATGACAATATTTTGAAAGAAAGTCGTGAAGATCAGCTTTTTGAAGAACTGAACCATGTTACAAATATATTTGAAAATTCATAAAATCATTAATTACCTAGCAGTAATGCTACTGCAGAAAGTAAGTTCTCTATTACTAATAGTTTATGGACTGACACATTTAGAGTGCAAACTTCGAAAAAAAGAATTATAACAAGAATTTTTTTTTTCAGAATTACTTCATGCCATCATTATGAAAATCTGTGGGAAATAACGAACCCATTAATGACACACATTCTGCTGGTAAAGATAACTGAGGAAGAAGTACGTAAATTGCGTAAATAATAATAATTCAATTTACTACTTGTCTGCATGTGACCACAACAAAGAAGTCAATAATTTCTTTATTTAATAATGTAATTTATTTAGCTTTCTGTTGTGTATGTTTAATTTTTATATCAGTATTTGACTTGGTATGCATTAGTTATGGATTGCCGTGTACGTAGTTATTCTGTCCAAAAAGCTCCTCATTCCTACATCTTCCACGATGGTTTCATGTTCTTCCAGCTATTAAACACTTTTCGAGCAGTGGTAATTATTTTCTCCTTGAAAAAATCAGTGTGGGTTTAGGGCTCTTAGAGGCTGTAAGGACCAGATCTTTAGCTTACGGCAGGTAATGGAAAAGTGCTATGAGTGGAACAGGGAATTGTATCTATGTTTCATAGATTTAGAAAAGGCTTATGACCGTGTTGCTAGGAGGAAGTTACTGTCAGTTCTACAAGATTATGGTACAGGAGGCAAACTTCTGCAGGCAATTAAAGGGCTTTACGTAGACTGTCAGGCAGCAGTTAGAGTAGATGGCAAATTAAGGTCATGGATCAGGGTAGTTTCAGGGGTAAGACAAGGCTGTAAACTGTCACCACTGTTGTTCATACTATTCATGGATCATATGTTAAAGACAGTAGACTGGCAGGACGGGATTAAAATAGGTCAAAACAAAATAAGCAGTCTCGCATATGCGTATGACTTTGTTGTAATAGCAGATTCGATTGAAACGTTGCAAACTAATATTTCAGAGCTCGATCAGAGGTACAAGAATTATGATATGAAGATCAGCATTTCCAAAACGAAAGTAATGCCTGTGGGAAAGATATTTAAACAGATTAAGTGCCAAATAGGAGGAACAAAGTTAGAACAGGTACACACTTTCAAGTACCTGGGATGTATTTTCTCACAGCAGGGCAACATAGTGAAATAACTGGAATCGAGGTACAGCAAAGATAATGCAGTGAGTGCTCAGCTAAGATCTACTCTCTTCTGCAAGAAGGAAGTCAGTACCAAGACTAAGTTAACAGTGCACCGCTCTATCTTTCGACCAATTTGTTGTAGAGATGGGTAGGTCCGAGATTTTAAAGGAGTCGGGTCCGGATCAGCATCGAGCTCTGCGGACCTGCATCCAGGTTCCGTGTCCGCTGGACCCGTATGGGTCGGGCTCTGCAGCCGGCCGGCCGGACGGACCGTGTCTATCAAGTGGATCCGCCGCCACTGTACCTGCATTACTCCGAAGCGTATCTATCGAGCGAATCTTGTCTAACCGAGAAGGACTGCAGTTGCGTTGCACGGGAATATGTAGAAATTTATTAGTATATAGTAATAATGTAAAAGATAGAACAAGTTAACTGTGATAAAAATGCTTTATTGCCAGAAAATCACGAACACTGTCGAATTATAAAATCAGTCATCATTTGTTATACGTCACCCAGATCACATTAGTTTTTTTTTCTAATTATTTGTACAAAACTAAAATCTCTGTGAACTAAGCTTTTAGTGTAAAACATTTTGCAAAATTATGATTTCATCAATGAAGTGAGCTGTCTTTTAATAGAAATGATTTTGATTATTTTGTGACGCCCATCCATCGGCAGTTAAAAGACACATCTGTTCATCCCGTCAATAAATTTCGAGTCTCCTCTTTTAAATCGTTGTGGATGGCAGGCAACAAACTGCAAGATACTGATTTTCTAGTTGGTATCTTATATGATGGACAAAGTAAATTCATTAGTTTTCGGAACTCTGGGTCTTCTACAATTTTAAATGGATGGTATTCTTTTACGATCATTTTTAGTCACTGATTAATTATCAATTTGCTTGGAACTATGAATTGTAATGAAATTTGATCTGATAAAGGGCTTGAATGCTGAAGTGGACGGTAAAATTTGTTCTGAACTGCATGGCACAGACTCGGGTAAAGAATTGTGATTACTTTTATTAGAATTGCTACTGCTATTAGTAAATTCTTCATTGCTAGGTAAATTTATTTCAAGTATTTCACGTGTTCAAGTGTTTTTCCTCTTCATATATCAGACGAGATTTTCTGTTCGAGTTCTTGGATTGTACCAAAGATCCAGACAGCAATATCGGCTTTATTTACTGTAGTAAAGTGATTCCAAACTTTAGTGTTCTTCGGTGATGGAAAATGAAATCTATGAAAACAAGAAAAAACTGTTCTATGACACCTGGCCATCACGGGCACACATACATGTGTGCATCACTAAAAAGCTTAATTCGTTCGGTAATTAAATCACTGGACCAAGATTAGTGTCCGTAATATCTTATGCAATGGTCAAAATCGACTTGCAATATTTGCTTGACAGACATGAGTGCATTGTCCATTCCTTATTGGCACGTTTTAAAACCATACCATAAAATACACAATAACCGTGAACTCAAATGTTACTACCAACTTTTTGGGGGGCACAATCAATAGTTAGTGTTAGTGGGAATAACCTTACAATAATAATCTTCCGTTGAACAGTTGTGCAGTGAATGGCAACACAAATTCAGGAAATCGAACAAAATCACTATGTTTGTTGAACTGTTTCAGCCACACATCTGTTAGTAATGCGACACCTGTTGCAGGATGCAGCCGAAGGCCAGTACAGTCTCGGACAGAAAAAATACGCCTGCGTGCCAGCCTCGCCTGTCGTGCAGCGCTCGGCCAGCGTCACGCACAGCTGACGGAATTCGGCGAGCAGGTAGCCGTCCAGACATCCTCTGCAGGCGCCTGGCCTGTTTGCTGGCCTGGAACTGTGCCTGGACCCACAACCGATGCGTGTCCGAGGATGCGTGTCCGACCTGCACTCGGATTTACATCCATCACTAGTGCAGCTGATGCGGGTCCAAGGAACCGTTTCCATCCGGACCTACCCATCTCTACTTTTTTGCATGGGAGTGAAAGTTGGGTGGATACAGGTTACCTTATTCGTAAGGTAGAGGTTACAGATATGAAAGTAGGAAGAATGATTGCAGGTACTAATACATCTACATCTCCGCAATTCACCGTAAGGTGCGTGGCGGAGGGTACACTGTAATAGATGGGAACAATGGCAGGAGGGTTTCCATAATGAGCGAATCAAGAAAAAACTTGGAATTAACACCATAGATGAAGCAGTTAGAGCGAACAGACTGAGATGGTGGGGTCATGTTACACGCATGGGAGTAGCAAGGTTACCTAAGAGACTCATGAGCTCGACAGTGGAGGGTAAGAGTAGTCGATGTAGACTAAGAAGAAAGTACTTAGACTCGTTGTAGAATGATTTTGAAGTAAAAGGCATAAAGGCATAACATCAGAGGAAGCATAAATGGTAACATTGAATAGGTGATCACGGAGAAATTTTTTTAGCGGTACTTTGCTCCAGACTGAACGCTGAAAGGAATAATCAGTCTCTAATGATGATGATGATAATGATGATGATGAAAGTCACACTTTCTGGATACAGCAAACAGAACTAGAAAAAAGCAATGATTTCAAGAGAAGGGGAGAGTGGAACGGAGGTTAACGAGTGAGACCAAGGGCGTTATAGTATAAACATGAAGGCATAACAGACAACATTTGGTTTCGAATTCTTCGGTACAGATGTGTTGTCAGTATTTTTATTTTGGAAATCTGATCAGCCTGCCCATACTCGTTAAAAGTGTTTGTAAGCCTGTTGAGAACCAAACGTATTGTCATCGCTCCCTAGACTTACAAACAATTTAAACTAACTTACACTAAGGACACACACAGACACACATGTCCGAGTAAGGACTCGAATCTCCAGCCGGAAGGGCCTCCCATTACGTAGCATGACGCCTTAAACCACGCGGCCATTCCGCGCGATGACATTACTCGAAAGAAGCGATCTCTTCGCGATAACAACCAGACTGTTATCTACGACAGACTTATTTATATATTTACCGTATGGCAAGTACAAATCACATGTATGAAAAATACAAAGTTACAAAGTACAAAACATTGACAATTAAGTAACAGACACAAATAATTAATAAGTTTATGCCATGAATAGCATATGGACAATTAGAAGTTAGCATTTAGGCATTCAGGAAGTCCGTCGTTTGTCCATAGTAGGGCCAGTGAGGGAACTCTGCAATGATGTGCCGAACCGTCCGCTTCTCAGCGCCGCAGTCGCACTCTGGGGACGGTACTCTTTACCATTTGTGTAGAGAGTCAGCACATCGGCTGTGGCCCGTCTTGATCCTCTTGAGGGTGGTCCAGGTTTTACGGCGTAAGTCGAAGCCTGGAGAGGTTTCAGTAACTAAGGTGGTGTCCGTTCGTCCCATTTCCCTTTCCAGCGTTAGGCAAGACATAGACTGCTTTCCGCCAGATCTTTGGCAAGTAACAACAGGTGGATGTCTGGAGCGCAATCTGTCTCTGTCCGTGCTATTGCTCAAAGCGTGAATCAAATGTTTTGGGTTGTCATATATTTTTATATTCTCTGAGGAGTGCATGGTCTCTTCGCAAGTGCCAAGCGGAGTGATGGAGAGTATTGAGGCACTATCCTCCCTTCGGAGGTTCGATTCCTCCCTCGGGCATGGATGCTTGTGCTGTCTCTAGTATAAGTTAGTTTATAAGTAGTTTTTAACTTTAGGGACTGATGACCCCGCAGTTAAGTCCCATAAACATAACAAACATCTGAACAATTTTCTTCGCAAGTGAGGTGGCGCTATATGCCTCAGTATATGATGCCAGAGAATGGGGGTTGATTTTATTGTCCCCCAACGAATGCTCATAGACTGTTTCAGCGCTGTATCAGTCATTTTGCTGTTTAGCCAAATAGTACTCTACGGCAGAATTCTGCACAATTTAACCGAACTGTAATGGCATTTCGGACTCGAAACCTTATAAGTAATTCTATAATGGTCCGTTTCTACCAATTAATATACTGAACCCTAAAACGCAACAGTATATGAAGGACCTTCTTCCATGTCGAATCACGGAATAAGATTTGTGTTGCTCATATTGGTTTCCTGTAAAGTAAATATACTCCTGGCCATTAAAATTGCTACACCACGAAGATGACATGCTACAGACGTGAAATTTAACCGACAGGAAGAAGCTGCTGTGATATGCAAATGATTAGCTTTTCAGAGCATTTACACAAGTTTGGCGTCGGTGGCGACACCTACAACCTGCTGACATGAGGAAAGTTTCCAACCGATTTCTCATACACAAACAGCAGTTGACCGGCGTTGCCTTGTGATACGTTGTTGTGATGCCTCGTGTAAGGAGGTGAAATGCGTACCATCACGGTTCCGACTTCGAGTATCGCGACATTGCTGCTCGAGTTGGTTGCGGTCTAATAATTGTTAGCAGAATGTCGAATCGGTGAGTTCTGGAGGGCAATACGGAACGCCGTGCTGGCAGTCGAGATGACAGGCATCTTATCCGCGTGGCTGTAGCGGATCGTGCATCCACGTCTCGATCCCTGAGTCAACAGATTGGGACTTTTGCAAGACAACGACCATCTGCACGAACAGTTCGACGTCGTTTGCAGCAGGATGGGCTATCAGCTCGGAGACCATGGCTGCGGTTACCCTTGACGCTGCATCACAGACAGGTGCGCCTGTGATGGTGTACTCAACGACGAACCTGGGTGCACAAATGCCAAAACGTCATTTTTTTTCGGGTGAATCCAGGTTCTGTTTACGGCATCATGGTGGTCGCATACGTGTTTGGCGACATCGCGGTGAACGCACGTTCGAAGCGTGTATTCACGGCCTATCACCGGGCGTGATGGTTTGGAGTGCTATTGGTTACACGTCTCGGTCACCTCTTCGTCGCATCGACGGCAGTTTTAACAGTGGCGTTACATTTCAGATGTGTTACGACCCGGGGGTCTACCCTTCCTTCGATCCCTGCGAAACCCTAAATTTCAGCGGGATAATGTACGACCCATGTTGCAGGTCCTTTACAGTCCTTTCTGGATTATGTACAGCTGCCCTGGCCATCACATTTTCCAGATCTGTCACCAACTGAAAACGTCTGGTCAATGGTGGCCGAGCAACTGGCTCGTTACAATACGCCAGTCACTACTTTTGATGAACTATGGTATCGTGTTGAAGATGCTTAGGAATCTGTACCTGTCAACAACGGCCAATCTCTGTTTGACTCAATGCCCAGGCGTACCAAGGCCGTTATTACGGCAAGAGATGGTTGTTCTGGCTACTGATTTCTCAAGATCTATGCACCCAAATTACGTGAAAATGTAATCACATGTCAGTTCTAGTATACTTGCCCAATGAATACTTGTTTATCATCTGCATTTCTTCTTGGTGTTGCAATTTTCTGGCCAGCAGTGTATTTAGAATACTTTTAGTAATTTACCGACTCTTATTATGAGGAACTAGCTCTGGACTGCGTGGTCACACAGTATCAAATGTTCAAATATTTGTAAACCTATTGTAACAAACCGCTATGGCCATCAGTTCCTAGACTTACAAACTAGTTAAACAAAGGACAATTTTCTCTCTCTCTCTCTCTCTCTCTCTCTCTCTCTCTCTCTCTCTCACACACACACACACACACACACACATACACACGCACACACACACACACACACACACACACACACACACACATACCCGAGGGAGGACTGGAAACTCTGGGCGAACGGACATCCAGGCCGTAGCATGATGCCTTAGACCACGCAGCTATTCCGTACCCACAGTACCTTCTACTTAAATTCTATTTTAGTCACATTTACCCTAGTCGGTCTTTGTCCTTGCCACTCAGCCTCCACCATCGTAATTGATCTTTCTTCGTGTAGTTCCACCTCCTCTGTAATTTCGTTAATCTATATTAGCCAAGGTCTTCTCCTTGGTTTCTTTGATGTGGTCTCCAAACTCTTTCCTGGTTTTCTGGCTTTCTCGGTGCATAACATGTTCATATCAATTTATCCTCTCTTTAATCACTACCACATCGTACATCGATTTGTGCAACTTCTGCAATTAGCCGTCTTCCTTTGTTCTTCAATCGCCTCCACCTTTTACTCATTCATCTCATGTCTTTTGCGTAAGAATTCAGGTGTCTCTTCTGTACAATACTACCAGTTCCATTACAGTCCCGTTCGTTGAAATTTTCATTGACCTCGACAGAAGCTGTGGCTTTTAAGAGCTTTCGGACGGCACTCTTTGACCCGTTTCTCAACATAATTCTTCTCACTATTTCCTGGTCTTCTCATTCTTTTCTTTGCTCCAAGATAACTCGTCTTCCCTATCGAAGTTCCTATCTGCCATATCTAAAAGATTCTAATCATTCTCTCTGCTCAATATAAGCTATTCTGTCTTATCCATATTCATCGTCAAGCCTGTTCTCATTTTCTCATCAATTATCACTCTTCAAATTTTGTGCCATTAAAACCACGTCATTCTGCATTTGCCAGAATTCTGAAGTGGTACTGTTCTCAGAAAACTTCGCTTCACAAGGAGCAGGAAATCATTTGGAGTTCCAATCAAATGAACGCAATACGCTAATTTTGGTTTTCTTAAGACATTCTGAAACACTAAATTGCGGTCTGTTTCGAGCTACAAGGAAATGGATATGTAATATGTGATTGATATAAAGTCCTTTCTGTCGGTAGCAGGATTTTTTTTTTTTTTTTTTTTTTTTTTTTTTTTTTTTTTTTTTTTTTTCCACCGATCTTTGAATATAAAAGTAATTCAGAAGTAGACATTTCCATATTCTCAAATTTTAATGTCAGCTCTTCAGAAGGATTTTGCAGCGAGATGCCAAGAATTTTCAGAGATGGAAAAGTAGTGACGATTCTTTAAATTGTCTTTTGAAGTTTCGCCAGCGGAAGGACATACGTGGCTGCGATATTGTTCTTAATTCTTAATTCTAAATTCAGATAATAGGATTGTAGGCAGATAATTCCTTGTAAACGTATCAAACTGCGCCCGCTGCAGAATTTTGGAGTAAGGCAGATCTAACAAAAGTTAAAATTTTAAAAATTAACCGTATATTTGGCAACTATGTCTGGTTCCACATACATTTGAGAAATTTTATTCTTAAAACTCAATTTTTGAAGAACCTGGACTTCTAAAAACTGTATGATACTATGAACAGGAAATCAATATGGCAAACACGGGAAAGGACGCAAGTCCTCGGAAAACTAAGGAAACCAATACAGGCGTTCATACAAAAGACAGTGGAAGAAAGTGGGAGAACATCCGTCCGTTTGAGGGCTGGTGTGCGTCAGGAGGACTGTGTAAGGGTTCTCGAATCCTCGAGAGCAACACATCTTTCATTTCACATTGAAGTATGATCTTTCCTATAAACCCTGTGCCGGCCGCGTTGGCCGAGGGGACTGAGGCGCTCCAGTCACGGTCTGCACGGCCACTACGGTCGGGGTTTCTAATCCCCCCTCGGGCATGGATATTTGTGCCGTCCTTAGAATGAGTTCATAAGTAGTTTGTACGTGTAGGGACTGCTGACCCCTTAGTTAAGTCCCATAAGCTGTACAAACATGAACCATGTATGTGAAGTAAGGTGTTGATAACGGTAGAGGAAGCAGATGACCAAATTGGGTACTCACAGACACTGTAAATGTTCTCAATTGTGTTCTTGTCTCTACTCTTCTAAGCATTGGCAATGTTGTCTCTAGTACCGAGTGAAAGCGAAAGGGAAGAGGCCTTTCAAAGGAAGCAGACCGTTCACGGTATTACACTTAAACTAAATATAATAATTTCTTGGATTAAAACTCATAATACACAATCTTTGGTCTGTGCGTGTAGTCTTCGGTTCATTCTCTGTACGTACAAGCGTATGAATAAGGAACAGTCCTTTTTTAACAATACTTAAATGTGTTGCAATACAAGAAAGCTGCAATAAAAGAAAAAAAGAGAGAAAAAGAGAGGTCGACAAATTATTCACTGAATGAAACTTTCACTCTGCAGTGGAGAGTGCGCTGATATGAAACTTCCTGGCAGATTAAAATTGTGTGCCGGAACCGGGACGCGAACCTGGGACCTTTGCCTTTCGCGGGCAAGCGCTCTAGCGGCTGAACTATCCCGAAAAGACTCACGATTTCGCCTCACAAATTTACTTTTGCTAGTACCTCGCCTCCCACTTTCCACACATCACAGAAGTTCTCCTGCGAACCATGCAGGACTAGCACTCCTGGAAGAAAGGATATGGTGGAAACATGGCTTAGCCACAGCCTATGGGATGTTTCTAGAATGAAACTTACACTCTACAGAGGAATGTGTCGTGTCGGGATAGCTCAGTCGTTAGAGTGCTTGCCCGCGAAAGGCAAAGGTCCCAACTTCGAGTCCCGGCAGAGTGAAAGTTTCATTCTGGAAACATCGCTTAGGCTGTGACTAAGCGATGTCTCCACCATATCCTTTCTTCTAGGAGTGCTAGTCCTGCATGGTTCGCAGGAGAACTACTATGAAGTTTGGAAAGTAGGAAGCGAGGTACTGGCAGAATTGAAATTGTGAGGCGGGATCGTGAGTCGTGTCGGGATTGTTCAGATGGCAGAGCGCTTGCACGCGAAAGGGACGGGTCCCAGGTTCGAGTCCCGATTCCGGCACACAATTTTAATTTGCCAGGAAGTTTCAAATTATTCACTAATTACAGCAATCTCAAATCACCTCGTACCTACTGCCGCGGGGGGGGGGGGGGAGCGGAAAATGCGCCAATCAATCTCTGAAAAACACATAACATACGTAACACAATTAAAAGACACTGACATCTTGCTTCCTATTACTTTGATAGCCGTGTACAAGTGCCGCGGACAAGAAATTCGCAAATTGTTGCTTGTAACTATCTCGGGACCTTAACTTGTGATTCGTATTCGACAGATAGGATATGTATTCGACCCCCTCCAGCCTCCATCAGCTGGAGTTCAACAGTAGCGTAGGACATATGCCCCAGCAATCAAATGGTCTAATTGTGCTTGGAGCGCGGGTACTGTTTGATGTCTGGAATGGTGAACCAGTCCACCGACACGTTCCTCTGAGTGGTCCGGCTGATGAGGGCCAGCATTCCTGCGGCGAGCTCCCATACGGCAGACGTTTAGCGGCATTCAAAGCGGTGCTTCTGGTGTCCGGAATGCGACACCGGCCACAGTCACCAGAGACTACGAGACGGATATCGTCCATCCTTTGGTTTGTGTGCAAGGCGTTGAAGACGAGCTTGTACCAGAGACTGCGGGCCACCGATGGTGGGACTGGTGATTGCTGCTATTCAGAACAAGTTACCAGATACTTTGCTTGCACAAAGGTGGTCAACACAAAAAAATCAAGACTTATAAGACGCATTAGTTGTCTATCTGTGTGTTCTCTTATAACTCAAGATCCAGAGAACCAAATAACGTGAAGTTTGGTACACGTACACAAAAGTACATGGAATAGATTCTGTGGTGTCGCACAAGTACAAAGTGCGCGCCACTTACTTTCGCCGCGCGCCGCCATGCACGCACGGCGCGGCGTTCTCACGACGACAGCCACGAGCGCCCTCTGCGACAACGCCGCTCGTGGCCACCACTGAAGGACATCGGGCACTTCGGACGGAGATAGCAACCAGTTAGGACCTCCGTAATCAGATAGGCACCATTGAAGACTTTGCTATCGTACAGGCACTAGGCAGGCCTCTAACAACTATGTATCAACATTCTGCAGTACTATGTAAAAGTTAAGTATTGTTACATTCTGTGCAATATATATCTCTCTAATTTGCTCTAGTGTTTATAGTTTCTGGCTGCTCCCCTCCATACCTGCACCAGCGTGCTGTCTTTATTCCTGTGTCGGTCACATTCCACTCGGCCACCGACACCTACGACGAGGCTGGGACAAAAAGCGGCGACGAAGTCGGGACACAAAAGTGGCGACGAGGAGTGATAGACGAACCTTGGACCAGCCCGCTTACAGCAGCCAGACAGCAGCAGTCGGAGCACGCAGAAATTGCTCCCGCCCACCCACCCTTAATATAAGAATTTTGGGGAAAGATATTTTGTTACGTGTTTTGTGGACTTTTTTGTTGCAGAGCGAGCCCTCCTTTCATATTGCATTTGTGTTTTGTTATAATTTACTTTTATGCGCGGCGCCTAATCGGTCAGCATGGCCACTACTCTGAACCCAAACTTAATGGAAATTATTCAGTTACAGACGGCGCAAATAACGCAACTCCACCAAGCGGTGTCCCAGCTCACAGCGCAGGCAGCTAACCAACAACAACAGCCGCCGCTTCAGCAGCCCACACCTGCCGCTGCACCTCTTCCTACGTTTCGCCAGTACAACGAACGTGAGGAAGAATGGAGTGACTACTTCACACAGTTTCAAGAACTCGTCGCGGCTCATCAAATTACAGGTCAGAAAGTGAAGCATCTGTTATTATCTGTAGTGGGCCCCCAGACCTTCGTATTATTGCAAAAACTATTCCCTCACGCATCTCCTCGTGATGTAGACTTTGAACAAATAGTAAAGGCACTAAATGCTCATTATGAGAGAAAAGTTCTCGTAGCTGCGGCTCGGTACCGATTTTTTAGACTTAAAAAATTACCGCAGCAGTCACACCAAGAGTGGATTACTGAATTGAAGGGCTTAACCCGCAAATGTAAATTTACTTGTTCTTGTGGACTTTCGTATAGTGACGTGATGTTGAGGGATGCGATTACGCAGAATATTCAGGACCCCAGAATTAGAGCAGCAATTCTGAAACAGTCTGACCCCTCATTAGACAGTGTACTGCAGCTTATAGAAGCGCATGATACTTTTGACTTAGCAGATGTAGAAATGCAAAGCCACCGTGTAAATTCAGTGCGCCGCAATGGACGCTTTCCTAGCCGTAGTTCTCAGTATAGCACTGGTGATTCTTATTTTTCTACCGGCCGTGCTGAACAGACAGTGAACAGTAGCCAGAGTAAAAGTGCGACGCAAAGGTCGCCCCGTAGTGTTAGACACAGTAATTTGCATAACGGGCGCCAACGCCCATTTCAGAAAAATGTTCGTAAGTCTTGCCCCCAGTGTGTGTCTCGCCACAAGCGTGCTCATTGCCCTAGTCGCAACGCAACCTGTTCTCATTGTGGCAAATCGGGACATGTGCAGTCTGTGTGTATGCAAATTAAAAACTCAAAGAACAGTAACGTTAGAAACAGTGCTTCGCAGGGTGCGAGAGCAGTGCATACAGTCAATGTTATACGGGCTGTGGAATTGAACAGTGCTTTAGTTGGATCTCAATTGCAAGAAAGTAGTTCTGCGCCTATGGCAAAACTAAATAGTGCACCACGTAGCAAGCGCCGACGAGCGCGTAAAACAGTGCAACGGAAAAGGGTTCGGGACAAGCCAAATGACTATGAACAGTGCATTCCTGTAGTGAAAATAGTGCCTTCTGCAACTGCTCCTTGTAATAGTGCCCAGTCCTGTGTAGCTAGTGACAGTAGACATCAAGTAGCTACTCAAAAGTGTAGTGCAGTAGTTAATAAATCTGGAGTAGCTTCGCAGGCTTGCGCGGACGCCGATCCAGCGGTAGTGTCATCTAGTGACAGTGTTGTTAATCCGCTGCGTGCCGAGTCTGCGCCGCTTCCTTCACTACGCGGCCCGCGCAAGCGCAGTAAACAAACCGTAGCAGACGTTGCCCACATTCGCGCACCTGTCGAGCGCCGAAAGCAAAAACTTTTTGTGAATCTTTCCATTGACAATAAGACTGTGCAATTTCAGCTCGACACTGGTTCCGCTGTTACCTTAATTAATAAAGATACTTATGAACTTCTGGGTTCGCCAAAATTATCGCTGTGTCAATAAGTGTTAACAGCTTATACAGGTCAAAATATTCCCGTGCTAGGAACGTGTAGCCTGCCTGCCTCTTTTCAAGGTGTTACGAAAACAGTTGCTTTTGTTGTTCTTCAGGCCAAATCTACGCAGAACATTTTTGGACTAGATGCTTTTGACTTGTTTGGTTTATCAATTCAAAGAGATGTGCTTCAACTTTCGTCAATAGTGCCTCAGGATAAAATCAATGCATTGTGTGACAAATACAGTGACTTGTTTTCGCCGGAACTAGGTTGTGCAAAAGACTTCGTGGCACATGTGACTTTAAAAGAATCTGCAGTTCCACAATTTCGTAAAGCTAGACCAGTGCCTATCGCATTGTGTGATACAGTTGCCGAAGAACTTAAACGTTGGCAAGATAGTGGGGTGATTTCTCCTGTTTCTGCGAGTCAGTGGGCCTCGCCTATAGTAATTATACCCAAGCCGTCAGGAAAACTTCGTCTCTGTGCGGACTTTAAATTAACAGTGAACAGTCAAACAATTGTCGAAACTTATCCCCTGCCCAGACCTGAGGAACTGTTGGACAAATTAGGACAGTCTCGTTTCTTTTCTAAGATTGATTTAGCAGAGGCATACTTACAGATTCCACTTGATGACGAGTCAAAAAAGTTTTTCGTCATTAATACTCACATGGGTCTTTTTCAATTTCAACGCCTACCCTTTGGCAGTTCTTCCGCCCCCGCTATTTTTCAGCGCTTTTTGGAACAGCTGACAGTTTCTGTACCGTGTTGCTCGAACTATTTATATGATATTGTGGTATCCGGACGTACAGTTGAAGAACATCTATCAAACCTGGAGTGCCTTTTCAAAGTTTTGACTGCAGCAGGTCTACGTTGCAATAAAGAAAAGTGTTTGTTTTTTCAAACTGAAATAGAGTACCTAGGCCATGTGATTAATGCCCAAGGAATACATCCCTTACAGTCACATCTTCGAGCAATCAAAGACTTGCCTCCTCCTAAGAATGTGCACGAATTGCAAGCAGTAATGGGAAAGCTGAACTATTATTTCAGGTTTATTCCCAATGCCTCTCAGATTGCAGCTCCACTGCATCACTTACGTAGGAAGAATGTTCCTTTTGTATGGTCCAAAGATTGCCAGGTTGCCTTTGACAACTTAAAGTCTGCACTAATCAGTGATGCATGTTTGATTCCCTTTGACCCACAGAAGCCTGTAGTGTTAGCAGTTGACGCCTCGTCGTATAGTCTGGGCGCTGTAATCTCACATCGTATTGGATGTCACGATCGTCCTATTGCCTTTGCATCCAAGCTACTGACGCCGACGCAACAGAATTACAGTCAGATAGAAAAGGAGGCCTTAGCAATCATTTACGGCGTCGCAAAGTTTCATCATTATCTCTATGGCAGAAAATTCTATTTGTTGACAGACCACAAGCCTCTCACGTCGTTGTTCTCACCCACAAAGCCAATTCCGCACGTACGGCACAAAAGCTTCAGAGATGGTCCTTGATATTGTCAAATTATCAGTATGAGATTTTGTACCGACCTACCACTAAACATGCCAACGCGGACACACTTTCCCGACTTCCGGTTGGCCAGGATGTATCATTTGATTCTTCAGAAATGGCATGTTGTCAGATAGACTCCAGAGATGCTTCCGCTGTCGCAGACTTTCCTTTGAACTCTCGTCGGGTTGCACAGGAAACAGCTGCGAATGCAGACCTAAGTGTGGTAGCACGTTTTGTTCGCTCAGGGTGGCCTGCCAGAACCAAAGACATTGATCGGCCTCTGGTTCGACGTTATTTTGCACAACGTCATGCATTATCTTTAAGTCAGGGTGTACTGTTGTTGCATACCGACAACGACCAAGCAAGAGTGATTGTTCCTCGTTCCCTGCAACGAGAAGTGTTACGCCTCCTGCATCAAGGACATTGGGGCATTGTTAGGACAAAGCAATTGGCCAGACGTCATTGTACCTGGGTTGGTATGGACGCTCAGATAGAGAGCATGACATCACAGTGTACAGTTTGTGCGGAGCATCAGGCGGCTCCTCCACAGCGTTTCGCAGACTGGCCACGCCCCAAGGGACCATGGCAACGTTTACATATTGACTTTGCCGGACCATTCTGGAATACGCGATGGTTAATTGTTGTAGACGCTTTCAGCAAGTTTCCTTTTGTGATTGCCATGAACTCAACGACGACGTCTAGTACAGTCAGTGCCTTAACATCAGTGTTTTGCATCGAAGGCTTGCCTGAAACTATCGTCAGTGACAATGGACCTCAGTTTGTTAGTGCGGAATTTCAACAGTTTTGTCGTGTGAATGGCATTCAGCGTATCACCACCGCACCTTTTCACCCTCAGTCCAATGGTGAAGCAGAACGTTTCGTTCGAACATTCAAGTCTCACATGGAGAAGATGAAAGGTCAGCACTCCAGGCAGGAAGCTCTTCAAATTTTCCTGTCTACGTATCGGTGCATGCCACGTGACGGCCCGTCTCCTGCCGAGCTGCTACACGGCCGCCGTCACCGCACTCTCCTTCACCTGCTGCAGCCTCCCACGCACCGAGTCGGTTCGTATGGCGCTACGCGTTTTCAGGTTTCTACGCCGGTGCTGTACAGGGTGTTTGCTGGAAACAAGAAGAAATGGATGCCGGGCATCATTCAGCGCGTGCTCGGGCGCAATATGTTTGTTGTACGTTCTTCCACAGCGTCGGAGCTGCGGCGCTACGCAAACCAATTGCGCCTGCACAGTCCGCGCGATCCTGTCTCCGGTTTCTTGATTCCAGACCCAGTTCACCGCCAGGGAGCACAAACACATCGTTCGTCAACGGGTACAGCGTCCCCGGACTACGAGATCGTCCCGATGGACGCGACGCCGCCGCTGTCGCCGCCGCAGATGACAGCGTCACCGAGAGGGACTCCGGGACCGTGCGGGCCCCCCCAGCTTGGGCCACGCACCTCAGAAGATGACCTGCTCCCTCTGGGCGGGGGGGGGGGGGCGCCCTTCCCCAGGTTTCGGTGGGTTCCCTGGAGGATCGCAAGGCGGATGACGGGGCGCGGACGGCGTCTCGATCCCAGCCTCAGCTACGACGCCCGTCCCACCAGTAACGCCCCCGCCCAGGCCCTCCTCCCAGTGCCGTCGCCGTGGCCCTCAGCCCTACGCCACGACGGCGCGGCGGTTTGGGGGGGAGGGGTGTGGTGTCGCACAAGTACAAAGTGCGCGCCCTTACTTTCGCCGCGCGCCGCCATGCACGCACGGCGTGGCGTTCTCACGACGACAGCCACGAGCGCCCTCTGCGACAACGCCGCTCGTGGCCACCACTGAAGGACATCGGGCACTTCGGACGGAGATAGCAACCAGTTAGGACCTCCGTAATCAGATAGGCACCATTGAAGACTTTGCTATCGTACAGGCACTAGGCAGGACTCTAACAACTATGTATCAACATTCTGCAGTACTATGTAAAAGTTAAGTATTGTTACATTCTGTGCAATATATATCTTTCTAATTTACTCTAGTGTTTATAGTTTCTGGCTGCTCCCCTCCATACCTGCACCAGCGTGCTGTCTTTATTACTGTGTCGGTCACATTCCACTCGGCCACCGACACCTACGACGAGGCTGGGACAAAAAGCGGCGACGAAGTCGGGACACAAAAGATTCTTAAACAAGTTTTCGTTCCTTTTTTGGGAAACCAACGTGAAAATTTAAAAAAAAGTGAAAGTGCGTTTTCAATGTGTCCGTTTAAATCTATATCTTCGCACTGATTTTGAAGAAATTTTGCACAATTGAAACTTCAAAACAAGAGGAAGCGCACTATCTATATAAAATTTCGTTCAGCGCATGGTGGAGGGTACTTACGGATTTCGCCTAAACCCACAGTTTTGCTCCGATTTTTATGGAATTTTGTACACTTGACCTTGAAAACAAGATGAAGGTTACCGTCCACATAAAATTTCTCTCATGGCCAGTTGTATGTGGCCTACTCTAGAGTGGCAAAGACAAAAATCTTTTTGTACATACTCCAAATGGAACTGCCAAAATTGTTGTTCATTACATTGCTATAACATAAATATACCCTTTTATTACATGCAGATAAACGGTTTTGTACTTTTCTACAAAAACACTTATTTGAAACCCGGGCAAAGCCGGGTACTTGCAGCTAGTAATGCAATAAGTAACTTAGTTACCTTGAATGCCTTAAAAATAAATTGAAAATAAATTTGGACATTACTGCCAGCATATGTATTGAGATAATGCGATACATACTGTATGGTGTATTGCATGTATTATTTATCGTAAATAATTAAGCACTTGCCATACTTTTATTTTTTCATATGCATATTGATTACAATGTTTATTGCTAAAGAAGGTATTGTATTTAATTTCATTCTTCAAAACCAATCTCCAACTACACTACTATAAGATGTCTATCATACTCTATTAACATGCAAGCGGAGATAGCGGAGTAAACTAGTCGTTATGTATAAAAATGAATCTATATTTCCTTGGTCTAGCCATAGCTTGGGTACGGCATGACCGACTTTGATTTTTTTTCATTGTCTGTGTGTGTGTGTGTGTGTGCGTGTGTGTGTGTGTGTGTGGGAGGGGGGGGGGGGGGGTTCGTAAATCTCAGGACATCGTTCGTATGAAATAAAATATTTGGGAAAACCACTAGATAATTTGAGAATAACTGAAAGAGACCTTTTCAATGTGTTCATGTGTTTCTATTTCACATACATTTGTAGTTTTGTTCAGATCATGATGAAAGATTTTACACTTGACCTTCAAAGAAGAGTACGGTCATTGTCTGCATAAAATTTCGCTCGGTGCATAGCGGAGGATTCTTTACTTACGCATTTCGACTTTCGACTTTTGCTCCGATAGTCGTGAATGTTTTCAGACTTGTCCTTTATAACAAACTGAAGGTTACTGTATACATAAATTTTTGTATGGTGCATGGCAAAGAGTACCTTGCCGAATGTTTCAGTGATCACCACAAAAGTCGAGATATACATATGAGTTTCCCTGGTTCGTGTGTGTGTAGGAGGGGGGGGGGGGGGGGTGGCAGAGGAACCAAGGAGGCGGGAGGCGTGGAGACAGACGGCACAAGGGAATATAGTGTGTCCGCAATGTTTATCCACAGTAGCTCTCTGCGCATTTCTCACGTTGCAGGGCATTTATGGTTGGCAGCACAAGCAAAACACACCTGCACGTATTCCGTAGACTTGCAGTAGTAGTAGGTAATGCTGCTTATACAACGACATGAATGTGCTGCCACCTTTGATTTACCTCCCTCCCCCCCCCCCCACACCCTCATCCACCCCATCCCCCCAAGACGAGACACGCGGAGGTCGCTGCTGCGGAGAGACTTTGCGGACACACTATATATACATAGCCGGTCGCGGTGGCCAAGGTGATTCAGGCGCTCCAGTCACGGTCTGCACGGCCACTACGGTCGGGGGTTCGAATACCCCTCGGGCATGGATATTTGTGCCGTCCTTAGTATTAGTTAGTTCATAAGTAGTTTGTAAGTTTAGGGACTGATGAACCCGTAGTTAAGTCCCATAAGCTTTACAGACATTTGAACATTTATATATACATATACAGGGTGTTTCAGTAAGTGTGTTTCCCTCTGTAACTTATAAAATAATAGGTGACGGGAAATTTTAATTCGGTAGGTCAACACAAGAAATGCTACACTTTCTGCGGAGCTATGAACATAGTTCATTGTATTATTTTCCATAGAGTTACAGCATAAAGATGTAATTTTTTAAATGTAACAATAGTTTTTCTATCGTGCATTGGATTCGTTGAAACCAGCTGCGTCCAAATCAGTTTAAACTACGTTCCTATCGCTGTTAGTTTGGGATCTACAACCCATCAAAGTTTAGGGGGCGGAGGCTACGACAGCGTATCTGACTGGCTGGTGGTCATGAGACAGTGGGCTGTGCCGCAGGGGATAGCCACCCGGCCAGTCAGTTGCGCTATCGCAGCCTCCGCCCCCGGAACTTTGAAGGGTTGTATACATGAATATCTTTTCTTTGAAACATCGTTTCATTTTTATCTGCTTATTCTGCCGTAAAATCATTACCTACTCTTTGATAGCAGATAATAGATTATCCTTCACTACTTTCCAGAGTTACTCTACATATAATTAAGCTTCTTACCAGGAGTATGTTCGTGATGGTGGTGACAATGGGCCTCGGCAGAACAGCCATGCGCATTAAGGCACTTGGCCATTGGCGGATTAAGGCTGTCAGAGGTCCGGGGCGGCAGCAAAACAAAATGAGGTCTTCCGTCCACTTGGGTGTACATCTATTACTAAAAAAAGTAACTTTTGAAATTTGAAGGCCGCCTAGAACGAGAGCCAAGGGGCAGTCTAGAAAAAATTGCTTTCAACATTTTCAGTTCCCTGAACAAGAGTGCTATATATATATATATATATATATAGCTTCAACCTGGTTGAAGTCACAGGCGGCAGATTTCTATGAAGAAGGTATACACAAAACCTGATGACACGCTATGACAAATGCCTGAAAATTTCGGCAGTTATGTGGAAAAGTAGTTTCAGAGTTGTAGAATTTTGTGCAATAAAAATTTCTTCTGTATCTGTGTACAATTTCATTTTATTACCAAACAGAACTTACTTTCTGGACGCGCCCCGAATATATATACATTTGAACACAGATACAGAATAAATTTTTATTGATGAAATTGTACACACATATACAGAAGAAATTTTTATTGCACAAAATTCTACAAATCTTAAACTACTTTTCCACATAACTGCCGAAATTTTCTGGAATTTGTCATAGCGTGGCACCAGGTTTTGTATACCTTCTTCATAGAAATCTGCCGCCTGCGTTTTCAACCAGTTGGAAACAGTTTCTTTCAGTTTCATTAGTTTCTTTCAGCTCGTTTAGGGGGAGTCCATAGCGAGAGCACTAATTGTAAACTTACGGTTTTCCTGGATCTTGTCATCAATCGCGCGAACCAGTTCTTCTGTAACCAAAGGTGGACGCCTACTTTGTCCTTCATCCTGCACATCACTATGCCCGCCATTGAACTGTCGTATCCATCTTCTCAATATCGAATCACTCATCACATTTGGTCCGTAAACATCGCAAATTCGCCGATAAATTTCACTTGGTTTCACTTTCCTCGCATTCAGAAATCTAATCACCGACCTGATTTCACAGGCAGCGGGATTTTTAATCACGGCCGACATTTCAAACAAGTACAACAAAGCGTACGTAACTGACAGCGATATCCAAATGGCGCATGTTCTCCTTGATACACATCGTCTACAGCGCATGTGCAGAACTGCAATCGCAGCGCTGTAGCTGAGATAAATTGAAACGGAACTTACTTTCTGGACGCACCTTGTATATATAAACCACCACGAGCTTTCGAGGTATTTGGAGGCCCCCCAAAATGAAGGGCCCTGGGCGGACCGCCCCCTCCGTCCTTCCCCCTCCCCCCTTAGTCCGCCACTGCACCTGCCTACAGTGAGCGCGGGCGTTTGGCGTCGGAGGTTCGAGTCCTACCTCAGGCAAAAGTGTGTGTGTGTTGTTCTTAGGATAAGTTAGTTTAAGTAGTTTGTACGTTTAGGGACCGATGTCCACTGCAGTTACGTCCCCTATCTTTACAAACATTTGAACATTTTTGGAAACAATGATAGAAAGGCAGGAGCTGATGCCAGGAGAGGAACTTCAAAGATTTATATTTGCGTATCACTAGTTACACATTCACGAAGTATAATTCTTTGAAAATCTAATTCGGGAATTCGCTCATACATTTGTGTCATTATTTCCGCTAAAACAAGAAACAACCCTGATAAAAAGCTGTAATGGTAACCATTTTGCATGCATAATCAACTATTAATCGAAATAAGTAAAAAATCATTAAGTGGCTAAGATATGCTAAATCCAATATAAACAAGCAAGGTAAATACGTTTTCATTAGAGGAAAGACAAGTTGACGAACAAGAAAGATACAGTTAGAGTAACAGGTCATAAATCAGTGAAACATAACTGCGACATGGCAGTGCTCACAGTGGAATGAAAAGAAAACGATAACAGTAAGAGATGATGAAGGGTAGTTATCAGTGTAGTAGAATCTGCATAACACTTCATGCTTTAATTGTAGTAAAAAGAAAGAAATAGAAAACTTCCTCTTGCGTGACAATGACTTCTTGGAGATGGAAAATCTCTTACACTGTTTTTGTGGTTTATTGATTTTCGGCTTTGAGTCATAAGGTCGAGGTGTCTCGTTAGCGATAATTTAAGCAGCGGTGTTGTTAATATTCGTAGAGCTACGCCGAAGATCATTAGCATATAAAGAGCCTCTAATGAATACTGCGAAGTCTTCAACTGTCGGCTATTACGAACTGTTTCTGGATCTACTCCTAGCGACACTCTGATGAAGAAGTCTTTTATAATTCGAAACGAATCATTTGAACCGCCCTTTAAGTGGAGAAGACCTCGTTGTAAACTTCCAGAAAGTCGTAAGTCGTTGAAAGTAATGTTGGGAGTGATGCAACTGAATGGTTACAAAAAACACATTTGAGGTAATACAGTCCAGATTAGAGATACATTACAGAATGTCTGCGAGTGTCAATGAATGCCGCAGATACCTACAGTGTGGTACAAAAGTAGCGAAATGCCTAAATAACTCGTCAGGAATGAATATTTCTGGGAAAAGAAATACAAAAGTAGTCTGCTTTTTTTCTGGCTATTCAACGTTGCCCATTACAGTGAAGTTTATATCAACGTGAAATTCATTTTTTAAGATTGGAATTCCCATTTTATTATGGATTCTGGAATTTTACGAGTAAGTATGATGCTGACTATGACCTTGACCACGACGTTCAAGATCATTCCAAAGTAAAAAATGTTATCTGACATGGGAAACCTAATTTATTATTGTGGTTTTGGAAAGAGCCGTGTGAGCTTAACCACAATCATACTCATGGTCTTGTACCTGTGTTTGAACATCTTTCTCAAGGTACTGTTGACTGCAGTAGCCGTTCCGAGCCACAGTTCTACCAGTAGGTGGAGGCTTTATGGCGACGCACACTGTTCAGAACGTCAGCCAATTTACACCTTACGTGAGATAGCACAAGCACTAATAAGAAGATTGCTAGGTACCCTATAGAAGGTAGAAATTTTCAAAGTTGTTCAAAAAATTATTTTTCAAATCTCTTTCAAGACTTTCAAGGCCAAAAGCATGATAATAAATCAGGTCACACGTAAAAGATAAAATAGCAGATTTTTCGAAATCCATAATAATAATTGGGGGTTCCCATGTGAGAAAAATTGTATGCCTTTGGAATGACCTAGAAGGTAGTAGTCAAGGAGACGTCAGGATCCTGCTTCAACGTAAACTTAGTTTCTCTTCCTAAAACCGAAATGAAAACTGAAATTTCCACGCGTTATAAATTGAATTTGACCCTGATATGACCTTAAACATTATTGTCAAGGTCAAATCACGGTTACCATTGAGTAGCCATGGAGCAAGCCTACAACTACATCATTTAACATTTCTCACTAAATCCATTCCTGACGAGTTATTGTATATAGCGACCAGCAACGAGGAAATTTCATTACAGCTTAAAATCGTATTATTTCTAAGTGAACGTAATCTATATTTCTACAAGTTGCCTTTTACTGCATCCTTGAATCGCGCAACCGAGCTAAGGTGACGATTCTCTCGATGTTTTTGTGTGGTTCTGGTACATTATGAGGTTTCTGCTATGGTATTTGTTCTATAATGATTGTTAAAGTTGGCAGCTCTTGTTTTAATTATCGGCGTCGATACGACTTCATCACGGCGACCTGTGTTGGATCTACGGCCCTATAGTTTTTCATTGCGTAGGCTTCTTTCGCTCACCTTCTCGAATAAATCAAGATGTCTCTTAAGTTTTTCTATCTTTGCGATTACATTTCTCCTCTCTTCATAAACAATGAAATCCTTACGTGTCAGTACCGTTGCACACTACTAAAAGACACATAATAAAACGGCATAGGTCGTTATTTCTCCGTTTGCGACATGTTAAGACACCATCGCTAAGTATTTCATTGAGATTCAGGCGATCTCTTTATTTAAAGTGTCGAGGTCTTAACAGTTTGCAGGGATGAAATGATCACACAAATTCTCATTAGCGAATACAACAGGATCTATAATTTAACACGTTTGTCTGACATTCAGCAGATCCTTAAAGAAATGCTGAAATATATGAAATGGCAGACGCTTAAAAATACGATAAAATTATCCATAAAAGTCCCATGAAAATTTGGAGATAAGCATATTCAAAGAAACAGAACAGTGGTTTCAGATGAAACATTACATTACGTTGCAATTTTCTTAGCCGATCCAGTTGTGCTGAAACTCCATGAAAAATCATTTAGTAGTCGCGCAGACTAACATGTTCAGACAGATAAATAGGTAGACACGATGGTTTACGGTCAAAAATACCCCTTGCAAATTAATCATGTAAGTTGTAAGATCATCGTATTGAAACAAGTAGACACAGCCGTTACAGATAAAACTTTAAGTCCCTACATCTTTGTTTTGCATGACCAGATTATGATTAAATTATGCCTACACGCAGTCCCAAACAACTCTCGAGTGATATATGAAAACGTGATGAGAATTCGATAAGTAGATTATAAGATTGTACTGCTTTCAGACGGATTAAAGAAGGACGCGACGGACTTAGCTTTATTATAGGTCTTGCGTACCCATATTTTCTTTCTCTGGCGTTAGCATGATCCACAAACAAATAGCAAACATATTCTACAAACTTTCGTTTGTCCCAAGAAAATTTCACTATACAAAACAGATAGTGAATTGTTGCTATTGTGTGTCCATCGCACGTGGTATTTATTTGAAGTCAAGCGAGTTTGGTGTCAGTTCTAAATTTTGTTTGTATTATTTCTCTCTGCCTCTCTGTGAGTATCTATCTTTTAGCTGTTTGTTGCTTTCATGTGTTAAACAGTTTTTCTTTACACACTGATGTGTGTTCGTAATACCATGCACGGTTGAGCACAGTACTAATATGTTCTAAAACGCCGTGTACAAAAATTTGGTTCGTCATAGGCTAAAATATCTTGTACTGCCAATCACAGACATTAGAGGTTGTGTGTTCTTGATAGCCCTTGGCAAAGCGGCCACGTTTGTATACCTAGCGGTGGAATGGGCGTATAGTAACCATCATACAAAACAGGCTCAACATTTAAACATTTCACGCTTCTCGTGCCAGGCACATTAAGGAAATCCGTTGGTTTTTGTACTTTACGCGTAGTGTGGGATGGCAATATAAGGATTACAAAAGCTGAATTACTCTTGGTTAGTTCCTGCGAAAACAGTAATAAGACTAAGATCGTGAGGTTAGCCACTTTTGTATATACTATTCATTGAAAATCTTGGAATTTTGTACCAAATGTACCTAAGATGACATGCTGGAGGAACCTGATATTTGATATATTCATCCGTTATCGAGATCCAGAGGATCCAAACTACAGAATTATGCGCAAAATCACAAAAACGGTTGAACAGTAATAAGACTAAGATCGTGAGGTTAGCCACTTTTGTATATACTATTCATTGAAAATCTTGGAATTTTGTACCAAATGTACCTAAGATGACATGCTGGAGGAACCTGATATTTGATATATTTATCCGTTATCGAGATCCAGAGGATCCAAACTACAGAATTATGCGCAAAATCACAAAAACGGTTGAATCATTTTTCTCATAGGTACGTATGAATGTAATATGGTAATTTGGTTGGTGATGCCTTGTTTGAAATGAGAGAATGCTATTCCAACGAATGCAATGGCTGACCTAACATCTCTGATGAAATTTGTCCACAAACATCTATTTCATTATGAACAATAAGTTATCATTTACATGTAAAATCGTATAATTTCTGTGTACGTACATTACTTGGGAAAAATCAGTGGAAACAATAATTACCGTAAAATATCTAGGACTCAGAATGTGGGCTAAAAAGAAGAAAAATCTAGGAAAAGCAGATGTCAGAGATTTCCCGGTAGATTGTAATTAATATATAAAAATTGTAGCTGGCAAACATTTGGTCAACAGAGTGTTAAGTGTTAAGTATAATTGTTCGTTCTGGGACCCTTACCAGGTAAGTTTAAAAGAAGAGACAGCGAAGATACAAAGATGAGAGGGTTAACTCTCGCCATAGGAATGTATCTTCCGTAACGCTTATAACCGCAATTAGTGATGGGGAAAGACGGGGACGAGGGAGTGCTATATTTCCAAAATCGCAAAAATAAAAACAATTTAAATTGTTTATTTATTGTAACAACACACCTTCAAAAGAGTAATGATGTGTAAATGAGATCTATGATCTGATAATACCTTGTAATAACACACTTAGCAATACCAACACACTTCAAAGAAATATTATGCGTGGTCTTCGTATTTATCCATGGAACCAATGCAAGTGCCCCTCAAACACGTATCATGTCTGAAGGTAGGGACAGTGAGGTGACAACAGCTGTCAAATAAAAACAAGAAATATATTCACAATTACGAGTACACATCTTGTATTTGACTTTCAATAACGTGTTTCCGAGAGGGAAGCCCCTTTTCATCACCACAAAAATTTTATAATTTTTGTTTCTTATTAACTTTTACTCAAAATACTTTAGTGTAAATATGGTTCTTGAATTTAGAGATATTTATTACAATGAATAACTAGCAGAAAATGTGCCGCTGCCCAGCTACATATTTATTCCAATCTTTAATGCATTCCTCTCTTGGTCTCCCTTTGTGATTTTTCCCTACACACTTTCCTCCATTGTTAAATAAATGATTTCTGGACGTCTTAGAACGTGTACTACTAGTCGATCCCTTGTTTTAGTCATGGTACACCTAATATATCTTTTTCTTCAGTCCCATTTCTGCCGGTTCTCATTAGTTATGCGAGCTACCCATCTAATTTTCAGCATTCTTTTGTAGGGTGTCATTTCAAAAGCTTCTATTCTTGTCTTAATTACGTTTCACTCCCGTGAATAGCTACACTCGACACAAATGTCTCCATAAAAGACTTCCTAACACTTAAATTAATATTTGACTTTAACAAATTTCTCTTCTTTCGAAATGCATGTCTTCCCATTTCCAGTCTTCACTTTATATCAACTTGACTGTGACCATCATAAGCTATTCTACTCCTCAAGTAACAAACCTTATCTATCACCTTACTTGTTTCGTCAACTTATCTAGTTTCTTCAGCACCGCCTGATTTTCTTAGAATACATTCCATTAACCATGTTTGATTTTGTTATTGTTCATCCTATACCTTCCTTTCAGTAGACTGTCCATTCCGTTCAGTTGCGCTCCCAGGTTCTTTATTCCCATTGACAGAATTACTATATTACTATATAATCCTTTCTCTCTCTGTCCATCTACTCGACTCGCCTCTTGCTGTTCATCCCTGCATCTCTCTCTGCTCGTTTCCTTTCCTTCTCTCCGCCCGTCTCCTCCTCCATCCTTCATCTTCTACTCAGCATACTACGTCCATCGCCTCCTCACCCTGTCTATGAAAAACTAAATATTCCCTAATGTATTGTCCGCCATGCACAATATAAAATAGTTATGCGTGTGTCAATATTCGTGATACTTGGTCAAATGCTACGGAAGGGTGTTGTGACGTACTTACTACCGTGAAACGTAGTATGAAGTAGTGGGTGAAGAGTGACCTTCATCTAGTTTAGATGGTACAGTGGGAAAAATTTCATAGGAATAAAACTGCAGATCTGTATGAATTACAAACAGGCAAACACACTTCTTGATACACTGGTACAAACTGTAAGCTGTGAACTCCGTTCTACCGCGGTGGAATGTACGAGCGTTCAAAGGCGCCTTCCTGTGGAGCGCACATGCTCCACGTCGGAGGTTCGAGTCCGCCCTCGGGCATGTGTGTGTGTGTGTGTGTGTTTTGTGCTTAGGTTTGTGGTTTGTAAGGCTATATTAAAGCCCCCTACATTTACTACAGTTAAACATTTTTTGAACTGCGTCCTACAGGATACCGCCGTGTGACCCTCCTGTCGAAGGCGTTAATGGATGCGGTATGGAGAGAGACGTGGTCATCTTCTCACATTCACGGTCATTGGATCGGTTTTTGTGGCCGGAGCCGCAACTTGTTACTCAAGTAGCCCCTTAGTTGGCCTCACAAGGGCTGAGTGCAACCTGCTTGCCCACAGCGGTCGGTTACCCATCCAAGTGTTAGTCAAGCCCAACAGTCCTTAACTTCGATCATCTAGCGGGACCGCGATGTAGCCACAAGACCGTTGGCTGCATTGGTATAAGAAGAAATTGAAATTCATTGTAACGATTACAATTTCTTCTATATCTTACATTTTTGGGTAAATTTTAAAAGCTTAAAACATTTACGGGTGTCGTAAAGGACTTCATTGAAAACAGTAACTATATGATTTCTGTTGAATCTTCCGGGTTATATGGTCGTGGTCGAAGAAACATATCTGCTCCTGACGTTTCGTCCAGAGCTGCGCTGGACATCTTCAGAGATGCCGCTGGTAGCTGTGAGTCTTGAAAGAGTCGGCAAGTCTCACCGCTACCAGTAGCATCTCTGAAGATGTCCAGTGCAGCTCTGGACGAAACGTCAGGAGCAGATATGTTTCTTCTACCACGACCAGATTACCTGGAAGATTCAACAGCAATTATTTCAGCCGGTCGTGATAGCCTTTACTGCATAACAACTGTAGGTTTTAGAACTGTGAAATACATTCGGTAAAATCCCCTCTCCCCTACCTCCCACCCGTTTCGTATTGACGGTTAACGAGACAGTCCACAAATGACAGTAGTAGACGCAACACGAGAGGCGACATAACTTCCGACGATGTTGATGTTTATTATCGAAATTTGAGGAAGGGTGGAAACGAGATTAGGGTTTTCCGTCCCATAGACATCATGGCCATTAGCACAGGTTCGGATACTTTTTGTCCGGGATGGGAAGATGACCATCTCAGAATTATCCTGCATTTACCACTGCGCCACCTCGCTTTGTGAAATTTGAAGAACAGACATCCGAGAATTCGGGTAAGATATTATTTCCTTGTAGCTTGATTTCATAACGGAGATTGTGCCAGCCCACCAATATATTGTAATAAAATAATAAATTTCTTTCCTATGATGGAACACCATCAGTGCTCAAAATCGAGTGACTTCAGTCAGACATTAAAAGAACATAAAAATATATATGCCAAGAATACTTCCTTGTTTATACTTCAGCTCTACCGACTATCATTGCGTGCCGCTCATGAAGAGGACAGTGAAATGAGAGAAAGAAATAGTTTCCGAAATAGGACACAAAGTAGCATGCTGATTATATACGTCAATGAAAATTCCCGTGTGCAAAGGGAACGTTTTCTTCTGTAGCCTATTCGCTCCGTTATTTCTGATGCAGCCGGCACAAAAGTTTAAATATGTCTTTCTTTATCTTATACTAATAAGAAAGAAGGTATCTAGTCCACCCTTTCTCGGCCCAACAGCAGAGGAGAAGGTTTCAGTGCGACGCTTACGTATTTAGAGCTATACGTTTAAAAGCTCCGTTTGAAGTTCTCTGGCGCCAAGTTGAGCGCCTTTCGTCTTTGGCCAATAAGACGCTCTGGAGACTCTGTTTAATGAGCAGAGAAGTCGGACGCCTAATTTCCGTAGGAGGGCACTCTGCTGGAGTGGGTGAAGGCAGTTCCCTTAAGTCTCCGACGGCCCTGCGCCGGCACCGTCAAAAACTTCGCTGTTTGCGCTGCAACTCGCTAACTGTCCCGCCTTTTCGTCCCGCCTGTATTTTATCCAGGTGTTTAAATTCACACTCCGAGTCTGCAGTTCGTACATGGCTACTGTCTCGAGAGAACTACCCGAAAGTAATATATTGCCTCCTAAAGTGATTTTGAGAGAAAAAAATGGAAATTGAAACCATAAATGTAAGGAATACTCAACCTAAAGTAAGCATGCGCAAGCGCAGACAGTTGTGAAAATTAGAGATTAGGTTGCAAAATTCTAACACGAATTTTTTTACAGAAGAATGGAAAAACTGGTGGAAGCCAACCTCGGGGAAGATCAGTTTGGATTAAAAGAAATGTAGGAACATGTGAGGCATTAAAGCTTATTTCAGAAGTATTTCTAACTTTTGTAGGTCTGGAGAAATGTTGAATGAAATAGTCTTTTCTAAAATCTGAAGATAGCAAGAGTAAAACATAGGGAACGAAAAGTTGCATCCAACTTGTACAAAAAGCAAACAGCTATCATAAGAATGAAAGGGCAATTAACGGAGGCAAGTGTTTGGGAACAAAGTATAAAACAGGGTAGTAGCCTTTCCCCAATGTTATTCAAACTGTACATTGACAAGCAGTGAATGAATTCAAGAAGAATTTTGGAAGAGAATTAAAGTTCAGGGAGAAGAAATATAAACTTTGCGGTTTGTCGATGACAGTGTCATTCTGCCTGAGACAACAATGCACACGAAAAAGCAATTGAACGTAGTGGATATCGTCCTGAAAGCAGGAGATAGAGCGACCATTAACAAGAGCAAAACATGGGTAATGGTTTGTATTCTAAGAAAATAAGGCGATGCTGAAGGAATTAGATAAGTTAACGCAACAATAAAAATGGCCGGCCGCGGTGGCCGAGGGGACTGAGGCGCGGCAGTCACGGTCTGCACGGCCACTACGGTCGGGGTACGAATCCCCCCTCGGGCATGGATATTTGTGCCGTCCTTAGTGTTAGCTAGTTCATATGTAGTTTTAAAGTTTAGGGACTGATGACCCCGTAGTTAAGTCTTATAAGCTCTACAAACATTTGAACATTTTGAACAATAAAAGTGAATGGTAGATCAGGTTTGTTACTTGGGCAGTACAATAAATTACGATGGTGGCTGTCAGGTGCAGAATGGCAATGGTAAGAAATGTATTTCGAAAGAAGAGAAATTTGTCAACGTCAAATATTAATTTAAGTGTTAGGAAGTCTTTTCTGAGAACATTTATGTCGAGTGTTGCTTTGCAGGGGCTACAGAAGAATGCTGAAGATTATACGGGTAGATCGCATAACTAATGAGAACGAGCAGAAATGGTGATTGAAAAAAAAAGATATATTAGGTGTACCATGAAAAAAAAAAAAAAAAAAAAAAAAAAAAAAAAAAAAAAAAAAAAAAGAAAGAAAAGGGATCGATTGGTAGCATACGTTCTAAGAGATCCAGGAATAATCCGTTTAGCCGATGAGGTATGTGTGTAGGGAAAAATCGCAAAGGAAGACTAAGAGAGGACTGCATTAAAGAGGTTAAAATGACAGTGTTTCCGTTTTTATGCGGAAATGAAGAGTGTTGCACAGGATAGAGTACGTGCCGAGCTGCATAAAATCAGTTTCAGAACTGAATACCACAACAAAAATAACTCGTAAGTCAGATTTGGAATAAACTTTGATTGCCACTAAATACATGGATTCAACTTTTACTCTCCGCAAAGTAGGCCCCTGTGGCTTTAGTAAACACTCGGCATACTCGAGGCATTCTTGCTGTCAGCTTCATGAGTGTTTCCTCGGTGATACGCTGCCACACCTCTTATAGTATGTCTAGAGGTGAAAATGCGTAGGTGTGTGTCCCTGGAGCTCAGTCGACAGCGTCGCAGGCTGCCATGCAGAAGGCCGCGGTTCGATTCCCGACAGGGGTCCGGGTTTTGTGTTATCGTCATAATCATTTTCATCATCATCGACACGCATGTGCCCGACGTGGCGTCACTGAAAAAGACTTGCACCAGGCGACCGAGCAATCGCAGACGGGATCTCCCGGCGAAAAATGCCATACGATCATTTCATTTCATTGACGTTGGTAATAGGCTGTAATTTTTCTCTATCCAAGTGATCGCAAAACAAGTTCAAAAGGATTAGAATGATTTGGGGGCAAACAGATTATATTTTCCACTTCCTTATTTTTTTATTTTTTTTTTCTACTATTGACCAAATACTCTATACACATTTCTAAAGCGCCTTTATGGTCGTTGTAGAGCTGTATAATGAATCACTTGCCACTAACGCCTCCAAAACATCCACAGGAACACCTTTTTGCTTTACTGTTTAGATACGTTACATATTGGTCTAACATTCGTTCACCCAGTAACCGGCGACTTGCGTCGCATTGTGCTAAAGACGTCAAGTTTGAATTCCACTAATAAGTGGAACTTGCATCTTCTCTTGCTCACTGTACTTACAATAACCGACGTTTTCCTGTAAGGGTTGGCATCTGTGATTATGTTATTAGTTAACCCTATGCAGTACCTCAGATTATCTTTCTCGTATGAACAGCATTGCTTGTACTTACTTTATTGTTAATTTTTTTTATCAGAAACATATATGAAAATGCTGCACTGTCATTTTTTTTAATAACTGGCAATGCGTTTCAGCTAAAAAGTTTAGTGGCGTCCACTTGGGAATCGGAAACCGCATGTAGTCTGTGGGGTTCAAACATAGGAATCCGATGGTTATTTGGTTGGTGTAACAGTGATAGGGACCAAACTACGACGCCTCGAAAATGCAGAATTACTCACAATACAAAGAAAAATGTAAATTTATAAATCAGGACAATTAACAAAATTTTAAATCTTTTAAAGGAATGTCAGGTTATAATACGTCGGTTACTTGGAAGGATTCAACTGCTGGTGTAGCCTCAAAACCCCCAGGGAGATCCGCTACGTGATATTTATGAGTATGACGGTAGGTGTTGAGGCGAATACTGGGAGGACAGAAAGAGACAAAGGGCTTGCAGGAGGACAGCAGAAACAGGATGATTAGCGACTTTAAAATATAAAGAGGGGGGGGGGGTATCTCTGGAAGGTCGGTGCAGGAGAGTTTTAGTTGATTGGATCGCTAAATGTCAAAGAAGATTTCATAGTCTGGGAGGCGGAGTCAGCTGAATTTCCTTGGGGACATTAATGTCTTTCACATGTTGCGTTTTAAGTGTGTCCATACCAGTTATTCTTCAAAGTGCAAATCTCATAGCGTTATAGTACCGTTTACCACTAGATGCAGTGTTATGGGTTTGCCAGCTACATACTGAAACACTTTTTCTCTATTTCTTTGTAAGAAGACTGTTATGCGGAAAACTATATTGCCATCAGGTACAGCATAGATAAAGCTATATTTCGAAATATTTACGAAAAGAATTGAGACACATATCATACCAAATTATTGATTAGAATATTTCAGTCTTTCATATTGTTGGATCCCTGTGACGTAGAATTCTACTACGTATGAGTGGAACTGGCTCTTACAGTGAAATAGTGCGGAAAGTGCGACGTGCCATTCAGAGTAAGCGGTGTGCAAAGATCAATTCAGGTGTTGTGCTGCTCCGTGACTTGCTTGTCAGCAACTGTTTTACAGAAGATCGGCTAGTTGTTTGATAATTCAGCATTTTGTGTCCCAGCCTCGTAGCCGCTTTTGTGTCTCGTTTCCGTCGTAGGTGTCGGTGGCCGACTAGGAAGACCGACACAGGAATAAAGGTAGCACGCTTGTGCAGGTACGGAGGTGAGCAGCCAGTGGGACAGCAGAAACTAGAAACACTAGAGTAAATTAGAACGAGATATATATTGCACAGAATTTATACAATACTTAACTCTTACATAGTTCAGTACGGCAGAATGCTGATACATAGTTGAGCTAGGGCCTGCCTAGTGCCTGTCCGATAGCCAAGTCCTTACTGGTGCCTATCTGATTCCGAAGTGTTAACTGGTTCCTATCTCAGTCCCAAATGAACGATGTCGTTCAGTGGTAGCCACGAGCGGAGTTGCAGCAGAGGGCGCTCGTGGCTGTCGTCGTAAGAACGCCGCGCCGTGTGTGCATGGGGGCGCGCGGCGAAAGTAGGTGGCGCGCACTTTAGACTTGTGCGACACCTCACAGCATACAGTCCTGATGTTACTTCTAGGGATTTCAATCTAAAGAAATTCCTATTCTCGGGTTCCATTCACAAATAACAGGCTTCTACGACACAAGAACACCATTTTTGTGACTGAAGGCCAGTTCATTTCTTTTTACTCAAGTGGAACAGTCACGGAAGTATCACTGGCAATTATGGACAAAATTAAGTAACACAAAAGTTGATCCAACGGTATGAAAAGGGTCTCCATTATTTTGCTAACCGTCTCAAAAGTTGCGCAAGCTTGTTGTAGCTCTTGCCAATGAAGTTTTTCATTTAACCTCATCTTCTTTTAAAATATAGGAAACAGAAAACCCAAATTTCACAACACAAATTTTTGAACACAAGTTAGTGTTAGAAGTTCAGGCAACAAGTATACGTCATCATGGAATAATATTTTAATGAGACGACGTAGAGTAACAAAGGATAAATAACAAAAATTCCTACTAACGTGAACGGCACTTAAGTTCTCTTCCGTCACAGGCCGGTGGTATCATGTTACAGCACATGAAAAGTTACAATCCGAAAGGTGTAATTTAAGAATCACAGATAGATGTATTGAAGTTCACATAAAGAGTCGAGAGAAAGTCCGCAGTAGCACCAGAGTCAACGAGAAGACGAGGGAAGATCCAAAGTCCAAGAGAGTCCTGACGCGTAGCGAGGGTAGTCTTCCATGTGTCATGTGTCTTCTCTTGGCACATAGAGGCGAATTCACACTAGAGCCGTAAGCTAGTATATGCACTCCTGGCTATTAAAATTGCTACACCACGAATACGGCGTACTACAGACGCGTAATTTAACCAACAGGAAGAAGATGCTGTGATATGCAAATGATTAGCTTTTCAGAGCATTAACACAAGGTCGCCGACGGTGGCGACACCTACAACGTGCTGACATGAGGAAAGTGACCGACCGATTTCTCATACACAAACAGCAGTTGACCGGCGTTGCCTGGTGAAACGTTGTTGTGATGCCTCGTGTAAGAAGAAGAAATACGTACCATCACGTTTCCGACTTTGATAAATGTCGGATTGTAGTCTATCGCGATTGCGGTTTCTCGTATCGCGACATTGCTGCTCGCGTTGGTCGCGATCAAATGACTGTTAGCAGAATGTGGAATCGGTGGTTTCAGGAGGGCAATACGGAACGTCATGCTGGTTCCCAACGGCATCGTATCACTAGCAGTCGAGAAGACAGGCACTTATTCGCGTGGCTGTAACGGATCGTGCAGCCACGTCTCGATCCCAGAGTCAACTGATGAGGGCGTTTTCTAGGCAACAAACATCTTCACAAACAGTTCGACGACGTTAACAGCAGCATGGAATATGAGCTCGTAGACCATGGCTGCGTTACCCTTGACGCTGCATCACAGACAGGAGCGCCTGCCATGGTGTACGCAACGACGAACATGGGTGAACAAATGGCAAAAAGTCAGATAGTCGCAACCGTGTTTGGCGATATAGTTGTGGACGCACATTGGTAGTGTGTATTCGTCATTGCCACATTGGCATATCATCTGGCGTGATGGTATGTAGTACCATTGCTTACACGTCTCGGTCACCTCTTGTTCGCATCGACAGCACTTAAAACAGTGGCCATTAGATTTCAGATGTGTTACAATCCGTGGTTCTTCCTTTAATTCGAGCCCTGTGCAATCCTACATTTCAGCAGGATAATGCACTACCGCATGTTGCAGGTCCTGTACGGGCCTTTCTGGATACAGAAAATATTCGACTGCTGCCATTGCCAGCGCATTTTCCTTATTTCTCACCAACTGAAAACGTATGGTCAATGGTGGCCGAGCAACTGGCTCGTCACAATACGCCAGTCACTACTCTTGGTGAACTGTGGTATCGTGTTGAAGCTGCATGGGCATCTGTACCTGTACACGCCATCCAAGCTCTGTTTGACTCAATGCCCAGGCGTATCAAGGCCGTTATTACGGCCAGAGGTGGTTGTTCTGGTTACTGATTTCTCAGGATCAATGCACCCAAACTGCGTGAAAATGCAATCACATGTCAGTTCTAGTGTAATATATTTGTCCAGTGAATACCCGTTTATCATCTGCATTTATTCTTGGTGTAGCGGTCTTAATGGCGAGTAGTGTATTACGGTACGGGAGTAGTGGTACTTACTGCAGTGTGTTTTCCATTGCTCCATGTTCGTGTCTAGGTTGTTGTTGACTCTGTCGTCCTTGCCTTCGTTACGTCCCAAGGTTATCGATTAAGTCATAGGGGCTATCCTGGGGCCGGCATAATAGAGAGAATGTATGGCATTAACTGCGAATGGGTAAAGTTAAAAATGAGTACCCAGCCGGGATTGCAACCCCGTTCCCCTGCTGTGTGGGCAGTTGCGCTGACCTCTGCACCACTTGGGACACAGCGATCACCACACCTGCGCGAATTACTCAATTACTCCTCCAGGCAAACTCTCGACTTTACTCTGCCCACTATTACTCAAACTCGTAGTATTGTAAACTGATTCAAGTAAGAGTAAGGCCCCAGGAGTGCCTCTGTACTGAGGAAAGAATCATTGGGCGTCATCGGCATATTGTAGGAGGGTTGAAATTTAAAAAGTGACATCACTTCTGTGGAGACACTATGCCATGGTATCTACTATTGTCGCCGATTGCACACGTTGTTGACAAACATACCTTACGTCCGTGGAAATGGACTCGCCCATCTCACGTCACCAGCGTGCGTACAGTCGAGAGAAACACAGTCACTTGTATGCGAGCGGTCTAACGTAGCAGTATCACTAGGTTTTCTAAACAAGAACAACGGAGATGAGTCAAGATTGAATGTGTACGACAGTGTCATCAAGGTGCGTCAGAGCCCCAGTATGGTGACAATTGTGTCGATTCTCGTGCCGGCAGCAGTGGCCGAGGGGACTGAGGCGCTTCAGTCACGGTCTGCACTGCCACTACGGTCGGGGGTTCGAATCCCCCCCTCGGGCATGGATATTTGTGCCGTCCTTAGTTGTAGGTAATTCATAAGTAGTTTGTAAGTATAAGGACTGATGACCCCGTAGTTAAGTCCCTTAAGCTTAACAAACATTTGAACATTTGTTGATTCTCGTGTACAACTGTGATGTTGTTGTTCTAACACATTACGTTCCTCCACAGCAGACCGTCAATGTACAGTATTAATGTTCGGTTTTGGTGCTTCACCTGCGGCCTCTGCCAAAGAAGAGGCAACACTTTTTGCACAACACTGCCATCATTTTGCACGACAATGCGCGGGCGCATACAGCGCAAGCTGTGGCTGCTCTGTTCGGTCGAGGGACTGGGAAGTATTGTACGATGAACCACACTCCCGGACTTAAGTCCTTGTGACTTCGATCTGATTCCGAAGATAAAAGGCTCTCTAAGTGGCATTCGCTTCAGAACTGTTCCAGGTATTCGTCAAGCAGTAGACCGCTCCATCTGCACCATCAATAAAGCAGACTCTGAAAACGGTATACTGCGCCCTCCACATTGCTGACAACGGGTTCTGCACAACGATGGTGACTTCTTTGAAGGACAGTAACAGGTGCAAACATGTAACGCTTTTGTATCAATTGTGAATAAATAGTGTTAAGAAACTTCCTGGCAGATTAAAATTGTGTGCCGGAACTGGGACTCGAACCTGGGACCTTTCCCTTTCGCGGGCAAGCGCACTAACAACTTTGCTATCCCGACACGATTCTCGATGCCGCCTCACAACTCTACTTCCGCCAGTACCTCGCCTCCTACTTTCCAAACTTCACAGAAGCTCTCCTGCGAACCATGAAAGACTAGCACTCCTGGAAGAAAGGATAAGGTGGAGACATGGCTTAGCCACAGCCTAAGAGATGTTTCCAGAATGAAACTCACTCTGCAGCAGAGTGTGCGCTGATATGATATCCTTTCTTCCAGGAGTGATAGTCTTGCATGGTACGCAGAAGAGCTCCTGTGAAGTTTGGAAAGTAGGAGGCGAGGTATTGGCGGAAGTAGAGTTGTGAGGCGGCATCGTGAGTCGTGTCGGGATAGCACAGTCGGTAGTGCGCTTGCCCGCGAAAGGCAAAGGTCCCAGGTTCGAGTCCCGGTTCCGGCACACAATTTTAATCTGCCAGGAAATTTCATATCAGCGCACACTCCGCTGCAGAGTGAAAGTTTCATTCTGGAAATATTAAGCTCGAGTCCTCGTGTATATAAGTGTTTGTGTGTGTGTGTGTGTGTGGTGCCCGTTCTTTAAGACCACATATATAGAAATTTACTCGTTAGATTCACCACTGTCATTAATTTTGTATCGCATAAGGAATTAGGCAATGAGTTTATACTCAACGAACACTAAAACAGGAAACAGTAATATTGGGAACTAGTTTTTCTACTCAACTCATTCCTTAATAATCCATCCTGTAACTTAAAGCCGGATTAGAACAGTATGACGGTATCGCGACGCTTAGGTGTGCACGATGATATAGCTTTTTATTCTATTTCGCCATCCAAGAGAAAAGCAGTAGGTTGCTGGGGTTCGAGCGGGATGCGGAGGGGAGAGGGGGGTTTCCGTGAAACACGTAGGATTCCTTGCGCTCCGGTGAATATTAAAAAGTGCCCGTTTTGCACGTTCATTACAGCGCGCTCCTTCTCCATCGCCGGCACGCGCCAAACAAAAGCATTTCTAGCTGTGCTGCGAGAAATTTTTTCCCTGTTCACGGAAGCAACAAAAAAAAGTAGGTTGAAAAAAAAAAAAAAAAAAAAAAAGGTATTGGCCAGCCTTGCGGGGCGGTGGCCGCTGTACATGGCTGCCGTTAATCGTTCTTGAGCCGTCGAGTAATTAAACGCCTGACAATGGGACGAGCGAGGGACAGGGTGAGGTGAGGCGAGGGGAGGCGAGGTAGAGTTGCGCGCCCCGCCACCTGACAATTAAAAACTTTTCGCCCCCGCGGCGGACTCGGCCGGTCGCCGACATCAAAGTCCGTCCTGCCGGGCCGCAGCGCTCCACGTCCAACTCCATGGCCTCCACGGCCCGACCTGGCGGAGGGGCAGCGACCCGCCACCCTACCTCCCACTGCCACAAAAGCCTCTAATATCACTTCATTTAGCGTGTTTGGCCCTCCTGATTTCGCGGAGTCGCCAGAATCGGAAATCGCTTTTCGACCGCTTAATTGAAAAAAATTCCTAAATGTCTGTATTACACTGAAGAGCCGTGGAAACTGCTATAGGCTTGAGTATGTAAACGCAGACTGTAGTGGGACGGATTATTGTCTCCGCTACATATCTAATGTCAGCTCAGCTTGTGCAGGATAACTTACTTATATTTGTGTTCTTAAATGATTTTTATGTAAATGTTTAATGTTATATGATTCTTAAAGAAGTTTTTTTGTATGTTTTTTTATGTTTCATGTGCTGTGAGGCGATTTAACCTACGAGGGCAACATTTTCGACGCCGATTCCAAGGAGTAGATATCTGGCCACATCAATTCGCGGGTCGACGGCCACGAGGCAAGAAGATGTTGATCTCTGCGGTGGTCGTCGCAAGAGTTGTCATTATTATCGAAGTTTCATGATAAAACAATAAATTTTAAAAGTCAGTTCCCTTTTGTCTGTTAATGACTACGTATGTAATATCATAGAAAGCAATAAATGTTATCGTGTTTAAACTTGACGAAAGTGCCAGAGTACATCATTTATGAAGAATTATTTTATGATAAATAATATATTAATGAAACGAGGACAATATTTAATTTAAATATTCTTCAATGTGAAGGAAGAATTTTTTATGAATTTTTATTGGTGGAAAAGTTACGTCAAGAAGACTTCGATAAATGTTTCTTTTAGAATTTTGATTAATCGATCATACACATTGAAGAAATATTTCTTTTTCTCTGTTGCTATAGCAACGACCACAAACTGAAGAATTTCTTTTGACCGTGTTATTTATGAGATAACTTAGAAATATTTTAACAAGAGTGACAGTTAAAGACTTCTCCCTCGGCGCAAGAATCTGATTTTGAAATATTGCAACGTATAAAGATTTTACATGAACATATTTATTTTAATTTTATATAAATATTTATGGGCGAGTGGACACCTCAAGGATTACGAAGTCTGACACGGCAACATTCAACCCTAATCATACAAGACGAGTGCTTTTGAAGATAAGGTTTTAGCACACGTTCCACCGCAAGACATATGGAGATATGTTGCGAGGGTGAAAGATCGGGGTGATAGTTTAAATAGGGAATGATTAATATATAAACTCACAATCACCAACTGCGAACCAAATTCCTAAACATGCAAAAACACTGGAACTTTGATTGCTACTGTTTGACTCGTTTTCTATGGGATGATATCACACGTTCGCAGCTTTCTTTCCCTGCATAGGATTAAAAAAAAAAAAAATCATAACAAAGTAAGTTCATCTGAGAAAAGGGTATACTAACTACTATTTTTGAAAACACGAGAAAGTTCACTTTATGTTGTTTATTACACCAAATTAAAACCCTGTGGCTGATACGTCTGTACGTCGACACATTTATCAAATAAAGGTTTAGCTCGTGAGCCCCCACACAAAATGAATATTTGTCGCAAATTGTTTTCACACCACGTGCCTGTCTCAAACACCGTCTATGTTCATGCCTATGCGACGACACGTGTTACATTAACAAAACACAGTCACTTTAATTCAGTGCGATGCACACCTTGTTCCACCGGCTAAATATTCACAACACACAGTAGCACTCGGTCCAAATTGGTGCAGTCTACGAAGGGCAACCACACTTGGCAATTGCCACACAAAAATCTATAGTCTCCACCTGGAAATCCACATGCCGACCGTGCAGAGCGACGCCGCACCCGGCCAGCTAAACAACTCGCTCCCGACTCCTCACTTGGGCCACACGCGCGCGCGCCAAAAGCCCAACTGTCGGGTTTTTCCCTACGTCATCAACTTCCCCATTTGAGCTGTTCTAACCGACTTGCCAACGTACAGCGCTCAGCCAATACATTTCTAAAGCTTTACTTAAAATCAAAATAATTACACTACACATTAAACGAATATCTTCATAGGTTTTTGTAATGGTAAAAACATCCTTTGTACTATTTATTATAATCGTACAATTTCTTATATCTCAGATAAGTGATTTAACTGAATATTTCAAGATAAAATACACAAGATTAATTGAAAATAAAATGAGAAATAGTTAATACATTATTTTTATAAACAAACATTGTCATGCTAGTTGTGTAACTGTCTTGTATTCATTGGTAATTTATTACTTTTCATTGTCAATTAAACATATTACGACAGATGTGAGTATATCAGATAATGTATTGTTTATTTGTCAACAGGCTATTTTGTAATGAGGGCCTTAAAGGTTCCTAACTACATCGTATTACTTCAAATGCAAGTAGTATTAGAATATATTATTTCACGCTGTGCACTGCACTGCGCCTGGCACGCGCCATTGTCCCTCTCTCCCCTCACCGAAAACGAGCCTGGAAAATCCTAAGCTGGAACAAGCCACCAACGTCGGCCAGCTCGCTGGCCTCCCGTCAGCTACAACCACACAGCAAATCTCAACGTGGAGAATTTCTACCTATGGCCTAACTATAAATGTTGTCACCCAACTGCATACATACATTGCTACCTTAATTAATAAGATTAAAATTGTGTAACATTCAGTGCATTGGCATCGTCAATGTTTGCAGTGAACTTCATACTGTCTAATTATCAAATGCTATTAATTACCAATATTTCTATTGGGCGGTAACCTTACAATGTAAACACTCACAAGGAAAGTACATGGGCTCGAACAAACATATCTGTATGAACGTTTGCTTACACGACCTCTATGTACGCCTCAAGGTGCTGGTGGGTGTCGTTTTTATGCAAAACTCTGCAATCATGCTCCAGATAGCATTGTAGATGTAACTGTAGACGCCATACGTAATGCAGATATCTTAACTATAACTTATGTAATAATCGTCGTATATGTTCTCTAGCGTATTGTCATCAAAAGCCGTGATGATAGTTGCAAATTTAACGTTCTTCTAGGAAGACTGTTGGTATTCACTGTTGGCCGCGGTCTACACGGCCACGGCCACTACGGTCGGGGTTCGAATCCCCACTCGGGCATGGATATTTGTGCCCTCCTTAGGATTAGCTAGTTCATAAGTAGTTTGTAAGTTTAGGAACTGATGACCCCGTAGTTAAGTCCCATAGACTCTACAAACATTTGAACATTTGAAGAAGGATTCTTCGTAACTTCATCTCAATCAATCGCAATACATTAGCAGGATTGATTACCAATCGCCACCCCATCTGACGCTTCACCACACAAATAACATCACAAAACGCAACTTCGGAGGCACACTGCACCACCCCTACTGGCGGACCGACAGCTCAAAGTGCAATGTGGCATGGCACACGGAGAGGCCTCTAACGGACGATTGCAGAGTTTTTCAGATGCGGGAGTATCACTAGTGTAATAAGGGACCTTTACATTATCTCTCATGCGATTTTGGTATACATGTATTTGTTCTAGCCCAAGTACTTTCCTTGTCAGAGGACATATACACGGTGGTCCAGCTGAAGTTTCTGATGAAATTATCTCTAAAACTATACATCGGATAAAAATAGTGAGTAAGAAAAGTTTGTAAGCTCAAAGCGGGACTTCAAATGATACTACACGTGACCTCCAGCTCCCGCCTCCTTCGGTGGGGTGGGAGGCAACTTTAAAATATTAAATGATAATACCCATTTTTTATTGCAGATCCGGATTCTCCATGAAACATTTTTTTTTTCAAAATTTATTCTATCCGCCACAGTTTTTGATGGAGGGGGGGCGGAATGGTATTAAAATCTCGTTAGGAAACTCTTCGAAAATCAAATACTCACCCGACTGTAGCGCTACCGTGGCCAAACTGCGAACTCTGGCTCAGTATAAAGCTCGGTGCCATGCGATCAAACGTCGCTTTCGGATTGTGAACTGTACGCATCAACTGACGATAGTAAATTATTCTTTAGCGAAACATGGCTCACTATCCTCCTACAGAGATCGTTGATATGATGTTAATTTTAGCTCTATGCTATAACAATTATTGAGCCACTGTTCGCAGTTTGGCCTCGGTAGCGCCACAGTCGTGAGAGTAATCCTATTGTTAAGAGTTCTCTAACGAGATTTTAATACCATTCCGCCTCCCTCCATCAAAAATATGCAGGGAGATATGACACATTTTCTAAAAAGAAATCAAAGAAGCTCAATTTGGCGTCATGAAAGAATTGGTGCACATTTTGTATAGATTTGATGCGTCCTTTTCGGATCATTCTAAATAACTCGCAGTTCTTCCCCAATTATACTTTTTTCTCGATTTCAGCACCATCTTTCAATGGTTTACACAACTGTTTCAGAGAAATCTTGATTACTTCTTTACGGTGAATCCGAATCTGCAATAAAAACTGAGGTTTTCCATTCAAGATTTAAAAGTTGCCCCTCGCCCCACGCAAGGGGGCGCGGGCTGAAGATCACGTGTAGTATCATTTGATGTCCCCCTTTGAGCTTATGAACTTGCCTTACCAACTATTTTTAACCGATGTATACTTTCCGAGATACTCTCATCCGAAACTTCAAATGGCCCACCCTGTATACTCCGCAATAAACTGTTAGTGGCCGAGGAGACTAAGGCGCTCCAGTCACGGTCTGCACGGCCACTACGGTCGGGGGTTCGAATCCCCCCTCGGGCATGGATATTTGTGCCGTCCTAGTTCGTAAGTAGTTCATAAGTAGTTTGTAAGTTTAGGGACTGATGACCCCGTAGTTAAGTCCCATAGACTATACAAACATTTGATTTAAACCGTTAGGTGTGTGCCGAAGGGTACACTAGTAGGCACTTCCTTTCCTGTTGCACTCCCAAATAGAACTAGGGAAAAATGTCTTATGCTTCCGTACGAGCCCTAATTTCTCTTGTCTTTGCAATCTTTACGCGTAACGTAGGTCGGTGGCAAATGTTCAAATGTTTGTAATTCTATCGGACCAAACTGCGTGGTCATCAGTCAGGAGCTTACAAACTACTTAAACCTAGGTAAACTAACCTAAGGACAAACACATACACCCATGCCCCAGGGAGGACTCGAACCTCCACGGCGAGCAACCGCGCGCTACGCAGCGAGACGCTTTAGACCGCTCGGCTACTCCACCGCGGCAGGTAGGTGGCAGGATGATCGTTCTACACTCAGCTTCAGATTCCGGCCCTCTAAATTTTCTTACCAGAATTTCTCCATTTGAGTTCCCTGAGCATTACCATGGCACTCTCGCATAGGTCGAACCTACCAATAACGAACCTAGCTGCTTGCCTCTGAACTGCTTCCATGTCTTCATTTAAACCAATCTGCTGCGGGTCCCAAACACTGGAGCAATACTCAAGACGTGGTCGTACAAGCGTTTTATACGCAGTCTCCTTTACAGATGAAGCACATATTCCAAAAATTCTTCCAATAAACCGAAGTTCGTTCCATTTCATATCGCTAGATATTTGAACGACGTGACTGCATCAAGAAACTACCAATACTGTATTTGAACATTATGGAATTGACTTTCCTACCAATATTTCTACATTTAGAGCTAGCTGACATTCTTGACACCAACTAGATATGTTCTGTAAGTCATCCTGTATGCTATTACAGTTGATTAAAGACGACACCCTCCAATACACCACTGCATCATCAGCAAACAGCCGCAAATTACACGTCACTCTTTGCATCAGATCATTTATATAGATAGAAAATAATAGCGGTCCTATCACACTCCCTTGTGGCACTCCTGACGATACAGTCGTCTCTGATGAACACTCGCCGTCGACAACAACTTACTGCGTTTTTTTACTTAGGAAGTCTTCCAGCCAGTCACAAATCAGTGAACCTATTCCATAAGCTCGTATCTTCGTCAGCAGTCTGCAGTGTGGCACCGAGTCAGATGCCTTTTTGAAATCGAGAAAAACACAATCTGCCTGTTACCCTTCATCTATGGCTCGCAAGATGTCATGTGAGAAAAGGGCAAGCTGAGTTTCACACGTACGATGTTTCCCAAACCCGTGCTGATTCATAGAAAGAAGCTTATGTGTCTCAAGGAAATTTACTATATTCGAGCTCAGAATATGTTCCAAATTCTACAGGAAACTGATGTCAACAATATGGCCTGTAAGGATGTGGGTTATTTCATTTACCTTTCTTATAAGCGGGAGTTACCTGCACCTTTTTTCAGTTACTAGTAATTTTGCACTGAATTAAAGATTCGCGATAAATGCAAGCTAAGTAAGGGGCCAATGCCACAGAATACTCTTAATAGTCCGAAGAAAGCATGAGTGGCACAGGCGATAGATTGGTTTCTGCTGCTACAAGAGCAGGGTACACGGTATAAGTGTATATCGGACGTGCAGTTTTAGTCGGCACACGAGAGATGGGACAGAGCATCTCCGACGTAGCGATGAGGTGGTGATTTTACAGTACGACCATTTCATTATGCACCGTCAATATCTGGAATCAGGTAACACATCAAATCTCCTACAAGATCCTGCTAGAACTTGACCAACGAAAACTGAAGAAAATGGTTCAACGTGACCGAATTCATACTTTTCAGCAAATAGCAGCGGATTTCACTATTGGACCATCAACAAGTGTCAGCATGCGAACCATTCAACGAAACATCTTCGATACGGGCTTTTGCAGCCGAAGGGCCACTTCTGTACCCTTTCTGACTGCGCGACACGTAGCTTTACGCCTCGCCTGTGGTACGTCAACTGTTGGTGACTGGAAACATTGTTGTGACTGAAAGAAAAAAAAGTTCGATTCACATCAACACACTTTATTCCATTGCCAGTCGAGACAAGAGGCCGTGCAACTATAATCACTAATCACTAAATCCTGGAGCACTAGCTCGAGATACCAAGTTCAAGAGAGTGCAAGTCCTCAGGTAAAAGTTCACTCTGAGATATTCCAGATCCAGGCCATGGTCGATATCCGCAGAAGCAGTTCCTTTCCAGGATACGTTCCGGAGTCCGGGACGAGGTCATCTTGGTACAGTCCACAGGAAGCCCATGAAGAGCACTGGCAGTCGTGGCAGCTGCACGGGCTTAAGTAACCAGGTTTGGCGGAGTGATCCCGTTCTGACATGGTTGACAGCTCCACCTGGACGATGTTGTGGTGTCAGATCCAACCGGAAAATGTAGTTCTGCTTAGTCTGTTTGTTCTTGTTTACTATGACGTGTGTTCCCCCTCGGCAGTGTTATGTGGAACGCCTTACAGGTAGACCACCGCTAGATTCACTGTGTTGGTAGGTCTGCTGGCCTCTCAGGGGCGACCAGAAGTCGGCAGATTAAACATGATGCATGGTCTCACTAGACTCGTTTACCACTGTATCGAATGCAAGGAATGGTACGGGTATGGAAGATCATGAATCCATGGACCGTGCATGTCGTCAGAGGACTGTTCAGGCTGGTGGAATCTCTGTAATGGTGAGGTGCGGGTGAGGTTGGAGTCACACTGGACCCCAGAAACGTCTAGACACGACTCCGACAGGTGAAACATATGTACGGTTCCTGACCAGTTGCATATATCCACGTCCACTGCACATTCCGACGGACTTGGGCAATTCCAAGGGGGCAATGCGATGTCCCATACGCCTGTAATTAATGCGGAATAGTTTCAGGAACACTGTTCTGAATTTGAACACATTCGTTGCCCACCAAATTCCCCAGAGATTAACTTCATTGAGCAAATTTTAGATGTCTTACATCTACATCTACATCCATACTCCGCAAGCCACCCGACGGTGTGTGGCGGAGGCTACATTGAGTACCACTATCGGTTCTCCCTCCTATTACAGTCACGTATTGTTCGCGGGAAGAAAGATTGTCGGTATGCCTCTGTGTGGGCTCTAATCTCTCTGATTTTATCTTCATAATCTCTTCGCAAGATACAGATAGGAGGGAGCAATATACTGCTGACTCCTCGGTAAAGGTATGTTCTCGAAACTTCGACAAAAGCCCGTACCGAGCGACAGAGCGTTTCTCCTGCAGAGTTTTCCACTGGAGTTTATCGATCATCTCCGAAACGCTTTCACGATTAGCAAACAATCCTGTAACGAAGCGCGCTGCACTCCGTGGATCTTCTCTGCATACTCTATTAACCCCACCTCATACGGATCCCACACCGGTGAGCAGTATTCAAGTAGTCGGCCAATAATTATATTGCAACCTACTTCCTTTGTTTTCGGGCTGCATTTCCTTAGGATTCTTCCAATGAATCTAATACTGGCATCGGATTTACCGACGTTTGATTTTATATGCTCGTTCCATTTTAAATCAATCCTGATGCCTACCCCCAGATAATTTATGGACTGAACTGCTTCCAGTTGCTGACCTACTATGGTGTAGGTAAGTGATGAAGGATCTTTCTTGCTGTGTATTCCCAACACATTACACATGTCTATATTCGGTTTCAATTGCCATTACCTGCACCATGCGTCAATTCTATGCAGATTCTCCTGCATTTCAATACAATTTTCCATGGTTACAACCAATCTATGTACTACAGCATCATCCGCTAAATGCCTCAGTGAACTTTTGATATTATGCGCGAGGTCATTTATATGTGTATTATGAACAGCAACGGACCCACGGCACTCTCCTGTGACACACCTGACATCACTCTTCCTTCGGAAGTGTTCTCTCCATTGAGAATGACATGCTCCATTCTGTTATTCTCCTCAATCCAATCGCACAATTGGTCTGACAGACCATATGCTCTTACTTTTTCATTAAACGTCTGTTGGGAACTGTATCAAACGCCTTACGGAAGTCAAGAAACACGGCATCTAATTGACAAAGTCTGTACAGAAGAGATCACCACCCCCTCGTACTTGATTTATGAACAGCCCTTTACGAAGCATGGTGGACATTCCCTCCTTGCCACGTAATGTTGCAACACTTTTACGTTCTTACGGGGGCCTCTCGCGATATTTGCCAGGGGTAGGAATTTCTTTGTTCCGTTTGTTTATGATGTTGCGTACTGATGACTATCGTGGTATACAGGTGTCCTATGTGGACACTCAGGCTAACGAGGATGATACCTGTCATGGTCGCAACATCATACTGCAGTCTGTCGGCTGATGTTGGAACACACCCGAGGCAGCTGTACTGGGTTTTCTCCTACATGACATCATGGTGGGGCAACAGGGAGCTTATTACTGGATTATCAAGGGTAAATCGGAGAGAGTAAGTCCTGGGAATCACGGCAAATACAAAACGTAAAATCAAAAGAATGAGAGTACAACTCTAGTAAGAATTTTGGGATAGAGAGGAAATTGGTAGGAGTTCACCTAACTTTGGGGAAAGTTTTAAAAAATTGGGTTCTTTCAACAGAGCAGAGGAATACAGCACTGCCTGGACATACTAGACCTATTTATGCGGGTTTGGTAAAGAAGCAAGTGTCTGTGGAGCTTTGGAGGGTACTATGGACCTGGCATTCGACAACGTGGCCTTATAACTTCAAACAATAGGTGCCCAGCCAAAAGACTATGTGTCAACACCTTCAATAACCTCAACCAGTCAACTAATGCCATATCCCGAAACGTTCTAGCCGACTTCTTGGCCAATAACTGAACTTGACTACAACAAATAACACCAAAAGAGAAACACTGTTGCCGGGAGGTGGACATCGTCAGCAATGGCTGAAATCCGCACCCTCTGGTCTCGGGGGTTAGGTGTCACAGCTCACATTTAGACGTAAGATGTAGATTAGTCTTAGCCATACATCAAGATATTACACGGAGGCTGCAGGGACATGTAAGGAGAGCTCAATGCCAAGAGCGTGCTCACTAGGTTTAGCTCAGTGATTTTAACGAAATTAGGAGGTTTGCATGCAGCTACCACACCCTATGACACTGCAGCAGTAATTTCAGGTAGCTCCTTGGTGAAATAGAAAATGTATTAGTAACAGTGGTTGCGCCTAGAGGATTTCGAAGAAGATAAGTCACTGTAAATGTCTGTAGTCTACAAGGATCCATTTAAATAGTAGATGATGGGTTATGTGATAAGAATAACAAAGAATAAATAAATAAATAGAAAAGAAAACAGTATTAACACGAAAATATCAGTTTACGAGGTGCATACACGTCTTGTTCGGCCATCTTAGGACCACGTTAATTCTCATCCACTGCAGTTCTTTTGTTCTTTCTCCTTCTACCAAATTCTTTCATTCCCATTCTTTGCAACCTTCTTCACTCTTCTGTCCATGCTCATTTTTTTCTGGGTCTACTTCTGACCCCAATACCTATGAAGGCCTGAATTTTGTTTCTTAATATGCAAATATTTACTTGTAGAAACCGTCTATGTAAATAAAATAAAATTTGCTGTACGATTTTCGCCTTTATTGTGTGTATGTGCTGCCTTTGTTATATGTCAATGTGTGAGTTTTCGATATAATTGTGCAAAATAATGGACCAGCCATAGTTTGTTTTATTGTTATAATGAATTGTTTATTTATTTTACTCCTGCTTGTTTGTTGGTAACAAATAGTCACTCAACAGTTGTCATCACCAACCAAAACATATCACACAGTAGAAATGGCTTGTGCATAGGCTGGAGTGCTGGAAGATCTCAATGAAATAAAGTAGGGAAAAAAACAATATGAGACAAAAAACAATACATGTTGTACAGCACCTACAAAAACTAAGTTTTAAAGAAAAGAAAATGTCATTATTCGTTCTTAGAAAACGCTCCAGAACTGTTTATAACCTAAAGTACTAAAAACAAAAATAAAATAAAATAAATAAAAAAATTAAAAAAGTAAAAATAAAAAAGAAAATAAATTGTAAATCAGGGGTGGCCAACCTTTACAGCGGGCGGGCCAAATGTTTGAGAGCTGATTACCCCGCGGGCCGCATTACCGAGTTTTGTTTAGTGAACCAAAAGCACAAAGAATATTAATTTATTTTTAAAGAAAATAAAAGTAAAGTTATTAAAGAATATTTATTGTACAAATTATTATATAATTTTAGTACGCAATTTATTATATAGTTTAATGAAATACAGTGTTAGTGGGATGTCTGGCTTTGTTTCACTGAAGTAAGTGAATCGATGTTGACATCAAGTTCAGTTGCTGCTACACGAAAGAGTTTTCCATATACACATCAGTACTTCGTGTTCTTGTATATGATTTTATGTAAAAGCTGTTCACACACACGTACGTGTTTCCAAATTATGAAAATTTTTATAGCATGTTTGTAAACCGCTGGATGTTTCTCGTCTAAATATGTTTTATAGAACATATTGAAACCAACCTGATGATATTTCTCTTTTAATTGGGAATCGCATTGCATTTCGCAGCATTCCATTTGTAAATGTGCCATTAGTGAACTCATCTCTACAGACAGTAGCATAGCAAATATAGAAAAAAAAAAAGCAGACGATGTTTCTTGAATGTTGAAATTGGGTTTCGAATTTGTATTTCCAGTCAGAAGCCTATTTAACCGCTGCCGCTGTGTGACGTACGATTGCTACGACAGTGTAGGAAAATGTGTGGAGTTCTTTGCTCGTAACTGTTGCTCCCATAGCCCAAGTTTCATTAGGAATGCAGAAATACGAACATGCATGAGATTAATCAATTGATCATTTCCTTGGAGTCGAGTATTAAGATCATTTAGGACGCTTGTTATGTCGACCAAGAACGCAAAATCGGAAAGCTCTTTCTTATCTTCGAATTCCAGAAACATCTTCGACTTGCTTTGAGAGAATGGTTGTATTTCTTGCTTCAAATCAAACACTCTTTTCAACATTTTTTGACGGACTAGCCATATTTTTACTGTGTAATACGACATATGTTTCGTGCCCTGACTTCAAAGACTTCAAAATTTCTTGAAAGTGACGGTGATTCAAACCTCTCGACTTAATAAAGTTCACTGTTTTGACAACTACCTTCATTACAAGGTCTATTTCAGGGATTTTGCACATAAATTCTCTTGAAGGAGTACTCAGTGAAAGTTTAACACCGATGTATTGCCAACTTTGCGGGTCTCGTTTTTAGTTAACTAAACTAAAGCTTAGTGTTTCCCAGCCATTGCTGGGGGCTCATCCGTTCTTAGCCCCGATAAGTTGTCAAACGTGAATGAAATCTGACTTAATGACGATGTAAATCTCGTAACTTCGTGATATACTTAAGTGGATACAATGCTGCTAATTCTTCTGTTTTATTAACAAGGGCATCAGCACCACTGACATAAATCGCCACTTGGGCGAACTTACAAACTACTTACGACCTATCTTATACTAAAGACGGCACAAACATTCATGCCGGAGGGGAGATTCGAACCCCCGACGGCGAACGGCCGCGCGCACCGCAACACGGCGCTGCAGTACGCGCGGCTAATCCGCTGCGGCTTTTTGCCAGTATTAAAGCTACTGGATAACTCACTTTCACGAAGCATCGCCCTTGTAAATAACTGCTGTTGAGTACAAAGTTTCCTTTTTATGTCGTTTACTTTACTTTGTCGATATTGTCCCTTGTACTTGTAAAACATATCAGCATGTTTAGTCTCTTAATGCCTCTTGATCTCATATCCTCTCGGAAACGAGGTATTCCTAGCATATTAGACATATCGGTTTCGTTTTCTATTCCATGAAAAATAATTTACTGTCCACCTGCCGTGAAAAGTTCTTAACTCCTCTGTACCTTTCCTCCCCTTAGGACCTACTTTGCTAGTTGACGCCATACCAAGTTTACCTCTTCAACTGTAACATAAATGTTTCCCCATAATTCAAAGTGTCCAAGAGATGACGCGGTAATCGAAGTATTGTAATTTTTATAAATATATATGTTGTATGTGTGAAACTCCCTACAAAATATACCTTAAAGTTCCCCGAAATTGTTTCACATCGCATATCACTGGAGGCGCGTCCTGCTTGTTCACTGGTTCAGTGAAGCTCAGGAAAAGAAGCTGATTATGTAAAAAATATTGTGTCTGAATTTTTATTCTTCATTTTATTATCGTAGCAGATCATTTTATTTGCAATGCGCATGCGCAAATCTTCCCTGAATGCAACATACGCACCTCCGGTTGTTTTTGTCACATTGCAGATTTATCAAAAACACAGCATAATTGGTAAAATTTCAGCAGCCTTTCTGCATGCGAAAAGTAACAGAGAGATTATCTTACAATCGGTTAACAGCGCAAGAGTTATTTACTGTTCTTTAGTGGTCATGACAGGGCCTTCAATAATAAATATTTTTTATAACCAGTAGGGGCAGATGACATGTTTTCAGCCTAAATGGCGGTACTACAGATGTACACTGCTCGCCAAATTATCAGTGTTTCATTTAAGTACGGTATTATACGTATTTGGGAATCTTAATAGTCTGTTATCTCGAGAATTTTTGATAGTAGTATTCAACTGCTTTAGGAAATTTGTATTTTAGTTCTGAACGTCATGTATCGTAAATATAAAAATTACTGATGATTCACTTAATGTGGCAGCCTTACTTTAAAATTTTGACATCTTTTGTTATGATTTCAAGTTTGTAACATTATTAGATGCTGTAAATAACACAGAAAAACAGGTGCATAAACTTGCATTGGGAGGGTCACATCTGTACATTTGTAATACGGAATCCTTAAACGTCATCAGTAAAACCACATTACTACAGTTAAAGATGTATTTATTTTGTACTACTGAAATTAGAAGATGGTACTGAGGCAGAGACCATTGCTAATGTCGACTGATGTACCTACCCGTCATAACTGGATACATAAAATACAAATATCATAGATCAATTATAAAAAGATAAAAGCTGTTTCAAGTCACAACTGCTACTAATCGTGCTCTTATTACTGTACACTTACGTTAATTTATTTTCTTATTCATATATAAATTTACTTACTTTGTTAAACAAAGTCATGGTAAATAAAAAGAGTTAAACATGTAAACTCGTCGGTGTACCAGATACTACCCTCCAGTGACAGGAGACGAATAAACATTTATTTCCGAACAATCAACGCTAACGCAGTAGCTGAAGCGACTGCGGTTCAAAGAATGCAACATCAGTCTGGACGATGCTCTGTCGCACGGTCCAGCGAATTGTTACCTTCTATCAGATCGAAGAGGGGCTGTAAACGCCGTTTTGTATTCGTTGTGCTACAAGCTGGGACCGATGTGTCAGTAGTGAAGGTGCCGCTACTTGACTCCAACTTGCAGTCACCACAAGCGAACGCTTTAGATTCCTAAGCCCGAGCGCCTTCTTCCCTCTTCTCTTTAATCGCGCTCGCCGAGAAGCTAGACAGGTGCCAAAGCTCGCCTTCTTTCCGGCGGTCCTCTCGCCGCACTCACAACACGGCACGGCCGGCAACGCCCGCGTCTCCGGCACCGCCAACCTCAGCTCACTTCGGCAATCTGGAAACTGGCCGCCACGGAATTCACAACAGGCGGACAGTCGCTCGGTGTACAGCACTGCACAAGCTGCCTCTTCCGTCCCCTTACTTCTCGCAACGTCCACATGCCGCGCAACAGACTGTAGTGGTTTTTTTCCCAAACAGGAATATACACGAAAATTTAACGATAGTTGAATCAATGAAATGATAATACCTATTGTAATGATATGATACGGAAGACGTTTGATGGAATGCTATTTTGAAGGATTTACATGAAATAAAAGTTAAATTTTTCTTTCATGTGAAACAGTTCCGCGGGCCAAAATTAATCGAAAAAAAAAAAAAAAAAGCCAAAGGCGTGTGACAGAAGAATTTGTTTTAATACAGTTGCATGGACTGTTCGTATAAATAAATATATGCATGCTAACGTATGAAGCAACTGAGGGGGAAAGGGACAGGAAATAACTAATAATGTCACAACAGATTTTTTATTTGAAAATCACCCTGTTTTGTATCTGGTTCCTGTATTCCTATTTCTTTCAGCTCTGGCTGTACCTCTTCGATCCGCCGTACATTTGTTGTCATATTCACCAGGAATTGTGTAATTTACAGTGTCATTCTCCTCTGGTCAATCCTGTTATGTGTGCAAAGAACATGTTCATTATTTTCCTCATGACGTCAGATATTCTTTTCGTCTTGGTGCACAATTCCTAGTTGGCCCGTTTTCTAAATTGGCCATTTATTGTCTTTCGTGGTCCTAATATTCTTCTGGGAATCTTCCGCTCCACCACTTCTAGCCTCCCGATGACTATTTACTAGGCTGATGGTTTAAGCCTCCTGTAAAGTTACAGGGTGGGTCACTGTCTGGTAACGTTTCAGTTTTGTATTGATCGAAATATTCTCCTGATTACAGATGTTCAGAGTTAGCTTATATGATAAATTCATTTTGTTTCCATTGCTTCCTTTTCTGTCAGGCCAGTGTCTATCCGTTCTCATAGGTATTTCAATTACTCCCGTCTTCTTAAGTTTTCCTTCTTCTAGTGAATTCCATCCAGGTGCTCCCGTGATGTTTCTTATACATTGTGTCTTTTCGATTGATATCTGTAGATCTGCTTTAGCTTTCTGTTTCTGTAATTGCGTTATTTGGGTAACTCCCTCTTTTAATGATTCGAATAATATGACAGTATCTTTCGCAAGTGCTAGTCAGTCTAACTGTATTCCTTTACTATTGCACCCTAAATATCGCAAAACACCCACTCCTTGCCTTCTTTGTCGTCATTCTCTGATCACCTTATTGAGTACCCAGTTGAAGAGCTTCATGTGTCAATTTCGCTTTAATCTCGAAGGACTCTGACAGTTACCCTCAACATTCGACATTTGATTTTGTGTTGCTTAGGCTCTGTTTAACCATTTTACACGATTTTCTATCTACACTCATTTTGTCCAAAATTTCTAACATTACAGTCTATCTATTGAATCATAAACTTTCTTGAAGTGTCATCTCCTTGTGACACACGACTATCATTCAAGTAACATCACCACAGAAATTTTTCTTTCTTACTATGGTACATCCGTCACTTCTCGGTGTAATCTCCCTGCAGTTGCGAATATTTTCACAACCACGATGCTATGATTCCACGGCCACTACGAACGCTTGTTTATGAGTCTGCTTTCACCACTGGAGAATCTCTGATGCAACTACAACATGGTTAGTGCATTAAATTTGTCTTTCATCGTTGGAAAAAGCCAAAACTCTTTGCGAGCATGGTCAGGTGAGTATTGAGCATGACATATCAGATCAAAGTTCTTGTCACAGTAAAATTGTAGCTTAGCATTCATCTGATGTGCTCGTGCATTGTCTTGTTGAATGAGCACACATGCAATATTTTATGGCCGATTATCACGCAATGCTGGTAGAACTATTTTCTGCAAAACAACTCTGTAGAATGTACGTGCCACTGTCGTGCCATTTGGGACGAGCTTTAAGCTATCGCTATCTTGGAACTGTTACTTATTCGAAATTAGCCGGCCGCGGTGGCCAAACAGTCTGCGGCTCGCCAGTCACGGTCTGCACGGCCACTACGGTTTGAATCCCCCCTTGGGCATGGATATTTGTGCCGTCCTTAGTATTAGCTAGTTAATAAGTAGTTTGTAAGTTTAGGGACTGATGACCCCCTAGTTAAGTACCATTAGCTCTACAAACATTTGAATATATTCGAAATTATTTTGCTGGCTGTGTGTTTCCATTGAGCTGACTGGTGGGCCTCTCGATTAATAAATGCCATCCAGCTGTCAGCCACTGTAACAACCGATGAAAATGACGTCTAACTCATACCGTCCTCACGTGTCAACGTTGCATGGCAACTTGCCTCGCGCGCAACCATGTGGTTAACCATCAGCATTCGCGCTACCCACCTGGAGAACACTTTTCACATTGCCAGGTCCTGAGGCAGGGTTGTTTATGCACAGATCACACGGAAATAAATGTAAATTTTTGAGACGAAGAGTTTTACAATTCTTCGGGCATCCCGAAAAAAAATCTTCACTGAAACCTTCTGTCGTTCATTGCCAGGGTCTTAGGTTAGGATATCCCTCGCAAGGAGCTATTTAAGTCAACGGTGTATTTCTATAGCAAGAATGCGAACGCTGAGATTAATAGTGAAGACCAAAACATGTACACACACACACACGGAGAGAGAGAGAGAGAGAGAGAGAGAGAGAGAGAGAGACAGAGGCAATAACTCTTGGAATGAAATCAAACAGGATCGAAAGACAACGGGTTGTAAAGGGAGTTTATGTCTAGATTATTACCTTCCTTTCCGCGACAGTAAGCTGACATTTCAATGAGGGGAAGGTCCTCGACCCTCATTTACATAATACCCGAGAAGAAGTACGACAAGCCGTCACAGTTTTGTTACGGTTATTCAAAGCGAGTCTAAGCCGCGCAGTGTCTCGCGAGTGAAAGGGCTTCCCGTGCCGCTAATGAATGAAATTGGGCGACACGGGATGCCGTTAGGTCGCCTCATTTAGCCAAATAATTAGCCCGTCAAGCGATGCTGCGCGGCTAATCCACTTTCACTCGGCTGAAATAAGACTGCCGCCCTTACGCGCCAGACTCCCACGCCCACGGCTCCTTGGGTGCGGGTGAGTGAGCGAGTGTTGCTATCGAAGAGGCGAGGGCACCGCCACGCCCTTGTTTTCCATTTATTATCAAATGAAACTGCTTAGCACTGAAACGGTAGGCGTAGTGCTCAAACGAAGCCAATTTCCTTTACAGTCAATTTCCTCCAGATTCAGTGTTCTCTACAGCGGCATCTTCGGTTTCCGTCTGATATCTAGCTACAGTGAAGCGACTCCGCATTTCTTTAAGATTTTGAGGGACAATTTTGCTCTGGTGATGTCACTAGCAGTAAGCTATGTTGGGGAGTGATATGAGAATTTTATTATTGTAATCTTCATACCCACTCTCTTGAACCATAGACATTGCCGAGGTGAGTAGGCTTGTGTGCCTCAACGATGTAGACAGCCGGACGTACCTACAACTACAGCGGATGGGTATCTGAGTAGAGACCTCTTTCCTTAAGCCTTTTCTGGAGTCGCAGGAGAACAGTCTGTATGACTGAGTTGGCCTTGTAAATTAAGCTAACGTGGCTTTCCATGCAGCATCTGCGAACGGCTGAAAGCAAGGGGAAACTACAATCATTACTTTTCCCGAGGATATGCAGCTCTACTATATGAATGATGGCGGCGTCCTATTGGGTAAAATATTCTGATGCTAAAATAGTCCCCCAATCGGATCTCTGGGGAGGGCTATTCAGGTGGGTGTCATCACCTTAAGCCTTTTCAGCAGATGCGGGAACAGTCTATATAACTTGGGCTTGTAAGAGCCGTCCGCGGTGGCCGAGGGGACTGAGGCGCTCCAGTCACGGTCTGCACGGCCAGTACGGTCGGGGGTTCGAGTCCCCCCTCGGGCATGGATATTTGTGCCGTCTGTATTATTAGCTAGTTCATAAGTAGTTTGTAAGTTTAGGGACTGATGACCCCGTAGTTAAGTCCCATAAGCTATACAAACATTTGAACATTTTAGCCTTGTAAGATTAGCTAACGTGGCTTTCCATGCAGGAACTGAGAACGGCTGAAAGCAAAGGGAAACTGCAGTCATTACTTTTCCCGAGGATATAAAGGTCAACTATATAAATATATGATGGCGGCGTCCTGTTGCGTGAAATATACTGGAGCTAAAATAGGCCCCCATTCGGATATCAGGTCGGGGACTACTCAGGTGGATGTCATCATCAAGAAAAGAAAAACAAGCATTATACGGGTTGGAGCATGAAATGTTCTATCCTTCAATCGGGTAGGTTAGTTATAAAATTCGAAAAGAGAAATGGATAGATTGAAGTTAATTATGGCGGGAATCCGGAAAATTTGGTGGCGGGATGAACAGGCTTTCTGGTCAGGTGAGTACAGGGTGATAAATGCTAAATTAGTTGGGGGGGGGGACGCAGAAGGTGGTCTAATCTATACTAATAATAAATCTGTAAATGTAGGCCTTCATTAAACTCTTCAAAACTACTGGGCGAATCTTCATGCGGTTTTTACAGGAAATAACAGAATAGTTTGGGTCAACATATAGGCATAATTTTATCAAAATCGGATCACGGAAAAAAAGATATCGTAATTTGAAGTGTTTTCAGTAACTGCCGTGTCTGTTTGTTCATATATTAAAAACCTCGTATCACCAAAACTACTTTACGAATTTGCATCGGGTTTTCACAGGTAACTTGAGCGCAACTCTGGACTACATATAGACTAATTTTCATAAAAAATCGGATTACGGAAGAAAACACTATCGTAATCGGATTTTTTTTTATCTGGAACAGTCATGTCTGTCTGTCTCTTTGAACATGTTTATCTCCGAACCTACTAGACGAAATTTCATGAGGTTTTCACACGTAACTTGAGCATATGGCGCGGTTACATAAAGGCTTCAATTATTAAAAGCGGATCAGAGAAAATAAAAGCTATCCTGTATATCTATTCGTCGAGAATAATCTCCAAAATTACTCCACGAACTTTCATGGGTTTCCAAAGATATATTGGGAATACTTGGAGAGTAACAGGCTTCATTTCATCAAAATCGGATCATAAGAAAGAAATATATCGTAATTTATAGTTTCTGGTGTATGCTATGCTTGAATTGCAGCGTAGTATGTTTAGTGCCCTGCAGAACCTAACAACAACAGCAGCAGCAGCAGCGTAGTATAGCAAAGATCTGATAGAGGCGCTGTTACTTACATAGAATACCAAATAACTAATTATGGCGTTGTTGCGATTTTTCTTTTCATTCTTATAACTATGGTGTAATACATTACAAGACAGGGTACAATTTTACTTACGTCGGCGGCGTTGTGTGATGCAAATAAACAATATATGATCGTGTTGTGCTTATTCCCCCAGTAACAGAAGAATTTTAAATTAAGAGCCGCAATCTTACCTCTGCAAATACAAACTAACACTGAACAGCGAGTTGCTGATCACACTTCGTATAATCACAGCTTAACGACATTTCTTTGCTTCTTTTCAATTTAAAGCATAACGCTTTCCTTCGCGTCTGTCGATAATCTAATTTACATAAGAATTCATTCCAAGGAAAATCGAATTTATGTAGTTCTTTCTGATTTCGGCGTATCTTCATCACATTTTGAGTGCGTTCTGTTTAGTAATGACTCGTAAACACCATAGTACAGGAAAGGAAAAAGTGAGGCGATGTTAGTTACATAGTACACCAAATAACTAATTATGGCGTTGTTGCGTTTTTTCTTTTCATTCTTATAACTATGGTGTAATACATTACAAGACGGGGTACAATTTTACTTACGTCGGCGGCGTTGTGTGCTGATGTTGGCAACGGTCGTTGATGTCCCTTTGTGTATTGAAAACTTAACATTTATTTGATTCTTTCGGATTGTTTCAGCTATGTTTAAAACATAACGACATTTTTACGTGTCTCTCAATTGTATTCATTTACATAAGAGTTCTTAGAAAGGACAATCCAGTGTATGTAGTTTTTTTTTTTCGTTTTGTTTTGTTTTTTATTTTTTTTATTTTTTTGCTTTGTTATATCGGTGACTTTTGGAAAGTGTAGAAATGCCTAGAGAACGTTCGAGTCTTTCGAAGCACAAACGAGCGGTTACAAAGCTCAAGATTGTTCGGTCCCAGAAATCCATTGATGACTTTTACCGACATCTTGAAGTCTTGGATAGGACAACTGAGTTTATTGACAGAGCGATCCAACAGAGAATCTATTTTTACTGACTGATGTTCGGAACCCTAAAAAGCCATCATATGCACAGGCCCTTCTTTAACTGTTGTGAAGCACGGGAATATAAGCTAGTAATGAATAAACAGTAATGAGGGTAAGTTATGAACAGCATACTACCGCATTATCGTCGCAAAGATAGGCATGAAGCGAACACCGAACACAGTAGTAAAAGTTTATATGCTGGCTAACTATGTCGATAATGAAGAGCTGTAAAAGACGTATGATGATATACAAGAAGTTATTCAGACGGTAGAAGAAGAGGAAATCTTGGTTAAAATGGAGAAATCGAATGCGATAGTAGGAAAAGATGAATATGTACTGGGGAATAGAAAGAGGGGTCGCCTGGTACAATTTTTGCAGAGAGTACGGGTTTAAGAAGCATGAAGACTTTACAGATGGAAGAGACGACGAGACACCGAAAGGTGCCAAATTTACTTTATAATGGTAAGACATTGATATCGAAACCAGACTTTAAACTGTAAGATATATCCAGGGGCAGATATAGACTCCATAACTAATTGGTTATGAATTGTAGATTAAAACTGAAGAGACTGCAAAAATGTCGAAAAGTAAGGGAATGGAATCTATACATATTGAAGTATCGAGAGGTTGAGTGTTTCAGAGGGAGTATTAGGCAAGGATTGCGTGAAACTGGGGATATTAATACAGTAGAAGGCATAGTACTGAATACCGCAGAGGATCACATAGGTAGAAAGACAAGGCCTAATACAAATCCTTGGATGGGACAGCAGATACGGCACTTAATTTATGAAAGCAGGGAGAAAATATTAAAATATAGAAATCATGGTTCCAAATTGCCAACACGAATTATTTACAGACGATCTGAAATATTGGTAGAATACGATCTAAGAGATGATTATTTTGGATTTAGCAGGAATACACACATTACGAGTTATTTTTAAAGATAGATTAAGGAAAGGCAAACCTATGTCTTTAGCTTATCTAGATCTTGAAGAAGCTTTTGACAATGTTGAGTGAAGTACACTGCTTCAAATTCTGAAGGTAACGGAGTAAAATATAAAGAAATAAAATTAAAGTACACCATATTAAATAACTGTATACACTATATATTTGTTCCACAATAATATTTATTTTTGTTGTGAACTAGCTTTCGGCCTCTTAGGCCATCTTCAGACAATGGCCTAAGAAGCGAAAACTAGTTCACAACAAAAATAAATATTATTGTGGAACTACTACATATTGTATACAGTTATTTAATATGTCTATGTTTCATCCAGAACCGACGGAAGTGTCCATAAATGTTAAGTACAACTTTTACAAAAACCATAAGAGTAGAAGGTCATGAATGGAACGCACCGGTTGAAAAGGAGTAAGACAAGGTTGTAAGTTTTCCTCAATGTTATTCCATCTGTACATTACGTAAGCTGTGAAGGGATCTAGGAGAGTGTCGAAGAAGGTGGTGAAGTTCAGGGAGAAGAAATGAAAGCTTTGAAATTAGCCGACGGCATTGTAATTCTGTTAGAGGCAGCAGACGTCCTGGAAGAGCAACTGTACGGAATTGATAATGTATTTAAAGGATGTTATAAGATGAACAGTAAAAAGATCAAAACAAAGGCGATGGAATGTAGTGTACGAAAATTAGGTGATGCTGAAGGAATTTCATTATGTAATGAGACAATAAAAGTAGCAGAAGAATTTTTTTATGTGGGTAGCAAAATAACTTCTGATGGTCAAACTAAAGTAGATATAAAATGCAGACTGACTGTGAGAAGAAAGTCTTTTCTGAATAACCGAAATTTCTTGACATCCAATATTAATTTAAGTGCTAGGAAGTTCTTTCTGAAATCATTTGTCTGCATTAGCATATCATGGGAGTGAAACTTGGACGATAAGGAGTTCTGAGAAAAAGATGAGAGAAGCATTTGTATTGCTGATGATTAGATGGGTAGATCGTGTAACTAATAAGGAGATGCTGAACAGAACTGGGGTAAAAAGGAGTTCTTGGCATTCTTTGAGTAACTGAAGGGACGTATTCTGAAACGTGAACAAATCGTCAATTTGGAAGGAATTGTGTGGGGGTAAAATTCGCTGAAGGAAAGGGAGAGACAAATACACTAACATGTTCAAAAGGTTGTTGGTTGCTGTTCTTTTGCAGGGATGAAGTGGTTTGCACAGGACAGGATAGCGTGGAGTGCTACATCAGACCAGTCTGGGTCAGAAGACCACCACCACTACCGATCTTATCTGAAAACTTTATAAACCACGACAGTAAGGCACTGATGTGAGTGCTACCTCTGTGCTATGATAATCAGGTCCTTGCACAATGGTAGATGACACAACGCTCTATTAATCTCCCTTTCACTACATTCTGGCGAAAAACCTCCAGATGTGACAGCTCAGTTGACAAACTTTCCAGGTCTGATATCATGTGAGCCCTGTGCAATAAGATATGAAAAACACCTTGACACTGAGCTGGGTGGTGACAACTGTCAGCCTGCAGATACAAATCAGTGTGAGTTGGTTTCCTATTAACAGCATTTCCCCAAGTACCAACTACCTTCCTCTTAACCAACACATTGAGGAAGGGAAGGTAACCATTATTTTCCAGCTACGCAGTGAAACAGGTGTTAGGATAGATCGTATTTAGATGTTCCAAAAATTTATGTAAGTCCTCACTACCATGAGACCAAACAACAAATGAATCCTCTAAATAGCTGTAAAAAAAGGACGTTTCAACGCCACTGACACCAATGCTCGTTCTTCAAAGGCCTCGATGAAAAATTAGGAATGATAGGTGAAAAGGGGCTTCCCATCGCAACACCATGTCTCTTCACAGTATTAGTCATTAAAGAAGAAGTAGGAGAAGTCGAAATACGTAGAAATAAATTCGTTAATTCAGTAACAAACCTAGTCTCAATTAACAGAAACAAATTAATGAGACGAACGCGAATGAAGAGAAACAAAATCATTCAAATGCAATCCCTCCAATAGACGTAGGAATCCTGTGAGTTCTTAATGTGATATTCGCAACGACATACTAGTGGGATCTTAATTTGTCGCTCAATAGTGCGTACGTCATCTGTATCTGACACTGTACCTCACAAGCGGTTTCTCATGAAATTGCGTGCTTGTGGAATATCGCCCCAACTGTGCGATTAGATTCACGATTTCCTATCAGAAAGAACACAGTTCATAGTAACTGACGGTAAGTCATCAAGTAAAACCGAAGTGATATCTGGGGTTCCCCAGGAAATCGTTATAGGTTCCCTACTCTTTCTACTGTTTATAAACGATTTACGATACAATAGGAATAGCTCACTTAGACTGTTCGTGGATGATGCTCTCGTTTATTGGTTAGTTAAGTCAACAGAGGATCAATAGAAACTGCAAAGCGATTTAGACAAAATTTCTACATGGTACTAATATTGGCAATTAACAGTAAATTATGGAAAGTGCGAAGTAATACACATGACCACTAAAAGAAATCCGCTGAACTTCAGTTACACGATAAATCACTCAAATGTTGAAGTTGTAAATTCTACCATATACCTAGGAGTTTCAATTAGGAACAACTTAGACTGGAGAGAACACACAGAAAATATTGTGAGAAAGGTGACCCAAGGGTTACATTTCATTAGCAGAACGCTTCGAAGATGCAACAACTCCACCAAAGACACTGCCTACATCACACTTGTGCTACCTCTCCTTGAGTACTGTTGCGCAGTGTGGGACCATCACCAGGTGGGTCTGACGGGAGACATTGAGATTTCCAGAGAACGGCAGCTCGTTTCGTTTATCATATTACAGGGGGAAAGCGTCACGGAATGTTGCACGATTTGCGGTGGAAACCATTAAAAGAAAGACGTTATTCATTGCGGCGAGATCTATTTCTGAAATTTCGGTCACCGACTTTTACTTCTGAATGTGAAAATACTTTGCTAGCACCCACCTACTTAGGGAGACATAACCATCCCAATAAAATAAGAGAAATCAGACAGAAAGCGGAACGATTTAGGTGTTCTTTCTTCCCGCACGCTATTAGAGAATGGAACTGTTGAGAAAGGTTATAAGATTGGTTAATGAACGCTCTGCCAGGCACTTCAATGTGATTTGTAGAGTATCTATGTAGATGTATAAAATCCATTATATGGTATACTTGGTGACCGAGTGACATATTCACTCTGGGGAGCTTTTCATCGTCTCTGAATTCGTCCTCCAGGAAAAAAAAGAGCCTTCGTGTCGGAGGCCTAACGGCGAGTACGTGAGCTCTCGAGGCGCGACCGACAGACAGGGGTCTCCCGCTGAGCGGTCGGCGGATGTGCGGTCGAGCGCGCGAGCAGAAAGATGGAGGCGGCGCGGAGCGTGGCCGATGCCGACTCACGACTCCCCAGCCGCAACTGTGGCTGTGGGTCCACTGCACAAGAACTGCGTGAGAAAAATCCGATGCGCCGTGAGCTTCCGCCGGTCTGCAAAGGGGACAGCTACAGCCGCAGCACCAGCATAGCGCTCGGTTTCAGACATCAGCGATAGAGGAGATACCGTTGGTTCTGTGGCTCAGTGATACGCACAAAAAAACAAGTATTGCATCTCCACGATTCTACGGGTTCATTGTTTAGTCGTCCTCGTTTGCCTCGTCGTCATGTGTTTTGTCCTTCCCGACCTGTCTTTCAGGAAAATTTTTATTCTATATCTACATCTACTTGGGATACTCTGCAAATCACATTGAAATGCCTGGCAGAGGGTTCATCGAACCACCGTTATACTATTTAACTCCCATTCCATTCTCGAATAGCAAGCGGGAAGAAAGAACACTTGAATCTCTCCGTTCGAGCTCTGATTTCTCGTATGTTATTCTGGTGATCATTTTTACCTATGTAAGCGGGAGTCAACAATATATTTTCGCATTCGGAGGAGAATGTTGGCGATTGGAGTTTCGTAAGTAGCCCACGCCGCAGCGATAAGCGTCGTTGTAGTTATGATACCCATCCCAGATCCTGTATCATTTTCGTAACGCTGTCTCCCCTGTATCGTGACAATACGAAACGAGCTGCCCTTCTTTGGACACTTTCGATGTCCTCCGTCAAACCCATCTGATAAGGATCCCACACTGGGCAGCAATACTGCAAAGGTGGACGGACAAGCGTAGTGTATGCAGTCTCTTTAGTAGTTCTGTTACATCTTTTAAGGGTTCTGCCAATAAAACGCAGTCTCTGGTTTGCCTTTCCCACGACATTATTGACGTGTTATTTCCAGTTTATGCCTGAAGTAATAGTAATTCCTAGGTATTTTGTGGCGTTCACGGCCTTCACTTTTGATTGATTTATCTTGTAAACAAGGTTTAACGGATTTCTTTTCGTACTTATGTGGACGACTTGACACTTGTCATTATTTAGAGTCAACTGCCAATTTCGGACGCTTGTAATGCGTTGACATCTAAAACAGCTATACTAAATTAGTAATACAAGTTTTATTTACTGAATAATACAATATACTGAACTTCTATAAAATATGTCTCTTCTCGCGGGTCGGTCTTCTTCCTCAATGTTAGCTGCGCTGAGTCCTAGTGACTGCCTAGTTCAGAGCCGAGTTCAGATGCGCCCTACCAGACGCACGTTGGTCTAGATGTAGCCGCTTGTAGAGGGCGTGCTTCTAGATTTCTCTCTCCAGGAGGCGCGGCGCCGGCGTGCGATTGGCTGCTGGTCATCCGGTGCCTTCTCCATGATCGTCCTCGTGCATCTGGCGTGTGGCTCAGACTTTACATCACAACATTCATGATCCGTTACATATAAATGGAGTGGACATATACAAAAATATTTTAGTTCTCTTTATTGCTCATGGAAACATAAATTGACGAGTTTCGTACGACAATGACCTAGGCATTATGGATTTGTCATTACATATAATCTTTCACGGCCGGTCTCTTCAATAATTAAAACATACAGGTTAAGATGCCGTGGTCCCTCTGTAAAACTTTCTTCTCCCAAAGTTTCGTTACCTACTACGAGCAACATCTTCAGGGGCGAATCGACGAATGGTTGCTGGGAAAGTTTTTCTTCCAGTTACCCACAACATCACCGATCGTATTGCGAAAATTTGGCCAAGTTTCAAGAGGAAACAATCTTTAAACCCTTCACGAAGATTAATGAATTTGTAAGATCGGTGAAAGATCCACTATACCTTCTAGCAACGCCTGGTGTGTATAAAATTCCGTGTAGCTGTGGCATGGTCTATATAGGAACCACAAAAAGAAGTGTTAATACCCGCTTGATAGAACAGAAAAAGAATTGTCGACTGGGACACATCGACAAATCAGCTGTGTGTTGTTGTTGTTGTGGTCTTCAGTCCAGAGACTGGTTTGATGCAGCTCTCCACCCTACTCTATCCTGAGCAAGCCTTTTCATCTCCTCATAAGAACGACAACCCACATCCACTTGAATCTGCTTACTATACGCGTCTCTTGGTCTCCCTCTGCGATTTTTACCCCACACACTTCCCTCCAACGCTAAATTCACAATTCCTTGATGTCTAAGAATGTGTCCCACCAATCTATCCCTTCTTTTAGTCAAGGTATGCCAGAAATTTCTTTTCTCCTCAATTCGGTTCAGTACCTCCTCATTAGTTACGCGATCCACCCACCTAATCTTCAGCATTCTTCTGTAGCACCACATTTCAAAAGCCTCTATCCTCTTTCTGTCCACACTGCTTATCGTCCATGTTTCACTCCCATACAAGGCAACACTCCATACAAATGCCTTCAGAAAGGACTTCCTTAGGCTTAAATCAATATTCGATGTTAACAAATTTCTCTTTTTCAAAAACGCCTTTCTACCCATTGCCATTCTGCATTTTATATCATCTGTACTGCGACCATCATTTGTTATTTTACTGCCCAAGTAACAAAACTCATCTACCTCCTTTATTGTTTCGTTACCTAATCTAATTCCTTCAGCATCACCTGATTTTCTTACACTGCACTCCATTACCCTAGTTTTACTCTTGTTAATGTTTATCTTATATGCACCTTTTAGCACACTATCCATTCCGTTCAATTGCTCTTCCAGGTCCTTTGCTGTATCTGACAGAATTACTATGTCGTCGACAAAACGCAATGTTTTTAATTCTTCACCCTGAACTTTAATTCCTTCTCCAAATTTCTCCTTGCTTTCCTTTATAGCTTGCTCAATGTACAAATTGAACAACATTGGGGAAAGGCTACAACCCTGTCTTACTCCCTTTCCAACCACTGCATCCCTTTCATGCCCTTCAACTCTGACAACCGCTGTCTGGTTTTTGTACAAGTTGTAAATAACCTTACGCTCCCTATATTTTACTCCTGCTTGCTTCAGAACTTGAAAGAGTTTATTCCAATCAACATTGTCAAAAGCCTTCTCCAAAATATACAAAAGCTAGAAATGTAGGTTTGCCTTTTCTTAATCTATCTTCTAGGATAAGCCGTAAAGTGAGTATTGCCTCCCGTGTTCCTACATTTCTCCTGAACCCAAACTGATCTTCCCCGAGGTCGGCTTCTACCAGTTTTTCCATCCTTCTGTATATAATTCGTGTTAATATTTTGCAACCATGACTTATTAAACTGATGGTTCTGTAGTTTTCACACCTGTCTGCACCGGCTTTCTTTGGAATGGGGATTATAAAATTTTCTTAAAGTCTGAGGGTACTTCACCTGTCTCATACATGTTACACACAATGTGAAACAATTTTGTCATGGCTGGTTCTCCCAGAGACTTCAGTAGCTCTGACGGGATATCATCTACTCCAGGGGCCTTGTTTCGACTTAGATCTTTCAGTGCTCTGTCAAATTCATCTCTCAGTATAGTATCTCCTATTTCATCATCATCTACATCCTCTTCCCTTCCTACAATAGTGTCTCGAAGTTCATTTCCTTTGTAGAGCCCCTCTATATACCCTTCCACCTTTCAGCTTTCCCTTCTTTGCTGAGAACTGGTTTTCCATCAGTGTCCTTGATATTCATAGAGCTGTTTTTCTTATCGCCAAATGTTTCTTTTATTTTCCGGTAGGCTGTATCTATTTTTCCCCTATTTATACATTCTTCTACATCCTTGCATTTGCCTTCTAGCCATTCCTGCTTAGCCATTTTGCACTTCCTGTCAATCTCATTTCTTAGTCGTCTGTACTCCATTCTGCCTGTTTCATTTACTGCATTTTTATACTTTCTCCTTTCATCGATTAAATTTAGTATCTCCTGTGATATCCAAGTATTCTTTGTAGGTCTTGCCTTCCTACCTATTTTGTCCTCTGCTGCCTTCACTATTTCATCTCTCAATTTTACCCATTCCTCCTCAACTGTTTTATTTTCTGTCAATTGTTGCCTGAAGCTCTCTCTGAAATTCTTAAGAACTTCAGGTTCCTTCAATTTATCTAGGTCCCATCTCCTTGTTTTCCTATCTTTCTGTAGTTTCTTCAGTTTCAGCCTACAGTTCATAACCAACAAGTTATGGTCAGAGTCTATGTCTGCCCCTGGGTAGGTCCTACACTTCAAAACCTGGTTCCGAAATCTATGTCTTACCATTATAAAATCTATCTGGTATCTCCCGGTGTCTCCTGGTCTCTTCCACGTATACAACCTTCTTTTGTGATTCTTAAACCAGGTGTTTGTTATAACTAAATTATGTTCCGTGCAAAATTCTACCAGGCGGCTTCCCCTTTCATTCCTTTTGCCCAGACCATATTCACCCACTATCTTCCCTTCCCTTCCTTGTCCTACTACCGAATTCCAGTCTCCCATAACAATTAAGTTTTCCTCTCCCTTAATTGTCTGAATAATTTCCTTTAGCTCCTCATATATTTCCTCGATCTCCTCATCATCGGCAGAGCTAGTTGGCATATAAACCTGTACTACTGTTGTCGGTGTTGTCTTCGTATCTATCTTGACTATGATAATGCGATCGTTGTGCTGGTCATAGTAGTTTACCCGCATTCCTATTTTCTTATTCATTATCAATCCTACCCCTGTGATACCCCCGACTGATTTTGTATTTATAATCCTGTACTCACCTGACCAGAAATCCTGTTCATCCTGCCACCGAACTTCACTAATCCCCACTATATCTAACTTCAACCTATCCATTTCCCTTTTTAAATTTTCTAATTTTCCTACTCGATTAAGGGATCTAACATACCACGCTCCGACCCGTAGAATGCCAGTATTGTCTTTTCTGATGATCACATCCTCCTGAGTAGTCCCCGCCCGGAGATCCGAATGGGGGACTATTTTACCTCCGGAATATTTTACCCGAGAGGATGCCATCATCATATGTTCATACAGTCGAGCTGCATGTCCTCGGGAAAAATAACGGCTGTAGTTTCCCCTTGCTTTCAGCCGTTCGCAGTAGCTGTGTGGCAAAGCCACATTAGCTGATGTTACAAGGCCAGCTCAGTCAATCATCCAGACCGTTGCCCCTGTAACTACTGAAAAGGCTGCTGCCCCTCTTCAGGAACCACACCTTTGTCTGGCCTCTCCACAGATACCCCTCCGCTGTGGTTGCACCTACGGTACGGCTATCTGTATCGTTGAGGCACGCAAGCCACCCAACCTCGGCAATATCAGCTGTAGGATCATGAAATAAAATTCAGTGAAACTACCGTCCTCGCCAAGACTTCACATTACTATACACGGATGTATAGAGAAGCCACAGAAACCCAGAAGTGCCACAATAATTTCAATAGAAAAGAAGGTTTGAAATAAGATAAGATATGGTGGTAGACTTTGCACCAATGACAATCGATTACCTGTAATCTAGAGCGACGACACTGTTCAGAGATAACTTCATAGTCGACAGCATGTGACAAGTGGTGGCGCTCTTTATGCTCTTTATATAAGCAGGGGCTCCAGCGGCTAGCAATTAGTCGTCGATACACCCCTGAAGATGTTGCCTGCAGTAGGCAACGAAACGTTGCGAGAAGAAACTTTTACTGATGGACCACGGCATTCTTAGCCCGGAAGTTTTAATTAATGATTCTGGATTTGTGTTCCAGATTCCATCATACAGCAGTACTCCTAATACGAGGTAGTACCTCCTCTTGTACTGATGCATGCCTGTATTCGACGTGGCATACTGTCCCCTAGATCATCAACGGACTGAGTGTTTTGGCTAAGAAATTCGTCAGTATATAGTCGATGCAATTATTCGAAGTGTTCGTGTTTTTATGGTGAGTGACCTCAAAATCTATCTAAAAGAGAACAGTGCCTGCAAAGAAAAAATAAAGCGGAATTTCTAATATCGCTGTAAAAACGCATCAGACTTTTACGAAAGCGTTTGGGCTGATCACGATAAGCGAGCATTTTGAAAAGGGTTAACTATTGTCAGACAAAAGAAAAAGGATATCAAAGAGCTCTAGTACCTTTGGAATAAAATGTGGTACAGGTTGTGAGATAACGAAAAGCTCTGCGGCGAATTTCCTACTTCATTCCTACTTTCATTCAGAGCTTGCTCGAATTGAATAACATTGGAGAAAAGCTACAACCCTGCCACATACCCTTCCAACCAGTGATTCCTTTCATGCCCTTCAACCCTTATAACTGCTGTTTTGTTTTCGTATAAGTTATAAATAACCTACCGTTCCTGTATTTTACCCCTGCTGACTTTAGAATTTGAAAGAGTATGTTCCAATTAACATTGTCGATACCTTTTTCCAATTCTAAAAAGCTAGAAATATGGATTTGTCTTTCCTTAAGTTATCTTCTGGGTTAAGTCATGAGGTGAGTGTCGCCTACCGTGTTTCTACATTTCTCCTGAATCTGAACTCATCTTCCCCGAGGTCAGCTGATATTAGCTTTTCCATCCTTCTGTCAATAATTCGTGTTAACATTTTGGTACCATGGCTTATTAAATTGATAGTTATGTAATTTTCACACCTGTCTGCGTCTGCTTGCTTTGGAATGTGGATTATTACATTTTCCTTAACGTTTGAGGGTATTTCACGTGACTCACACATCTTACGCACCAGATGAAATAGAGTTGTGATGGCTGGTTCTTTCAGAGACTTGAGTAGCTCTGAGCAAATGTCATCTACTCCATAGGCCTTGTTTTGTCTTAGGTCTTTCAGTGTTCTGTCAGATTCATCTCTCAGGCTATTTCATCTTCATTTGCTTTCTCTTTCCTTTCTACAATATTGTCTGAAAGTTCATTTCCTTTGTGGGGCTCATCTGTATACTCTTTCCATCTTTCAGCTTTTCCTTTTTTATTCATAACTGGTATTCCATCTGTGCTCTTGATATTCGTACAGCTGTTTTTCTTGCATCCAAATGTCACTTTCGTTTTCCTATCGGCGTAATTTATTTTGTCCCTTGTTACATATTCTTCTACAGACGTGCATTTGGCTTCTAGCCACTCCTGACATTATTCATTTCTTGTCAATTTCATTTACTAGTCGTCTGTACTCCCTTTTACCTGCATCAATTACTGCCTTTTTACTACTTCTCCTTACATCAATTAAATTTAGTACTTTCTGTGATATCCATTCCATTTGGACCTCTGCTTCCTCGACTATTTCATATCTCAAAAATACCCATTCCTCTTCTACTGTTATATTTCCCCCATTTGTGTCAATGTTTGCCAAAAGCTCCGCCTTGATTTCTCAAGAACTTCATGTTCCTCCATTTTAACCAGGTCCCATCACCTTAATTTCCTACCTTTCTGCTGTTTCTTTAGTTTCAGTCTACAGTTCATAACCAATAATATATGGTTAGAGTCTACATCTGACCCTGGCTACGCCTTTCAGTTTAAAAACTGGTTCCGAAATCTATGTCTCACCATCATGAAAACTTTATGGTACCTTCCGATGTCTTCTGGTCTCTTTCACGTATACACCCGCCTTTCATGATTCTTAAACCAGGTGTTTGTTGTAACTAAATTATGTTGCATGCGAAATTCTACCAGGCGACTTCCTCTTAGATTTCTTTTGCTCAGTTCATATTCACCTACTATATTCCCCTCCCTTCCTTTTCTAAGTAAGTGTCTCCCATAACAATTTTTCCTCACCCTTAATTTGAATAGTTTCCTTTACCGCCTCATACATTTCTTCGATCTCCTCATCAGCGGCAGAGCTAGCGGTATATAAACATGTACTTCTGTGGTCGGATTTGGCTTGAAATCTATCTTGACGATGATAATGTGATCACTGCGCTATTCATATCCTCTTATTCATTATTAGACCTATTCCTGTAATGCCCCCAACTGATTTTGTATTTATATTCCTGTACTTGCCTGACCATAAAGACTGTTCCTCTTTTTACCGAACTTTAGTATTTCCTACTATATCTAACTTCAGTCTAGCCATTTCCCTTTTTAAATTTCCTAAATTCCTTACCTGAGTAAGGGATCTAACATTCCACGTTCCGATCTGTAGAATGCCAGTGTCGTCTTTCCTGTTGACAACATCATAAGTAGTCCCCACCGCAGATCTGAATGGGGGGACTATTGTACCTCCGGAATATTTTACCCGAGAGGATGGCATCATCGTATATTCATGCATTAGAGCTGCATGTCCTCGGGAAAAGTAACGACTGTAGTTACCCTTGCTTTCAGCCGTTCGCAGTAACTGCATGGTAAAGTCACATTAGCTCAGTCAATTATCCAGATTGTTCTCCTGCAACTACTCAGAAGACCGCTGCCCTTCTTCAGGAACCACACGTTTGTCTAGCCTCTCTACAGATACCCCTCCGCTGTGGTTGCACCTACAGTACAGATATCCGTATCGCAAGCCACCCCACCTCTGTAATGCCAGTGTTTCACGGGGATGGATTATTTAAGTTTTAGAATTGTTTTCTATATGTTTCGGTATGTGTTTCCTGGTAGAATCTGTTGTACGTCCATTTCAAGGTTTCACGATTTTATTGTCACTAAAAAGTTCATATCTCCAAAGTTAGTTTGTACAGGGCGCACGGTAGATTGTCTCTGGCGTATATCTTCGGAAATTTGGTTTTATACAGAAATTAGTAGCTAAATAATCAAAGGAGACAAATTAAAATCCACGTTTCCCATTATAATCATTAAAACTGTGGATAGACTTGCATATTAAATTTCAGACAAGCAGCTCATCTGCCCATAGGTTACTACTTCAAATATTTAATCCTGTTTTTCAAGTAAGGAACATTACTACTATCTAAGGAGGTGTTAGGGAAGTGGATTTATGTACCAGCTACTCTAAGGTACTTTCACGTCGTGAGAACATTCGCTTACAATTCTGGAGATCATACTACAGTCAGTATCTTGTAGTTATATCACTTGTTTTACATGTTAATTCCCATCAAATTTAGCTTCAGTTAACATGTCTTAGACTAGCTTTATGCCTGTGGTCGTAACGGATGTTGAAGTAGGGCTTCTGAATACTATCGACTTGCATCGAATTAAAATTCGTGCTATGACCAGTATTCGAACCCAGGACCCCCTGCTTACTAAGTAACTGTAACTAATACTCATCGACCGATTTCGGTTTTACACTATCATCACGGATTCTAAACTAATTATGTGATAATGGTTCATAACCGAAACAGTTCGATGAAACTGTAGTTCATTATAGTGCACTTTGTCAAATATAGTTCTTTTTGTAACATCAGACATTGTGAATGAGGAGTGCGACTGAAGAAGGTTTGTTCCTATAAACACATGTTAGTTCTCTTGACTGGAAATCTGTTCGTTCTCACGACTCGACTGTCAAACGCAACCTAAAAAGTAAATAGTTAATTGTATAAAACCTATTCACTCAAAAATTTCTTTTCAGTAATCAAAAATAACGAGTAAAATTTACATGAAAAATTACCTTGCAAAATGGTTTCAACAATTTTGTAGCTATTACAGGATATTGTAGTTTAATATTATTAAAGTTTTCCTGTTTAGAGTCGCCCATATGCCTGACTGACAATTATACATTTCATTAGATATTTAAAAATAAAAGAATAGTGCATAATTCATTTAACAAATGAATACATTATTAAATATACCCAGCCATGTGGGAATACCTTTATCAACTAATCATTAAGCACCAGAGCTCTCTGTGCATCGTTAATAAACGTACTATCTTGTACAGCAGTTAAAAGAAGACTGATCCGTATCACATGTTGGTTTAGGATGATTGGCCACCAGATGGGGTCAAGGTTTACACAGTTAACATAATCGGCCAACAGATAGAGCAACGGTCATATCAATATTAAACTGCACACAATAAAGGAATGTTATAAGTAATATAGCGACTGTGGCACATAAGAATACTGTTTAAATGTCTCCATTTCAAATATATATGGTTCTTCTTTTACATTCTTACCGGATAGACTAGAAATTAGATATTGCATGCTAAAATATCCTTAACCATGATACTGAGTACACCCCACCCTAGAACCTAAAATTATGTATTTCAGAAGTCTTCACTCATAGCAGCGTAAAATGCATCGGTTTGATGAAAAGCATTTCTATTAACCCAATTTTGCGCCTAGAAGTAAGAAAATTGGTGCATGGTATTTCAATCTCACATAAAAAATTATGCATTTGAAACATTTTGGAAATTCATCCTGTAAGGGGGTAAATAATAGGTGAATCGTTTCCCTGAAAATAAAGTGAAATATGTAGTTCACCTGAACTAGGTCACAGAAATACATAAAATGAAATATGTATTTTATTTTTAACTAGTTAATTGAGTTAGTCCAATACGAAGAACGACTCCGAAATGAACGGTTCCTTAAAAGGGACTATTTTTCCCAGCTCTATAATATAAGTAAAATAAACATCTGATGGTTACAACAGTCACTTCTTAAAGTAACTTACAATTGTTTCCCGTCATCTCAATAAGGATTTTAACAAGAAGATTCGTCTCTTAGTTCTCAAGAATGAAATGTTTATGGACAGTCTTACATTTACAGTTCTATTATTATTATAGATGCCACAATGTAGCCGATTTTGAAAAATGGGCTCCAATTTTACCATTTACGGAATATAAAATTCTTGCCCTCTGGTTAACATAATATTGAAAACACCGACATGACCAGGTGTGTAAATATGCCCCTGTCATTACACAACCGTTGCCGCCGCAGCAGCTCTTCTTTAGGTAAATTAATTTTTTCTGCGCTTTCATTTGTTTTCACTGCTTCACGCTCCGCTTCTTTGTCTTTGCTTTCGATGCATAAATTCAATAATTCAATCTAAGATTTTTAACGTATCTTTATAACGATCGTGCAGGATAGGACCGCATATTAATGTCTTGTATATTACCTATTTTACTTACAGCATTATGATGGGTTTTGTCGACGGTAGTTTAATGCTTTGACGCTGCCAGATTGTGGCTAGATAGGGTTTTATTTCAACCCATATAATGTGATATTTTAAGGTCAATTAACGTTCTATTAATTTTTTAGTGGGATTGTGAACGCTATGATTAGGCTTTTAAGTTTCATGCCCCCCATTTCATTTATTTTCCATAGTTTGTGAGGATGCCCCACAAGGGTGAAACGCGGTAAAAAGAAATATAAAAGTTGCAAACACGACTGTCTTTTATTACTAAACAATCTAATTGGTTGTTGTACCAGCCGGCCCTATTTGAGTGGTGAGCACTTTACATATTTCTTACAAAACTTTTTTCAGTTCCCAGAATGAAACTTTCACTCTGCAGCGGAGTGTGCGCTGATATGAAACTTCCTGGCAGTTTAAAATTGTGTGCCGGAACCGGGACTCGAACTTGGGACCTTTGTCTTTCGCAGACAACCGCTCTTTCACTGAACTATCCCGACGTGACTCAGGATCCGTCCTCACAACTTTACTTCCGCCAGTACCTCGCCTCCAACTTTCCAAACTTCACAGAAGTTCTCATGCGAACCTTGCAAGGCTAGCACTCATAGAATAAAAGATATGGGGGAAACATGGCTTAGCCACAGCTAAAGGGATGTTTCCAGAATGAAACTTTCCCTCTGCTTCACTTCTGTGAAGATTGGAAAGTAGGAGGTGAAGTAAAGAAGTAAAGTTGTGAGAACGTATCGTGAGTCGTGTCGGAATAGTTCAGTGGTAGAGCGCTTACCAGCTAAAGGCAAAGATCCCAGGTTCGAGTCCCGGTTCCGGCACAAAATTTTAATCTGCCAGGAAGTTTCCATTTTCAGATGCTTATATCAGATTAATTTTCCTTATACTAATCAAATTAGAAGAATTTCTTGAAAGCTAGGACGCCGTACCAAGACACAGTTTTCCAACACTTTCCAGACAGTTTCTTCCTGAGTCTAATAAATACCTTGCTTTTATCCAGAACTCCATCCATGTTAATGATGTATGATTTGTCAAATTATGTGGTGCACGTGCGAAAAAGTTTTAGCTTGCTAAGGTCAGCTGTAACGCAATTGTTTGCTAGGCTCGCAAGTGAGGTTTTGCTCTGGGATTAACGTCGTCCAGTGCGAGCAACGGTGACAAGAAACTGGTATGCAGCCACTTTCAAGAGATGACTGGACTGCAGCCATTGTTTCTATTGTTCGCTAGAATCTACGTAGATCGTGGCGCACGACTTGGCTTTTTTCTGTAATCGCCATTCTTTCGGCTTGTCGCGTGGCGTCCACGAGTTCTTCCCTTGCTTTCATTACGTCAGTACTGTGTGGATAATGCTGAAACTTTGCCTCTAACGGCAGGTGCGTCCGTGAAGGTCTAGTTGCCATTGTGTCCGGATGATGAGGTAAACTGCTTTTTCGTCTAGAAGGCAGAAGAACCGGTTTCGAATCACAGCTCAACAAAAGAAAAAAAATATATATTTCAACTTTACTCACTGAATTAATTCTGTGGCGACTAGCAGATGATGTGATACATCCATGTGTCTTGATCTTTTCGTGCCAACTTTGTGATTAGTAATGTACAGTATTTACTGCCACATATTTCCTATTTGCCAAATTTCACAAAATGTAATCGCGCCAGTACGTATATTGGACGGTCTGACACCAAAGTCAGCCAAGTACTAAATTCACGATTTCATATAATCAAGTCATAAGTTCCAGACACTACCGTAAATCAGAGTGTTGATTTTGGGATACAAATGGGAGTAAATTACATTCATTATACATATTAATATTTGTTGCATTTTCAAAGATGAAGTAGAAATAACAAAGTATTATTGTTATTATAGTTACATACACAGAATTTCATACATATCTTGCAAGTTTTTGATTCTTTACAGGATTGTCTTCACAATAGCGCCTTATATGTTTCAGAAGTCACAAATTCTTATTTGTTAATGTTTAAAGTGTCAAACTAATACCATAAACATTGATAATTCTTTTTTGTCCAGTTTTTCCCTCAGTTGCTGTATTATGTTATAGTGGAGATGTTTAGATTATGCAACTGGTTAATAATAGATTTTATTGGCACATGCATTTCGTCCTTATTTGGAAGGCATCATCAGTGGCCTATAATATGTACATGATTATGTTTCACAATTTCTTGAAATTACGTTTCTTAGTACTTTAGGTTATAAACAGTCCTTGTGCGTTATTTAAGTATAGCTACTGATATTACTTACAATATTTCTCTCTCTCTCTCTACTACCTCTCTCTCTCTCTCTCTCTCTCTATTTCTCTTTCTTTCTCTCTGTCTCTGTCTCTGTCTCTGTCTCTTGTCCCTCCCTCCCTTCACAAGCAAGAGTCATTAAATAAATAAGTAAATTAACACATCAGAATCCGGTGCAGTTCTCTATACAATTACATCGAAAACACACGCCCACTGACATAAAGCAATGTTAGAACAAACACACATTCAAAAGTTGGCAACGTCAACCAAAACAAAAACACAACATAAACAAAAAATTGCATGTGCCTAGTGGTGCTAGCAGTGAAGTGCTGAAAAACAAAAACGCCAAAGGAACATAATTGGAGCAAAACAACTGGATGTCATCAATCAGCAGCAAATGTAAAGCAGGATCCACGAAATATTGTATTATCATCCAAATATCAGTAACTATACTACTCAAATAACGCACCAGAACTGTTTATAACATAAAATACTAAGAAACGTAAATTTAAAAAAACCCTGTAAAACATAAACATGTATATATTACAAGCCACTGATGATGCCTTCCGAATAAAGGCGAAATGCATATGGCAATAAAATCTATTATTAATCAATTGCATAGACGGATAACCTAAATATCTCCACTATAACACAATACCATAAGGTTGTTACTAATTTACATGCATAGAGTTATGTATTTGTATATTCCTTAACCCTGATCTTACACGTGCCTCCACATGTTTATCCACACAGGTGTCCCGCTTCTGGGCTGCTTCTTGGAAAAATTATAAAACTTGTGGTATACCGGAACTAGATTTAACTAGCGGCTTTGGTCGCATTGATGTTTTTGCATAAATGTCAAAGAGCATAGAAAGTACAATAATTAGGTCATTTTATTCTTAAGTAATGACCCGGATCATCAGGTTAAAATAAAAGTTTCAAATTTACCGGTATAAATACAAACCGTGCATAGAATGACAATAAATAGGGTAAGGGCGGATAAGTTGACGAGGAGTCTAAGATGACGAATTATGAATATTTCCGATAACTCTACAGATTCTGCAACGTGCAATATAGTATTGCTTCCTTAGCGAGACCTGCAGGCATGTGTGTTGAAACAGAACCGCGTAGTCATTTTGCTTTCTTTACAACAGAGGCTGGGAAGTGGATGCTGTTTTTGTAACAGTTTCATGGAAGTAATACTTTTGTACTAATGAATATGAGTTGATTCCTTTTAAACCTTGTGGATTTATAGATGTTATAATAACGGTTTAATGACTTTATTGTGTAAGACTGTGCACATGTAAAAGTCTGTATCCAAAATGTCATCTGCGGTTAAGATGACGAATTATGCAGTTCATAAAGAAGACAGGGTGACAGAAATGGAGCAAGGATTCACTGAAAGAGGCAATACAGAGTGTAAGAAATGGAAAGCCTTTTAAAACCGCCGCAAGGGATTTCAACCTCCCTGAAGTTACTTTACGTCACTATGTAGGCCCTGCTCAGTGTACGGGCTTAAATTACAGGGATGCGGAGGAGATATGTTATATTTGTGTCCATTTGCTAAGTAGAAAAGCATCAATAAATGACTTTATTTTCTGAATAAAGTGTTCATTTCGTCATCTTACCCTACCTGTACGGCGAGGCGACAAATGGTACCATCGCTAATAAAATCAGGTCAAGCAAGTAAAAAAAATAAAAAAAAAAAAATAAAAAAAAAATAAATAAATACATAAAATAAAGTAAAATAAAATAATAAATAAATAAATTCAGTCTTAGGAAACGTTTAAGGGCTTTATTACAAAGGAAATACATTAAGGAATCGTTTTTCCAAAAAATGAAGTAGGCTATCTGCCAGAAGTAAGTTCTGTTACGCTTTTGCGACTAAACCGCTTGCTGCGATTGAGTGACAAGAAAAAATGGATATACTTTAATGTCGCTATCTTAGCCTGATTCCCCCTGTTATTCTTCTTTATCGAGATGAAAATAAAGATATCATTAAAAACGAAAAGAAACTCTGTTTGTTATATCGTGAATAAACCGCTGACTGAAAAAGCTATAGGCCAACGTTAGATAACGATTAAATTAAGCAGGATTCAAATGTCATCGCGGTTCGGCGGTTTGAAGACGTTGATACCTTGTGTAAGCATTGTATTCATTATGTGGAATCGCACTATGTTCAACTTATCAACTGTTTAAATAATTTTAATAAATGTGATAAATTTTAAGAGTCAGAGAATAAATAGATTTCCTAGGAGTCTTCAAGAGTCTTAGAACTTCTAAGAGGAACCTCGATATAGTTAATAGCATCGTATATCTTGAATCACACGTTTTCTAAAGTAGCATATGTTCTTCTTCGGCTATCTCCGCACCCTATTTCAACAAAATCGGTTAAGCGATTTATCTCGAATGTTTTTAAATATTTGGGACTTTACTCTGGTCATCAGTACTTATGCTTGCAAACTACGTAAGCTAACATATGCTAAGGCCAACAGATCCACCTATGCCCGAGGGAGGCCTCGAACCTCCGACGGCGAGCAGCGGCGGGCACCGCAGCTGGGCGCCTTGGGCCGCTCGGCCATTCCGTCGCAGCAAGCGGTTTAGTCGTAAAAGCGTAACAGAACTTCTTTCGTATTTATAATATCAGCATTGATTGAATTAGTTTAAGATGATTTCCCTTCAGAGTATTTGAGCTTTAGAAGAATATTATTTAAGTTCAGTTGCTCGGCCTCTAATCCTTTTTGTACAGTTGACTTCGAGTAGATCCATGTCCTCATTACGAGTGTATTTGAATTCCATAACACCTGAATTCTATTTGCAGACACGAAGACTCTCAGGTTCATCCATGACACACGATCGCCATAAACGTTTGGTAATATTTAATGTCGATATTATGATTCATGAAGAATAAAAGTCGTTTGTTTTCATTTCAAGTTTTTTAAACTTGCGAAAGATCAGCACTGTATTATTAGTTATACCTAATGTTATACATTGCATGAATAATTAATGAGACTTCTCATTTGGCACAATAAAACAACTGATTTGGAGCGTCTCTCTGAAAACACTAGGTTTTTTTCTGGATATCATATAATGCCCTCAGTTTAGTTTAGTATGTAGATTAGTATTTAGGAGTATACTCAAAACATAGATGATACCACAGCATCGCTTAGGTAGTTGGTTGATTCTGGTATACGAGAATAGTTTAAAAAATAGGAGAAGAGGTAACAGTCTACAATCCATTATTTAGTCAGAACATGTCAAGAAATTCGTATCCTTACTGCTAGAAATATCTCATTATGGCAGATAACCATCAATTTGACCACTTTTGACAACCAGATCACTCTTACTCAGCTATCGTAATAACTGTCTTAGCTCACTTCAGCCTTCTGAAGATTTCGTCAGTTGATAAGACACTAGGAGTGCCAACAAAGCATTGTGTTGCCTTATAATGCCTAGATCATTTCATCACTCTGGTATATGAAAGACAGAAGCTCGTTTACATTAAATATGTTTAAAAAGTATTTACCAAAATTTTTATTTGGTTCACTCTGTATATCTGTATGTCACCGAACATATAAAATGCTGGAGCTTCCTGGATGGTTTGGATACACAGATGTATCCGGCAGTTGGCATTGAGAAAAAGTTTAAAAATACATGAAATAGTAAATTATGTACATGCATTTTCGATTCGGAATACATTCGTAATTTATGCCTGCCATACCGTCCATCCTACTGCGATAACATTTTGGACACTTGACTTTCCAAACAAGGAGAACGACATTATCTGTGTAACAACTTTTTCTACGCCTTACAGCCTCCTATACCAATATATAATTTTGTTTCGATCTTGATGAAATTTTGCACACTTGACCTCAAAAAGAGGAAGGTTACTGTTTACCCACGATTTCATATGACGCACAGGAGGGGGTAACTTACTCAATTAATTTATTGAAGACAAGAGCCGAGATCGCTCTTTATTTTTTTTATTAAGATTACCGTTTCGGCAGTTTAACTGCCATCTTCGGATCTGTAAGTACAAAAAGAAAATCATAATCATAATTCAATAATACAAGAATTCAAAGAAATACATTTTTTTAAACATCCACTTTCGAAACCCATCTTAGATACCATTCTTTAGAATATTATTATTAAAAGCTAGTTAAAACAGCTATTATTACTATACATCCATACCCAGACCTTAGAATGCAACGCAGGTCCCTCATAATGAACTGTTTTTACAATGGCATTTTGTATGTATGGTAATTTGTCTAAAATGTTACATATGTTAATTCTTTTACTCAACCTATATATGTATACATTATGTCTGATTATTGGTATCTGATGTCTAAACATAGACCTTGGACTATAAAGCAGTTGCATGGGTATATAAGTTCGTACCGATTTTTTTATTTTTTCCTTTCATGTTCTTGTATTTTTCAACAGCTGATCAAACATACTAAGGAAAATTGTAATATTTATTATAATTATCAAATATAAATGTATACATCTATTGCCTAATGCATCTGATATGAACTTGAAAATTTGAATGGCTGAGTTATTCAGGATTGTTTTTAATTTAGTGACCACACCTCATTACAGGATATTGAAGTTCATGTTTTATTTATATGTTGACAAGTCAACAATCAAATTGGTGAGTAAATGTGTTTTTAATAGATTTTAATAATAATGTTCTAAAGAATGATATCTAAGGTGGGTTTCGAAAGTGGATATTAAAAAAAAATCTTTGCTTGGTGTGTTATTCCATTTTGAGTATGATCTTGTGTGTACATGCAGATCCGAAGATGGCTGTTAAACAGCCGAAACCGGTAGTCTTAATATAAAAAAGCGATCCTGGCTCTTGTTTTCAATAAACTGATTAAAAGATCGCCCCCAAATATGACAAACCTTTATTACTCAATTAAATTGTGTAGAAATGAGCTATTTTTCATACTCAGGGACCGGAGATGGATAGAGAGCGTTGGGAGATTATGAGAGAGATAAGAGGTTGGATGGGTGGATAGTGGAAGAAGAATAGGAGGCGGTGAGGAAGAACGTATATGTGGCAGTGGAGGAGGCAGAGGTAAATGTTGAAATTTAAATGTTGAAATGTTTGTAAAAGTATGGGACTCAACTTCTTTAGTTATTAGTCCCTGGGCATACAAACTACTTACACAAAGTGAAACTAACCTTAGGACAGCACACACACACCCATACGTCAGGAAAGACTGGAACCTCCGACGGCGAGTAAACGCGTGCTCCGCAGCGAGGTGCCTTAGACCGCTCGGCCACTCCACCGTGGTGGGGTGGAGAGGAGATGGACAAAGAGAGCAGGGAGGATGAGAAGGACAAAGGAGGAGCAATACGTGGACTAACAGAATATCAGGGTAAGTAAATATGAATGTATATACTACTCACATGTGAATTTAGCACTTTACACGCATTGCTGTGTTAGATATTTGACACATTATTTTATGGTCGTTCTTAGTTAACTTTCCCAATTCATCCTTTATCAGCGAGAAATGTACATAGTTTGGTTTAATAGTGTACGTCTTTGAAGGATGTATCGTGTCACTAAACAATTCAACTTCCAAGATATCATGTAATCACATCACACGCCAGAATGAACGTGTCTATAACGTTATGCCTACAAATGAGGAGTTTTTGTCGTCAACGCTTTAACTTGTGATTCCTTTCTTCCTCACTAGTATTCTTATGTACGCAATAGTACTACACTAAGTGTCTTGTAAGCTGCTTTACATGTTTCACTCTTCGAGAGAGCATTTAATTTTTCACTCTACTGGTTCTCGTTAACACAAGTCAGTTGCTGATTAGCAGAGGAAATGCTCCACCAACATATGCGTTGTTTAGTAAGAATATACGAGTTTATAATTGAATATTTAGTTCTTGGTGATAACAGAATGTAATTTAATTACTCGCTACCTCAACCAGGTATAAAATTCTGCCAGTTCAATATTTCTGATACCAACCGACAGTAAGGAGACGTGTAAAAAATGACTTTCTTGGAAATCTAAAAATTTGATACTGCCACATTCTGTCACCGATAAGTATATCCGTATTAAAACATAAATTTATAACTAATAAGGGCAATATAATATAGTGAAATCTCAACATGTATAGAAATTAAATTCTTTTGGACTCTGAGACCCATACCGTTTGAAGTTAATTTACTTGCAATATGTGCATTATTCAAATGTCCAAATGTTCAAATGTTTGTAATTCTATGGGACCAATCTACGTTGGTAATCAGTCCCCAATTTTACAAACTACTTAAACTAAGTGAAACTGACCTAAGGACAACACACACACATCCATGCCCGAGCGAGGATTCGAACCTCCGACGCGGGAGGCCGCGCGATCCTTAACGTGGCGCTCCAGACCGCTCGGCTACTCCCGCGCGGCTGTCCATTATTAAGCATTATTGTAGTGTTGTCGACAATTCCTGATCGACAAACTAGGACCTTTCAGAAAATGCAAAATTAGGAATTTGCAAAATCCACATTAATGTAAGACATCTTTGATATTCAATGTAGACACACTGTATTAAAAAAGGCAAACACGGAAACCTGGAAGAGGCATCTAAAATAAGAATTGAGTAAAAGTGCATTTACGTTCACAACACTTAACACTGCATAGTAAAACACACTGTTTATGTAACAAATTTAACGTTATTAGTAAATTTAAATGGATTGCAACAAATTAATTCATTATCAATACTGATTTATTGTTTTTCTCTTTAATTACCCCTAGGCCAACTGCCGCTATGTCACTTGTCTGACTAGGCTGTGCCTTTCCATAATTTACTCCATTCTAGATCGAATAACAGCTGCTACCTAATCGAACGTGCTTTTCGCGTAAAGCTGACTTCCACTGACGGAAATGTCAATTATCTGGACGCATTACACAAACTCGGTATGCCGTTTCAATTACAGGCTGTCTTATTCTCTAACGTCTTCGCTTTTGTTTCCATGGTATTATATCACAGCTTTCTCTTTATTCCTATTCTCAGAGCCATTAGATTCGATGATAAAAACGGTCATGCGTACACAGAAGAAATAGCACGCTCTACGGCGGACTATCAATCTCCTCTCATTCACCAGTTACAGCCCATAACAATCAAGAATATAAACGCCAATCGAGGATTTCCTTTTCCAATAATGACGGTAAACAAAGTAACCTCCAATACGGAAATTCTCACACTTACAACCACCAGTTTTTATGTTCACCCCTTCCCTCCCTCATTCAGTACTAAGCATTACACCAAGACGAAGGCCGTTTGCCTTATCGGTAGAAACGTCGGCGTATTGTAATATATTGACGATGCGGTCTCAAAATATTTGAATTGAGGCTGACAATGGACGCGGGAGCCTTCGTTGAGAAGATAAATATTTATCTGTTGATATTTTCCCTCGGTGCTTGTCAATTGGCATAAAATACTAAAACAAACATTACAGATCATATATGTTACAGGTTTAAACGAGAGTTTTAGTAGTAATGAAAACATGCGGCCTTTAATAACCATCTGAGGCAAACCAGTTGGTTTAGTAACAGAGAATTTACCCTCCGGAGCTAAGGTAATGGATTTTGTCACACACTGCCCAGAGACACAGCAGGGGCTGAGAGATATGAAGACGTTTAAATTAAATCCTTTCAATATTTTTACAACTGTGTTATTCATACAACTGAATAATGAGAAAGTAACAAGCCTGCAATTTCAGCGCCATGATATGAAAGAGAAAAAAGAAGTTACAGCTAACAGTCCACAAAGTTTTTTTCCCGTAGGCCTCACTAGTAGTGGCACTCCATTTAGAGGATTTCTTACCTCTAACTTCAACTGTCGTGATAATACTAACTTTTCACATAGTTTAGTAGAACGTGACGTGATAATCCGCTAGAGTTAACACAGTTCTTGGAAAACTCTAATGGTAATTGAGTAGAAAAGTTTGCCGCTAAATGTCGGAACGAATATAAACTAGGAAATGACCACTGGCAAACTCGGTCCATATTTCTTCACTGCCACGCTTGGAAAGTTGTTTTAGTCAACAAGACAGCATGGCAATCCTCCAAAACCAATGATTAACGCCAAGTATCCATCCGACTGCATTTAGGATGATCCCGAGACTAGATCATCAAACCCAAAGAGTTCTTCGCCCACAGTTAATACAAGACCACAGATTGTCCCTGGCAACACACAACGATAATCTTGACGAGACAAAACAGTATAAAATTTCGAACACGTTCACACTCATTCAAATACACCAAGGCAAGCACTTCAAATGAGGTGTTCTGTAATGTACCGGATGAACAGCGAATTGTGCAGAGAAACTGAGCAGGGTAAGATAAGCGAATAAATAAATCAATTATAAAAGAGCAGTGTGACGAAATCAAAGAAATAGAGTAAAGGCAGCAACATGGGGTCAACACAAACCAGGAAGCACCACAAAGACGAAAAAATAGACCACATAGATCTCAGGGACATCCTGTTCACAAGAGAGTTTTATTGAACGCGGCAATATGGCAACGAGCACAAGCCAACTTAGCTGGACTCAGATCACTGTGAATGCTGACGACGAAGAAATAAAAATCATCATGGAAGAAGTAAAGACCCCCGGGGGCTCACGGTTCTTTCGTGAGTATGTGCGTGGCGAGCACGGTGCCCCGAGCTTATGCAGTCTTCCTTCCTTCTTTACTTCCCAGACTGCATTTACTTATCTCCTCCTTCCCTATCCTCGCTCCGTCCCTACCCCACCGGGGGACTGATACCAGTTTACTCCCCCTATCCAAACTAAACCACCCAACCCAAAAAGTAAATAGTGCGGTAATTTTAATGCAAAACGGATACAGTACTAGAGCAAATACTGAAATTTATGAACCATGAAGGACTAATAGAAAAATGAAGTTTTGTAATAGAGAATGGTTAGAGGACTTTCAGACAACAGTTATTATTCTCGTACCAAAGCAATAATGAACTAACAAATGCAGTAACGTAAGGTAATTAGCCTCATTTAACACCCAACCGAAATCATCATAAGAATCATTAATGAAAGACTGGAAGAGATAATGCAGGAGAATCTGGCAGAACAGCACTTAGGTTTCAGACCGAATACATGTACAAGAGCTGCAATCGAACTCTTGCGGATTTTGCGGTACAGCTTTATTGAAATGGGAACGGAGCTATTATGTGTTTCATAAACTAGGAAAAGGCTTTCGATAATGTGTCTAGGGATAAGTATCCGTCGATAATGACGATAGAAAGTGATTTGGAAAACCAGATGAAACACACTACATTTAAATCAAAACCGTCAATAAATGTGAGTGGAAAAATGCCAACTAGATACAACTAGGAAAGAGGATAAGACTAGGCTCCTGTTTATATCCTAAACATTTTAATCTATGCTAACGAAATACGATGTACCGCGACCTAATGGAAGACGTGGTGGTAAAAATTGGAGGAAGAAGAATTGATGATTGGGGTTTGAAGACGCCATGGTCCTTCTAGCAACAGATGAAGAAGAATTACGAGACGTAGTCGATATCATAGAAAACAAAGAAACGTTTGTGAAATGTAAATAAATACAAATAACTCAAAAGTAATTGTTCTGGAGAAAATAAAAAATTAAAGATAAAGCTAAGTAGAGTATTACAACAAGTGCAAAGTAATGAAACCTTGGAAGCGGTGTACATACTGACTAGACCGAAATTAAAACCAGAATATAAAAGGTGAACTAGCCATTTTATAGATAAAGGGTAGGTTTCTGCAGCGATATTTTCAGAGAAACGATATAATGTCTAATAAAATCTTTCATAAGTTATGTTCTCCTGCATGGTGTTGAACCCTGTTCTGGAAGGAAGACAGACCAAGGCTGGAGGCTTTGGAGATGCGGAAACGGCGGAGTCTGGAGAAAATAAGTTGGGTGGACTAAAGACAAAAATGAAGAGGGACTGTGTAGAACGGGAGATCAAAGACATTTACCGGATTAATAAAATTTGCGAAACTTAACTAGATTACTCATAAAGGGTAGGTTTGTGTAAAACCGTCTTAGGCAGGTTGCTGGAATAGAAGAGAAGGCGACCAAGGAAGAGATTTAAGATTCTGTATATTGTGATAAATGGCAATATATACAGAAAAACTAAGGGGAAGCGTTGGAACGTAGGAACGGGAGATGCAAAGGACCTACTATACAGGGTGTTGCAAAAAGCTACGGCCAAAGCTTCAGGAAACATTCCTCACACACGAAGAAAGGAAATATGTTATGTGGACATGTGTCCGGAAACGCTTAATTTCCATGTTAGAGCTCATTTAATTACTTCTCTTCAAATCACATTAATCATTGAATGGAAACACACAGCAACAGAACGTGATTGCACAATTGCGTGCTTGATTCTCGTCAGCCCACACACGTTGATTGTGAAAATTTACAATTTGATCATGTTGGAATCAAGCCTCATCCGTAAATAGAACATCTGCACTGAAATGAGGAGTGACACATTGTTGGATGAACCATTCGCAGAAGTGTACCTGTGGAGGCCAATCAGCTCCTGATAGTGCCTGCACACGCTGTACATGGTACGTAAACAACTGGTTCTCCCGTAGCACTCTCCATACAGTGACGTGGTCAACGTTACCTTGTACAGCAGCAACTTCTCTGACGCTGACATGAGGGTTATCATCAACTGCAGGAAGAATTGCCTCGTCCATTGCAGGTGTCCTCGTCGTTCTAGGTCTTCCCCAGTCGCGAGTCATAGAATGGACTGTTCCGTGCATCCTAAGACACCGATCAATTGCTTCGAACGTCTTCCTGTCGGGACACCTTCGTTCTGTCTCGATACAAACGTACCGAGCCACGGCTATTGTCCCATACTAATCCATACATCAAATGGGCATCTGCCAACTCCGTATTTGTAAACATTGCACTGACTGCAAAACCACGTTCGTGATGAACACTAACCAGTTGATGCTACGTGCTGTTGTGCTTGATGATAGTACTGTAGAGCAATGAGTCGCATGTCAACACAAGCAATGAAGTCAACATTACCTTCCTTCAGTTGGGGCAACTGGCGGTGAATCGAGGAAGTACAGTACATACTAACGAAACAATTGGGTATTTTGACAATTGTCTGCACGAATTATTTCAATTTACATTTAAAGAGAAATACTAAAATTTCTTTGTGTGTGAGGAATGTTTCCTGAAAGTTTGGCCGTACCTTTTTGTAACACCCTGTATAGCCTAAACTTTATGATGATAAAGATTATGATTAGTATGTTAACCCAACTTTAGATCACTGTCTAATAACTTGACCTTCCAGCGACCTTAACCATTAACTTTCCTTTCTGTTTCCATTAAGAAACGCCAGATTTGTCATCGTTAATTATTACCGCGGAACCAATCAACGAGAAAGGATCTGAATAAATTTTGAATTCTGTGTCACCGATCTGAATGTCAACGCTGTAGGGCCCAAACCATTCGTTTAGAATGTCACACGGCTGCAAAATCAGGTTAGGAAGCGGTGATTAATGTCGCACGCTCATTTGATTTTACGTCGTTCTGATACGCAGATTCGCGAATCCCTGCGTAGAGGTAATGTGACTATGAATGTGCTGTGTTGTGAAGAGTGGGTCTCAGGTGCGGCACGGTGCAGCCATTATGCGCAAACGGTAAATGAAACGCGTTCTGTTTCGTCGTCTCTTTTCTGGCAATCTTTCTGAATTAGTTGGCTAGCGCTGCCATTTTGAGAGATTAATAGCAGTTCGCTTTGTGACTGTATACAAACGGTGTCGGCTGCTTGGAGCCCTTCTGCAAACAGTTGGGTACTTCATGAATTGCGATACGTGGCTATTCTGCTGCAGTGGTGCTTCCTTCTGCACATCTGCGTCCAAAAACAAAGCATTTTATTTGCTCTGATATACACTGCATCAGCAGTCATATATGCGAACTGTCGCCAAAGAAACGTGGAACGCTACTGGCATCCAGTACTGAGATTAATGTGTCAACAGCACTGTCCATCCCAACGGAACGAAGACCAACGATAAAGCACAGGTTAGGACCACGATTTCTCTGTTGAGAATAGTTAGCATTTAGCTAACTTAGTCAGATTCTGATATTATAATGCCCTCAACCGAATTATCGTTTTGTTAATAAAACTGCGTATTTTAAATTGCAACAGGAAAAAACAACGAAATGAGAAATATCTCTGCCGGTCGCGGTGGCCGAGGGGACTGAGGCGCTCCAGTCACGGTCTGCACGACCACTACGGTCGGGGGTTCGAATCCCCCCTCGGGCATGGATATTTGTGCCGTCCTTAGGATTAGCTAGTTCATAAGTAGTTTGTAAGTTTAGGGACTGATGACCCCGTAGTTAAGTCCCATAGACTTTACAAACATTTGAACATTTAAATTAAAAACACAATTTTGTGTGTGTTCTACAAGTTTATTTTTGCTTACTTAACCGGTTTTCGGCTTATTAGGCCATCTTCAGAGTATTTACTGCTGTGGCAAAGAGGTTACATAGTTTTAGATACAGTATGGGAAGAGATGAAAAATGACTACACTTAGATCGACATACATAGTATAACACTTCTTTGACATTGTGTTATTACAGTTATGAACTTAAAAACTAAACTGTAGTACAAGAATATACAATGTGTGGAGGATAAAACAAGGAATAAATTTGAATATAACTAGGGAACTGAAACTACCTGCTATTACAAACAAACTGATAATGCTGATAAATATATATATATATATATATATATATATATATATATATATATATATATATATATATATAAGTGCCTTGTTAATAATTCTGCACTATAATTATAGATGGTGTTGCATATAACAGTTGTAAGGCCAGGTTTGGAGTGGAATCCAGAACTTAAAATGAATAGTTACTTCATTACATTAAACTAAACAAATCTGTCTAATGAAATTAATGTTCTAAAAATTCAGGTAGATGAAAATGAGTGTTATGTTGTAAGCTACACTGGGATCAAATTTTCAAAACTTAAAAATAAAACATAATAAATAAATACACAGGAGTTTGAAACTGTAAACAAGGAATCCAGTTTTATGAATAAAATAAATAAAATGCTAGGTCTACATTTAAGTTTTTTTTTTTTTTTTTTTTTTTTTTTTTTTTTTTTTTTTTTTTTTTTTTTTTTTTTTTTTTTTTTTTGTAATGGAGGAATGGGACAGCCAGTGTGGGAGTTGATGGAAAACTTAGGTAATTGACTGTACTATGAGGAAATGTATGAAGAGACTGGAACTGACAGGGTAGGAGATAATGTGACTCAGGGATGAATTAAGTGAAATCTAATAGGGGTGAATTTAGTTGTGTTTGATCATTTAATACTAGATCAGGGCTATGGGCTAGGTCTTTATTGATTTCAAGAGCTTCCAATACGTTAAGTTTTTGGCCCTTGTTTGCTAAGTGAACATTTGAAAAATATGCTTTAACGACATCAGCTGGTATTAAACTTTCACTCTGCAGCGGAGTGTGATCTAATACGAAACTTCCTGCCAGATTAAAAGGATGTGCCGGAATCGGGATCCGAATCTGGGACCTTTGTCTCTCTCGTCAAGTGCACTACCGAGATATCCCGGCACGCTTAACGGTCCGTCCTCGCAACTCTACTTCTGCCAGTAACTCGCCTCCTACCGTTCAAACTTCACAGAAGTTCTCCTGTCAATCTCGCAGAGCACTCCTGGAAGAAAGGGTGTGGTGTAGAAATGCCTTAGCCACAGCCTAAGGGGTGTTTCCAGAATGAAACTTTCACTCTGTAGCGGATTATGCGCTCATATTAAACTTACTGGCAGATTAAGATCCTGTGCTGGAACCGGGATTCGAATCTGGGAACTTTGCCTTACGCGCGCAAGAGCTTGATCGCGAAAGTCAAAAAGGTTCCAAGTTCGAATCCCGTTTCCAATACACAATTTTAATCTGCCAGGAAGTTTCAAATCATCTTGTGTTAAGATTACTAGAAACTGTGAGGTATGTCAAATTGCTGATGATATAACATCTTCATAGAGTTCCAAGAAAATCAGACGAAGATGAAAAAGTTTTCCGAATTTGAAGTAATTGATATGAATTCGGAGATGGATCGATTTTAAGATGCCCTTCAATGCGCTGGCCACTCCGCCGCGGCTAAATGAACTTTATTCGCGTAGTAGCATATATGTTGTTTCACTAAGTGTGTTTGCCTCTGTAACTTCGTTGAAACCAGCTGCGTCCAAATCAATTTAAACTACATTCCTATGACTGTTAGTTTGGGAGCTACAACCCTTCAAAGTTTAGGGGGCGGAGGCTACGACGGCGTAGCTGACTGGCTGGTGGTCATGAGACAGTGGGCCGTGCCCCAGGGGCTTGCCACTCGGCCAGTCAGCTGCGCTATCGCAGCCTCCGACCCCGGAAATTTGAAGGGTTGTAGCTCCCAAACTAACAGTGATAGGAATGTAGTTTAAATTGAGTTGGACGCAGCTGGTTTAACCGAATCGAATACACGTTAGAAAAAACTTTTGTTCCATTTAAAAAATTATATCTTTGTGGTGTAACTCTTTGGAAAATGATGTAATAAACTATGTTAATAGCTCCGCAGAAAGTGTAACATTTCTGTTGTTGACCTACCGCATTAAAATTTCCCGTCACCTATTATTTTATAAGTTACAGAGTCAAACAGACTTAGTGAATGATGACCCCGCAGTTAACATGTAAGGTGAAACAAGAAAAGTGCATAAGTTACAGGGACCTCGTAGAATTTTTCAAATGTGGTAGGGATTGTTGCACTGGACGACATTAGATATCCTAAACGTACGACACAGAATTCCAGTAAACTTAAAACTGTAGAAACCACAATTATCACACTTTAAAAATAGACACGGAGGGAATTGATGGTTCAATAATTCCTGAGCTTTGTGTCATAATTTGATTTAAATTCTAAGTTACGTTCACTGGCACGTGTGTATACTTTCTATAGAATCTCTCGCGAATGAAATTAGTAGTAAATACACTAAAGAAGCAAAGAAAGTGGTAAACGTGTAGGAACCTCGCGAGCACGTAATTTGCCGCAACGGCACGTTACACGGACTCGACTAATGTCTGAAGTAGTGCTGGAGGGAATTGATTTTTTACCCGATTCCCAATAATCAAGTTGCACTCATGAAATAGTCGTACGGAAAAATACCCTCCGCATCGCTACCTCGGAGGCACTGCCTCCCAATTCCCTCGTGCACCAACTTTAACATCAAGTTCAGATTCACTGAAATCGTGATAACCTACCATTGTAGCAGCAGTGAACGATGTAACGCCTGCGCGAGACAGGTGTTGTCTTACGTAGAAGTTGCCGAACGTGGTACCGTCCTTTGAGTGTTTACATATGCATGCCTATACGAGTTTCTTACTAGTACAAAAACCAGACAGCTGTTGTCAGTGTTGAAGACCATGGAAGAGATGCAGTGGTTTGGAAGGTAGTATGACAGGGTTGTAGCCATTCTCCAATGTTATTCAATTCGCACATTGAGCAAGCTAAATGCGAAAGCAAGGAGAAATCGGGAGAAGGAATTAAAGTTCAGGGTGAAGAATTAAAAACATTGCGATTTGTCACGACATAGTAATTCTGTCACAGACAGCAAAGGACCTGGAAGAGCAGTTGAACAGAATGGACAGTGTGCTGAATGGTTCGAATAAGATGAACATTAACAAGAGCAAAACTTGGGTAATGGAGTGCAGTCTAAGAAAATCTGGTCATGGTAAAGGAATTAGATTAGGTAACGAAACAATAAAGGAGGTAGGTGAGTTTTGTTACTTGGGCAGTAAAATAACAAATGATGGTCGCAGTACAGAGGATATAAAATGCAGAATGGCAATGGGTAGAAAAGCGCTCTTGAAAAAGAGAAATTTGTTAACATCGAATATTGATCTAAACCTAAGGAAGTCCTTTCTGAAGGCATTTGTATGGAGTGTTGCCTTGTATGGGAGTGAGACATGGACGATGAACAGTGCAGACAGGAAGAGGATTGAGGCTTTTGAAATATGGTGCTAAAGAAGAATGCTGAAAATTAGGTGGGTGGATCGCGTAACTAATGAGGAGGTACTGAAGAGAATTGGGGAGAATAGGAATTTGTGGCATATCTTGACTAAAAGAAGGGATCGATTGGTAGGACACATTCTTAGACATCAAGGAATTGTGAATTTAGCGTTGGAGTGAAGTATTCGGGGTAAAAACCGCAGAGGAAGATCAAGAGATGGACACAGTAAGCAGATTTACACAGATGTAGGTTGCCGTTCTTATATGGAGTTGAAGAATCTTGCTCAGGATATGGTATTATGGAGAGCTGCATCAAACCAGTCTCCGGACTGAAGACCAAAACACACACGAGTTTCTTTGGAACCTCAGTACAACTCGTAAGATCATGCCGAATGCTGTCGTTCGAGTGGTTTTTTTTCTATTGTAGTGTTGTATCAGTTTGATGCATAAAGCATGTTTGTAATATTAAAAGGTATCTCAAGTTCATCCTACGCGTTGTGAAACAATAACCACATTATCACATGAACTGTAACATTCTTAAGTCACAGAATATACAGATTTTCCTAAGAATATTTATTGGCCCCTTTCAGGGATTTTTGGTCTCGCGGTACTCACTCACTGACACCCACCTTAATGAGTTATACACCTAAAGCTCCATTATTGGTGAAAACCGTATGAAAATCAGTTCATCAGATTTTGAGTTTATCACGAACAGAGAGACAGATTGACGCGGCGGGAGGACTTTTTTTTTGTAACATATACTCACTGCAAACGCAGGGTTACCAAGGTATTCATTTATTTCTTCATTCTTTCTCATACAGTGTATCAATAAAAGCTCGTCGCATGAAGTGGCAGATTTTTACGACTCCTATTGTTTATGACTTCATATCTCCTGAACCATATGTCTTATGTGGTTCTAACCCAAACGACAATTGGTACCTCACGGCAAGGAATATGTGTAGCAAATTTGGTTGAAATCGGCTCAGTGGCTGAGGAGGAAAAGTGCTGCATTGTCGCTTGATGCAGCAGTTTTTTGCGCAAATGTTTATAGCGCCATATCTCGTGAAGTATGTGTTGTACGTGATCCTAAAACTTCCAGCGACCGTCCTTATGGATTGCAGGTTACGTGTACCAAATTTAATAAAGATTGGAACAAAACTGCAGATTTGTATGCAATACGTGCACAGAAGGAACACACGGACACTCTTCTACGTTCTAGCTAAAATAGCGGCGTTGCCCGGGTATTTATTTATGTATGCATCCTTGAGTTAGTACTTCTCCTATCCCTTCTGTTTCTGTCCATATCCTCTTTTCTAAGAACGTGTTGTATTTATTGGAGAATATAGAAGAAATAAGGACATCTTGCATAATGTACAAAATTATGAATGAAGTATCCAAACAAAGAAAGGTAGTAATCAAAAGACAAATGGTGTGTATCATTCATACATTCATTTAATTCAACTCTTGAGTATAAAAATTATTTCTTGCTACTTGTCTAATATGAATAAAATCTTCGGTGAGCCCACCCCTGAACCAGTGACATAGTTTTCTGTGTGAAAAACATGGAAACGTCAAATCTACTCCGCAGTGTTTAATGGATTATCCTGTGATTTGTTAATCGTAATAGAAAATACGAGTCTCACTGAAAACGGCAGCCTCTTAAGTTGAAAGGTAGATCTTTCGCAAATAATGAGTACTTCTCTATATAAGTATATTGCTTCCGCCTGTACTCGTGTGCGTTTCACAGTTAGTTAACAGTTAGCAAATTTGTCATTTCTCAGAAATTTCATTAAGGTAACTGGAATACAAAGGTGTTTTAGTTGTAAATACGTATATGCGTTTATAACATGGTGCATGATGTTCAAAATGTTCAAATGTTTGTATAGCTTATGGGACTTAACTACGGGGTCATCAGTCCCTAAACTTACAAACTACTTATGAACTACTTACGAACTAGGACGGCACAAATATCCATGCCCGACGGGGGATTCGAACCCCCGACCGTAGTGGCCTTGCAGACCGTGACTGAAGCGCCTCAGTCTCCTCGGCCACCGCGGCCGGCGTGCATGATGTGAAAGGCTTTACCAGTCGCAGTATATATGATCTCATATTAATTGAATTTTTTGTTGTAGAATTGTATAATTTTGTAGGTATATTTTCATTTGTATAAGTGTTGTATGTCAGTAAAATTTGTTCCGAATACCGTTAGTAAATAAGTAATAAATAAAAAACTGATGCGTGATGGGATAGTTTTCTACTAACGTTACTGTTCATGTTCTCATATCTCATGATCTGTCGCACTGTGATACAATTTCGAAGGTACAAATTAGTTTATATTAGGCTAATAAAGGCAGGGAATCGTATGGTTAAACAAGCATTATACCAAATTACTAGAACCATAGCAAAGTTAATGAGCAAAACTGCTAGTCGACAGTAACATCCAATCTACATTCTACTGACACAATATGTGCAGCGCATGTAGTTCAATGCTACACCATGCATGGTATTTTCGTCTCTGAATATCTTATATATATCCCTCGAGCAGGCGCACCGATTTTCGCAATACGAGCGGGTGCGCGGCGCACTTTGGTACACATTTAGTCAAAAGATGTCAGTATGCTACCAAGGGAAACATGTGTGAGCTAAGTGGTAGTTTAATTTTAGTTTATTTAAACAAAAATACAATAAACCTACATTATATCGCTAATTTACTGTTTGATTACACAAATAAGGAAACTTTCGTATCGTTTTATTGCCGTAGCTGACATAGGAATAAATTCCAACACTTTCTGTTGTATCATTCTGAAAACTAAACAGAGATGAGTGAATAGCCCCACATTTCACAGGTAAAAATTCTTGTGGAATCTCGCGTTTGTCTTTTTTCAAAGTGCCGGTGCATGTTAGTCGCTTTTTTAACAGGGTGTTGCCGAAGGAATAGCTAGTGTACCAATTATCCATTGTAACGTTTCTTCTTGAGTCTTCAATGTGGGTAATACGTCTACTTACAATATCAAAGGGAGAATTAGAAAAATCGTATCGTCCTTTAGGTTGTTTTCCACAATATACTTACAAATTACTAGTCAAGAGTATTTTAGCATCCGCTTAAACAAAAATATTTTTGCCTTACTTCGCTAGTTTGTTTGAAATATACTGAACAAAAGAACAGCGACCCCAGAAAGCTTGCAACTATTCTTCTACTGTCACTAATTGTCAAAAATGTTCAAATGTTTGTATAGTTTATGGACTTAACTACGGGGTCATCAGTCCCTAAACTTACAAACCACTTATGAATTACATACGAACTAGGACGGCACAAATATCCATGCCCGAGGGGGATTGGAACCCCCGACCGTAGTGGCCGTACAGACCGTAACTGGAGCGCCTTAGTCCTTTTTTTTTTTTTTTTTTTTTTTTTTTTGTTCCCTCCGCCTCCGCGGCCGGCGGGTCTAATTGTCCTACACTGTAAACGTTCTTGCAGTTCGCCACAAAGTCATCCAATATTTGCCTTATTGCAAAAATCTTATCATTTACTCTTCTTTCTTGTCTTGTACTCTTATCTTAAAAAAGGTTACATCATAAAAAAGAACAAAAGTCTTCTGCAGCTTATCACACGTCTCGTAATCTCCATACCAGTACAATCTGCTGTACATAGTTCAGTGACATTTAGGTGGTTCGCTTTCTTAGTGCCGATATAGCAAACCCAAAGAGCCACTATATCACACCTTGTACTTTCCTTAGCGTCCCTTTCTCTGGAACAATGTATACATTCTTTCTTAGATTGAATGTATATGTTCGTGAATTTTACAGTTTCATCAATCACTTCCAGCGTAAGTATTGTACACAAGCCTCTTTTTCACTTGTGACCCCTCTGGCAACACTTGTAGGCCTAGGGAATATTTTCACAATATTCTTCGTTGTTTTCGAAATCACATTAGGATAGGATAGGATAGGATGTTTTGGGCTTCCAGATCACATTAGGACACATTTTATTCCATTTACACGTTTTTTTTCCTCCCAATAAAAACACCAGTGGAGAGTAGCTCTTCACAGTCATCATCTCAATCGTAGTCACTTCGCGTGATAAGTTCGTCTTCTTCCTCCGAGTTGTCATCGTTATCGTTGTCTGGTACAGTGTTGAAATCTGGATCCGCGTTGAGTAGCCAATCAAGCTCGTCTGTCAACTTAGATTTCGGCCTCCACAGTAATACACCTGCTTATTACGTGCTATAATTTCATTTGCATAAAATAAGCGAAATAAAAATCGAGGAAAAATTACTTACATGACCGGGCGAGTGGCGTACATTGTACACTAAGATGACGAAATCGCAGTTTATTTTAAATTACTGTAGCTCAAGTGACCCTATGACAACACAACTTCTCACCGTGCTAGCTGAAAGAATAACGCAGGAATAGGTAGGGGCTTGCTATTATCAAACAACAATGGAACGGTGCAAAACAACGTTATTTGCTGTTGGCGCACTTTATAGACAGGCGCGAACGCTCGAAGGATGTTATTTTTCTGTTGTGGCCGGCCGCGAGGTGACTGAGGCGCTCCAGTCACGGTCAGCACGGCCACTACGGTCGGGGGTTCGAATCCCCCCTCGGGCATGGATATTTGTGCCGTCCTAGTTTGTAAGTAGTTCATAAGTAGTTTGTAAGTTTAGGGACTGATGACCCGTAGTTAAGTCCCATAAGCGTTACAAACATTTGAACAATTTTGATTTGTGGCCGGCCGCGGTGGCCGAGGGGACTGAGGCGCTTCAGTCAAGGTCTGCACGGCCACTACGGTCGGGAGTTAAGTCCCATAAGCTTACAAACATTTGAACTTTTTTTTCTGTTGTGGCTGTACCAGGCATGACTCAGTTGGTGTCTCCGGATTCCTCTCTGTATCTGTAAAAACTGGATGCATTAGTGCTTCTCTTTCTCTGAAACTTCTAAGTTAGTTCAGAACATAGATTTTCGACAACCTCCCTCTGTAAGGAATATTATTTTTTCTTATTTCTTTCGAACTCTGTCGTTGAGCGTCTTATTCCTACTTTGTCCCTGGGCCAAAAACACGTCCCTCAGACTGCACTGTGGGGAGATAACGAGTCAGATGTTACCGTCACAGGCGACCATTTACCACTCAATCGAAAAGTCTGCACGCTGCCAGGCGCGGACTACGCAAGCCAAACCTGCAAACGCACGATAGCGTTGCCAGAGGCAAAATTCTCGATTGGCTTTCAATGCCGCGCCCGACCCACGGTCGGACTCTCCTAAATAATACTCGAATAGAGGAACAGTAACTTGACAGGACACAACACAAGGCGATAAACCACAATTCCTTTGTAGACAACCCTATGTGTACAGGATATAGATCGAAGATATTCAGACCAACGTGATCAGAAAAAAACCACGTAAATTAAATACCTACGTTACTGAGAACACCGGCGTTTGTCAAAACAAGAGAGAGAACAGCTGTTTGAGGATTACCAACCTAACTTTACTTCGCTACAGCAAGACAATCGGAGTTCAACAACTTGGTACTGTAAGACTCAACCGGAAACGCTATGGACAAAAATCTGCTGTTCCGTTAATTGTATCATTTCAAACATCACCAGAATGACTACACGACTCGAACATGAACATGTTAATACTACAGCAACAATACAAAAATTACAAAATCCTTCTTACTAAACAAAATTATTAATATGTAACAAATACGCTAAAACAAAGAAATACACAGAAATCATCGTCATCATCATCATCATCATTAGAGACTAATTATGCCTTTCAGCGTTCACTCTGGAGCATATTACCTCCAATAAAATTCCTCCATGATCCCCTATTCAATGCTAACATTGATGCCTCGTATGATTTATGCCTTTTACTTGAAAATCATTCTTCACCGAATCTATGTACTTTCTTCTTGCTCTATCTCGACTCCCCTTACCCTCCACTGCCGAGCTCATGACTCTCTTTGGTAACCTTGTTTCTCCCATTCATGTAACATGACCCCATCATCTCAGTCTGTTCGCTCTAACTGCTTCATCTATGGTGTTCATTCCAAGTTTTTCTTTGATTTCCTCATTATGGACACCCTCCTGGCCGGAAGCGGTGGCCGAGGGGACTGAGGCGCTCCAGTCACGGTCTGCACGGCCACTACGGTCGAGGGTTCGAATCCCCCCTTGGGCATGGATATTTGTGCCGTCTTTAGTATAAGGTAGCAAATAAGTAGTTTGTAATTTTAGGGACTGATGACCCCGTAGTTAAGTCCCATAAGCTTAACAAACATTTGAACATTTTTGACACCCTCCTGCCATTGTTCCCATCTATTAGTACCTGCAATCATTCATGCAACTTTCGTATCTGTAACCTCTACTTTCACTCCCATACAACAAAGTTGGTCGAAAGATAGAGCGGTACACTGCTAGCTTAGTCTTCGTACTTATTTCCTTCTTGCAGAAGAGAGTAGATCTTAGCTGAGCACTCACTGCATTAGCTTTCCTGTACCTCGATTCCAGTTTTTTCACTATGTTGCCATCCTGTGACAAAATACATCCCAGGTACTTGAAACTGCCTACCTGTTCTAACGTTGTTCCTCCTACACAGAAAAATTAGAATTATTCTTCAAATCTTTTTACATAGCACAAATGATTTCTTGATTATTTTGTGTTTTTTCGAACCACTGCTGACTGGTTGGCGGATCACTTTGACTGTGCTCTTTCCGTTGTCTGTTATCGTAACCATTATGGTTCTGTGGATCGATCAGCTGTTGGCCCCAGTTACCCCCTGACAGATTCTGAAACTTGTTTTGCCACTATGTTTACGCTCTGCCTTGTTTGCTTGGGACTGTCCGTTGCGATTCCCTTGTTCAGGTTTGTTCTGGTACCACTTATTTCCATGTGTGCGCCAGTTTCCCTGAGATTGACTCTTATTGTTACTCCGCCCCTTATCAGAACTGTAATTGTTTCCGTTAGTATACCCCTGATTTGGAACATACTGGTTTGTTTTTTGCTATTTTCCTGGCTTTGTGAGCGCTCTTCAATTTTCAAATATTCAGCCTCTTTTAGTGCGCTTATAAACTGATCGGTGGTCACGTCACATTTACCAATCATACTTCTTTGCTTTTCTTGGGAGCTTGGTGAAACAGTGTTTCATTATTTCCGTATTTGTATACGGATCTCTAGGAACCCATTCTTTTTTAATATGGGAATCAAAGAATTTCACCTTATTTTTTATCCAGCTGCCTCCATATTTTTGCCCATAATTATTTCCTGCTAAATTCTTTCTGCGCCCTTGCTGAACAATACACCGAACAGGATGCGTTGCTAAATAGCTGATACGACGTGCATCGTTCAGAAGCCGTTCTCATTTTTACAGCTATACTCCACTGTAAATATCTTATTACAAACTCAAACCGACAGGGAAGTGGCCATGGCGGTCGATAATACACTATCGAACGAGGCAATGAACGATTTTTGGTGCAAAGTATTATTGGCTTCGTCATATACCTGGAAATGTTGTACACTTGCTATTTCGGAGCGACACTGGAACGCAACCTGCTTTGCGACGGTGCCTAGCTCCTTGGCGTCTTTCTTTGCCTCGGAAGCTGCTTGTTTGCCCTCGGATTCTGTATTCTGAACTGTTCTCATTTTCGTATGGATTCCTATGACCACTTCTCTTACTTTTTCTATTAATTTATTTTCAACAAGCTGACGCTGTTTCGCCTTTTCTTCCCTATTCTGTACGAACTTCATTAAATTCATTAACTGGGTACCTTCGTAATCACCCCCTGGAGTAGATGCTCTAGACACTTCTAATTTCTTGTTCTTTGATTCAGAATACACCCCATTATCATTGGCGTATTTTGCTCCACTTTTGTGAGCAGGTGTAATTTCCACTTCACTTTCAGTAGTACTATTCACAGAATCTCTGCGAGCAGACATTTCTTCTCTTGCCCTACTAGACTCCCTACTATTACTGCGTTTATGACGTCATACACGTCGCATTGACCTATTAGATTCCACAGAATGATGTTCAGAGTCACTCATGGTGCTTGTCTTATTTAACGTATAAACTCTATTTAAATCGTTCGCTTTACTCATTGTAATCTTGAATTCATTACAGGCACAAAATCAAATCAAATCTCAAATATCTACGCGGTATACCCTGTAATGACTGAAGTGTAATTAAATCTGATAAAAAAGTAAATATATTTTGTGTTCTAACACAACACTATTAAAACACGTACCAATATACCCTTCCAAAATACAACAAAACAACGTAGTCAACAACGCTGGTAAGTGGTACAGAAACCATCAGACATATGAGTGCTGAAATAAAAAAGCGATTACGCGTTGTGCACATAATAACTAATTAAAAGTAAGGGTTGGCCTACTGCACAGTGCACTTCGAATTCTGACCACTTGACAGCGTATCCACTGCCCGAAAGATACGCGGCAGAGTAAGCCAAATGTTAGGTGGGGAAGGAAATGAGATATTGTTATAGGTGGAAAGGGTGGAATGAAGGGTCGCCAGGCAGGTTATGCCAAGAATTTTGGAGTGGGTGATCAGGTTATGCACGGGAATTATTCAGAGTGGACTTACATAAAGGATAACATTATTAATCCCTCCTAAACTATTAACTAAATACCGGTGGATTATAATCACTGACAACTTATATTGGAAACAGCACATTGAAAATATTGTGGGGGAGCAAACCAAAGGCTGCGTCTCACTGGCGGAATGTTTAGAGCATTCTACAAGTCCATTGAAGAGACTGCGTACACAACAATTGTCCGTCCTCTTTTGCAGAATTGTTCCGCAGTCTGAGATCCTCACCGGGCGAGACTGATGAATGTAAGTTATTCATAAGTTTTGTCTGTTCTTTTTGACATGTTCGAAAGAATAGACACCACATATACATGACTTATACAATAAGACGATGACGGGCAATGACACTTCCTTCAGCGCGGAGACACTCTTTCCTCTTACGGTAATCAGATTGGAAAACCTGCGTGTTGAGTAAAGTGGGCAAAGAAGAGTTGAGAATTTGTATCTGTCGAGTGGTGAGCTAGAGTAGTCCGTGTAGTTGTTCTGATAACTGAGTCCAAATGTTGAAATGTTTGTAGAGCTTATGGGACTTAACTACGGGTTCATCAGTCCCTAAACTTACAAACTACTTACGATCTAGCTACAACTAAGGACGGCACAAATATCCGTGCCCGACGGGGGATTCGAACCCCCGACCGTAGTGGCCGTGCAGACCGTGACTGAAGCGCCGCAGTCCCCTCGGCCACCGCGGCCGGCTAGCTGTGTCCCTAGTGATATACGGTTAAGTACAAATGCATAACAAGCAGGACAACCAGATTCCAGTCCCGGCTAGGAACACATTTTCAACCTTGCCAATTCGCAGTTAATGTTGTACATTCCGTGTATATAAGAAAATAAATAAAAATATTTGTAAACGTAAGAAAACAAACAGCAGGGGTTTCAAGACTTACAAACGAATTAAACTAACATTCGCACACATTGGTACAGGAGGAAGGGCTCTAAACTCCGTCACCATTGACCACACGATAAGTAGCGTGGCACCACAGAGCGCACAATCATTCAACTCGCAGCAGTTCATGGAAGATCAGCTCCTTTCGTATCATCCTGCCGGCCGCGGTGGCCGAGGAGACTGAGGCGCTCCAGTCACGGTCTGCACGGCCACTACGGTCGGGGCTTCGAATCCCCCCTCGGGCATGGATATTTGTGCCGTCCTTAGTATAAGGTAGTTGATAAGTAGTTTGTAAGTTTAGGGACTGATGACCGCGTAGTTAAGTCCCATAAGCTATACAAACATTTCAACATCTTTGTATCCTGATACATGGAAGGGAGAGTGTCACATGAATGATGCACGAGTTGGGGCGAAAATAATTATAAGAAGTCGTTATTGGATGTGACGGCATCAGTTTACGAAATTCCTTGCACCAATTTTCTCCTGCCAAAGTGAACAGATTTTGCTCGCAGCCATTTATATAGTGAGACAAATTATCAACATAAAATAAGAGAAATTAGATTCGTTTCTTTTATTGTTTTTAAGTACATTCCGTACAATATACTGGCGGGCTTAGCAGAAGTAAGTGTCACTCTGCAGCGTAGAGACAATATCTTTAAACTAATAGTAATTAAAGTATTTAAACGAGAATACGGAATTCAGGTATTTAATTGGGAATAATAAGAAATATAATTTTTTTTTGACTTTTTAGACATACACAGAAGACGATCGATGGATACATTTACGCGGTGACTGTACAATGTAACGAGGTTGATAATGATGTAACACTTGCAGACTAAAGCACGAGGACGATTAAAATATGTAAGCGTCGTATGCTGTTTGGACGTTTGGAGTAAGTCATTCGATAACTGAAAGTGAATAGACACTTAGCACCAGTCGACGCCCTTAAAACATATACAGGATGTCTCACATAACAGTCTCTGGTGTTTGAGCAGATATTTGTAATTTTCTTTTTGCTGTGTGTAGCTTGACTCCGGCCAAACAGATCCTGCTGCTCACGCCATTCCTGCAACGCCCGGTGTAGATGTAAATCGTCGGTTTGTTTCCCGTCGAGTCACAAAATTATTTTTAAAGAAAAATTTTTTGTGCGCAATCGATAGAACAGTTCCAAATTAGTCTATTGTGATTTTCGTTTTATCGAAATGTATTGAGAGAGACAGTACTCCGGAAGCGGCTGTGTGGCGCTTGCAGAAGGCAGTATCAGACGGCACGAGGCGTGGGGGCGCACGTGAGATGGGGCACGTCGGGCGAGGACGAAGTGGCGAGCACATGTGTACCAATCGTCGATGTCTGTCGTGGGTATCACATACATTGGACACTGGCTGAGAGCAATGCTAGTAGTCACACAATACAGTATCATTTTGGTCACGCGTTTCAGCTTCTGTATACCTACAACCATAATATCTATCGAATTTTACGAAGGTCTGAGATTAATAAAATACAGTACAAACTAGTCAAATTTGATTTAATTGTAAAATTAACTCTGGCTGTAAATGAACCAGTTAAAAGGCTTACTTTAAAAATAAAACTGTAGCCGTAAAACAAGCTGAAGGATTCGCGTGAACTACTGGCTATTCCCTGAAACAGAATATTGTTTCCTTACCCATAATTTATAAATGACACATATTTTACTTTACCAGCAATAAGACAAGGAGACGGTGGCCAACATACGTCGTAGATCACGAGAATTACACACAATCATTAATGTACAAGCCACAACATTTATGGCGCAACGGAATTAAAATATTGTCGCATTGAAAGGGAAGCAGGCTTGATTTCGAAGGCAACTTAACACAGCACTTATACTGAAAGCAGGTTTATTCCGAACTTAACATACACGTAGCACTGACCGCCTCTCGGGCAGAGTGCTCTGCTATTTATACACAGATAGAATTTACCAGAAATTAGAAGAATAGTTAACATAAGAAACAAGTAGAAATTACAAGTGAACATAAGAAAGATGTAGAACATTCTAGAATTGTTAATTACAAAGAAATAAATTTTTGTCGGTGGGCGGGATTGAACCGGCGACCTGCAACACCGCAGTCGGTGATGCTATCCCCTGCGCCACGCCCGCAGTCGGTGTATATGGTCTCTCGCGGCATTGCTCCCTCTCCTGGAGAAACAGCGACCCACTGTTATGTTCCTTGTGGAGCCAGCTTCAATATCCTGGATCTTGACCGTGTCATGGGTCCTCTGTAGGGCAGTTCAAGAGAATCCTTCCCTTCTCCACGACTAAGGAAGCTAAAGTAATACAGGTACATGCGATTTGGAAGGTTTTACACGTATGGACATCAAGTCTTTAAAAGTCAGAAAAGTGGAATAAATTCGGAGATGGGGTAAATCAACTAAGAAATACAGCACGCAGCCCCCAGAAATACGTAATATTTCATAAGCAAACTAATAAAGGGAGTCGTACAAGGCTAGAAGAGAATTTACTGATGCAGTCTGAAAGCAAAATACAAGTTTGGAAACGAAACAGCAATTTAAAATAGGCGGAGAGGAGATCGCGATGAACAAAATGAAATCAGAAGGATACATGCAGAGTTTCTTGCCTGAAGGGCATAGAAACTGACAGAGGGGTAGCTGAAGGCTTTCTTCTAAGAACACACGACGTGGAGTACATATCACTCGCAGAAGGAGGAAACGGAAAGAAATATTTCACATGTACTACACAGAATAAAAATATTCCCACATATTAGTCGCATTCCACAAAGATAGAAAGAAATTAAACAGAGTTCACTCACTGCCAGCTAGTCTCACATAGGTTACCGATTCCCAGCCGTTATCAAACCGAATTAGTTGCATATTCACCACGTTTACCTATGCAAAATCACTGAAATGAAATTTAATACATGATCAGAGAAACGTATCTCGAAAAATGAACTTAAGATTGAAGTCTAACAAATCAGACAATGAATCGCTACCATCTCAAGGGAGGAAAGAAAATCAGAACGTCTTACCAGATCGAAGCGCAGCTACAGAATGACCAAGCCGGCCCACCAGTGAGACCCTCACCAGCGGCCAGAAATCGGTAAAACCCACGAAAAACGAGGTGGTTGGGAGACATTAAACATGCGCGTCTTGCCGAGGCTCACTAACTGAGCATTGCCAACGCAACTTGAAACCAAAGGGTGGAGGAACCTCTTTGGTAGTATCAAAAGCAGTGGTTGGTAACGACTACCTATCGACTCGAAGCCAGAGATGCAAAGTGTGCAGCCAGCAGCTGACGACGAAAATTCGTACATATACATAAAAATTCTAGAAGATTCTCATACATTTACATACAGAATAAAGCAAGTAGACATTCTCACAGGGACAGTGGCGTCATGGAGAAACCGTTCATCTTGCCACATTCATAGACACAACGATAAATTATTAGCATAATGAAATTCCAGGAAAATTACAGAAACTAACATTTAAAAACATGAAATGAAACGCTATTCCTCATTCCTCCAAACGTAAGGGGTTCTCGTTTAGCAATAAAGCCTGTCTAGTGAACTTAGATAATTTACAAAGTTAAAAATCTAGGGAAGATGGCAAACAGCCGTCTTTCAACATTTACGAAGCACTTCCTAAGCAACAGAACCGTTAATACATTAGGTAGTAGCTATCAAAGCAATTTCCTATAACGGATTTGCATTCCATAATTAATATAGAGCCTAATGCTTCTTCAATGTGGACACATAATCCATTGACAGTCCACGTACAATAAATGAAATCATGAAACCAGTTCAAAGTAAAGTAGCGTTCAAATGCTTAGACCACAACAAAAGGATAGCCACGACAGACACCGAATTTTCGGTACACATGTGGTCGCCATTTCGTCCTCGCCCGACGTGCCCCATCTCACGTGTGCCTTCTCGTCGCGCAGCGTACGCTAATGCCTTATGGAAGCGCTACACAGTCGCTTCTTGACTAATGGTTAATTGTGGTGTTTTACTGTCTCTGTTAATACATTTCGTTAAACCGAATATCACACTGTACTAATTTGGGACTGCTCTATCGATTGAGCACAAAAAATGTCGTTTTAAAAATACTTTTATTCATGACGGGAAACAAACAGTCGCTTTTTATCTACACCGGAAGTCGCGAGAATGGCGTGACCAGCAGAATTTGTTTTTTACACATTGTAAAAATGAAGTTCCAAATATCTGCTCAACCACCAGAGAAAATGCGACTGCCGACTCTTAGGTGAGACATCCTGAATAAAACGAAGGGGCGATTTACGTTACACACACGATGGTCACAGTGGAGTGTAATAAGGGGGGGGGGGTTTCATGGGGTTCCGTAGATGGCCAGGGGTGGGGGAAAGAGGAAATGGGAGGTTGGAACCATGGACACGTGCAAGTATGGGAGAGAAACAAGGGTGGTAGAAGAAGGAAGACGGAAGGTTTGGGAGACAGGGTTGGGGAAGAAAGGAGGGGGGGGGGAGAGGGCATGAGAGAACCCTCAGGGGTGGTGGGAGGGAGGGGAGAGGTATAACAGCTGATATGACGGAGGAAAAATGAGGAGTTTTTCCACAGGGCCGGATAGTATATGGTAAAATGGACGATGATGTAAACGGAGGCTAAGTCAGCTAGGAATGAGAGACTACTTGAGGTGGCGCTAAGATGGTCTTGGCCGGGAGCTGTGGTGCGTTTTGTGCAGTGTCAGCTGAATATCGTGTGCAGTGATTACTTTAGTGAGGTCGGAGGGGTGATGTCGTTCAAATACTGGTAGCCGGGGCGAGGGGTGGTACGGAGGTACCCATCCAATCACAGACGTTAGGAAAGAGGGAGTCACCGAAGGTGGGATTGTCAGGAATGAGTTCGGAAAACATTTATTCTCTAGAAGGCAACGAAATGGTACAATGTTTTAATATAGGGTGTTTCACTAAGTGTGTTTGCCTCTGTAACTTATAAAATAATAGGTGACGGGAAATTTTAATGTGTTAGGTCAACACAAGAAATGTTACACTTTCTGCGGAGCTATGAACATAGTTTATTGTATCATTTTACAAAGAGTTACACCACAAAAATATAGTATTTTAAATGGAGCAATAGTTTCCTTTTTTTCTATCGTGTATTGCATTTGTTTAAACCAGCTGCGTCCAAATCAATTTAAGCCACATTCCTATCACTGTTAGTTTGGGAGCTACAACCCTTCAAAGTTCCGGGGGCGGAGGCTACGACAGCGTAGCTCACTGGCTGGTGGTCATGAGACCGACGTTGAACGCTCGTCGTCTCAGCACCATACTGAGACAAATCGGTCTGAATATGATTTTAGTATAAAAACAAAACCGGTCGCCTGTCATAAAGTAAAGTGTGTAATTTTTTTCATTCTTTTTAATTTTATTTATTTATTTATTTATTTATTTAGAACCAGGTTAGAGAGGAATAAAGTGTATCAGCGAAGGAAGGTCGAGGTGAAGGCAACTGTCACGTATGTCGAGAAGGCTCGTTCGATATGAGCAAGGAATGCGTAGGGTAGAGGGGTGGAGGAACGGACACAAAATAATTGCGTGAAACAACAATTTCAGTGCGTCCCCACGACCGTTTGTTACAGCTTTATGTATCGGCTGCAAGTGGCGCAACTTGCGTCAGTACCCGTCGCAGCAAACGTATTCTGCAAAGTTCACTAGATTTGTATGCTTCTTTCACGGTGTCGTTTTTTGGGTGTAGCTGTGTTCGTGCTGGCCTTTCGAAGGTAGGTCGGGACGCTAGTGTATTACTAAAATTCATTGCCACCGTACCGCAATGTATGGCGCTAAAATACAGTTGCCACATTTTCGAACTGTGCGGGTACCGAGCAGACGACAAAAAAAAAAAAAAAAAAAGCGGATTACTCCTGGAACAGGAAGTGTCTGTCCCTGTATACCGCTGCAGGGGGAATTTTTTTAGAGTCCGAACAGCATTCATGGAAATGTGAGAGTTGGCGGAGGAGTTGTATGAGGGGATGATTTTCCGCCCCCGCGCTGTTTTTCACCCGCCCTGGCCGTGGCGCACCCGCTTCCGGCGACCTAAGAACAAAGGCTTTCCTGGCCTCTGCCTGCGGCGTTCACATTCGTTACATTCGACGCCCAAGTTGTAACTGAAACAAAAGCCCCCGCTTATGCGGGGCGGCGTATTGTTCAACTTCAGGCCGACTAGGCGCCACTTCTGCGGTTGTTTGAGCGGAATCAATTTTCGCCTGTCCTTTCGCCTTCACACCCTCGCTCGACGAGACATTTGTGCCTGTTTTCGCCCCGAAAATTAAAAAAGGAGAAATATTGTCACTTGCTCCTTTGTCTGTTCTCCGTAATCGGAGAGCGTTGGTGCACGAAATGTCGCGTAGCATTTATACGTATTGGTCTCAAATATGATGTGCCGGGAGCTCGTTGTAACAGAAACAGAAAAACAACTTCCAATTAAAGAACTTTTTTAAAAATTTATCTGATGAATAATATGGTCTGTTAGTCAAATCCCAGAATTTCAGCTTCATTTAATAAATCTGTCTAAACTTTTTCGTCATTCCCAATCACACCCTCTGCCGTATTCTACCATTTCCACAACGCTATCATTGTACACTCACAACAAAACTTTTCAATCTTTCAAAGTGTGCCTAGCAACTCTCTGTTACTTCTCCTCCTACATCTACCCTTTCTGTCTGATGGGTTCTCCATGCCTCTTAGACACTTGTCGGTCGGCGTGTTTCACGATCTGTTGCGCTCCCCCCTCCCCATTTCTGTACCGTGTCTCCTCCCTGTCAACCTCATCCCATGAGTTCGTTTTATTTTCCATATCATTTCCATCTCTTTGCTTTACTATTTCCGTACTCTACTCCTCATCTACCAAGCAATTATATTTTTCTCGTTCTTTTTATTTCCCCATACTTTCCTTTCATCACATTACTTCATCACCTAGGTTCTTGGTTTCCTCCAGGGCACAACAAAACTGTTATGTTTGGTAGATAGGCACAATTACACTCTATAATATTTACCGCTTATAGACAATTATCTTCCGGCAGAAGAGTCGTCTGCAGATGTATATACATACTTTCTTCTAACATTATCTAATATTGATTAGGTCTAATGTCCAGAAACATATTAATCATTTATAATCTACAGAACTAATATTCTGTAATATTAATCTGGTGTCACTTACAGAAAAATATTAAACATATATAATCTACAGATACATTTATGCGGCACTGCCCTGTCGTTTTATCAAGTATTGTATTTTATTGGTTTTGTGATATTATAATATCTCATTAATCGTCTTAATGGCATGTTATGCTTCATACTTCTCTTGAACCTTCATACTTCTCGTGAACCTTCAGTTACTGCATTTCTCCTTTTCAGCTGTACCACACTCTACCCATGATGTGTTAAAGCAACTTAAATTATTTAACAAAAGTAAATCTCCCGGTCCCGATTGCATACCAATTACTTTTATTAGATGCAGTAGCCACATACCCAGTTATCATATACAACCGCTCGCTCACCGTACGTTCGGTACCCAAAGACTGGAAAGCTGTACAGGTTATGCCAATATTCAAGAAAGGCTATAGGAGTGACTCGCAAAATTACAGGCCTGTCTCATTGAAGGCGGTTTGCAACAGGATTTTAGAACATATACTTCCCTCAAATATTATGGACTACGTCGAAGACAGCAACCTATTGACCCATAGTCAACACGGATTCAGGAAGTTTCATTTTTATGAAACACAGGTAGCCGTTTGCTTGCATGATGTGATGAGTGTTATCGACAAGGGATATCAAATAGATTCAGTATTCCTAGATATTCGGAAGGCTTTTGACACTGTACTTCACAAGCGTCTTCTAATCAAACTGCGTGCTTATGGAATATCGCCACAACTGTGCAATTGGATTCGCGATTTCCTGTCAGAAAGAACACAGTACGTTTTAATTGACGGAAAGTAATCTAGTAGAACTGAAGTGATATCTGGCGTTCCCGAGAGACATTTTGTAAGGCCCCTATTGTTCCTTACTTTTTATAAACCATTTACGAGACAATCTGAGTTGCTCCGTTAAACAGTTCGCAGATGATGCTATCACCTATCTAATAGTAAAGTCACCAGAAGATCAAAATCAACTGCAAAATTATTTAGATAAGATATCTGCATGGTGCAAAAAATTGCAATTGACCCTTAACAATTAGAAGTGTGAAGTCATGCATATGATCACTAAAAGAAATCCGTTAAACTTCATTTACACAATAAATCAGTCAAAACTACGGGCAATAAATTCAACTACACAGCTATGAGTAAAAATTTCGAACAACTCAAATTGGAAAGAACACATTGAAACTATTGTAGGGAAAGCGAACGAAAGACTACGTTTCGTTGGCGGAACACTTAGAAGATTTACTTATTTATTTAATGTATGTGGTTTGCAAGTACAAATGGTTTACATACTTACATATACACCTATAGATATATACAATGACATTTCAAATCAAATTAACAATTTAGCAAGCAAACAAAAACAAACTACAAAATTATATTAAAGTTGTATGTCCAGTTTTTCCATCCACTCGACGGCTTTAGGGGAGGCTTCGTACAATTCTCCAATAGTTCCTGTGAATGCACGTTTTGGTCATTCCAAAATGATGTGCTGGGTCGTTTGTTCAGGATGTCCACAGTCTCACTGAGGAGTATCTCGCATGCCACTTCTGAAGAGCATCTCTCCACTTCTGACATGACCTGTGCGGAGTCTGTTGAGTGTGACCCATGTTCTTCTTGGCAAGTCTGTACCAGATACATTTTTGCCAGTGATATTTCCCTAGCCGGCCGCGGTGGCCGAGGGGACTGAGGCGCTCCAGTCACGGTCTGCACGGCCACTACGGTCGGGGGTTCGAATCCCCCCTCGGGCATGGATATTTGTGCCGTCTTAGTTCGTAAGTAGTTCATAAGTAGTTTGTAAGTTTAGGAACTGATGACCCCGTAGTGAAGTCCCATAAGCTTAACAAACATTTGAACATTTTTTGATTTTTTGATATTTCCCTATGATTCCTGGCTATGCCAGAATTGGACCAATCATTTTTCCAGGTGGTCATGACATCAAAAGGGATGGATATAAGATTTTGAGCTGTTCTCCATGGAGATCCAGAAGACCATAACTAACTTAGAAGATACAACAGCTCTACTAAAGAAAGTGCCTACACTTGTACGAACAATTTTGGAGTATTGTTGCGCATTGAGGGATCCCCCACCAAGTGGGTTTGACAGACAATTTAGGGAGAATACAGAGAAGGACAGCTCGTTTCGTATTATTGCGATATAGAAAAGAGAGTGTCACGGAAATGATGCACGAATTTGGGTGGAAATCCGTTGCGACGAGATCTATTTGCGAAATTTCTTTCACCAACTTTCTCTTCCGAATGCGAACAGATTTTGTTATCTTTCACATACATATGAAGGCATGAGCATCAAAATAAAATAAGACAAGTCAGATCGCAAACGTAAAGATTTAGGCGTTCCTTTTCTACGCGAGCTGTGAGAGAATGAACACGACCACCCGCTTGTTTTCATTGCTATTTAGACAATACTCCTGCACAACAACTTCGGAAACGTCGCATTGCCGCTGTGGCTACTCACATTTGTTCTCCAAACAGTCAAATCACCTGACGCACTTATGGCCATCTCTTTTTCTTTTGTCACCACATCTTTCGCTATCAATATGACAGTTAGAGGAGACAGTGTACTTTCTTACTATATGGCAGCAGTGGTATTCTCTCCCACTTTGCACACTCCCACACTTAACACTTCTCTGGTGAACTCCTTTACCCTCAGTACGGTCGGCCTCTCTACTTCATTCCTTCTTGGCGCCTTCAAAATTCTGAATACAATGTTGTACGCTTCTCCCAAATCCCAGAAGAGCATCAGCATTCCTTTCACCTGCCTATAATAAGGCTCCTACAGATCTCTCACTGTAAGATGTAGTCATATTTCCTAGCCAAGAGTGAAAGACGATCGTCTGTCGTCTTCCATATATCTTTTTTTTTAATGATAATTTATTTGATGTTGCTAGATTAGCATTTTGTTAAAACTGGAACACCTCTTTTCTAGGCATAGGGATAACTTTTTATTTCATTTTGTAAAATATTAGTTTCTGAAACATTAGTTAATATTGTTAGGATTTTGTTATTTTAATAAATTATTATTGTCCCTGTAAAAATGTGTAACTGTGTTACTTTGAAGTGGATGTGTGAGAATCTAATGGCTGTCTGATTTGGGTGGTAATAGCTCACTTTGCATGGTTCTCTCTGACTCACAGTCGATATTTAGTCGTTACCAACCCCTGCTGCTGATATGACCGAAGAGGTTTCTACACCCTTTGGTTACAAGTCAGTCGACAAGCCTTCTCCAGGGCGAGTCTCGCAATGTTCTCTCCCCACCACTGCTGTTTTCATGGATTTCCCAGTTTCCGGTAGCTTCCCCATCTCCTGGCCACTTGATCTTCACTTTGTGCCCGGACCGTGGTGAGGTGAGATTGGTTCTTCTCTTGTGCCTGCAGAGATGGTAGCGATTCGTTGTCTAGCATGTTTAACTTAGACTCTTGAATTTAGATACATTTTTTGGAATATTCCTTCCGATCTTGTGTGGAAATGTGTTCTAGTTTTTCAATCCAGTAATTACCAACAGATAAACGCAGTGTATGTGTTACTAGTGGCAGTTTGATAACGGCCTGGTATATTCAAACCTTTTGTGATTATATGGCGGTGTACGAGCTCTGTGTAAATTCTTTCTAGTTTTGTGGGGCTCCAGTTTGTAACAGACGATATGTTCGTTTTCGTTCAGAGCATGTAAAATTTTTCTTATCGTTTCCTTCCATGTGTGATAAGTGTTCCATGAGGTCGGTTCGTACAACAAAGCATTCAGCTTGCACTATTGTTCGTTTCATACCCATCCGGCAAGTAATTATGCGTGTATCCTTTTGATTTCCACAAACATTTCGCGATCTTCTCTCCCCATCTATTTTAATTTTGCAGTGTCTTCTCCAAACTCGTAGTATGCACTTAGTCTTTATCAGTAATTATCTCCGAGCCTTGTACAATCTCGTTCAATAGCTTGCTTATGAAATTCTATACATTTCTATAGGTTACATGCCATAGTTTTTATTCTCACTTTTCCATCTTTGTAATTATTTCACTTTTCCAGGTGTTGAGACCGGACTTCATCCATCTCTGTAATCGCTCCCTATCGCGTGTAGCTGCATTTCATTCGCTTCTTTGTTTAATTCTAAATATTTATAAGGGTAGCATGCCGTAGTTTTTATTTTTATTGTTCGGAGATTGAATTTATACATTTTTATCGGTTTTCGGAACCACGTGGGTCCGAGCTCCACCTTCAGGGGTTTGAGCTCGTCACCTGAATTCAAGCCACTTCTCGTAAAACCAGTGCCTAGATTGTTTACTCTCACATTGCAACTTAAGTGTCCGCCGTGATTTTGTGTAATGAATCCTATTTCTAGCCACTTCATCTTCAGTGGAGTGCAATCATGTAACGTAGCCGTGGGTCGCCGTTAGCGTGTTTGCTCGCGATCTAAACTAAATGCAACTTAACTTTGCTATACTCACTCAACATGTCAAATCCGGCACGACAGACCAGAGCCATCTTCGCAGTTTTATTGTAGATTGTGTTGTGTGGTGTCTCCCGGTTTGCTGAATTTCGCCTACTATATCGGCGCCTGCTTCTGCCTCGCTTCAGCAGGCTGATTTTGGTGAGTTTCGCTGTTGCATTGCGTGTGTGTGTGTTTGTAAAGCCTCCCACCAGTAGCGTTACGTTGTGTAATTTATGAAAGTCGATGCTGGGCACCGTCAGTATTAGAACATGTACATGGGATGATTTTATTGTATTAACAAAATTGGTTCCCCATTTTGCTTGCGTTCGACCTGAATAAATCAGTTAAGTTCAGTATAATTTTGACTTGCCTATAAATGGTAGTTTTCGTGCGCCTTCCCCCTTTTTATTTTATATTGATTTTCACTAGTGCTGAGTACAAGCTCAGATGCAATTTTTTTATGTTTAAGTTCCGTTGCACCATAAATGTTTATCTTAGCCACCTTTATGAAATAACTTTAATTGTGGTGGCTTGTTTATTAATGCCTGTATGTAATTTCGTATGAGCTGCTACGTATATTGACCACTGTAACGTTATTTTCCTGTAATTAGAGTAATTTTGAACCAAGTCAGTTCTCAATTTGGACCAGGGAACAAGGTTTTTGTAGGAGGGAGTAGCCGGTAGCTCACACGGACCTTTTGCTAATTTTACTGCCAAAATTAAGCTTCTTTATAAGTGTAAACTCTTATCTGGTTACCTCCTCCCAGAATTAAGCTTTTATTTCGTACAATGGCCGACTTTTAAGAGTCATGATGTTTTTCACTAAACTACTTTTAACAAAATCTTTTTATAATGTATGTAATTACAGCTCAAAAAGAAACGCTTTATTCGTTAATGAACATGTTCTGCCCTAAAATATTCCTGGAGTGTTTAGGGGAAAAGGGTATTCTTCTAAAATGTCCAGGTCGAATATAGTACAATTTCAACTTAACATCCATTAATAAGATGCGGAATGTATTTTCCTCTTACAGGAAAAATTATCGAGACATAGCGTCCACTAAGAAGATTAGGAGAGGATTTTTGCTTGAAAGAGCAGATAAGCTGATAATAGCATCCTCTTTAGACAGTGAATGGACATCAGTTAGGTGTGGTAAGTACTGTCTCTATTCAAGTATATGCGGGTAAGGACTATCGACAGAAAACTGCTATTTAATTAGAAAATATCGCCGATGGACAAAGACAACTGCACTCTTTGAAGCAAATGAAGTCATGCAAAATATGTCAGAAATAATTAGTGTGTAAAGAGATCGATTCATAGAGCGACTAACACTGTAATGCCGTAACAAAAAAGATTGGTGAGAATCCGAGAACATTTTGTTCCTATGTAAATTCGATAATCGAATCGAGTGCTTCTGTCCATGCAGTTGATGAGTTTGGTGTGGCAAGCAAAAGGAAAGCTTAAAACTTCTGGTTTCAGAAATCGTTCACGCAGGAGAGCGTTCATACAAACATTCTGTATTTTGACCATTGTACAGACTCGCGAGTGGAGAACATAATAAAAGATTGGGTGGAGAGAAGCAACTGAAAGAGTTGAATAACCCGTCTGGTCTCGATGCAATTTATTCAATGCGGATTTTACAAATAGTACCCTATGGCACTGATTCCTTCCTTAGTTTTTACTTATCGCGAGTCTCTGACCCAGGTCAAAGTACCAAGGGAATGGAGAGAAGCACGACTGACAAGAAGCGTAAAAGAGCGGAGTTACAAAATTACAACCAATATCATTAACTTCAGTTTGGTGCGAAATTTTTACGATATTCTCAATTCAATAAATTTTCTTGAGACAAAAAATTTTGCGAATGCCAAAAACAGAGAACATAAAATTACGCGTAGAAAGACCTATTTATTAGTTAAAATAGGTTCAGCCGTTTAGACATAATCGAGCGTCAAAAATCGACATATTTTACTTACTTAATTGAAAAGTGAGTTATGCTCATGTTTCAATGGTTGTTACTCGGAAAGTAAAATGTCGTCCATCAAAGTTGTAGAGCATTAAATTCTACGTGAAAACAGCTCCTAAATCTTAAAATTTGTTCCCTGCTATGCATAGATGCTACCAACAGCGTCAAAGTAGTCGTAGCGGTAAAATCCTTTGAGGACTTTCGTGTGATTGATAGATGCTTTCATGCCATATGTTGTTAATTTCATATTTAAATCGGTTTATTACCATTTAGGACGAGCATGGTAATTTATTCATATTAATACTTAGAAGCAACTATATAAGTAAATTGCACTTACATTGGAATATTTGGATGACTTTGTAAGATGTGAGGTGTTCAAAGGTAATTCGACGTCGCTCAAAAGTCCTCGCAGGATCTTAGCGCTACGATTACTTTGGCTGCGGCGGTGCGGTCGAGCGCATTGAGGCGCAATGATTCAATGCGCGAGGCCGTTCGCCGTCGGGCGTTCGAATCCCCACGCGGGCATGTTTGTGCTGTCTTTAGAATAAGGTAGTTTATAAGTAGTTTTTAATTTTAGGGACTGATGACCCCAAGTTAAGTCCCATAACATTTAGAAACATTTGAACGTTTATTTCGATTACTTTGACGGATTTGTTAGTATCGGTACAAAAAGATTTAGGAGTTCTTTTTATGCAAAATGTAATGTTATACAACTTTTAATCATGACATTTTGAGTAGTCGTTTTGCAGTTACAGGCACTGAAACAACGGCATACTTCACTTTTCGATGAAGCACATCAAAAGGGCTGATTTTTGATGATCGATTGTGGTTAAACCGCTGAACCAATTTAACCCTCAAGTAGGTCATTATACGCTCTTTCATTTTGGTGTTTGGAAAAATTTCTGTGGGCTCTATCGTTTTCCAGTAATATGTGAAAATCTGAAAAAAGTAAAAAGAAAATTAGTTCATTTTCGGCTCTTAAAACTTATGCACAAGCCAGAAATCGTTGCAAACTCATATTACTATTTAAATATGTAGCTGGGTGCGATCTCTTTTTCTGTTTGACCTTTTTACTGTTTTGATACGATCGCTTTTTAATGTACCACAATTACCGGTTTCGAGTGATGTGGCAAGCATCATCAGATCTATAAAAGGAGAAGATCTGTCAACGTACCTGCAAATTACTACCCATGAACACTAAAACTCACAGCTTATACATTTTATTTTTCTCATATCTACATACCTGTAGGATTGCGGTGTCATACCAATAACATGTAGCTCTGTCTATACGGCGTTTTTTAGGGTTGTCAAATACACAACAGTTCCACAGGTATGTAGATATCGAAAATAAAATGTATAAGCTATGACTTTTAGCGCTCATGGATAGTAAGCGGTAGGTACGTTCACTGATCTTCTCCCTTTATAGATCTGCTGATGAGTGCAAGATCACTCGAAACCGGTAATAGTGGTAGATAAAAATGCGATCTACGCAAAACAGCAAGGAGGTTATATTACTCTTGTTTGGGATGCTTACTTTTCGTCTAGCACGGCTTTTTTTCGTGCTAGTCTTCTTGGACTAGGTAGTCACCAATTGGCAAAGTTTGTTCCGCATGTTATTAGCTTGTTGTTCGCCTGACGTTCCTGCTGTGTCTGTTTTCCATGGATATTACGCATTATAGATTTTCGGAGAACTCCCATTGCTTTGAATGTGCCTTAAGGATACAGGGTACTTATAAATGCTGAAAAACAATCAAAATTTTGTAATGACTTCATTATATTCTGTAGTCTTTCCCGATTATATCAATATATACCGGATGATCAAGAAGTCAGTATAAATGTGAAAATAAATCACGGAATAACGTAGAAAAAGAGGTATAAATTGACACACATTATTGAAAAAAAAAGTTCAAAAGTACCTCTCACCATGGCGGGTGAGAAGTACGCAGATATGTTACAGAATAGCATCATCCCCAGCCTGGCTGATAAACACCTGCTGGAATGTACGAATTTTATGCAGGATGGCGCTCCACCCCATATTGCTAGACGCGTGAAAGATCTCTTGCGCGCGTCGTTTGGTGATGATCGTGTGCTCAGCCGCCACTTTCGTCATGCTGTCCTCCCAGGTCCCCAGACCTCAGTCCGTGCGATTATTTGCTTTGGGGTTACCAGAAGTCGCAAGTGTGTTGTGCTCGACCGACATTTCTAGGAATGCTGAAAGACAGCATCCGAATTCAATGCCTCACCATAACTCCGGACATGCTTTCGACTACAGCTATTGTTGTGGAATGATGGTGAACATATTGAGAATTTCCTGTGAAGAATCCATCTTTGCTTTGTCTTAATTTGTTATGATAATTATTGCTTTTCTGATCAGATGAAGTGCCATCTTGCGGACACTTTTGAACTTATTTATTTTTCCTAATATAACCCTTCGTCATCCAAGTATGTGTGTCAATTTTTACCTCTCTAACTACATTATTTCGCGATTTATTAAGTTTTCAAATTTATACTGACCTTTTGATCAGCCGGTACATGATAGACTTTGAAATGAAGAATGAACTATATGTACCAATTTTAAAAATACGGTCATGTGTACCGCCACGCCCCCTTTATTAAAAGACAAAAGATAGTGGGGAAATACCATCATAAGCTTTCTTTTCCTGAGGCTGTTATGCATGAAATAAAAGCAACTTTCAGAGACCTGGGTGACCCTACATTCCTTATTAAATGTCTTCATGGGCGCACTCAGAATACAAATGAAAGTTTCAACTATTGAATATGAAAAAAAAAAAAGAAAAATACCCAAGCAAGTTTTTGTAGAACTAAATACATCAAAATTTGGTGTAGTAGACGCAGTGATATTGTCCAATGATGGAGTAATACGAAGGATGGAAGTCCTCAGAAATCTAGGCATAAAATGAGTCCCCAGGATGGAAGATCAGTTGGTTGCGTGTGACAGACAACAGGTGCATGAAGTTGAAAGATTCTCCCTTCAAGTTACCAAAGAGGGACGAAGTGCTAAGAGGAATGCCAAGAGGAAGTTTGAAGATGATTAAATGCTGCTGGATGAAGACTATGCTTTAGCAATGTTCTGAGGCACAATTTAATCGGACTCCTATCATAATTTGCATTTCCTGCAAGCTGTATTTTTCAGCATTCAGGTACAAATATTTCCTTAAGTTTATCAAGCATTGCTGTAATTCTTTTTCTGTAACTTGTAATAGTCCTTACTTATGTAGTATACCTAAGCTTTATTGCAGGGTCAGCTACATTAAAAAAAAAAAAAAAAAAAAAAAAAAAAAAAAAAAAAAAAAAAAAAAAAACAACATTTTAATTAGGAGAAAAGATAAAAAAATTAAAATTTAAGATTTGATTTTTTTACCCATATAATATACATAATAGGTGGAATTACATTGATAAAGTAGATGATAATGATAATATGGTTTTCTGTTCCGCAGGACCTAATTGAGGAGTAAGACTCCATGGTCATGGAACAAGTCAATACATGAAGTTTAATACAAGAATGCTGAGACATCGTAAATCTTGTAAAAATTTGATCTTCTTCAAAAGTACGAAATAGGTTTAAATGGTGCCTGAATTAGAGGAAGCATTTTGGAAAAAATGCATCAATTTCTTTGTAATTATTTTTAATAACCCTAAGTCGGGTCAAAATATTGAAAATATTTCGAATTTGTTTAAAAATTGTGCTACATTACCTGGTATCAAAATAAAACTTGTAAATCATATGCCGGGTGATCAAAATGTCAGTATAAATTTGAAAACTTAATAAGTCACGGAATAACGTAGATAGAGAGGTAAAAATTGACACATATGGTTGGAATGACATGGGGTTTTATTAGAACCGAAAAAAGTATTGGTAGACACGTGAAAGATCTCTTCGTTTGGTAATGATCGTGTGCTCAGCCGCCACTTTCGTCATTCTTGGCCTCCCAGGTCACCAGACATCAGTCCGTGCGATTATTGGCTTGGGGTTACCTGAAGTCGCAAGTTATAGTGATCGACCGACATTTATAGCGATGCTGAAAGAGAACATCCGACGCCAATGCCTCACCATAACTCCGGACATGCTTTACAGTGCTGTTCACAACATTATTCCTCAACTACAGCTATTGTTGAGGAATGATGATGAACATATTGAGCATTTCCTGTAAAGAACATCATCATAGCTTTGTCTTAATTTGTTATGCTAATTATTGCCTTCTGATCAAATGAAGCGCCATCTCTCGGACATTTTTTTAACTTTAAGGTGTGTGTGTTTGTTTGTTTTTCATTTTGGTTCTAATGAAATCTCATGTCATTCCAAGCATGTGTGTCAATTTTTACCTCTCTATCTACATTATTCCGTGATTCATTAATTTTTCAAATGTATACTGACTTTTTGATCACCCGGTACATTATAAACAGTTCCTGAAGGAAATACGAGTTGACTTCTAGGTAATGTTGAGCCGGAAAAGAAACCTGTATCTTTAATAACATATTCGACGCTGTACTCTGTTTCACTTGGATATGGCGCATTTCAGATTTTTTGAGAAGCTCCGCCATCTTTATATACGCCTCAGAAACTTCGCACATACTGAAGACACGGTACTCTGGCAAGGACGCGACGATCCCACGCAGCAGTGAAAAGGGAAACGGAGTGTGACCTTTGGCGTCGCGGACACCGCTGTGTCGTCGGCTGGGCAAAGCACAGAAGCACAGCTCACCGGGAGCGACGGCACGGCGCACAAAGGCGGCAGCGGCGGCGGCAGCGGCAGGTAGCCGGCGACTGGGGCTCCACCGCGCCGCGCCGTGGCGAGATGTACGGTTTCCTCGGAATTAAAGGCTTTAATAAAACGAGGGCCGCGCCCCGGCCAGCAAATTTCGCCACCCCTCTCCCTTCTCATCTACCCCCTTCCCCAAGTCGGCGGCGGCCACACAGGATCTCATTAACGGCGCTAAACTAGCGACCGCCGCAACACGGCCGGGGATTAGCGACGAAGCCGCGCCGGCGTCGCGTGGCCACCGCTGCCTGCCGTGGACGCCTCTGCCTCATGACGGGCGCAGGCCGAGCGTCGGGGAAAGGAGCGACTGCACCAAGTATTGTCTGAAAACGAGCAACATGAGCAGATACGAAACTGAATTTTAAATACACTTTCTACTTCATGAAACACTATACAAGGTAGCGAACATGGCACGGAAAATATATATATATATATATATATATATATATATATATATATATATATATATATATATATATATATATATAATTCTACTTTCATCTCTGGTCTGGTGAAAAGGTTACAACCTGTAATATATATATATATATATATATATATATATATATATATATATATATATATATATATCAAGAAAAGAAAAGGGGACAATTATCTATTAACCCTCTTATAGTGATTCAGAATATATTTTAGAAGTCACTACCGGCCTTTACAGCGTTAACGATACATGGTGAGTTTCTTTCTTGTTCTATATGAATTTTAATGTAGGCAGTATACAGGGTGTTTCACTACGTGTGTTTGTCTCTGTAACTTATAAAATAATAGGTGACGGGATATTTTAATGCGGTAGGTCAACACAAAAAATGTTACACTTTCTGCGGAGCTATGAACATAGTTTATTGTATCATTTTCCAAACAGTTACAGCACAATGATAAAATTTTTTAAATGGAACAATGTTTTTTTTTCTATCGTGCATTGGAATCTTTGAAACCAGCTGCGTCCAAATCAATTTAAACTACATTCCTATGTTAGTTTGGGAGCTACAACCCTTCAAAGTTTAGGCGGCAGAGTCTACGACAGCGTAGCTGACTGGCTGGTGGTCATGAGACAGTGGGCCGGGCACCAGGGGATACCCTCTCGGCCAGTCAGCTAAGCTATCGCAGCCTCCGCCCCCGGAACTTTGAAGGGTTGTAGCTCCCAAACTGTGATAGGAATGTAGTTTAAATTGATTTGGACGCAGCTGGTTTAAACGAATCCAGTACACGATAGAAAAAACTATTGTTCAATTTAAAAAATTATATCTTTCTGGTGTGACTCTTTGGAAAATGATACGATAACTTACGTGTAGCATTTCTTTTGTTGACCTACCGCATTAAAATTTCCCGTCACCTATTATTTTATAAGTTACAGAGGCAAACACACTTAGTGAAACAACCTGTACATTGTGTATACATATATTCCTGTCAAAAAAATAATAATAAATAAATAAAATAAAAATAAAAAATAAAGTTTTCTTCTGTTTCATGAGCGGCACGGCAGCAACTTGGCCGCGAAGGCCGTCTTCGTAGCCGTCGCTAGTTGGCAACACAACCAGACCATACTGCATCATGTTCGCCGGCTTCTGGTTGGAAGAAGACACCTGGAGCACCGAGTTTATTCGGTGGCCAATGTATTTTTTTTTTTAACAATGGACAGATATGCAATCTGTTTTGTAAAAATATAAATAATTAAATAAATAAATAAAAAACCGTGAGAGTTAGTTCTTGGCTTGGTTACTCTAATCATGTGTGTTTCGAAAGTAATAAAAACCGTGAAAGAAGTGTTTAATGGAAAATATGCTGGTTCTGTAATTTCTTTTATGAAGGATTTCGCGAGGTTCATACTGGAAAGTTTTCACGCTAAAGTAAAAAATAAATCAACATTTAGTGATGGAAAGTATGTCATATGATCTTTGCAGGTAAATTATTACGTTGTTTTTGGCGGGATTTGACTTTCGTTTGTGGATTCAGTTGCAATCCAGAATCTAACTTCAGACTTGGTTTTATTTCAAATGGGCTTGGTAATTATTTAGATTCAAGATGAAAGGATTTTATGAGTGATTTAACGGCTGGGATAGATATAATTCTACTTTCATCTCTGGTCTGGTGAAAAGGTTACAACCTGTAATAGTGTTATCGAGTGAACGGATTCATAGAGGATCAGACATGTTAGAAGATTAACTTTAAGTAATAATTTTTAAAGGTAATATTCAACAGAAAAGGATAGCATTAATTTTGATTCTGACTTTACTAAATTAATAACATTACGTTCCAGTCGTAACAATTACTAATGGAGGGGCAAGCTATAATCTCTGGTCAAGTGAAATTACGTATTTCCATCATAGAAAACGTAACTTAAATAAACTTGAAGGACATTAATCATTGATTTAATCGAAATGAATTATTTAATGGACTATTTTAAAAATTTATCCCTCCTGTTAAACGTCTGTTAGCTCTATACAAGAATTTAGTGAAATGAGATCTTGATTGTGGACATAGCAACGAGGGAACGGAGTAAATACAGCAACCTTTGGGTACGCACATGAGAAGCCGATACAAAAACAGATATTCATCTCACATTCTGATCAGTTTAAACTGATTCTAACCTGCTAATATATATATATAATAAAAACAAGTACTTCGGATGCAGCAGAAGTACGATCCGTCACGTAACGCTAACTATTGAACTTCATAATAGTAATTAAGCAGTGCAGCAACGTAACGAGTGAGTTTCGTCGTTTAGCTACTTGGACAACGGATTGTATCATTGCATACTCCAGTGAGCGGGCCTACTGATTTCACGTGAATGGCCGCGCAATTTTTGCAGTATCGTTTTTAGGGAATCAAGGGGATATAGGGTCACTGGAGGTATCTGGGTCCAGGGGGTAACTGGGCCATTTTTTTTTTTTTTTCATAAAAGTTGTGAGAACAATTGCACTTCAAGTGGTTGGCAGCACTAAAGAACAATGGCTTCTCCCTTGAACAAGTAGTCTGGCCTATCTGAGTGTTGTTATTTTCGTGTGGTAGGGTTTTTTTCAGTTTTGTAGTGCTGGATTTCTGTAGCATTGTGATGCCATCCTTAGTTTATGGAGCACCTACATGTTTACTGTAAGTATTACCACTGTGACAAGGTATTTTAGCATAGCGCAGAAGCACAACAGTCACTTGAAACATTACTGGCAACACGTGTTCTTCTTCATTTTATTACTTTGAGGTGGTGGCCCAGTTACCCCCAAAAATTTTCAAAACTGGTGTAAGTGGGCCACGTGCTGGGGTATCTGGGCCCGCCTAGGACCCATGTACCCCAAGTATAATTTCTTTATTGCTTCTTTTTAATTTATTACTGAAATCAATTTGTTTATTTTTTCCTAGTGAATTATGTTAATTCTTGAATATCCGTCTGTGATCGCTTTTATTTTGTATGACATGACCGGTTCCGGGACAGCTCACCATCTTCAGATCTGTTAACAAATGTCACAGTCAATTGTAAGCTACTATTTACAACGTATAAAATCCAAAAGAATTAATGGAAAATAAAATTATGAAAAATATATCAATATGAAGTGATGTTTTTAAAACGACACTTCAAAACCATGAACTCTCAAATGTTCAAATGTTTGTAGCACTTATGGGACTTAACTACAAGGTCATCAGTCCCTAAGCTTACAAACTACTTATGAACTACCTAAAACTAAGGACGGCACAAATATCCATGCCCGAGGGGGGATTCGAACCTCCGACCGTAGTGGCCGTGCAGACCGTGACTGGAGCGCCTCAGTCCCCTCGGCCACCGCGGCCGGCCCATGAACTCTATTGAAACAGCAGAAGAGGCATATATTATTGAAAATGATATGGTAAGTAAGCTGTCAAAGCCTCTTAAAGGCAGCTCTTCTAGGTTCAAAGGCATGATCAGCTTCACTGATGATAATGAGTGATTAACGAACATTTTGTAACTTTGTTTAGCAAAATATAATTAAATGTTAATAACTGAATTTGGACCTATTTACTTTTGTAACTGTAACTCTTGTACCATAATGAATTGAGTTATTCAATATTTTGAATTAATTTAAGATCCAGTCAATCTGTAGAGGTTTACTTGCATTGTCGATAACTCGACTACAGTGTCATTGAAATGACTTGTTTTAATTTTCTCATGGCCTTTACACATTACTCAACAGGCACAATTACCTCAATTGAGACAACAATAATTAGTATGGAACTAAGACCCCTATGGTCCAGTTACCCCACTCTGTGGGGTACCTGGCCCCATGGGACAATTTTTTTTCTTTCCCCCTTTTCAAGTTTAAATATAATACAGATTAAATTCTGTTATGTTATTACATATTTGCCAAACACACATAATCGCTATGAACATTGAGACAATGAACCACCGGTACGATAGATCAAAGCACGCGGTTGGTAAAACTCCGTGCTCTGTTGTGCGAACAGTTCGTAACTACATGGTAGACATCCTCGTTTTACACGAATCTGCCTTTCCATAGCCTTTTTTAAGAATGTAAACTTGTGATATTCGCATGGCGAGACATCATAACTGCAGGACGTGCGCTTGAATGCATCACAAGGTGAGTTGAAGTAAATTTACGATGCGAAATTTACGATGTGAGGAAGTGTACTGTCATGAAGTATCAGCAGCAGTCTTTGTTACGGTTATCCAGGTTTCGTCTAGCGCACACATTCTCACATTCTGGTATTGAAGTTTGCAATTGTTTGTTGTTTAATTATTTCAGCCCCACATTACGAAATCACCTTTGGAAACATTAAAATGCAGTTTTCTGTATTAATACAGTGTAGTAAACATCAAAGTATGCGTTTTAAAATTTTTGATCGAACTACTGATTTCATGCACAACACAGACGTTTGTATCGAGGAATATTACTACTTGGACGTTATTTTGTTGATAGTCAACACTGCCAGATCAATAATGCTAGAATAATCTTCTCCACAGCAACAAAGGCAAGACAGTTCACTGCTGGAATAAAATGAAAGGTACCACACTCACACTCTCAGCCACGTACAAATGGCAAGGCAACACAACCTCCAAGACGGACAGATTAATACCTCAGAAGTAGCAACACGCCGTACCTAGCGGTAAAATGTCGTACTAGAAGCATGTAGTTCATCAACAAAAACGCAACTTTAAGGACTGATGCACAAAATACGCTATAAATCAACTTTTTATAAGTTGTTGTTCAGGAACAGCACTGGGAATGAAGGTGTTAAGAGTTAAAAACAGAATATCCGCACGTTTGTTACATTTTGATGAGTTACAACGTCGCCATACTTAAGTATACCGCAAAAATCACAAGCATATTGATACGACAAGAATGCCACGGTAATCCCTACCCTATGCTTACATGTCAGTTAAGCTACGGAGAGGTGCTGCGTTACATATCCCAGAAAATTGTTCACAAAATTATTCTGTGTTGATCTTCTAGTTGTTCTACATAGAAATAGTCTGCGCCAGTTTGTGTATCCCACTCCCAATAAGTCGTGCGATTTCTTTTGTCTCGCTATTTCAATGGAGTTTTCACGTTTGGATATGTCTGAGTAGATAACATACGTATTACAAATGTTGTAGGAAATTTAGAGATATTAACCATAAATGAAAATGTGTAGGACTTAAGCTATTTGCAACTTTCATCTAGCTGAAACTATCAGTTATCTACTTCCGCAAGAAAGACTATCATAAATTGACATGGAGCAGCCGAAGTTAAAAATCATTAATTGGTTATAAATGTCAGAGAGAGCAAAGGACCTGGAAGAGCAGTTGAACGGAATGGACAGTGTGCTGAAAGGTGCATATAAGATGAACATTAACAAGAGTAAAACAAGGGTAATGGAGTGCAGACTAAGAAAATAAGGTGATGCTGAAGGAATTAGATAAGGTAACGAAACAATAAAGGAGGTAGATGAGTTTTGTTACTTGGACAGTAAAATACCAAATGATGGTCGCAGTACAGAGGATATAAAATGGAGAATGGCAATGGGTAGAAAAGTGTTCTTGAAAAGGAGAAATTTGTTAACCTCGAATATTGATTTAAGCCTAAGGAAATCCTTTCTGAAGGCATTTGTGTGGAGTGTTGCATTGTATGGGAGTGAGACATGGACGATAAACAGTGCGGACAGGAAGCGGATAGAGGCTTTTAAAATGTGGTGCTACCGAAGAATGATTAAGATTAGGTGGGTGGATCGCATAACTAATGAGGAGGTACTGAACAGAATTGGGGAGGAAAGGAATGTCTGGCATATTTTGACTAAAAGAATGGATCAATTGGTAGGACACATTCTTAGACATCAAGGTATCTTGAATTTAGCATTGGAGGAAAGTGTGTGGGGTAAAAACCGCAGAGGAAGACCAAGAGATGGAAACAGTAAGCAGATTCAGACAGATGTAGGTTGCCGTTCTTATGTGGAATTAGAGAGGCTTGCTCACGATAGGGTATTGTGGAGAGCTGCATCAAACCAGTCTCCGGACTGAAGACCACAACAACAACAACAATAATCAATGATACGTGCCATGATTCAGCATGTTACAGTTCACAGAAGCAGTGATATATATCCGGACAACTATTTCGTTGTTCCAAATGAAAAAAAAAGTAACCTAAAACACAAGCGAGAAGCTGAGGAAAAGTACAAGCTCTTTATGAAAATAGGCTTACAAAGTATCTAATAGAAACACCTACTGACGAAGATGTAAGTAAATAATGGGAAAATACAATGCAGGAGACCTATAAAACTGCAAATGAAGTTTTGGGGAAAAAAGGAAAGGATAAGGAATAAAAACGGTTTGAGACTAAGAACCGAAGAAATAAAGCAAGCAGTTGAAAAGAAAAAAAAAATATATATATATATATATATCCTATAAAATATAATGAAAAGAGAAACATGCGAAGAGAATAACTGGAAAGCTCACGAGGAAGGAAGGTAGACAATAACGTACATGGGAGGCAGTTAATTGGATATAAGCTAATCAAACGTATAAATGAATAAGAAACAGATACTGCAAGTCTGAACCTATGATCAACAGTGAGTGAAACACTATAAACAATTACAGTATAAAGATTAAGTGGATGAAGCAGAAAACAATATCTGCCAAGTTTCAGAAGTAGTCCACATAACTACAAAAACTAAATTGAGCACTATTAGTGGATTAATATGGTATTTACGAAATATAGTGGTATAAAAGGCAAATTAAGAATCTTGCAACTGCTCCATCAATTTTGGAAAAATTCCAAATTTCCTCTTCTTTAGTCAACACCTCAAAATCAGAAACTAATCAGAGGAGGAGACCGCAAAAATTGTGGTAATAATAGGGGAATTAGTCTCATATATACAGGATTTAAAATCCACTCTATATTAGTAAATAACAGATTGAAATATAATGCAAATTGTCGGTTAGAAAAAGAGCACAGTGGATTTATAAAAACAAGATCGTGCATAGATAATGTCTTCACCATTAAAGAAACAATAGGACAAAGCAAAGAAAAGAATTTGCAAACACACCTCGCTTTCATCGATTCTTAAAAGGCCTTTTGGGGACAGGGCAAGATGAATGAAAATATGGTAAGTATTGCAAAGTGAGGGCTATCCACCACACCCAATTTTCGTAATAAGGAGTCTGTATAGAAACACTAGTTTTATCATTGACAATTATTACAGTTACATTCAGGGCATTCATATGCTCGTTTGAAGAACACTGAAGATGATCATTATGTGATTGAAATCGATCTGTGTTTTTTTTAATAAAACATTAACGGCCAATGCTGCGAAATACATCTGTTGTGTTCATTGTCAATTGCGTTAAAAGAAGGTAAAGAATTTTAGCAAATATATGATTTGGACAAGGGTGTATTTGATAATCCATTTATTTTAATATTTATCTTAACAACAATTGAAACAATGAAAACTGGAAGAAGACCCAGTTATTAAGTTGCCACACAATCTATTGAGACACTGCTGTATCTGTAGATGATCAATATTGATTCAAGAAAAGAGATGCAGTTAAAGAAATTCATTTATATTTTTAATTTTCTATGCAGATCTTATACTTTTGAAATATACATTAAAAATAAAAATGGCTTTCAGCTAAAGGATCCAGTTAGATATTAGATTAGGTGAGAAAACAATATATTAGTACAAATATAGGGTTTTAAATATGGACTTAGGAGAAGTATCACTGAACAGAAAATTAGTAAAGGTCTTTTAAAAGTAAGGTCCAGTCAGACACGATGATGAAATTTTATAAAGTAATGTCTTTTCCTTCACTACATTACGACAGCGAATCCTGGATTCCGACTAAAAACATAAAAAAAAAAAAAAATAAAAAATACAGTCGGCAGAAATGAAATTTTTAAAGAGTTTTACAGGTTGTACAAGGATGAACATGACACGAAATGAGAATATTAGGAAGGAGTTAAATAAAGAACCAGTAAAGAAAAAGGTAGTAAGTAAGACAGACGTGAACCGATCAATAACAAAGCATGCAAAACACCAGACTTCACAAAGTAGCATTGGATTAGATCTATAGAAAAAGAAAAGATCGAGGACGACATAGGTGACGCTGGAGAGAACTGTTAAGCCGGAATGGGCAAGAAATACACAAGCCATGAAGAAGAAGATTCCTTCTTCAAAATCTAACCCTTGGTGTAATTCTGTACTAGACGTACTGCACCTTCCTGACTGAAATCGATCGCCACGTTCTCCAACCGTCTTTTATTTGAACTTCCATTCGGAAAGTGTGGAACCTGCGACTGTCTTGATTAAAGACATCAGAAAATAACAACATCCAGTCACATTTTATTTTTATTTATTTTATTTGTTTTTTCTGTTCCATAGGACCCACTTCAGGAGTAAGACTCCATGGTCATGGAACAAGTCAATACATTAATTGTTACACAATAATGGTAATATAAAAATTTTAAGTAGTCCTTTGCACACAATCTTAAGACAAAGTGAAAAGAATCAATAAAGAAAAAAATAAATTAGCTTAATTGTTTAACTTTTCTAGGAGTTCCTCGACAGAATAAAAGGAGTGAGCCACGAGGTAACTCTTCAATTTGGATTTGAAAGCATGTGGATTAGTGCTAAGATTCTTAAGTTCTTGTGGCAGCTTATTGAAAATGGATGCCGCAGAATACTGCACCCCTTTCTGCACAAGTGTTAAGGTGGTGTGGTGCAAATGTAGATTAGACATCTGTCTAGTATTCACCGAGTGAAAGCTACTAACTCGTGGGAATAAGCTGATATTATTAACAACAAACGACATTAAAGAAAAAACGTATTGTGACGCCAGAGTCAAAATTCCCAGACTACTGAAAAGGGGTCGACATGACGTTCGCGAACTTACACCAGATATTGCTCGAACCGCCCGTTTTTGAGCCAGAAATATCCTTTTTGCATCAGGCGAGTTACCCCAAAAAACAATGCCGTACGTCATAAGTGAGTGAAAGTAAGCGAAATAGACTACTTTTCGTATTGAAAAATCACTTATCTCAGATATTGTTCTAATGGTAAATATAGCAGAATTTAGTTTTGGAACAAGATCCTGAACATGGGCTTTCCATGACAGCTTACTGTCTATATGAACACCTAGAAATTTGAACTGTTCAGTCTCACTTATCACATGCCCATTATGTGTAATCATAATGTCAGATTTCGTCAAATTATGTGTTAGAAATTCTAAAAACTGAGTTTTACTGTGGTTTAACATCAACTTGTTTTCTATTAGCCATGAACTTATCTCTTGAACTGCATTATTTGATACTGCGTCAATATTACGAGCAACATCCTTCACTACCAAGCTGGTATCGTCAGCAAACAAAAATATTTTACAATCACCTGTTATACTCGAAGGCATATCATTTAAATAAATAAGAAACAGCAATGGTCCAAAAACAGACCCCTGGGGCACCCCATACTTAATTGTGCCCCATTGGGATTGCACGTCATAGCCATTTTCTACACTGCGCAGAATTACCTTCTGTTGTCTATTATTAAAGTAAGAGGTGAACCAGTTGTGGGCTACTCCCCGTATTCCATAATGTTCCAACTTCTGCAACAATATTTTGTGATCAACACAATCAAACGCTTTTGTTAAAGCAAAGAAGACGCCTAATGTCCGTAGCCTCTTATTTAACCCATCGAGTGCCTCACAGAGAAACGAAAATATAGCGTTTTCGGTCGTTAAACCACTTCTAAAACCAAACTGTACATTTGAAAGGAAATTATGTGAACTGAAATGATCAATTAATCTTGAATATACAGCCTTTTCAATAACTTTGGAAAAAACCGATGGCATAGAAATAGGTCTATAGTTGTCTACATTATCCCTTTCTCCTTTTTTATAAAGCGGTTTCACTACTGAGTACTTTAATCTGTTAGGAAACTGACCATTCTGAAAGGAAAAATTACAAATATGGCTTAGTACTGGGCTAACATATGGAGAACAATACTTTAGAATTCTGCTAGATACCCCATCATATCCACAAGACTCCTTAGTCTTTAGTGATTTAATTATTGACTCAATCTCATCTATGGAAGTATCATGAAGGATCATTTCAGGCAACAGCCTCGGAAACGCATTTTCTAAAAACGTTATATGATTCCCTGTAGAAACTAGAGTTTTGTTTAGTTCCTCTACTATATTCAGAAAGTGATTATTGAATATTGCACATATATCTAACTTGTCAGTAACAGAAACATTCCTACTACGCACTGACGTTATATCTTCTACCTGCTGCTCCTGACCAGACACTTCCTTCACGACTGACCAGATAGTTTTAATTTTATCCCGAGAGTTTGCTATTCTTTTTGCGTACCACATTCTTTTTGCATTCTTAATGACATTTTTCAGAACCTTACAGTACTTTTTGTAATGAGCTACTGCATCTTCATTCTGACTACTTCTAACATTTTGATACAACTCCCGCTTAGTTCTACATGATACTCTTATCCCCTTTGTCATGCACCCTGGCTGTCTGTTACTGAAAGTACCCTGTTTTGAGCGTTCTAGCGGAAAGCAACTTTCAAACAGCATAATAAATGTGTTCAGAAAAGCATTATATTTATCATCTGCATTATCAGCACTATAAACATCCTGCCATTCTTGTTCCTTAATTAGGCTTAAAAAGTTCTCAATTGCAACTGGATTAACTTTTCTGATTAGTTGATATTTATGTTTAACATTTGTTTGAGAACAAATACTTTTTAGAATTAAAAGTTGGGCATCGTGGTCTGATAGGCCATTTACTATTCTGCTGACAGAGTGCCCCTCTAATAATGAAGAATGAACAAAAATATTGTCAATGGTAGAACTGCTATTTCCTTGCACTCTCGTTGGAAAAAATACTGTTTGCATCATGTTATAGGAATTAAATAGATCTAACAGCTGACTTTTCCTTGAGCTATCACCTACACAATTAATGTTGAAATCTCCACACACAATTAAATTTTTATACTTCCTATACAGTGAACCCAGAACCAATTCCAGCTTGGGCAGAAACATTTTAAAGTCTGAGTCAGGGGATCTATAAATAACAACTATTACTAGTTTAGTTCCATTAACATTAACCACTCCTGCACAACATTCTAATATCTCTTCTGTGCAGTGTTTAGAAAAATCGATTGACTCCGATGAAAAATCGTTTTTTACATACATGGCCACTCCCCCACACTGCAAAGAACTCCTAGAGTAGAAGGCAGCTAACCTGTATCCTGGCAAAGGAAGTCTCTTAATTGTCACACCACTTAAAAAGTGCTCTGAAATACCAATAATGTCAGAATCAGTATCAATAAGCAGTTCATTAACTTTATCTCTGATACCCTGTATATTTTGATGAAAAACAGTAATTCCCTTATTACTTATATTCTTAGACTTTGTCAAAGGTGGTTCATTTCTTAGAGGGACTTCCTTTAAGCAGGAATATCTATCAGCTGTCTTCAGTCTAAAAAAGGTGCAGCACTAACACCAACTACTACAGGAATTTTTCCATGAGTGAAACCCCCACCCCCTACTACACTGTCACCTATGAGCTTTGCCAACCTCCCCTTCCCATACCTATTGAGGTGCAGACCGTGCCTAGTAAAATCCGACCTTTGGATAGTTTCAACTGGCACCACTGGCACCACTGGCACCAAATACTTACGTATTTATTTACCACAACCGGTTTCGAACTGCCTGGCAGTCTTCATCAGGCTGTATACATGTTTTATATGTTTTTCACAACATTGTGGAACTCGTTGGGGGTTGGTTCTCATTGCTGTTTGATGATAAGTGATTTTTCAAGAATTTTAGTGCTCAAAAGCTGCCCACGAAAGGCACGCATCACTTCAGCACTCGCTTTCCACACGTTTTACAAACATATTAATAATCATAATTGTCATTTTTAGCTGTATATATCTCTGGATTAATTATCTTTGTCAAACATGTGGAAAGTGAATACTGTGGTGAAATGCGTTTTTTGTGGACATCTTTTGAGCACTAAAATGCTTGAAAAATCACCTATCATCAAACAGCAATGTGAATTATCTCCAAAGGAGTTCCGCAATGTTGTGAAAAACATACAAAATATGTATATCGCCTGATGATGAACTGCCAGCATGTTCGAAACCGGTTGTGGTAAATAAATACGTAAGAAAGGTGACAGGATGCTATTATTTTCTAATTTCTTCATTTGATTTAAGCTTACTGGTGTTTTCACAGTCCCTTATCCAAATTGTCTTAAAAATACTTTCCAGTTGTTTATATCATAAACACCTTGCTTTTTTTCTACAATCTCATTTACGACATTGATTTTCAGATGCTGTTTATTGTTAGCCTCTGTGAGATTTGTTTGCTGTTGTACGACTCTAACCTAATCGGAACAGGTCATCAATTGCCATTGTTTAAGTCAGTTGGTAGATAATATCGTCACATTCTTCTAAGTGCTACAACAATGCATAGAACCTCAATTGATGACAGATTGTTCCTCCTTTTACAACCTTCTTGTTACAACTGGTCACACAGGAAACTGTTGAAGTCTTCGTAATGCGGTAAATTGTACAACATGTGTCTCACACACTGCTGATTTCCACATAGTCTTCAGTAATGTATCCCGCATAAAAACCTCATGGAATCTCGGAATGACGTAATTTTTATTTCTTTTGCTTTTTAACAAACCTAGAAGACCCATATTTTTCAGCTTATTGTCTGCTAGAACGAATAGGTATCTAGATGTTTTTATTTATGTATGAAGATACCTAGCCATAGCGTCTATAGATTCACCTAAAACCCTCTGCCAACGGCCGCTGCTTTCATCATGCGATTATGTCTTCTTACCTCGTCTAGCTGTCGTCCTTGACTAGCAAAACTCGTGGTGTTTTAATCATCTTGTCGCTCCATTACACTTCAGAGCGCTTTTAACTACGTACAAAGCAGCCAGGATACCATTATTGCGTCTTCCTCTTCTTAGTTACTGACGTGCAGCGTTCATAATGGTACTGTAATTCACACTGAAACATATTTCTTGAATACATGGTTTCATCAAATGCATATGCCGCCATGCCTCGGCCTATATCATTATAATTTCTCAAGTGTATTGCTTTATCAGTTCAAATTCGACCTGCAGATCGACACGCTGGGAGACATTCATTTATTATGTATTCAATTTTGTGTTCTATGCCCACCTCTTCAAGCTGATTCACCCCATCAACACCAAGCGTCAAAGGTTTTTGAAGCAATTTTTTACGCCCAAGGTAGTTACATATGAGAATTGCAATTCAATTGGCACTTTGGTGCGAATACCAACACCTCTAATACGTCTCCTACCACAGAACGTATGGCATTGCTTTGGTTGCGGTGTTTGTACCTCAGTCTACAACAAACAGTCAGCATCAATCCAACTGTTTTACGATGTGGGGAAACCAAACTATTTAATAAGAGTTCTAACTCCTCGACATCTTATAATCCTATGTGAGAAACGCGTCAGGTTTCCAGCTCTTCTGAACTTCTTCTGCGTAGAAATACCCAACAATTTCTTCTCCTTTTCTGTACGTTAAGTACTAGGATTCGTTTTATGTACTGACGGGGTAACCAATTTGGCAGGTATTGTTTCTGAAAGGCAGTTTTGTACTTTGAAAGACGTACTAAATTGCCAACATTAAATTTTTGTGCGTATTGATCCACCTCATTAATATCATAGTATACCGTATTTAGGAGTCCATTATGACGAATACCGATAGGTCTCATTTTTTTCGTATGATGTTGAGTTTGATTACACGGTACAGTTATTTCCGGGAGAATATAGTACCATTAGAACGGACCACGGAGATTAAAATGCGTTCACATTCGGCTTTTTATTATTATTATTTTCCAACGTTTCACGATGCATTCAGATGAGTGAATGTTTAGAGGTGGCGTAACTCGTAACGCACCTTTACAGCCTTGAAATATCAGTTGTAAAACTCATTCTACTGATCTGTTTGTAGGCTGTCAGCGCAGTGTTTGTATGCAGGATGAGTCATAAATAAGGAAACATATTTCGTGCAAATTGTCGCACACTGAACTACAAAAATAAATTTGTTTTCCACATGTTTCTTTGTCTATAAATGACAATGCAATTGAATGACAAAAATCTTGAAATATGAAGTGGACTTTTGGCCAAGGGGACAGATCGACAACAGACAACAGTGCTCAGGTTCCTTTCCCTAGCTATGATACATAATAGTGGCCAGCGAAAACGGTATGAGATAGATGTGAACACTGCCATTGTTCGCAGTGTCACGCATACAGTCGCTTGACGTCGCATGCCTCGCCTTTTCGTGAGTGGCTAGACTATCTACAATGTTCGCATGTTGTGCCATATTGTCGATCTGTCCCCTTGGCCAATGTCGGCGCACAGTAACATCCAAAAGACCACTTCATATTTCCAGATTTTTATCATTCAATTGCATTGTTATTGTCACATAGGAACATGTGGAAAGCGAATTTATGTTTGTAGATCAGTGTGTAACAATTAACACGAAATACTTTTACTCATTCGTGATTCACCCTGTATAATCGTTCGTCACTCTTTTAAATATTATGGAGATAGAATTGCTGCCAAACAAAATTACTTAGGCGGTGAATGTCATTCCTTAAGAATATCCTGTCACCAATGCATTAGCAAAAGTGTTCTTTATTGAAACTGAAACATACGTTTGTCTGTATGAAACATTATAGCTATTTCTTACTTGAGAGAAGGAAACGAGAATGCACCCATCGGTAATAATGCGTTTCAAAAATTATTGCTTGTTCAGAATTTCGTCTTTCGTGTACTACAAGTAGTGGATTGAAATTTATGCAATAAGTCAATAAGTAAACGTCTGTATAGCACGAATTCTGGCAGCTCCCGATTAGACGCTAATGCTGACCCTTCTAAAATAATAAAGCGCATCCGTTCACAAAAAAAATATACATATTTTCTGTTACTGTGGAATCTTAAATGTGCCCTCAGAAAAGTGGAAGGACTGAGTGGGTTACCAAACTAATTGTTACTTCGAAATTTGTTTATTAGAAATAATCATTAGGTGAATCCCATTTCAAAAATTTAAAATTTTGACAACTAGTCATCGGGTAAAGTCATATATAAAGTTTTGAAATTTGACAAGCAGCGGGTGAGGATCATACATCAATTTGTTAACTAATTATTCAAATGTTTCAAATGGCAAAGCACCAGCCGGCCGCGGTAGCCGAGGAGACTGAGGCGCTTCAGTCACGGTCTGAACGGCCACTACGGTCGGGGGTTCGAATCCCCCCTCGGACATGGATATTAGTGCCGTCCTAGTTCGTAAGTAGTTCATAAGTAGTTTGTAAGTTTAGGGACTCATGACCCCGTAGTTAAGTCTCATAACCTTTACAAACATTTGCAAAGCACCAACTTTAAGTAATTTCTTAAACAATAATTACCAAATAAAATTGACCACTGCATGAAGCACACTTAAAATCTGACAAGATGTTGGTGAAGCCCATACATTAATTCGTTAATTAATCTTAATAGGATATGAAAAAGCAAAGCGCCATAGCAGCGCGATAGTAAAACTAGCTGCGACCATCCATGTATACGGATAGTCATATTGCCCGCAGAGAACGCTGGTATCAACCACTGTCCAAAACACCGTGTAGGTCGAAGGTGAGTTGAGTTCCATGACACAACAATACCGAAAACTAGTGACGTCACATTAAGAACTTCAGCACTGCTGATACTCTTTGTGAAGCCCCAACGACGAAGCCCTGACTTGTAATCAATTTAACCACAGTATTAAACTTTCTACAACTAGGCTGGATACAATCAAGGAAGGAATGGGTATTCTTCAACTCCTGGAGATACATTGTTAGGTGTTTAATGGCCGCCGCCGCCTCACCTGCAGACGAAAAATATTTTGATCTAATGCTCCTCGCAACTGGTCTGTTAATCTCGGAACGCTGCCTCCGGGCGTTTTCCCTCTAATCTTATGTTGATAAATGTGGAAATCCTTGCGCAGGTGCTGAGTTCCAGTACACCATCGGGCTTCCATGCCGTAGCCTGTAAGAACAAAGACAAATACAGCACTACCAACCAAGAAAATGTAATCACAGGCTACATACGACAAAGTATAGCCCGTGTAAGAAGTCGTGACCCGTGCACAACAAAGCATTCTCGAGTTGTGCGCAGGGCGAGTCCATTCCTTGTGGTCTGAGGAACGGCCGGCTCAGTTGCACATTGCCTTCTGGCCCGTACACTTGGTCTGTTATAGGCAACGCGCAACTGAGGCGGCCGCCCCTCCAAACCACAAAAATAGATTCGCCCAGCGGCGAAGTTTAGAAGGCAGGGGCCACGACTCCTTGCACGAGCTATGGCAATTGATTTTAGCAGAGGACGCGGTTTCACACAAATCCAACCACGCTCTGAAGCTAACAATCAAAATCTCAAACGTAACCTTGGACAAGTGGAAGGACCGGATGGGTTACGAAAACAAGTGTTACTTCGAAAATTATTTATTATAATTAATCATTAGATTAAGCCCATTTTAAATATTTAAAATCTGACAACCAATCATCGGGTGAAGCCCAATTTAAAATTTAAAATTTGACAAGCAGCAGGTGAGGACCATACATTAAATTGTTAATTAATCTTTCAAAGTTTTCAAAAGACATATTGCCAACTTTAAGTAATTTCTTAAACAGTAATTACCAAATAAGAGTGACCATTGGGTGTATCCCATTTAAAATCTAACAACCGGTGATTAAAGCCCGTATATCAGTTTGTTAATTGTACAAGGGTTTTAAAAACAAAACGTCAATTTTGAGAGAATTCTTATACAAATTTACAAATGAAATTCATCATTGGGTGAAGCCCACTTAAAATCTGAGAAGCAGTGGGTGAAGTCCGAACATTCATTTGTTAATGTTACAAAGATTTCAAAAGACAAAAAGAGCCAAGTTTGCAAGAATTCATAAACAATAAAATTACCACCAGAAAGGTGCCATTAAATAAATAAAATTAAAAGCCACAGTATTGTACGTATGTGAGAACTCAATAGTGTAAACTACCTCACTAGCCTAAAAATGTCCTCAACACACCTGGCTGACAATGATTACACCTTAAGACAGGCTGGTGATGCCAATCATTAAACTCCAGAATGAATCAAATCCACGACGTAGTAGCCACCGAGTGGAGACAGCATAATAATATAAACGCTCCAACCAGAACACATCATCAATAAAATGAAGAAATACCACAGAAGGTTTGGCAGGGCGGTTAAATGAATTCCTTGACCCTAGGATGCATGGTGCTGAAAACACACATGAATGCATATGCAGGACTTCTGAGGCCCTGCCCTAATTTAAAATGTTCCTCTTTTCATATAATCATTCTTTGGAGTTACATTTATTTCTATCAAATTTACTGTCATACTGAAAGATTCCTAAGATACAGTAACAGGATCTGCTGGGCCTGATTAACATTTTATTATTTAAAAAAAAAAGAATTCCAAGAAGGAATTTTTATTAGTTACATCCATTTACATAAAACATATACAAATAATTTTATTAATTCACTTGCAAGTTGCAGTTTACATTTTATAACATTTATTACCACCAATTTTTTTAATTACAACATACTCATTATTCACAATATTATGTATATAAGCAATATTTTGACGAAAAGTTATTATTCATTGTCCACTTAAAATTGCATTTTTCTTAGTTTTCAACATATGACAAGCAAGAAGCACAAAGAACGCCACTATGTTCCTTACAAATGTTGGTTTTACACTTAATGCATGTCATAGCACTTTTCCTTTGTTTATTATATGGTCAATAATTGCAGATTCTTCTTTTTCCTGAGACAGGTAGTTGGTTCGGCAATGTGACATCTTTTTTGAACACCACATTTTTGCTTGGCATCTACGATTTTCTTTGGAAGATTAAGGACCTGAATACGAAGTTCCATTAGTGGTCTTACCATTTCCTCTGCTAAATCTCTTAGGAATAAACGCCTTTTATCACTTCTTCCACTATGGTATGTCAGATGTTGGGCGGAAAATAAAATTTCACTGTTCATTGCTGCGACGTCCATCATATTCAGCCATAATGCAGTTGGCCCTCTTCTTGTTTGTCTCTTGCAAGTGTAATAACTAACTTTCTGGTCCATTTGATCTACTTCACCCTTCGTAGAGTTACAGAACATTATTATATCTGGTTTCTTTTATGCATGAGTTTCATCAATGTTTCTGTCGTGATGCATTGTGCTAATGAGAACTACGGACTTATTCTTTTTGGGAACATAACTCACCATTGTAATGTCACCTCTAAATGCAAATAAAGAGGAATAAATCGCTCTTGAGTCAATTTCTGGTTTATTTTGATTGTTCCCACCACTGTTATTTGCCACTGAAGCATTTCTTCTACCATCTGCAGACTAGTAAAGACGTTCTCATGAGTGATGTTTTTTGATGATCCTTCGATGCTTTTAGCAAGATCTTTCACCAAATTCAATCCAAGATTTTTCTGAATAGGTTCATGGGGCTCCCTTCCCGTGTAAACAATTCCGTTTAAAGCATATGCAGATGTAGCATCACATAACCAAAATATTTTTACGCCATACTTGGCTTGTTTAGAGGGCATATACTGGGTGAAGCTGCATCTTCTACGGAATGGGACTAGCTGTTCGTCAACTGTGGCGAATCATTGGGAATCATTCTATTTCTAAACATCAAGAAATAGTTCCCATACATAGCAAACAGCTGTAAGTTTGTCATCTGCAGATCGAGTTTCGCGGGTACGCCTGTCAACAAATCTAATCATCCTCCTTATATCCTCGATTCCGTTTACTGACATGGTGGCCTTATATGTAGGATTTGCCTTTTCATCCAAGTGTAATTCTCTAATAGGGACATCCCAACTCTTCTCAACACCGGAAAGCAGTAAAAGACCAAGAAAACCTTCCACTTAAGCATTCGAAACGCTTTTCTACGTTTTACCACCTAAAGCAGCCACTCTTCTGCCTTCATTATTTGTGCAGTTGATGATTTCGTCTAGTATTTCCTTGGAGATGAAATAGGCCCAGGCATTCTTAGGTTTACAGGTTTTCAAACCACGGGCTGGACCAGATGCCTTCTTTACGATATTATGGACAGGCGTACGAAAAGTTTCAGGAGGATCTAAATTCCAAATCCTTCCATTCCGACTAATGTATGCGGGGTCTTCTATATATTTTTGTGGTGGTTCTTCATTTTCATACTCTGATGAAGTAATATTATCGGAAGGACTGTCATCTGCTACAATATTCACATCTGCAGGTTCATTGGCTGCTTCTTCACTACTTGTATCTTCAAAAATATTTCCTTCCTGGCAAGAATCATCTTCTTCAAACCACTGAGCCACAACACTTTCAAAAGTAGCTGCATTTGCACGTACAGACACTCTTGCTTTACGTGTCGAAGCCATAGGAAAAGGCGTGTCCCTCGAACAGCAGCTTGTGCAGCACTAAACGAGTCATACCCGTAACAATATGGGCCTTGCAGCAACAAACAAACTACAGTAAGAATAAAGCCGACAAGAGCAGCACAGGATAACAATAATAAAACATTTGGTAGCAAAATAATCAATAATACACCGACATCGCCAATATGTGAAAGTAGTGTGTATTATTTTTTAGTTATACTATTACTACTACAGTTCTTCCTGCTGTTGGCACTCCTGTTGCTGGAAATACCACTACAGTTATTGTTGAATTAATAACTGGTCCCAAACAAATGTTGAAGACAATATAAAGAACGTTTATAAATGTGTGAGGGCTTCTGAAGCCCTGCTTATGCATTCACGGTGTATGGGTATATGTATTGAATTATACAAAAAACTTAAAAAAGGTATCTCGTTCAGACTTGATACCAGCAATGTCACAGTGTTAGTGAAAGAGTACTGGAAAGCAGTCTGAATAAAATAAATAAATAAAATAGAATTAAGAAAATTAAAAAATAAATAAATAATAACAGATTTTTTAAATTTTTATTATTATTTTTTTAAATGAAGACATGCAAGGGCCTCGGAGGCCCTGTATATTGAACCCAGGGTTAAAACCTCCAAATACACACTCTGCTGAGAAAGGAATCGAAGAGGGACAGACCTAACAATGCCCACAAAATACGTTGGCAGCCAGGGCAGGTAGCTGACCAGCAACATCTGCATAAGAACACAAATACCCTGATTACAGTTTCTTAATTGGGATGAAAATGACAGAAGCTTTCAAGGTTCACAATACGCCAGTAAATTTCACCACAAGGATGTTGGGACAGAAATCTGAGAAGGTTGGTAGTCCATATGTGAGCCACGAGACGATGAATAGGCCTACTTAACTTATTCGTTCCACAGCAACGAAAGTCAAGACGTCATGGGGTTGCAGGAATGGCTATTCTTTCAGCATAGCACAGCTCAGAACACCACTGTGCTACCGAATGAAACGGCACACAAACCCTCCAGAAATTTTGCAACCAATCATGTCTTGAAAAAGATGCGAAACGAAATTTGTACTTAACTGCGGATACAGGTAGACATCAGGTAAAATGACGAAATACACCACCGGCGCCACACTAAGACACTCTGCAGGGACACGATGCCCGCTCAGCTAATACCACCAAACTGCAGACTTCCAACCGAACAGCCTGCCCGTTGCAGGAAGCTTCAGTTTTCAGCGCTTGTGTGTTAAGGAGTTCATGTCGCTTTTCATCCTTTTTTGGAGTATTGCTGCACAGTGTGGGATCCTTATCAGGTGGGTTTCACGGAGGGCATCGAAAGAGTCCAGAGAAGGGCAGATCGTTTCTTATTGTCACGATACAAAGGACACGGAGTTACGGAAATGATACAGGATCTGGGATGGGAATCATTACAACAACGGCACTTATCGGTGCGGCGTGGGCTACTTACGAAACTTCAATCGCCAAAATTCTCCTCCGTATGTGAAAATATACATAGATAGAAATGATCATCAGAATAAAATACGAGAAATCAGAGCTCGAACGGAGAGATTCAGGTCTTCTTTATTCCCACTTGGTATTCGAGAATGGAATGGGAGGTAAATAGTATAACGGTAGTTCGATGAACCCTATGCCAGGCACTTAAATGTGATTTGCGGAGTATCCTATTTAGATATAGATGTAGAAGAAGTGCCCACGTATAACGACAAGTGGGCTGCCAGTGATAGCAAGCGAAACATAATCAGCGGTATAGGCTGGAAAACTCACTTGCACCAAACCAATGACAGAATGCACTGTAAAAAAGATCATCGAAGAAACGATGGAAACTCTTGACAGAAAGGCAATCTGATGGGAGAATAAGTACTAGCCTAGATAAAAGTAGAAGAAAGGAATTCACGGAAAGAAAATAAGATGCCACAAATTAGGAAACAAGGCGCTTGTGAGCGCTGGAGAAGGGTCAGGCATAAGACAACACACACAAAATGGGACGCGAGGGGCAAAACGGCTCATACTGTATTTGAAAGAATGGGAAAGAATGGGATGCAGGTCATCTGCTGCCTTAGAACACCGGTTAATGTAACTGATCTAGTTATCATTTGAATAAAGAAAGCCACAACTACAGTAAAACTGATAGCTTACTGATTGTGGCAAGGGAAAAATAAACCACCAATGACTACATGGGTAAGGAAGGACTGGGGCAATGTTTAATAACAATATTAATTAATTTATCTTAAGAAACGACACAGTTGAAGTAATAAGATGCTATCAACAATTTAGTAAAACTGTCAATTAATATCCCCAAATTAATCTGATATCAACAATTTGATTAGATAAAGAAATTTATCAAATGTAAGTATTGACTAAGACACATGCGGGCACAAGCCCGAGACACTATGCAGTAATAAGATTCTTACAATACACAAGGGCGCCTCCCCAACAAATTGGCAAAATTACAATGATGTAAAGAGATTTAAAGCAGATTAGGTATTCCTCCATAAAACTCGACACACTAAGAGGAAAAAGGCTACTAAATCAACAAAATCCACTGTGCATTTGAAAATAGCAATATGTGCCTTTTAACTATTTTGTTTTACAAGTCAGTTAAAATGTATCATGCCTGCAGAGAAGCTGGTCTAATTTTCTAAGACATAACAACTGACAGTACAAGTGCCTTGAACTTTTATCAAAAGACAAATACACTAGATAAAACAGGGGCGACACTTCAGTTCTCCTTACGTATCAGGTTACTCACAGATTTGGTAGTCAAAGGGATATATTAAGTAATCACTTAACTACAGCCCGCAAATTAAATACACAAGGGTACCTCCGCAAAACTTTGTAAAATTAAAATGAAGTGAACAAGTTTAAAAAAGATACAATTGCAATAACATTTAATTAAATACTCAAGAGCATCAGTACACAAATTCCTTCAAATTTTCAAATGTTTGTATAGCTTATGGGACTGAACTATGTGGTCATCAGTCCCTAAACTTACAACTACCTTATACTAAAGACGACACAAACATCTATTCCCTCGGGGGGTAACAACCTCGCGCATCGGTCAATTGGACGCCAATGCCCTCGGCAGCTCTGCCGCGGCACAAATTTGTAAAATTACAGTGACGTAAACAGAGTTAAAGTAGATTATATATATGTCTCCATAAAACTCTGTACATTGACAGGAAAAAGTCTACTTAATCAACAAAATCCACGATGCTTTTTAATTTAGTAACACGTGCCTTTTGACTAGCTTATTTTACAAATCATTTACTCACAATGTATCATGCCACCAGAGAAGCTGACCTAAGTTTATACAACTGAGAGTACTAGTGCCTTGAAGTTTTTGGTCAAAAGTCAGTTACACTAAGTGAAAAACAGTCACACTTCTTATCTGGAAATCAAATTTAGTAATTAAGCTGCACAAGCACAGCGCGATGGCAAACTTCCCATCAGTTCTCACCAATAAGAGTTGGGCATTACATCACTCTGGGTAGTAAAAGGTTTACGGATCGTTGTCTCTCTTCATGGGGGTGAGTTATGTCAGCTTCTATGCCATAAATAGCTGTTTAAAGAAGATCACTAATAAATCTCTAGTGTAGCCGTATATCAATCTGCATATGAAGACGTGAAAATATATTTCAACAAACGTAAATTAAACCTCTGAATAACCAACAATATGGACTCTAAGATAAAGAAGTGATTCTCTCACGAAGTAATTCTTTGTAAATGTAGTTCATTACTCTTTTTTTGGACATGAAAATGCGGAGGTGGTCCTACTTTATACATCGGTAAATAACTGAATGTTCCCCCAAATATTGTTCAAGAGAGGCACAACAAGTATCATACGCACTCGAGAGTAAAAGTTCCAAATTATCACTCATAATTTAGTAAGTCCATCGAACATTGCAGGCGCAAATTAATCCACACTTAATTACAGTATTTGTAATAAAACACAGTTTGTCTTCACACGAGTACACGATCGTTGAATTATCACAGTTCCATAGTCTTACTACCGTCCATAGTTTACCGCTTTTCAACCAGAGACTAATTTTTTCAGTCACAGTCCCGTAAATTTTTTAAGTACACACATGCCTATTTCTTCAAATCACAAGTTCGTAACGCGGCTTCACCCAGCGTCACAACTTTTCACCACCGAGTCCAAGTTACAAGTCCCTAACCAAGTATTCGAAAGCGTGCTCTACCTGCTCCCAAATTTGTATCCTTCTGCGCATTCTAACGCCTCACCTTTAAAATACAATTTCCGTTCAAAATATTATACAATTATAGTATCACAAATTTAAATGCTTTGACCACCTCCCTACAAATGTTGTTTACATTTAACAAACGAATATATATTTAAAAATACTAAAAAAGTTTTGAGACTGAAGCTCTTTGCTCAGATAGCCACTAAGTGTGGCGTCTCTCTGTTCAAATATACTGCCTCTGTCGAAATTTATTTTTAGAATTAATATTTAATCTATCATGGCTTTTTATACAAATGTATTCCGTTCTTGTCAACAAATACTTATAACTGTCTATATATAAATTATCCGCTGCATATCTACTATTCTTAGTCGGCCATGAAATATTTATGTGGCAGTCTACAAAATAAAAAAAACAAACGTTACTATGAATAATATTAAGTATGATAAAATACATATATAAATGTAATGCGCTTTCTGCGTTCATGTTTTGTGTTTCTGGTCTGGAATCTATATTCTGAAACAAGAATATTATAAGCAGAACAAGAGAGTAAAATAAAGTTTATTGAAAGGATACAGAAATAACGTGGTACAGATTTTAGATAGGTACGGTGATGCAGTTCTGCCCAATTGTTTCTTAATCTGTTACTGATAAACATTACGTATCAATAATTGTAAATATAAGTCTTACAATATTATTATTATAGAACTATGGTTTATCAGCTGTTTATCGTAGTTTATCGTAATTGCAGCATTTGATTCTCCAAAGTCTCCTAAATCCATTCATATTATTATATTTGCCGTATGATTATTCCCTGATTTTATATGGATTTTTAGCTGAAATCTGGAATAGCCGCCCTCACTCAGCCAAGAGCGTTTCTGGTTTCCGAGCAAATTAGGAAACCCCTGACTACCTGTATTCCAATCACTAGGTCGAAACTGTTAGCTGGCCGGCTGGGGAAGCCAACATCCTGGCAAAACCCGTCGTTCACATGGAAACAATCAGCTTCCTCCTGTATCTGTAATGTTGCAGGCCCACAAACAGTGAGGTGACCAAAAGGTAATTTAGAATGTGGAAAGGAACAGCTTATAGGACAACCAGTGCAAGAGGGAACTTCAGCCCTCATACCTGGAACTTTATGCATAAAAAACTGCGTAATTATATCTACGGGTAGGTAAATCACTCCACAGAAGGTAGAAGGAAAGGATTCTGCCAATAACGTATGACTGGTTCCCTGTGCAGTTGACGAGGACGTGGAAGGGCACTAAACAGGGTTCCCCTGTGACACTTAGTAATTTACAATTCTTTAAATTTGAATAGGTAACCCCTCCCACCTAAGGCAATGGCAAATCAATCAACACGAAGGGATCGATCTGAAGCATAGTTGCAACCGCTGACAACAACAAGAAGAATATCAAGACACAGAAGAAGAGAATCCCTGAGGACGATTGTGAACCCTGGCAAAGCACACACACAAGAGCGACTTAACTCACACAGCCACAATAAACACAAAGAAAAACCATTCACAATTGTGCCAGCTTCTTGACTGTGCAACGCACCAAAAGGAAATGTACTGACAGATCAACCACCAAGTTAGACAATTACTTTCCTATAAAAGAATTGAAACAATTGAAATAACATTTTTCCTAACCGATAATGATTCGGAATATGAAATTTTACTATGACATAAATTCAGTGGTTCAACAAGTTTCTGTGGGTCAAAATTTTTTATTGTAATGTTTCTTTTTTCTCCAAAATAGTAGACTTGCGCATAATAGTTCGCGATCGGGACCGCTCACTTTAGTTCGCGATCGGGACCGCTCACTTTAGTTCGTGGCTCTGCCGCGAACTAGTTCTCAAAAGTTCCCCCACCTAGCTGCTTCATGCGCTTGCTGCTTGAGCCGCTAACGATATCACGCAAATCAAAGAAACAGTTTGTGGATAATTTCTTGCGTTTGAGTTATCTTTATATCTTGGCGTTATGGAACTTATTAGTCAGCTATTGCAGAGTACAGAATCAAAACAGAAATTTTGTAGCACTGAACTATGTAATCTAGTAGGCAGACACTCACCTCGAAATGGCTCTCATCAGCAGAAGGCAAAAACGTGATTATTAATTCTCCTGCCCGCCCTCTCGCTATTGCCCGTCGGACTTCGCAAAAGAATCCAACGAACTAAGAAGCGAGATACGTTTGGCATAATAGTTCGCGACTGTAACGCATGATTTAGTTCGCGACCGATTGCACATATTTTAGTTCGCGACCGGTAGCTCATCTTTTAGTTCTCAGCTCGGCCGTGAAATAGGTCGCTCTTTTTAGTTCGTCCGCTCTTTTTGGCTTTTGCTACCGCTACTAAAAGAACTCTTTCATTTGTTATGACAGCTTTTTTATATAATGATCAGTGTTGCCCAAGCGTGTGCTATTACCCGTATTTTTGGGCAATTAGAAACCAAATACTTAAGCAGATAAACCAGTTATTTACACGAATGGGTGATACAGTGCTGTTCAACTACTTTTTATACAGAGTACTCGTAGTATTTTATTTTTAAAATTGATTTCTGTATTAATTTAATTGGTCATTGAAGCCGTAAACTACAGTTTTGTAGCTAATTAATTCTATACGGGTCCGTCACTTTACAGTGTTAGCGTCGTTTATACGACGTTACCCTCAACATTCTACCCCGCGAGCCGTCAACAGTATCATGCAGGCGAGAGAAAAAGGTTGATGCATAATTTCTCGCATATAAAAGCAAACATAGTTAAGTTTTGAGTTATCTTTACTTCTTTACACTATGGAATAAGGGTTATATTTAGACACTACTGAATACCTTAGAAAAGAAAAATTGTGACAATGAACTACGAAACTAAAGCTGAGCTGGTTCTCAGCTCGAAATGAAGGTAACTGGCAGGAGCGAATCATGCGATTCTGCGCGCTCTCCTGTCCTCTCGGTGTTCCCCTTTAGTCTTCGGAAAAGTAGCGGACGAACTAAGAGGCGAGGGATCTGCGAACTAGTTCGCGTAGTTCGCCTGCCTGAGCACTCTTCCGAACTATTTCGTTCGCGAACTACACAAGACAAAATAGTAGCAAGTAGATATCGGAAAAATCTTTTGTTATGAGCATAAGAAACATTCTCCGATAATTTTGAAAAAAAATGTCCTACCGGAAAACGTTCTTCCTTCCGGAGGCATTTTATGGTTACCTGAACGGAAGTTACAAAACGCATTTATTATGATGTGGGAGTCTGCATTCGCATCGCTTCTGATGGATCGTACCAATACATCATTCGTTATACATAAAAAATTGTCTGTAAATACAGGTTACTTATTCTTATAAATATCTTACTAATACCCAATTTATATAGGCTGTTCAATAAGGAATGATTATAACTTTTTTGACGACATACCATTATTCATTCTAATAGTTCTGCTGGTCCTTCTTAAAATAGTCTCCCATTAATCTGATGCATTTGTCCCAGCGTTTCTACCGGTCTTCAAATACAGGCTGGAAACCATTTTTTGAGGATTTCTTCAAAATCGCCTTCGCTGCCTTTACCACTGCTTCTGATGACAGACAACGCTTCCCACGAAGGTGTCGCCAGGAACTAAACCTAGGTTCTCTTTCCCCGGTTGAATAACTGGGGTACGATAGGAACACGCGAATCACCGAAGTGGCGTCCAATTGAAAGACTTGCACCAGGCCAATGAGCCCCACGACGGAATAGAAAAAAGTCACATGAGGCTAATTCCGGATTACGGCTAATTCCGGATTTTTGTAAGTTATTCAGGAACAACATTGGTAATAAGCGGCCGCGCAATATCGTGGTGCAGCTTCCAGACTGCTTCACGGAAACATGGGCCTTTGCGCCTGATATGGACTAATGACCATAATTTTCCAGCAGAAGTAAACACTTCAGCGCTTTGGTAGGTTGGCGATGAAGATGATATCCGCACTGAGCTTTGCTATATTAGACTGGATTAGATACGTTTTTCGTTTCGTAGATCCATGTTGAGGAGATCCTCGTGGATGTGGAACATGTGAAGGAACAAAATTTACAAGCTGAATAATAGATAATACTAATAATATAAATAAAAATTCATACATTTTTGAGCTCACAATATAATAATACTAATATAGTATGAATACCGATACATGGTACAATTTAGAAATTTACTAATGGAGTAGAAGGAGTTGGCTACTAGAAAGACTTTTAGGCTCCTCTTAAACTGATCTTTATTTCTAGCTAAATTTTTGTACTTGATGGTGAATTATTGAAAATGTGTGTTCCTGAGTAATGGACCCCTTTTTGAACCTAAGTAAGCGCTTTTAAGTCCTTGTGTAAATCATTTTTATCTCTAGTATTGAATGTATCAACTGAGTTGTTTGTTGGGAAAAGGGATGTATTATTTATGACAAATTTCAATAAGGAATAAATATACTGAGAGGCAGTAATTAATATACTTAGTTCTTTGAAGAGGCTTCTGCACGATGTCCGAGAATTTACTCCACAAATAATACATATAACACGGTTTTGGACTCTGAACACTGTTAACTGACTTGAAGAGTTACCCCAAATTATTATACCATATTACTTTATGGAATTAAAGGAATCAAAGTATGCAAGCATTTTTATTTTTATGTCTCCTATGTCTGATAACACTCGTATTGAAAATACAGATTTGTTGAGTAGTTTCTGCAGTTTTGTGGTGTGCTCCTCCGGACTGAATTATTATCAAGCTGTAATACCAGAAATTCAATACTGTCAACCTCTGCTATCTACTCTTCTTCATACTTAATGCATATGCTTGCGGGAAATCTCTTACATGATCTGAACTGCATCTAGTGAGTCTCTTCACAGTTTAATGACAATGAGTTGGCTTTAAATCATTTATTAATGTTCATGAAAATATCATTAGCAGACCTTTCAATAACTATGCTTGACGAACATTTTATTGCAATACTTGTATCATCTGCAAACAAAACTAACTCTGCTTCTGTTATTCTAACTGATGAGAGATCATTAATGTACACAAGACAAGGCAATGGACCTAAAATGGATCCTTATGGGACACCACATGTAATTTCTTCCCAATCCGATAATGACTGTTGGCTTAATTAACTATTCACTTGCACTGACATTTATTTCCTGTTAGTGAGGTATGACTTGAACCGTTTTGCAGCATTTCCCGTGACTCCATAGAATTCTAATTTACTTAAAAGGATGTTGGTCTCAAGATCGAAATGATGTAAGTAAGTTTCATCAGAAGTGATTACATCTGGAAGAAACTCCTGATCGTCCTCTAACATCAACTTTACCTGCATGTAGGCCTGCACGCGAATGTCCTTTTGATCTGGAATCAACAGGCATGGAACCCATTGCGCACAAACACATCTCATGTGAAATGTTTCTGTCACAAAAGCGCGGGTGACACCCAATGAAGTCTTAGAGTAATTTGTCGATCCTCTTTCATTATGACAGCAGCAGTGTTGACGGTATCTTCCGTAAGAGCAGTAACTGGAGCTCTGGGTCCATCTTGCTTTGAAATAGATTGTCTTCCCTCTTTGAACATTTTGAACCACCTCCGTAATGACTCTCCATGTGTCTTCTGTAACATTGTATAGATGTCAGCCGAGGATTTCTTGAGACGAAAGCAGAATTTCAAAGCTGCCTGTTGTTTCTCGTCTGTTACCTCCAATGCAGCGGTAGGCGATGCTGAACATTTCTGAACATGTCTGCCTCTCACAGGCAGGAATCAGGAGTCCCAACAACGAAGCTAACAGAATATCAAACGATTAAATTTTAACACAGAATATTACGATCGTAAAAATTATGATCATTCTTTATTGAACACTCCTGGAAGTAATGTCAGTCATTTAATAATTTATCGATCAATCTCGGGCTTAATATGTCTTGTTTGCATTTTGGTAAGATTCCTCTCTGTTCTTACTACTTACATAAAAATGACACTAATGAATCATAGTTTTTGAGTGAAACCATTACGTAGCAGTTAATCTTTTTCATCTTTTTACAATTACGGGATCGCTATCACTTCTCGTCAAAACAGTAAACAGTTATCAAAAGCTTTCCACACCTTTTCTCATCTCATATCTGGATCGAGGGAACCACATTTCGCTTGTGGTAATAAATAATTGATACTGAATTTGAAGTTAAACTAAACATGAACATTACCAATGGCACTCCAGAGTAAACACCACCTCTGCTCCTTCCAGAATAATGGTTGCACTACGATCTTAGAGTCTCCACTGTACAATATTTGGTGCTAAGAAAACTCGTCCGACCATGGCATAGTTTGTCGAGCTTTGACCAATGGTGTCTTTGAGAACTCGCAATTTCATAGCAGTCTGCAAATTCTGGTATTAATCCAATAAATTCCCATCTGTATTGATCGCCGATTTCTTAGTTGCAGCCTCTTACTTTGCTAGGTAATGAGCAATCATTCATTGTGTAAAACCAGGCAAACACCGTGTCACACTGTGAAAAATCATTGAGTTCTATGTGCGAGAGAATTTTTTCTAACTCTCTCTCTCTCTCTCTCTCTCTCTCTCTCTCTCTCTCTCTCTCTCTCTCTCTCTTTCTCTCTCCGCGCCAGCTACACGCGACTGCCAATCCATCAGTCCATGCTGAATATTTTAACAGTTTCCAGGAAGGAGGAAGATAACCATTTCTACTATGCCTGTTACGCCAAATTTTCCTCGAAGTTTCAAAAAAAAAAAAAAAAAAAAAAAAAAAAAAAAAAAAAATTTCATACAAACCTTGTTCTGTCAAGCCGTACTCAAGTGATGCTGTTACAACCATCTGGTGATTGATTTTTATTAATAGAAAAAAAGAAATCACCTTTGGTTTTTCTTAAATTTTCCTATTTTTCGGGTGACTTGTCAAAATTTTTATTTGATGCGAACCTTTTCCTTGCTTTCAAAATGAAATGTACAAAATTTTATCGAAATTGAACGAACGGTATTAATAGCACACTGGAAAAAGCTGTTTCAGCTTTTCCCGATTTGCTACTTTTCCGGATTACTTTTCCATATTTTATCACCGTTTAAATCTTCCCTGGCCTTACACAAATATTTCAAGACTAAAATTAGCCAAATCGCTTCAGCCGTTCTCTAGTTTTAGTGAGACTAACGAAGAGAAATTCATACACACACACACACACACACACACACACACATATATATATATATATATATATATATATATATATATATATATATATATATATATATATATATATTTCACAGTCGACAGAATCTCACAACTGTTTACCATAAATTTCAAGAGAATGTTAGTATTTTCGATTCCGTTTCTTTGCTGAGTCTTCTCTTTTGTAACAGTTGTGAGTGAATGACAGTGGTCTTGAATTTGATAATTATGTTGCAAAATCTAATGCTATTCCCAGATGCTCATCAGATAACGTCCGCCGCGGTGGAGTAACCGTGCGCATTGAGGCGCTATGCTCCGATGAGCGAGGCCATTCACCGTCGGGGGTTCGAATTCTCCCTCGCGATTGGATGTTTGTGCTGTCTTTAGTATAAGTTAGTGTATAAGTAGTTAGTACGTTTAGGGACTCATGACTCCGCAGTTGAGTCCCATGAGCTTAATAGACATTTGCTATATTTTTTTTTTTTAGATAACGTCCGAATTTTTCTGCTGCTTTCCTGTAATCGGAGATTCGAACTTTTCATAATATATAATTTGTTCGATTTTTATCTTGCGTCATTAATTCACAGTTTTCTAACACAGTACAAGTACTTTTCGCTTTCTCTGAAATGTGAGTTTCCTTGAATTATCACAGGTAACTTGGTGTTGCAGTTTACAAATCTATTTTAAAAAGTAAGATCTATTACATTAAATGAACCCATTTCTTTCATACACAGGAGAAGTGTATCGCTAGATTGAAAATTACATTGGGATATTCTGCGTATCTATTATCTTATTAGCAACATGTACCACACCCTGAAAATCTAAAAATCTGCGCGTGTGAAAATTAATGAGAAGTGAATCTCATCCGAATGCAGTGTGTATATGGAGCTCGGGCTTATTGGACAACCCCACACGTATGCAAGTCCACGTAGACCTCGCCCGCCTGCTGTGTGATCAAACACTGCATACTGCATAATCAGCACTCCAATTAACATACATTTCTCGCCCACATGCCGAAGGCATCAAAACCCACTCCCACACATGCAGAAAACTTCCAAACACAGCAAGTGTTCCACATGGCATCTTCCTACATCAGACAATAACGGAAATCAATCTTTTAAATTTTTATATTGTGAGAAATTAACCACGAAGTCCTAGAACTGTGACAATATTTGTGATTATTCCGATAGTGTGTTTGTAGGAACGTACGTAAGTAATAAATTCCTTTTGGCAAGACATGCGTATGTATGTATACAACTATCATGAAAAAGATATTTAAACGGAATGTATTGCTTCTATCTCACTCGTTGTACATTCTTCATGAACTACGTTTCAAAACAGAGATCCGATCGGTTCCAAAATTAAAAGAAACGAACAAGAGCAAGTGAAATCTGTTCTTACGGTACCGTACGAACTTGAATACCTATGTTAACAGTGTATCTATAGATTTTGAACAATGAGTAAAGACTACACTTTCTGTACCTCTAAAAGATCTTAGAACTCGGTATTCAAGATAAATTACGCCTTGATAACTCTACCTATTCCTGAAAAAAATTAGTGCAAATATTGGTTATATGGGCAGACAGAACAACGGATAAAAATTAAAAAGAAAACTATTTTAGTGTGGTATAATTACAAATTAAGGAAGGACGTAGATCCAAACTGCACACAGAAATGCTACAGGTAGCCAAAAAAGGTAGAAAATTAAACCTGTTAGATGCAACGCAAATTCATGAACGTTGACCACAAAAATCCCCATCTGGTTCTAAATGATCAATTACAGCTGAACACATTTACACTATTAAGCTTAACAAGATGTAGTGCAGCCACCCATCTCCCACAGCCCATATTAAAAATCACAAGTTTGTTGATACTTGTGTTCGACAGGCCATAATGACGATCAAATAATGCAGCACAAATTTTTACTGTTCCTTTTGAACAGCGTAAATTGTGATACAATAGTATAGTGTAATTTTATTTTGACTATCGTATATAAACGTAATGGAATGCATAAATAGTAAATGCGCACCAATAATAACGAATGAATATGTTGATAGTGTTCATTTCCGATCACGACCTCATGAAGATTGTCGTAGATGTAAATACTGTAAATGTACTAAAACTATATACGTCGCGCTTATAAATAAAAACTACTTTCATTAAAAACACCACATAAATAATGACACATCTCTAATGTGCAACAAATATACCAAAAAACTCTTGTTTTGCGTAGTGAAGAGTATATACCAGATAGGATTTGCAAACAACATAAAAAAAATGCAGCAGCAGAAGAGGAAGGTCTTCTTGTATGATCAGGCAGGGAGGGAGTGTCAACGATATTATACACGAATTGCGGTGGAAGTTGTAATATTTTGTTCGTGACCACCTGATAATCATAAAAAAAAAAAAAAAAAAAAAAAAAAAAAAAAAAAAAGGAGCATAGTGGGAAAGAAGAATACTTTAGGAGTTGGTTTTCCCGAGCCGTATTAGATAATGGCACGTTAGAGAAATGGAACGAACATGGTTCGATGACTCCTCTGCCCTCTGTAGAAATTGCAAGATGATAAGATCTGGTGTCAACTCAGCGTACTCAATAACTGTTGAAATACAAAACAGCAACCTGCGATTTCTGCCCTCGGAGGTTTGAAACTATTTATATTGTAGCGGTTACAATCATCGTTTTTTCCCATAAACTGCATACATTTAGTGAAGCTGTTTTTAATTAAAGGCTACTTATTTATTTGGGGAGGTGGCTGATTATTTTCTCGTGCGTCTGCGAATAGGAAGCGCTCATTTTACGTCTGAATCTAGTATAACATTTACTCGTTCATTGAAATATTCCCAGCATCCTGTCATCTATCTGCCGCAAACGTCAGCGTAACTTGTCACGAATTAATATATTAATAATACTTCACTCTGGATGAACACAATGTGAAATTTCGCCCAACGTTTCCATAACGTTGGAGTGCATGTATTTATATTGGTTTTCCATCGCGTTAACTATTTTACACATATTATCTACACTTTATTCGGTGTTTTTTGGCATGTGCTGTTTGCGCTGTTTCCATTAGACGTATACGAGTTGCACACACTGCCTGGAAGCTATTACAGAGTTTTTATTCGTATAAAACTCGTAATATAAAACGTTTCCCACTACTCGCGTAATTAGTTTCCATAACTATTTATTGCACACATTTTTACACACTATTTAATTACCGCTCGATGAAATTAATTCCAGTAGCAGATGTGTACCAGCGATGCTTTTCTTTTGCCTCGTTTCAGACTGTTCCAGTTGTAGTGTGCGATAGACTGTAACCACCACTCATCACGACAGCATTAACAAGCATTGTGCAGCCACTGCTTACTACCGCGAAATCTAGGTGGTAAGCTTGTTTCACAACAGAGTCTCGTAGCTTAACTTGAAGCTCTGACACCACTATTATCTCCCATTAAATTCTCTTCAATGCGATCGTTAACCAGCAAATGTACACAGAACAGGTACAATACAATAGATCAGCTTCAGTGCACTTGATACTCGTGGCTCTTGGAACGTTGAAGAGGGTTACGTAACTAAAATTGATTTTAGACCCCATTAGTACTGTGCTACATAACGGCATCTGATATCTGACTTTGACGACAGAGGAGACCCTCGTGAAGCTGCTATGTGTTCAATCTGCTCCTCTAAATAATGTATACTGCCCATATTTGGCCTGATTGCCTGATTCCGGGTAGCTGAATATGTCGCAGTCTCGCTTACTCGGTGGTGTATTTAGTAGCACGTTTCGACAAGCGGAGCGAAGGACATCCTGATATGCATTGTGAGTTTGGATGGCGGCGCTGTAAGTCGTTCGTTCTCCAGAGCTACATTTGGTTTTTTGGTTAGTATCAAATCTCTATGCCTTATCTGTTCGTCTGAAAACCTGTATATTAAAAATGATCATATGTTTGTTAAGCTAATGGGACTTAACTGCGGGGTCATCAGCCCTAAACTTAGAAACTACTTATAAACCAACTTATACTAAAGGCAGGACAAACATCCATGCCCAAGGGGGAATTCGAACCCCCGATGGGGAACGGCATCACGCATCGGAGCATAGTGCCTCAATGCGCTCAGACGCTCCGCAACGGTAGTATAATTTAAAAGACCACTATTTTGTCCAGTTAGAATTGTATACAAATTAAATGGCAAGCTGAGGGTGTGAGATAGTTAAATCCTGGTATTAATGACACTTTCCATGTATTAACGGAAGCGTGTGGACTATAAGCATAAATCAGTTTCTCCATATTTTATTTTATTTGTTTTAGCTTTTTCAGAAAGTTCCACTTTCAGCGACATGAAAATATTAATCCAAAAAATCTTTAAACTTAAAACTTCGGTCCATAACCATTATCATTTGAAATAATGAAGCAATATAGCTTAATTGAGATTTTTCTCTAGGATATGGAAAATATCTTGAAAATACTAAAAGAACAAAAAAAAAAAAAAAAAAAAAAAATGTCGAGCTCGCCTGGCGACGCACCTGAATATATGATGCGACCCACTCATGGGTGCCGACGCTCAGATTGGGAACCAGTGGTCTAAATGTAAATCCAGCCAAACTACACAGCCTCTTTTTTGATTGCTTTTTTAATAACTTTTTCTACATGACACGAACCAAATAGTCAAGTCATTTTTTCTCCGATGAGCCGAGGGAGAAAAGTAAGCGATGCACCTAACCAATTAATCCCTGTTAGCCAACATAAAAGTCATAGGTAAAAGCAGTTCCAAACATCTGAAGATTCGAATGTAATTTCTTGCGAAGCCGGTTGTGGAGGTCTCCAAGACTTGAAATAAGAATACAGCAAACCAGTGGCTTACTAAACACGGGGCCGATATCGAACAGAATGATCTATTGACCCAAGATCAACACGGATTTAGAATATATCGTACATGCGAAACACAACTAGCTCTTTACTCAAGTTGATTCTGTATTTCTTGATTTCCAGAAGTCTTTTAACATCCTACCTCACAAACATATTTTAATCAAATTTCGTGGTTATGGTATATCGCCGAAATTTGCGACTGGATAGGGGATTTCCTGTCAGGGAGGACACAGTTTGTAGTAATCGATGGTACGGCATGGACTAAAGCAGAGGTGGTATCAGGCGTTCCTCTGGGTAATATTATTGGTCCTCTGCTGTTCCTTATTTACATAAACGATTTGGGAGAAAATCTAAGATCTCTTAGGTTGTTTGCAGATGTTGCCGTCATTTATCGTCTAGTAAAATCATCTGAAGATCTAAACCAACTGCAGAACGATTTAAATAAGGTATCTCTATGGTGTAATAATTGATTGTAAATAATGAGAAGTGTGATGTCGTCTTCATGAGTACGAAAAGCGATCCGTTAAACTTCATTTCCAAGATAAATCAATCAAAGGTGCAGGCCGTAAACTCTACGAAATACACAGGAATTACTATTACTTAAGAATTAAACTGGAAAGAACACGTAGTTAATGTCGTGTTAAAGGCGAACCAAGGACTGCATTTTATTGCCAGAGCGCTTAAAAGATGCAAAGAACTCCTATAGAAACTGCATACACTAAGATTGTCCTTTTTTGGAATATTGCTACCCAGTGTGGGATTCTTATCAGGTGTGTCTCTCGGAGGACATCAAAAGAGTCCAAAGAAGGGCAGCTCGTTTTATATTGTCACGATACAGGGGAGACAGCGTTACGGAAATGATACAAGATCGGGGATGTGAATCATTACAACAACGGTGATTATCGCTGCGGCGGGAGCTACTTACGAAACTCCAATCGCCAACATTCTCCTCCGAGTGCGAAAACATAGTGTTGACTCCCAATTACATAGGCAGAAAAGATCATCAGAATAAAATACGAGAAATCAGAGCTCGAACGGAGAGATTCAGATGCTCTTTCCTCCTGCGCGCTATTCGAGAAGTGAATGGGAGATAAACAGTATAAAGATGGTTCGACGTACCCTCTGTCAAGCACTTAAATGTGAGCTGCAGAGTATCCCAAGTAGTAGATGTAAATCAATGACATTTCTCTCACTTATTATAATTTTAGAATTCCAGTTATTTCAACATCAACAATTGCAGCTGTTTGCAAGTTCATTTAATCTCTATTTATATAAATGCGAAATGACACTCATTCAGACACTCACTCACTGACAAAACACAAAATCTCAAAAACTACTTTACTTATGAAACCGAAATGATGATAGGGAAAACGTTTGTCGCTTACTACATTTTCGCCGTTCATGAAGGTAAATTACGCCATTTGGCATGACCTTACAATTTATTACTCGTAAACTATTAATTGTATTCGCGAGAAATGTTATAAATAGTATACACACATACCACTGAACGTACGTTCGAAATTTTATCATAGTACAGGAGGGCCGAACGGCGCCAAGCACACGTCGCAGCCTCCTGATCTCAACTCGGACAGAGAGATGCTGCTGGGACTGCGAATACATTTTTATCTGTACTCAGCCAACTACACTGCTGAACGTCAAAACTGCGACACATACGAAAAAACTTATGATACTACCTGTAAACCCGGCGTTTCCGGGTTGTTTATTTATTCTACACTCTCGTAGTCCACCTCCCCTTCCCTCCTCCATCTCCATTCATCTCTTTCTTTCCCATGTCTCTGTTCGTATCCACATTTCCATTTCTCGGCAATGATTTTTTCAAGCCACCCTCTGTCATGTACCTGACGAACATGTATGTATCTTGTGCCCTGGTGCAAAAATTCATCAAGATCTGAGAAAAACTATTCGTTTTGTCAAAGTTGGTATGTTAATTACCCTCCACCGTGGACCTAACGAAATTTTATACAGACAGTGACATACCTCTTGTTTTTCTGGTTAAGTGTGCAAAATTTCATAAATAAATGTTCAAATGTTTGTACAGCTTATGGGACTTAACTACGGGGTCATCAGTCTCTAAAATTACAAACTACTTATGAACTACTTACGAACTAGGACGGCACAAATATCCATGCCCTAGGGGGGATTCGAACCCCCGACCGTAGCATAAATATCGGAAAAAAACTGTAGATATGAATGGAATAGAAACACAGAGGCACTTTGTTGTTCTCAGATTTTTCAGTTTTATTTCATACAACCTGTGTTCTGATAATAACGAAAAAACAAAAAAAAGGATATGTGAAATCGGTCGAGCCGTTCTGAAGTTATGGCGCGACCAACATACTTAGGGACCCGTTTTTATCTTGCAAGATACTCTCCCCCGTTCACCGTATAAAACTTTAGGTAGACGGTGACCTTCCTTTTGAAAGTCAAGAGTGAAGGTTGGAATGAAACTGTAGATTTCGCCAGTCTGTAGGAAAAGTATCCTCTGCCATGCACCTTTATTTCGTCCTATCATACATTCTTAGCTATTATCTTCTACCTTTAAACTACATACCGGCAAAATTTCTGCTTCATAGGTGCAGTAGTTTTAGAGATTTCGTGTATCGTCAGTGAGTGACTGAGCGATCATTAGCTGTTATATATAGAGAGATATCTCCTGGATTGTGGGTCCTACAAAGACATTATTTACCAGGTTCGTAGAGAGGAATATTAGGAAACTGCCTGCTAAATGTGTTGTAAATTGATTTGTTAGTAAAGACGAAGTAAATTACAACCTCATGCTCTTCAGGGCGAAGTTTCATGTATTTCAATGTCTTTGACGTAATAGCACCTGAACTATATGTCGTAATAGGATATTATTTCGAAGGTACATCCAGTGGTGCAAACGTTTTACATTTGCAAAATCCATCCCGAATAGAGTTAGCAGGAAAGACGTAACAAATCCAAACGTCGTGCGTGATGTGGCAGTTTTTCATTAACGTAATTGTTTATTATTCCATATCTCATTCCATATCTCAAAACTGTCGCAGTTTTGACGTTCAGCAGTGTAGTTGGCTGAGTACAGATAAAAATGTATTCGCAGTCCCAGCAGCATTTCTCTGTCCGAGTTGTGATCAGGAGGCTGCGACGTGTGCTTGGCGCCGTTCGGCCCTCCTGCCCCCGCGGCGCGTGTCCTGCTGGTAACTTTCTGCGGCCGAGTGTTCCGGAGGAAGTGGTCGCCCCACTACCCGCTGCCTTCTCCCTGCTCCTAATGAGGCCGTCCCCGCCTCAGCTCCAGACATGGACGTCCTGTGCCGGTTCTGTGAGTGAGTGACGCCTGCCCACCATTCGGCATTCACAAGGAAAGTACTTGGTCTCGAACAAACACATATACACCAAAATCGTATGAGAGATAATGTAAAGGTCCCTTATTGCACTAGTGATATTCCCGCATCTGCAAAACTCTGCAGTCGTCCGTTAGAGGTCTCTGCGTGTGCCTTGCCACATTGCACTTTGACCTGTCGGTTCGCTAGTAGGGACGGCGCAGTGTACCTCCGAAGTTGCGTTTCTTGATGTTATTTGCTTGGTGAAGAGTTAGATGGGGCGGCGATTGGCAATCAATCCTGCTAATGTATTGCGATTGGTTGAGATGAAGTTACGAAGAACGTAAGTTACGTAAGAACGTAATTAAAGTTCAGCGGATTTCCTTTAGTGGTCATGTGCATTACTTCACACTTTTCTTTATTTAGTGTCAATTGCCAATTTTCGCACCATGCAGAAATTTTGTCTAAATCGCTTCGCAGTTGCTTTTGAACCTCTGTTGACTTCACTAACCGATAAACGACAGCATCATCCGCGAACAGTCTAAGGGAGCTATTCAGATTGTCTCCTAAATCGTTTATAAACACGAGGAAGGGTAGGGGACCTATAACGCTTCCCTGTGGAACGCAAGATATCACTTCTGTTTTACTCGATGACTTACCGTCAGTTACAACGAACTGTGTCCTTTCTGATAGAAAATCGTGAATCCAATCGCACAATTGGGAAGATATTCCATAAGCACGCAATTTCATAAGAAGCCGCTTGTGGGGTACAGTGTCAAAAGCCTTCCTGAAATCCCAAAATATGGATTCGATTTGAGATCCCTTGTCGATGGCACTTAACACTTCATGTGCCTAAAGAACAAGCTGTGTTTCGCAAGAGTGATACTTTCTGAATCCGTGTTGACTACTGGTTAATAGGTCGTTCTCTTCGAGGTAGTACATAATATTCGAACAAAGTATATGTTCCAAAATCCTACTGCAAATCGACGTCAATGAGATAGGCTTGTAATTTTGGGGATCACTCCTATTGCCTTTCTTGAATACTGGAGTAACTTGAGCAACTTTCCAGTCTTTGGATACGGATCTTTCGCTGAGTGATCGGTTCTAAATTACAGCTAAGTACGGAGCTATTGCATCAGCAGACTCTGAGAGGAATCTAGTTGGTATACAATCTGGCCCGGAAGATTTATTTTTGTTTAGTGACTTAAGTTGTTTTAGTACTCCAGGAACATCTACTTCTAAGTTTCCCATGCTGGTAGCTGTTCTTGGATTGAATACTGGAGTGTTCACTTCGTCTTCTTTGGTGAAAGAATTTTTGAAAGCTGTGTTTAGTAATTCTGCCTTAGCAGTACTGTCGTCGGTAGTATTACCATTGCTATCGCGTATTGAAGGTATTGCTTGTGTTTTGCCGCTAGTGTACTTCACATATTACCAGAATTTCTTTGGATTTTCTGCAAGATTACGAGACAGAATTTCGTTGTGGTAACTACTATAGCCTTCTCGCATTGAAGTCCGCGCTAGGTTGCGAGTTTCAGTAAAACATTGCCAGTCTTGTGGACTCTGTGTCTTTTTAAATTTTGCTTGCGTTTTTCTTTGTTTCTGTAACAGTGATCTGACCTGTTTTGCTTACCACGGGGGGTCAGCCCCCTCTTTTATTAAATCTCTCGATTGCTACTGATATTATGTCTTTGAATGTAAGCCACAACTGATCTACACTAGCATTTTTAGTTTTGAAAGACTGGAGACTATTACTCAGGAAAGCGAGAAGCGAATTTTTATCTGTTTTATTGGATATATATATTCTTCATTTATTTTTGGTGAATTTGGGCATTTCGACATTCGCTAATCCCTGTATCTGTTTTGATGCTCTTTACTCACTCAGGATTATTTGTTGCTAGGAGATCAAGATGATAATAGCGCTGATAATGACGAAAAACTCATTGCAAGCGGTAGTGCTACGCTAAGTGCGGGAGGAGGCGATGGAAGCAGTGGCATTTAATATTAACAGTGTTCCGAGAAGAAGGTTAAAGTTGCAACTATCATCACGGCTTTTGATGACAATACACTAGAGGACATGTACGATGATTATTACATAAGTTATAGTTAAGATATCTGCATTACGTAAGACGTCTACAATTACATCTACAGTTCTATCTAGAGAATGATTGCAAAGTTTTGCATAAAATCGACACCCACCAGCACACCAGCACACTGAGGTGTACGTAGAGATCCTGTAAGCAAACGTTCATACAGATGTTTGTTCGAGCCCAAGTACTTTCCTTGTCAGTGGGAGAAGTAAGGTTCAAGCGGTCCTTGCAGTACGCTCCAATTAATCCCTATTGGGCCAGCTTCACAGTAAAGCAAACTATAATGACAGTTTCATGGAGAATAATTACGAACTGTAACGCTGATTAACTTCTCTGGCCAGCTAGATTTGGAAATACGTTATTTGTTTCATATATATTTTGTCAAACTTCCTTTCTTCCTCTGGTCCCCCACCATGAAAATGAGGGCGTGTGTGAATGTTTTTTGAATAGGTTATTACTATCCAAAGATAGTTTCGAAGTGGTGGAATAGTTGTGAAATCTTTGGCTTAGGTGAGGCCAAGAGGTAGGTTGGCAGTGGCTTCCTCGGATGTCGCTTGTTCTTGAGGTGTAGGCAGGGACCGGCCAATGGCAGGTATATTCCTCGCGTTTACAAAACAACAGCGGTTCATTTGACTCAGGAGACGCCATGTTTGGCACTGTTAGCTTGGAGGCACGAGGGGGCGAACGTATTGTGCTCGACTGCTGCAAATGTGGTAAGCAAGTATGTAAAAGTGTGTCTTGTTATACTGAATCTGTCTCGCAACGCAATAGTTGAAGCAGACTTATTTTAATATGGTAGAAAGTAGCGATTTTGGTTATGTTTTAGTCAATTTGAGTACCTAAAATAGTTTGATGCCAACGGTAACGGTCGGGACTTAGTGTCCGCTTGCTACCTCACGCTTTGATATTTCGCTACGTTTGCTTGTTTTATTTAGTAACACTTTTGAAAACCCTCATTTTAAAGTTTGTGCGGATAAAATTGAGAATTTACGGAGTTTTCTTTGTGTAATGGGACTCAGACAAATTTTCGCTCCATTATACAATAGGCCCATAGTCTGGCAATTTCAAAGTAAGAATGCACCTTCAGTGGTCGATAGCAGCCACGGGAACAAGCAAAAACTTATTTTCTACCGCGGGTTGCCCGGAATTTCATTGATTTTGTACTTTTTTCTTTTAATTAGACCAAAGGCAGAATGAGCCGCGGAGGCCATTTGGCGGAGCTTGGTGGTAATTGACCAGAGTGGGGTAGACTGGCATCTTATCATACAGTGTAATGCTTAGAATAGATGAAATTTCTAGTAATATTCGTTTTTCTTTTCTGGGGAGTACTTCATTTTATGGAAATCGCGGAGCAGTAAATCTTGTTGCGTGGCTCAGTATGATAAAGAAGGAGCACCAGTTATGCTTGTTGTATGACTAAGCTCCACGTGTAGATATCCTTCGTAATGTTTTTTATATGGTGCGTGTTTGAGTTTTTGGTATTCTGTAAGATTTGAGCGGTAGATACCATTGCGTGTCTCATGTCTTGCATTAAAATCAGCAGTTAAATAACGGCCACCCTCTTTGCTGAACCATTTATTTATTTCCTTTGATAGCTAAAATTGGAGTGGTTAATGCATGCAGTGGAAAAGTGGTTTATGAGCGAGTGCGTCTCTGAAGAGGGATATCATTACTAATCCAATAAATCCCACCATTCTGAACTCAGTGAGAAAAGTGTTGTCTCGGCTGATGCAGAAGAGCAGCAACTCCCGCCTCATGTAAGGTGACTATATTTTTCTGTTGGAGAGCGTGATCACAGATGAGCTATCTTCGCGGATGGTTCTATTCACTACAGGATACAGGGAGCGAAGACCTATATTCAACTTGTACAAACACCAGCCAGCAATTACTAGAGTCGAAGGTCATGAAAGGGTCGCAGTGGTTGGGAAGGGGTAAGAGTTAGAGCTTTTCCCCAATATTGTTCAATCTGTAACTTGAGCAAGCTGTGAAGGAATGCAAGAAGAAATTTGGCTAGCGAATTAAAGTCCAAGGAGAGGGAATAAAAACCTTGCGGTTTGCTGACGACATAGTAATTCTGTCAGAAACATTAAAATACCTGGAAGAGCAATTAAACGGAATGGACGGTGTCTTAAAAGGAAGGTGTAAGATGAACATCAACTAGTTTAAAACGAGGGTAATTGAATGTATTGACAGAAAATCAGGCGATGTTGAAGGAATTAGATTAGGTAATGAGAAAATTAAAGTAGCAGATAAGTTTTGTTATTTGGCTACCAAAATAGCTTCTGATGGCCGAAATAAAAAAGATATAACATGCAGAATAGCTATGGGAAGAAAAGCGGTTATGAAGAAGCGAATTGTATTAGATGCAACAAAATTCGCTTCTTCATAACCGCTTTTCTTCCAATAGCCAATCTGCATTTTATATCTTCTTAATTTCGGCCATCATTTCTCAAATTAAACTAGTATTAGATGCTAGTTTAATTGTTAGGAAGTCCTTTCTGAAAGTATTTCTCTGGAGGATAGCATTGCATGGGAGTGAAACGTGAACAATAAGGTGTGCAGACAAAAAGATGATAGAAGCTTTTGAAATGTGGTGGTACAGAAAAATGACGAAGATTAGATGGGTAGATCACGTAACTAATGTGGAGGTACTCCACAGAAATGGGGAAAAAAGAAGTTTCTATTATATCCTACCAAGAGAAAGGATAGGTTGGTCGGACAAAATCTAAGACATCAAGGGATTGTCAACTTAGCATTAGAAGGATGTGTGGGGGAAAAATCGTAGACGGAGGCCGATGGACGAATACAGTAAGGAGATTCAAAAGGATGTAGGTTGCCGTTCGTATTCCCGGACGAAGAGGCTTGCACAGGACATGGTAGGGTGGAGAGCTGCATCAAACCAGTGTGCGAATTCAAGACCACAAAACAACAAAATTACTCCTAATTCATATTGGGGAGTTTGTGGCGTATGCTGACTAAGAGTAGGGGTAGGGTAGTGGGACACATTCTGAGACATCAAGGAATCGTGAACTTAGCATTAGAACGAAGTGTGTGAGGTAAAAATCGTAGAGGGAGACCGAGGGACGAATACAGTAAGCAGATTCAAAAGGTTGTAGCTTACTGTACATATTCTGAGATGAAGAGGCTTACACAGGCCAGGGTGCAATGGATAGTTGCATCAAACCAGTCTGCGGACTGAAGACCACAATAACAACTGTGCAGCACGTTTTTGCGTTTATTTATTGTTCATACTAGCTGAAAAGCCGGAGTTGACTGGGTACTGAATTTATTCCATACTTTCATTATTACAATTTTTAAAGTATGAACAGATTTCTAGTGAAGTAAGAGAAACTTCATTATGTTCGTATATTGTGTCAAAAACTGATACAGACATTTTTTCTTCATTTATAAACACGGTCACCATGAACATTTAAACATTTGTCAGGTTGCAGCGCCAGCTTCTGATTCATACCATAAAAAAAGAAAAAAAAAAACACTCCATGTTAACCGTCAGATTTTAGTGAAGTTTGTCAACAACAGTGTGATAATCTTCTGACCCTGAAAATTGCGAAAACTCCTACAGCTGTTCAATAAAACAGAGCCTTCAAGAATTCGAATGTTTGTAGCACTATTTGACGAAACTACTGTGGTTATTCGTCGCTATACTTACCAACTACTCACACTAACTTACGGTAAGGACAACACACACACCCATGCCCGACAGATAACTGGAATCTTCAATAGGAGCGACCGTTCACTCACTAACGTGATACCTAAAACAGGTGGCCATTTCATGCGGCGCCTGGAGAATTGCCTAATAAACGTTTTATTTCAAGTCTATATTCGTGATAGTGAGCCATCCAGATCAAAAAAGGCGCTTCACTATTGACTAGATACTTTCTGAAATTCGTACAAGTTTCAAGATCAATAGTTGATCACTTTGTTTATTGACAAACTTCACTGTAAGAATATGATGGTCAGAAGGCAGAGTTTTGTAATACTTCGATTATAAAACTGGTGCCACAACTTGACAAATGTCTAAATGTTCATGGTGCCTGTGTAGAATAGATGAAAATGTGTATTTTTCAGTTTATGATATAATTTACGTATATAAATACAGTATCTCTTACTAAATTACAAATCCATCTGAAATAAAAAAATTGACTCTCATACAAGTGGCTCTCTTTCAGGTGTTCAAAAGCAATCGGAAATTTCAGGGACGATGAATTCATAAACCCATATATATAAGAAGCAGCCGCGGTGGTGAGGCCGGGCGCTCTGAGGCGTCTTGCTGCCGAGCGTGGTTACTCGCCGTCGGTGGTACGAGTCCTCCCTGGGCCGTGTGTGTGTGTTGTCCTTAGTGACTAATAACCAGATAGGTTAAGTCCCATAACTTTACAAACATATGAACATTCTCTATAGGACACAATCAGAATTTTTTAAAACAATTTGGCATCTGGTACAATCAGGTTTCCAAGTCGTATAATGTCACTTGGAATATGAACCCATGTTGATCACACCAAAAGCGTAATGGGCTGAGAACCAAGAATTATGTTACCACCTTAATAATCATATACCGGTACCTTAAAAACAGTCACCTATCCCAGACCGATGCAGATTCGTTGCGTTACGGCCCAAAATTTAATCACAATTATTTTAAAATAATCGTAGATCGTATTTATTGCTTTTTCAGTTTCGATCTTTTATAAAATCAACTCCAGTCCATGCTAGAGAAGGCATACTGGAAATGCGATGATAAAATGAGCAGTTTATCATTGCATTGCCAGCGTTGCCAGCTCCAAATCAAATGTTCAAATGTTTGTATAGCTTATGGAACTTAACTAAGGGGTCATCAGTCCCTAAACTTACAAACTACTTATCAACTACTTTATACTAAGGACGGCACAAATATACATGCCCGAGGGGGGATTCGAACCCCCGACCGTAGTGGCCGTGCAGACCGTGACTGGAGCGCCTCAGTCCCCTCTGCCACCGAGACCGGCGTTGCCAGCTCCCACATTGATTGGTAATATAAAAGGTTATAACCCAAAAATAGATAAATACATGCGATCTAAACTGTTTTAAATTAAGTTTAATTTTTCATGACGGCCTCAGCTCTCGAAAAACGTTTTCCAAACTACAATTTAATCAACAATTTTTAACAGTAGCAGGATCCGCTCTGAAAGGACACAGTACGAAGTAATTGACGGGAAGTCATCGAGTAAAGCGTATGTGATAGCTGATGTTCCCCAGGAAAGTGTTAAACGGCCTGTGCTACTTCTTATCTTTATAAACGATTTGGGAGACAATCTCAGTAGTTCTTTTAGGTTGTTCAGGGATGATGCTGTCATTTATAAATCAGCCTAGTCACCAGGTGGTGAAAGGCAATGCAAAACGATTTAGATAACATATGCCTGGTGCAATAAATGGCAGCTGATCCTAAAAAGAGAAGTGCGAGTCATATGAGCACTTAAAAAAATCGTTAAACTTCATTTAGACGATAAATCAGTCAAATATACCGGCCATAAATTCAATTAGATATCTAGGAATTACAATTGCGAACAACTTTAATTGGACAGAACACATATAAAATATCGTAGGGAAGCAGAAAGAACTACGTTAGATTGGTAGAACACTTAAAATTTGCAACATTTCTACTAAAGAAATAGCCTTCAGTACACTTCTGCGTTCTAATTTAGAGTATTGCTTCGCATTGTGTGATCCATACGAAGTTCGACTGACGTAGGGGATGGAGGTAGTTCAGAGAAGGGCAGCAGTTTTGTATTATCGCGATATAGGGGAGAGAATGTCACGGAAATGATGCACGAGTTTGGGTGGAAATCATTAAAATATAGGCTTTTTCCTTTGCGACGACATCTATTTGCTAAATTTCTGTCACCAAATTTTCTTCCGAATGCGAACATTTTTTACTAGCACGAACCTGCATATGTAAACACGTTTATCAAAATGAGGTAAGAGAAATCAGATCTGAAACGGAAAGATTCCGGTATTACTGTGTCCCGAGTACCATTACAGAATGGACCGGTACGGAAATATGGTAAAAGCGGTACGATGAACACTGCCATACACTTAAATATGATTCGCATAGTAATTATGAACATATAGATGTAACGGGCACGCGGTGGGCTGAATGCGAAGATTTAAACAACAAGTTCAAAACTCTGAAAAAAGACAAAAATCCCTTGCACATTTCGATGTCCATTATATACGTTACAAAAGCCTGGGAAAAAATTACGTGCAATTCCATGCAATTACAATAATGTGATAATAAAAGAGACTTACGAAACTTTGCTCACGGATTCCAGCTTAAGTTAATGAACATTATCATTATTTCAAGTACATTTATTCAAAACTTTACCTTGTACCTCATTCTTGAAGGTCGCTTGTAAAAATGTGGAGTTGACAGAAATCCCAAGAATGCAGTGTTGGAGGACGTCATTTTCCAAAAGTCTCCATCCTTCCGCCGCTCAGTGATTGGGAATATTCCCATAAGAGCATAGGTGTCATGCCAGCAGCATCCCTGTGATGTGCTACACTGAACCCTCTTACTGAACAAATCTGTATCATCTTTGCGTTTTTCTTCTACAAGTGTAGGTTGCTACCATACGGGCGCACTAACTCTGAACATTTGGAGATAACTACAAAAAATCAGTCTTGCGAATACTCGCTCACACACATTTATAGAGGAGGGTGGGATCAGATGATCTGGACAGAGTTCAGAACACGCATAAACACGCTTTTCACTTTTCTAGCCGGCCACGGGTGGCCGAGGGATCTGAGGCGCTCCAGTCACGGTCTGCACGGCCACTACGGTCGGGGGCTCGAATCCCCCCTCGGGCATAGATATTTTTGCCGTCCTTAGTATTAGTTAGTTTATAAGTAGTACGTAAGTTCAGGGACTGATGAGCCCGTAGTTAAGTCCCACAAGCTATACAAACATTTGATTTTCACTTTTCTAAAGGCTAAGTGTAGTTACGGCAGAGTGAAATTTCAAATTTTCTATATTCCATTAATCTGCTCTCACAATTAAATGGTTGACTGTAATTGTATGATTTGTACATATTGTCTATTTAATAGTTAGATTGCAAATGGTTCATTACGTTTTACAGCACAGTTTTGATTAGAATGCACAGATAAACACGACGAAAGGAAATAATATGACATTTCCTTCTTTTTTAGAATGAAAATTAAGCTTCGTGGTTACATTATAAAACATGATCCTGAGCCTTAAGCAAAACAGGGCATATAACACTTCCTTCGTCTAGAAGATCTTGCATTTCTTACACACATCTACCTGTACTCACCTGAAGCTAACGGGGGAAATGTTAGTTATAAACAGCTTTTTACAGTCTCAACCGCGAGAGCAGTTCGATGTATTCTTTTCACTGCAACAACTAATGTCCGTCCAAAGAATCGAACTACTGGATTTCAATGAAAATAAATAGGAGCGAATTGTTCGCAGATTCAAAATAAAATTAATATTTATGCTATTAAAACACATCGGCTAAATCTGGCGTCTGCTGCAACACACAATCAATGTAAAGTTTTAAAATACTGTTTGGCGGATTTGGGCAGTTAACAGACAACTTCCTTGATATCATGATGGGAACAATTTAATTTCACATAATTCGAATCTATTTATTAACTGATACAGGAAACCCTGTGTGAGGTTCGGAAAAATAGCTTATGTACAAATTTATATCCACCAGTGCTAGAAGGGGCGAAAATGCTTCAGAGGGACCGCTTTCTGAGAGCTGCTAAATTATTTCTGAGATATGATAGTGTTTTGAAAGGATTACCTAAGGAGGCTTTTTCCATCATCTGTTATTAAATCATTTATAAAAATGGAAGTAAAGGTAAACCTAAAATACAAAATTTCCATTGCACACTATCTGTACGTATTATTAAAGAAAAGGATTACATCGATCTTCTTCAACTTCTTAAATTTTATGATAACTTTAGAGTAAATGAAAACATCATGGACGCGGCGGATTAGCCACGCGTACTGGAGTGCCGTGTTGCGGTGCGCGCGGCTGTCCGCCGTCGGGGGTTCGAATCCCCCCTCGGGCATGGATGTTTGTGTCGTCTTTAGTATAAGTAGTTTGTAAGTTTAGGGACTGACGATCCGGTAGTTAAGTCCCTTAAGCTTTACAAACATTTGAAAACATCATGTGTCTGTAAGGATAAATTTCATTTCGCCACTTTAGAGACCTGTGCCTTTTAAAGGAATGCACATTCCGAATTACATCTTTGCGCCTGTGTCTCGGTTCAGCGTTTGTAGGAACATTAATAGCCGCGGTGGAGTAGCCGAGCGGTGTAAAGCGTCTCGCTGCGGAGCGCGCAGTTGCTCGCCGTGGAGGTTCGAGTCCTCCCTGGGGCATGGGTGTGTGTGTGTGTGTGTGTGTGTGTTTGTCCTTAGGTTAGTTTACCTAGGTTGAAGTAGTTTGTAAACTACGGACTGATGACCTCGCAGTTTGGTCCGATAGATTTACAAACATTTGAACATTAATAATTTGCAAAGTCTTTGAAGCAGAAAACCACCGGTGTCTGTGGAATTTGTATTACGTTAACCGAAAAAAAAAAAGGTTTCTTCATTTCTTCTACTACACATAAAACCAGTACCTGATTCATTGGTACGCCGAATGTCTAGCGGCAAATAATTTCCTGTAGGTCAATGTCGGAAGCTTTGCAGAAATATCGATGGTGTGTAGACCTATTGAATGCTCCAGAAATTATTCCGTCAATATTACAGTGGATGGTAACAGCGAGCATTCATTCCAAGGTTCTGCCACAATGATATTTCAGTTCCATACGAAGTGAACTACGGAGAATTCCCATTTCCTGAGAACGTGACGAATCTTTTCTGTTTAACAGTGTGGGGGTGAGAACTTCAGAAAGTAGAGCAATATTCCATATCGGGCAGTTCCATCACTAACAAAGCGGATGAGAAGAATGTTGCGCGGAATAGTAGAGAAAAGGAAAGGAAATGAAGGGGAGTAATTGAGAAAGAAAGACAGAGAGAGAGAGGGGGTGGGGAGAGAGGGAGAGGGAAGGGGAGAGAGAAAGAGCTTTTATTTCGTTAGGAGGCAGGGATTTTACGGGCGGTGATAAAGGGATGGAAGAAGAAACTTGTGTAAATGTGTAAATCTGTAAACATGCGAGTCGTTACGAATAGGGAGCATTAACTTCATTAAAAATTAATTTGTAATGAATCAGCTGGAACTTCTTTATTTTATAGGCATATATTTATCCATATCTCAAGATGTTAGGCATCTTATCGTGATGTTCGCATTAACTTACTTGTTGTGAGCATTCTTTCCTTACTAACTGCCTTACTAACGGCAGTGCAAAATTTGTCAATAGAAGTTTTTAGGACACTATTATGTTTTGCATTAGGAAATAAATTGTATTCTGGCTGAAGTTCATCTTTTAATGGAGTAGTAGATGTAGGAGTAGTGTACACGTTCCAGTCATTAAAACACACACACACACACACACCACACACACACACACACACACATAGACAGAGAGAGAGAGAGAGAGAGAGAGAAAGGGAGAATAGTCTTAATGTTAAAGACCATGGGTAGATGCTGGCCTACAATATAAAACGTAAGACTTTGAATAAACTTGTTTGAATATTCATAAAACCCAGAGCGCGGAAGCAGTCTTCATGTTTCCTTTTACAAAACAGCACGTCCGCAACGGGCAGGAGGAAATAATAAATTTCATCTGAATGAATTTAATTAAAAGCAATTCGACTCAAAAGCAATTACTAATTATTAAAAACTTTCAGGAATTTCAATGAATTCATTAGCCATTTCAAACTCATAAAACTGAATTATCTTATATCAACATGAAAATAACAAACCCTCAACCTTTAAAAATATTGTCGTTAAAGAAAACAAAATTCATGGCACACTGCTGCAATTTACAGAGTCCATGACCATGCAACCTATACTGTACACAGTAAAGATTCCAGTTGCAATGCGGTCACAATAAACGATCTTTATTCACTCTAACGTACGCCAGGGCCTCTACTAAGCTGCTTATAATTTATATGCTTTTAAAAACGGAATAAATAAGCTACCAATAACACATTGAAACACTAACACAGATTATAAATAAATGCAAGAATCCTTCCTAACTTCAGTAGCAGAAAACTGTATTCAATTTTTACACAACGGCCACAAGTGAATGAATAACCAGCTTCAAGGTATTTTCCTTGACAGATACATACGTAAAAAAAAGAAGTGCTGACTAAATGTTACCAGATATATCGGCCACTCTTCGATAAGCACAGTAACAAATAAAATGAATGGGAAAGCAAATGAAAGAATTCTTGCAAACATAGAAGAACAAAGACATTACGCCAGTCAAATAAATACGCTGGTTTACGTTACATGGAATGTAAGTAAAGTCAGAAGAAAATATTATTTCCAGCAAACCGTTTATTTTAAAGACAATTGATTGTCCTTTTTCGCATAAAAGTCAAGTGGTTTAAGGAATTTGGAACATGAGACGTGTTATTGCCATCGAGACACTTAATCGTTTACTACATTCTGTTCCTTTATTCATATTTCCGTATCCCTGTCCATTTCCTCCTTCCATCGTCGAAGCTATTCATAATTAAGAAGTCAAAAATTAGCGACAGGGGAATGGACAAAATAATATGAACACCTAATATGGACACAAGGAGTTTGCCCACCATTGGCTTTGCCGCGCGGGAGTAGCCGGGCGGTCATGGGCGCCACGTTGCGGAGCGCGAGACCTCCAACATCGTAGGTTCGAATCCTACCTCGGGTATGGATGTGTGTGTTGTCCTTAAGTTAGTTTAAGTGGTTTCTAAGTCTAGGGACGATGACCAACGTAGTTTGGTCCCATATAATTACAAACATTTGAACATTTTTGAACCATTGGCTTTGAAAGCAGTTGCAACTCTTCGAGAAACAGATTCCTGTAGTTGCCAGTAGCATGTTACGCACTATTGTACCAAAACATCCGCCAATTAACTCACGGTTCACTCATGTTGAGACATAGCGATTTTCGGACCATGGAAGGTGTATGACAATTTTCTGGTGCTATATGGGAGAACGCTTTATTACATTGGAACACGGCAGTGTTCGTTGGCTTTTGCTGTCGAGGATGATGAGTTACCCATTCGCAGTTATTCGACCATTGGGTGTAAGAACAGAAACAGTTGAATACCATGATACTGTACGAAAGACGGTAAACGTTTATCCATCCGGCCTCACCCCATGCTTTCAGTCATAAAGTGTCCACGTTTTATGATCATGGTGCCACTTAATGCGCAGTTTTGCGTGGACTTACGTTATTGAAGGTTTAACAACTGCAGACGTTCCATGAATGTTATGTTAGAGCTGTACTGTTTTCATCGAAGCAGTGTTACCACAGTCTAACATATACAGCCACGACACTCTCACAGATTTTTGTTGTACGCTGCTGAAGCAGCGCTCCAAGCGGCCGGCAAGTGACATTTCTGAATACGATATTGGATGAGTGCGGATGGTATCAGTTATATTGAATTTAACATAGTTTTTACATTAGGGAACGTATCTAGTGCCATATAAAAAGGTAATAATTTAAAAATAGATCCACATTCCATGACAAGACTATTTGAACTGGTGTGTAGGATGTATGAGACAGGCGAAATACCCTCAGGCTTTAAGAAAAATGTAATAATCCCCATTCCAAAGAAATCACGCGCAGACAGGTGTGAAAATTACAGAACCATCAGTTTGATAACACGAATTATCTACAGAAGAATGGAAAAGCTGGTAGAAGCTGACCTCGGGGAAGATCAGTTTGGATTCAGGAGGAACGTAAGAACCCGGGAGGCAATACTCTCTTTACGTCGTATCTTAGAAGATAGATTAAGGAAAGGCAAACTACATTTTTAGCTTTTGTAGATATGGAGAAAGCTTTTGACAATGTTGACTGAAATACACTCTTTCAAATTCTGAAGTCAGCAGGCGTAAAATATAGGGAAAGGAGAGTTATTTACAACTTGTACAAAAGGCAGACCGCAGTTATTAGACTCGAAGGGCATGAAAAGGAAGCATCAGTTGGGAAGGGAGTAAGACAGGGTTGTAGCCTTTCTCCGATGTTATTCAATTTGTACATCGAGCAGGCGGTGAAGGAAAGCAAGGAAAAATTTGGAATAGGGATTAAAGTTCAGGGGGAAGAAATAAAAACATTGCGTTTTGCTGATGACATTGTAATTATATCAGAGACAGCAAAGGACCTGGAAGAGCAGTTGAGTGGAATGGACAGTGTGTTGAAGAGAGTGTATAAAATGAACATTAACAACAGCAAAACAAAAATAATGGAATGCGGTCTTAGAAAATCAGGCGATGCTGAAGGAATTAGATTAGGTAACGAAACAATGAAGGTGGTAGATGAGTTTTGTTACTTGGGTAGTAACATAACATGCGATGGTCGTAGTACAGAGGACACAAAATGCAGAATGGCAATGGGAAGAAAAGCATTTTTGAAAAAGAGAAATTTTCTAACATCGAATATTAATTTAAGTGTAAGGAAGTCTTTTCTGAAGGCATTTGTGTGGAGTGTTGCCTTGTACGGGAGTGAAACATGGACGATAAGCAGTGCGCACAGGAAGAGAATAGAGGCTTTTGAAATGTGGTGCTACAGAAGAATGCTGAAGATTAGGTGGTAGATCGCATAACTAATGAAGACGTACTGAACAGAATGGGTGAGAAAAGGAATTTTTGGCATACCCTGACTAAAAGAATGGATCGCTTGGTAGGACACATTCTTAGACATCGGGGAATCGTAAATTTAGCATTGGAGGGAAGCGTGTGGGGTAAAAATCGCAGAGGCAGACCAAGAGACGCGTATAGTAAGCAGATTCAAGTGGATGTGGGTTGCCGTTCTTATGAGCAGATGAAAAGGATTGCTCAGTATAGAGTACGGTGGAGAGCTGCATCAAACCAGTCTCTGGACTGAAGACCATAACAACATATGGCAGGATGCTTTATTATATTTGAACACGACAGTGTTCGTTGGCTTTTGCTGTCGAGGATGATGAGTTACTCATTCGCAGTTATTCGACCATTGGATGTAAGGACAGAAACAGTTGAATACCATGATACTGTACGAAAGACGATAAACGTTTATCCATCCGGCCTCACCCCATTCTTTCAGTCATAAAGTGTCCACGTTTTCTGATCATGGCGCCACTTAATTCGCAGTTTTGCGTGGACTTACGTTATTGAAGGTTTAACAACTGCAGACGTTCCACGAATGTTATGTTAGAGCTGTACTGTTTTCATCGAAGAAGTGTTACCACAGTCTAACATATGCAGTCACGACACTCTCACAGATTTTTGTTGTACGCTGCTGAAGCAGCGCTCCAAACGGCCGGCAAGTGACATTTCTGAATACGATATTGGATGAGTGCGGATGGTATCAGTTATATTGAATTTAACATAGTTTTTACATTAGGGAACGTATCTAGTGACGCATAAAAAGGTAATAATTTAAAAATAGATCCACATTTGTCTTTATTATGTTTTCTAAGATCCCTGAGAAGATACGAAACGGTACATTGCCGGACTGTTTCTTTACAATTATTTTGTAACATACAGGCTTTAACTGAATAATTTCATTCTCAATTAAAAGTAATAAATTGCTCGGAAGCACGAGAAGAACTGACCTTTAGCAGAGAGGTACATTAAGATTTCTTCATTAAAATTTCAGTAAAATCGGTGAGGGTGGATCGTAGGAAACGTATATAGAATGCAATAACTACAGTATTTAACGTACAAAATCAGCCAAAACAGCTGTAGCTGAAGGAAAAACGTCACAAACGTGGCATTAAAACGACAAATGCAATCAATCTGTTTTACAACTGTGAAGAACCCCTGTAACATTATAGGTCACCCTTCTATTAATGCTTTTACTGTAAGTGAGTTGTAAATTTATTTATTTGATGTATGTATGTATCGATTGCATTGTATGATGTCCTTGTAATGTGTTATCTTTCATGTATTGCCCATACTTTATTTAATGTTGGTATGAAATCGTGCTTATTTTTGTAAAAACACAGTTATGTATGAAACTGATATAATAGTCAAGCAGATTTTTGTAACTACTTCTATTGTAATTCGATGGTTCATGCACAGGAAATTTGAAGATTTTAGATTTAGATGGAATGTAAAACTTGTATAGTGTGTCCGCTTGAGAACGAAACTGCAAGTGTGTAACGTAAAAGGGGGGAACTGGCGGGTGAATCTTCGAGTGTGAACAAAGTAGTAGCCGAGTTCTGGGCAGTATAGTAGTAACACCTGTGAGACGAGCTATGGGCTATTGAGGAATATTTTTCTGGAATTATCTGCATTTATATATGTAGGTCTAAAATGTACGATTTCGACGCCAAGCAAAGATTTTGTGAGCTCAAAGGCATTGTGGAGACAGGTCTTCTGGTCATGCTTTCTGCCTAAAGCTGTTGCCACCAGGGACTACGACGACTTCACCACTGCCATTACAGGACATTTAAGTAGATTTGATTTTAGCACGTAGTGCAATGAACCAGCAAAGTAAGATTATGTGTGTTAATAATCACCAGCATCAGTTTTAATACGTGTTACATACTTAGATTTATCCTAATCATTGTTCCTAGACAGGATCCCTACCTAGTAAATACTTTTCTGGTTATCGTATTCATTAATGTAGAACAGTGCCAGTATTTGTATTTTTCTAGTTTCTATAATAGCTTTATGTCGTTTAAGTAACTTAGTAAATTCCATACTAAAATCGTCACAGAAACGTTTTTCGCTATCTCTTGCACAGCAGTTAAAGTTCAATCGCCTAAAAATAACAAAGCTGCAATTTTTATGTTGTTCATTATTCAAGTAATTTCAGAAATAGTAACTGTGAAGTCAGGTATAGATCTTTATACAGTTAAAAGTTTTTGCTACTAAAGTATTGTTATTGGCACTGGTAAATTTTCAAACAGAAAATATTTTCTTTTAATTACTGATGAATGTGCATCACACAACTTGTGGACAGAGCTATATAACCAAGGTAAGGTTAGTGTATGTGGTATTTTTGTAACCACTGAACTGCTTTGTAAACTCATGTGAGCATTTTTATAAAAGTTTATGCTTTTTATAATTATCTTAGAAATTGCAGAAGTTTATAGGTGATTTGATCAGGTCAGATAAACCCCACAATAATATTTCAGAGCTGTACGGAATTAATATTATCTGTGAAGTTAGATTTTTGGAACTTTGAGTCGAGGACAGCATATCAGGTTGTGACAATGCTTACTTTAAGTTTATCAATTAAGTTGCAACACAACAGATTTACTGTTTATTCACATTGTTGTAGAAAGAACAGTTTATGTTACAGAATGAACCTTTCACTCTGCAGCGGAGTGTGAGCTCATATGAAACTTCATGGTAGATTAAAATTGTGTGCCGGAACCGGGACTCGAACCTCGGACCTTTGCCCGCGATAGGCATAGGTCCCAGGTTCGAGTCACGGTTCCGGCACACAATTTTAATCTGCCAGGAAGTTTCATACCAGCGCACACTCCACTGCAGTGTGAAAGGTTCATTCTGGAAACATTCCTTAGGGTGTGGCTAAGCCACGCCTTCGCCATATCCTTTCTTCCAGGAGTGCTAGTCTTGCAAGTTCCACAGAACTTCTGAGAAGTTTGAAAAGTAGGAGGCGAGGTACAGTCGGAAGTAAAGTTGTGAGGCGGCATCGTGAGTCGTGTCGGGATAGCTCAGTCGGTAGAGCGCTTGCCCGCTGAAGTCAAAGGTCCCAGGTTCGAGTCCCGGTTCCGACACACAATTTTAATCTGCCAGGAAATTTCAGTTTGTGTTATATTTCCCATAACAGAAATAGGCCGTAATTCTTAATGAAAGTAAATGTATTTAAAAGCAGTCCATTATCAATGAATGCTGCTTGTTCTAAATTTGTTGAATCACTTGATCATGATAGTACTGATCTAGCTTCTGCGTGCTTAATAATCTACTTAACGAAAGATACTGTCCATGTTCAAAATTTCACTTACCTCAGAATCAGGCGTATGCTTAAAAAGAGATTGACTGTTACAATTAGTTGCTGGTACACATTTGTCTAATTAGGTGGCGAACATTTTCATTAACGACTGAAAATTAATTAACTTTAGTTTACACTGTGCGTGGTGACATAGATTCTGTATATCTTTTTCCTATCAAAATTCAGTATCTCCGGAAAGGTTGTGGTTCTAGCGATTCCTTATCCATTAGAGCACACTTCACGGTCAAACACAAATCCTGTAAAAGGTGTAACATTACCGGTTGCGTTTCGTGATTTGGTGGGTAGATAGAAATTCGTTCTTCACCTCTTTGCTAGTCAGGGATCGTAGCTGTGGTGTTATACCCAGTTCCATAATTGTTTCTACAGCTGAACAAGTCGCATGAATAATAAAAAAAATAGCTTTTAAAGCTAAGGTAATTACACTCAACACAATATGCACGTTGAAGAAAGACGAGTGAGGTGTAAAAATGTGCGGATCATTAGATTCCACGCCGAATTGATACACTTCAAAAATCTTCCTGTCGTTGTGAGTAAAGACGGCAATAGAAGTTTATTATTCTCTTATGTTTATAGTCCACTTACTTTCAGCGGAATAAGCTGCAAATTCACAAACATATTCGTAAGTATTTGTTCATGAGGAAATTGTTCTTTATACCACTGAATCAGTTAAATTCGGCTGTCTTTACATTATATCCCATATTATGTATCTCTCATGATGTTTTACTAATGCTTCTAACGCAAGAAGATGTACTATTTCCTTAATTATGTACAAAAATAATTATAAAGAAACATCACTAATCCGGCAGCTTGCCCACCGCTAGGAGCAACTGTCAGTTGGTAACATCTTTCGCAGCAGTGTATATGTTAGACTGTGGTATAACTCAAGTGAGTGTTGTTTTCAGTAGCTTTTCCCGTGACAGTTCAATGCTGTCTGACCACAATTGTTCTTAATGCTCGTCAATCGTTGTTATTTAACTTCATATTTCCAACACTATTCCTCTTCCCCAATTACATTTTACACGTCTTCTGTAGCGTTGTCATTACTGAGGATACTGTCGCCAATGAAACGTTAAACATTTCGCTCATTTTAGTTTCAGATGCTCCCACTAACTGCTCACCATCAGATTTCCCTCTTCTGAAGTCTCAGAGATCAGGTATTTCACCTCTTTTTTGTGTTGGCCGTCTCAGAACAAAATGTATAACACACTGCACGTATTGTGCACTGCGATCGCGTCTCAGAGTTAAACGTATCCAGTGATGCCAGATTGTAACAGTAGGGGAGACTGTTGTACCTTGGTCATAGTGTACCTTGGATCACTTGCTTGTTCCTCAGAACGTGCTGCCGGCTAGAGGTCAACTGTAGAAATGATTCATGCTTCACTCGCCAGAGCACTCTGCCAACCTGCTTTTGTAGCTCTGTGAGACTAAATGCGTGAGTGACATTACATAACATATTTAGATAGCAAAAAGTAACAATTTTCCTGTTTAGTTTCTATTTTTTGGTGACCACTTGTTAAGGTTGACGATTACATTAACTACCCCACCTCATTCTGTATGATCTGGTGAGTAAACTGACACATAGTTTGTACATTTAAACCTAGCCTCAAAGCAGTAATAAATCTTTCAATTTCAAGATGCGTCATCTTATACCTCTGATCACAAGCACATAATTTACCTTGGATCAGTGATTCTAGGCACAAGATGTTCAAAGTTTGTGGCTTTGCATATTAAAGTACAATTCCAAGAAGTAGAACAGGCAAAATGAGGGTTCCTACTGATCCAGAAGCCGTGTAAAAAGCAGTAAAAGCCATCCGTCCTCCAGGAGAGAGCAATATTTCCGCCAGAGAAGCCCGTAAAATTTATAATGTCGAATTCACAACACTTGTTCGACATTTGCAATCAGTTTGGCAGGGAGGAATATTCTTATGAGGTTATGTACGATACGAAAAACGTGTTTAATGATAATGAAGAATTAAGTTTAGTAGAGTAGATACAGATCATTACATAAATGAAGAATGGAATTACAAAAAAAAAAAAAAAGGAAAGGAGTCAGGATGCTTGCACATGAATATGCTTGTGCTAACAATAAGCCGCGTCGGAGCGGCCGAGGGCATTGAGGCGCTTTGCTACGATGCGCGAGGCCGTTCCCCGTTGGGGTTTCGAATCCTCCCTCGGGCATGGATGTTTGTGCCATCTTTTGTTTAAGCTAATTCATAAGTAGTTCGTAAGTTTAGGGACTGATGACCCCGCAGTTAAGTTCCATAAGCTTTCGAAACAATAAGAAAAGGCCATCTAAGTGGGATGAAGATGAAATTGCAGGGGAAGAATTGATGTGGTTATTTATGAAAAGACATGAAAAGCTTTATCAATAAGGAAGACAGAGAAAACAAACCTGTCTCGAGCAACCAGCTTTAAGAGAACTAATGTCGAAATGTTTTTCAACAACCTCGAGGATGTGCATCGACGATTGGGCGCTTTTTCACCACACCGTATTTGGTATCAAGATGAAAGAGGCCTGGCAACTGTTCAGATCCCTGCCGAAATAGTAGCTTCAAGAGGAGTATCACTTCAGGTGAAACGGGACACTTAGTTACGCTGAATGCATGTATAAATACTCATGGGAACCATATTCCTCCAATTCTTATATTTTCGTGGGTTAACTTCAAAAGCTTTACGCTTAAAGGGGCCCCTCTTCGAACAATTGATTCAGAAAATCCATCTGGCTGGTCAAATGAAACACTTTATCTCTAGATTCTCGACTATTTCATACATCACATGAAGCCATCTAAAGAACAAAAAAGGTCTTTTAATAATCGAAAATCACGAGACTCACTTGTCTGTGGAAGCTCTGGAAAAGGCAGCAGAGACTGGTATAGTTATTGTTTATAAAACTGTTCTGGGTGTTGGACCGCATCGTCAATATATCAAATACTTCACCGAAGTTTCGGCCACTATTGCAAGTGGCCGAAACTTCGGTGAAGTATTTGATATATTGACGATGCGGTCCAAGACCCAGAAGAGTTTTATAAACAATGACAACGGCCGCGGAAGCCTTCATTTACATGGTATAGTTATGCTTACATCCCCCCCCCCCCCCTCGTAGGCTCAAGACTTTGGATGTTCCTGTCTATTCTTCTCTAAAAAATTGTTACAACCAAGATGGTGATGCATGGCTCTTAAAAATTGCGGGTAGGATATTCGACATCTATAGTGTTTCAGAAGTTGTTTGTCATATTTACTCTCGTGTATTTATCACAAGCAACATTCACAGTGGTTTCAAGAAAACGTACATATTTCCGTTGGATGGAAATGTTTTCACGGATGGCGACTTTTTAAGTTGTTATGTTAGTGAATGCCAAAGTCCAACTACAGCTTCTCCATGGAATTTCAGTATTGCAGAAACCACATCTAAAATGTTGTATAAATATATTGTTTAAAGCTTTTACAGCATTATTATTACTCCCCTGCCTATATTTAGTCTACAGTTTGTATGGTTCTAGGTACAAGAAGGTGTGATTTTATCTGATCCAACGTACAAGAGGGTGTGATCTATGGTACAAGACCATCTTGTACCATGGATCACTTAAGCAAATATTGTTAAAAAATCATTTAAAATTTGTCAGCGATGGTTTTGCAATGTACCAATAGTAAACATTGCTGAAAAATATGTACTAAACATTGTGAAGTCTTTGTCATTACACTTAAGATAAATGTTTATAGTTTTTATCCAATTGCTGTAAAAAGTTATCCAAAGTACAACAGTCTCCCCTATGTAGAATACTTCATGTTGTTCATATTAGTTTGTGCAACATCGTTACTTCAATTTTCCTGCTAAAATTGGCAATTGAGGAGAAAACTACACTTCCAGAAAACTAAGCGAAATAACGAAGCCAATAACCAACGTAATTGTACACTTCATTAGTGCGTTGTTTTGCGTTTCACTTCTGTAAACATCATCGATATAGAAGCTGTAACATTTTAGTTGCCTAACATGCGTGTGCTACTGCATATGAAACAGTTTAAAATTTATTTTCTGTAATGCGACGTCACGGAACGTTGTTGCTTTCGTGTGCTATTTCTATTGTAAATCCCGATCGTTACGCTGATGAGAAATTGGAAGCACTTGAATTTTCTATGTTTCCGTATTATGAAACTTGTCTGTCGTCAAATACAGGTCTAATAGTAATGAAACTTGTCTCAAGGTTAAGTGGGGTCAGCGCCTCGACATAAAATTCTGCTTTCTACATGTCACGAAGAATCGGCAGCGGCCATTGTTAAATTCAAAGATATTACACAATGTGCTCTTTTAATCTCAAAGACCACACTGATGTGTATATTGTCACTGGACATTTATGACGATGATTACATTGGAAACGTTACTGAAAAAATTCATTGTTTTTGAAACTTCAACATTACCAAATTATTTTTTAACTAACGCATCTGACATTTATTATTTTTACTAACAACGCATCTGGCTAATTTGAAATTATACTCATTTAGAAAATAAAAAATGATGACTCTTTCAACACTTTCACTGTTGACAACAATGGAAATCTTTACGTAAAATAATTTCCTACTTTCCACTAATCAAATTCTAATATACTTTCTGCACACTCGAAAATGCACTTCTTGCTATGCAACTTTGAAACACATGCAATTTCACAGATTTTACTCTTGTAAATCAAACTGTGGTGAAATGATACTTCCTAGCTACAATAATAAAGCTGAAGGTTATTTTACTACTTCAGTTAATATTGAGAACTTAAAACACTGTTATACAAATTCTACGTAGATGACAATCATTGTCAAACTTTTTTAGACTTTCAGTTCAAAATTACTTATACTACATATCTCACAACAATGCGTACTGCCGGCCGTGGTGGCCGATGAGACTGAGGCGCTTCAGTCACAATCTGCACGGCCACTACGGTCAGGGGTTCGAATCCCCCCTCGGGCATGGATATTTGTGCCGTCTTTAGTATAAGGTAGTTCATAAGTAGTTTGTAAGTTTAGGGACTGATGACCCCGTAGTTAAGTCCCATAAGCTTAACAAACATTTGAACTTTTGAACAATGCGTACTCGGCAAGCGATTGTTTCAAAATCGAAACAAAGTTACAAGATTTCTTTACGTTTATATCTGAAACAGATGATATCAGTGTCTGCCGTCCCCTCGGATCGCACCATTTCACTGTTCACAGTCTCAAAATAGAAATCTGTGTCTGCCGACACTGCGGATCACACGACCTCTCTGTACGATGTGTGTATAGCTTATGGGACTTAACTACGGGGTCATCAGTCCCTAAACTTGCAAACTACTTATGATCTAGCTAAAACTAAGGACGGCACAAATATCCATGCCCGCGGGGGTATTCGAACCCCTGACCATAGTGGCCGTGCAGACCGTGACTGGCGCACCGCAGACCCCTCGGACACCGCGGCCGGCCTCTCTGTACGACGCCAACTTATACCAATTTAATTATTTTTGTGTGAAAGACAAACAGATTTTTTCAATTATTATTCGATATTTTAATGCGTGACAAAGAACAACATCCGAGTTAATGCCTAAGTACACACATCATTTTTATCTTGTGCACATCCGTAACAAAGCACCTGCTGATTCGTGTGTGATATTAATATTAATATTCGGTCCTTCTATTTTCGCTTTCACGTATTAATATTATCATTATAGCCTAACATGAACAGAGTGATGCAGCGTAGTGCATTCCAGAGATCTGCGATTAAAACTAGTCTCCGGCCATCCTGATTTAGATCTTCGTAAATTTTTTTCCACAGCAGATAGTATCCATGATGGTTCCTTTCAAAGTGCACGGCCCTGTTCATTCCCTTTCCATGTGAAAAACTGTCCGAACGTTTACTGTATTCACCTCTTGGTCACCCTCTGCGATTTTACTCCACCCACTTCCCTCCAACGCTAAATTCACGATACCTTGATGTCTAAGAAAGTGTCCTACTAATAGATCCTTTCTTTTAGTCAAGGTACGTCAGATATTGCTTTTCTCATACATCGTGTTCAGTACCTCCTCATTAGTTAGGTGATCCGCAGTATAGTACAGACGAATTTTTCAATGAGTTGCATGGCCGCAAAACTGGCAGCTTTTCACGCACACTCTTTCCTTTACCCTGAAAATGCCGTACCAATTACCTCACATTGCTCACGTGTATTTTATCGTCTCCATTCACCTTTAACATCGACGATGGATTTCAGTCGGCGCAGTTTCCTCAATAGTGAGGAATTAAATGACACGTCACTATTTTACATGCGTTTGGAACACTCCTTTGTTGACATCTATTACCCCAGAACGAAGAAACCATCTAGAAATGAAAGAGAAACGTTCAATTATTAGCACTGCACCTACGTTATCTGGATGGAAATCTAAAGTCAACACAAAAAACAGGAAGCATTTCTTTGCTTGATGATACAGTTCAGACTAAAAATATAGCTCAGATTGTACTGCAGTCAAGGAAAACTCTTGAAAACTGTAATGCGCCAGAGTAGAAATCAGTATGCTGCGGACTGTTTGCGGATCCCTAGAAGAAAGTGGATAAGATTTTGAAAGTGTAAAAGCTGAAGTAAGCTAGTCGTGTGCCACAAAAGAGACTACAGCGTCTGGTTTTTCTTCATATTTGCCTTGTTCTCGGTTTGACTTGGGGTCAGCGTAGCTAATTTTGTTTTGTCGTGCTAATTTTACCACCGCGCTGCCACAATACCGCTTTGAGAGTGAAAACTGGTATATGTTCCCAACTACATGCATAGTTTGATATACATGTTGAAGTTGGTGGACATTTTTTAAATGTTTGCGTATCGTGTAACTGGGGTTTGACATGGGTAACAGCCCGGTATTCAGCTAGTCGGATGTGAGAAACCGCCTAAAAACCCCACCCAGGCTGGCTGCAACAGCTGCCCTCGTCGTTAATCTGCCAGGGGTAGTCAAACCGGGTACGATACTTTCTCCCCGTAAGGGAAACTGGCGCTTTAACATGCACGGGTATCCGGGTCGGAATGTATGGCACAACTGTTGCTCCTTCTCGCAAAACTCCTTCCAACGTAAATCCCTCCGATATGCCCCTATCTAGCGAAACCTGGAGAATATTCATGCCTCTTGACGGCAGACAGCCTTGTTGTTTATGGCCAACATATCAACTGGACTCTCTTCTGCACTCGGCCATAACTCCCATAGTTATCCATTATCATTATATAAATACGCTAACGCGAAAATTGTGCTACAGATTACTAATTTCTTCGTACAAGAAGGCCAAAGAAAGTTACATAATTCGATAGATTGTTTGTCGTAGATTTCACGAATATAAATATTGTGTGTACATTTAGCCATCAAAAGTGGTAAAAGTAAGTAGAAATTTTCCTATCTACTGCTTGGATCAAGTTCTACAATCTCCAACAATCAGCTCAGTGATTGGCTATTCGCCTCGACCAAAGACGCTGTAATGCAGCGCATCTGCAGTATGAAGATAACGTATTAAAATAAGTGAATATGGAAACATGGACTGCTCCTAACTCACTTTCCTGTGCCGTTCAAATGCTTCATTTCGCAGTGATTAAGAGTGTTTAAAGAAAATGGATGTTTTCATATGAATGCCGATATAAAGGATGATGCGCCGGGAGAGGCATCTAGCGGTGCTGGGGTGGAACTACGAAGTCGACATGATGTCAGCTTTGGAATTCTGAATATCGCCGTATCAAAATAACATTATTTCTCAGCGTTGTATAAATACGAGGCGCGTCCAGAAAGGTCATAAAATGAAATCGTACACAGATACAGAAGACATTTTTATTGCACAAAATTCTACATCTCTTAAACTACTTTTCCACATAACTGCCGAAATTTTGCAGGCATTTGTCACAGCGTGGGCACCAGGTTTTGTATACCTTCTTCATAGAAATCTGCCGCCTGTATCTTCAGCCAGTTGGAAACAGTTTCTTTCAGCTTCTCGTCATTGAAGTGATGACCACCAAGGAAAGACTTGCGATGTCCTGGATCTTGTCATCAATCGCGTGAACCAGTTCTTCTGTAACCAAAGGTGGACGCCCACTTCGTTCCTCATCGTGCACGTCACTACGGCCGCCATTGAACTGTCGGACCCATCTTCTAACCATCGAATCACTCATCGCATTTGGTCCGTAAGCATCGCAAATTTGCCGATAATTTTCACTTGGTTTCATTTTCCTCGCGTTCAGAAACCGAATCACCGACTTGATTTCACAGGCGTCGGGATTATCAATCAACGCCGACATTTAAAACAAGCACAACAAAGCGTACGTAACTGACAGCGATCTCCAAATGGCGCACGTTCTTCTCCTTGATACACATCGTCTACAGCGCGTGTGCGGAACTGCAATCGCAGCGCTGCAGCTGAGATACATTGAAACGGAACTTACTTTCTGGGCGCGCCTCGTATACGAACACCGAAATTGTAGTTCCATTTCAAATATTAGGCTAATGAAAGTTATATAATTCCAAAGTGGCATGAGAAGTATATACTTCCGTTTTTATTTGTTGTTATTGTGTCAGGCATTTTCCTTAAAACGTTAAAGATACCGTTTCTTACCTCCCAGTGCCGGTTACATTTTACCAAATATCCCAGCGTCCTCCTATGATAATGTTGGGAACAGATGCTGAATAGTGAGAATCCTGTGAGTCTTTATTTTAGCCAATCGCTTGACAACGCTGACGTTTTCTCATGGAATCTTCGCTTTACGGGGGCAATTATTTTTACTGACCGGACGAGGGTACATACAAGAATCAGTTAACAATAAAGCAAGAACAGCTGGGTACACAATTTCAACTTTACCCGTCCGCAGTTAACGTCTTTTATTCCATGAATTAAGTATAATGATTACATCTCATAGGACTGATGTAAAACATTGAACTACATTATTATAAGCTTTTTACTATATAATATTTTTTGCCTTAAAAATAACTATCTATAATTTTTGGTAAACATATGAATTAGAATATTCACCAAGATTAATTAAAAAGCTAAAAATGAAATTTCGAATTAAAGGTAATGTATTAAAATAAATACGTCGTTATAATTAGTAAAATAAAGGAAAATAAAAAAGTTTTAAACAACAATTATTTTACATTAATCTAAAATTACAAAAATAATTTTCATTTGATGTTTACAGTAAGAAACTATAGATGAAGAGCCTGAATAAAGTGTTAAAATTAAAAAAATTATTTTCATTACATAAGATAGAATTAAACTACTACTTTTAGTTTTAATGTACTAGTTACTTTTTCATCATACTAAAGAGTGATTTAAGTGAAAGTTATAGAAAAATAAAATAAAATAGAATAAAAATGAAACTAAAAATAATAAAAAATAACTTTTTGTAAATAAATTTTAAAAAATCAGTATTTTTAATTGCGTTTTATCCATGACTGTCCCGAATGCAGGGTTGAGAATAAAAATCACTACCAGTCACATTAAAGATCGTAGTCTTTATTTGTCAGTTGCACAGAGGGATAACATAAATATCTACACTATAATACGAGGTACGTCTAGAAAGTAAGTTCCGTTTGGTTATATAAAGCAAACGTGTACAGATACAGAAAAAAATATTTATTGTACAAAAATCTACATATGTTAAACAACTTTTCCACATAGCTGCCGAAATTTTGTAGGCACTTATTATAGCGTGGCGCAAGTTTCTGTATGCCTTCTTCATAGAAGGTTGCCGCCTGTGTATTCAGCCATGTGGTATCATGTTCTTTCAGCTCGTCATCATTGAAGTGTTGACAGGACAAATTTTAGGTGGAAGTATTTCCATCAAAAGGTAGTGTTTGTTTCCACGATAGAGCCCGACCTCATGTGGCGAATGTGACCAAACAACTCTTACAGGAATTTCACTGGAACGTGTTTGATCATCATCCGTACAGCCACTTTTACCTCTTCTTTCACCTAAAAATCTGTCCTTGGTGGTCAACATTTCAACGGTGATGACGAGCTGAAAGAACATGCTACCACATAGCTGAATTCACAGGCGGCAACCATCTATGAAGGAGGCATACATAAACTTGTGCCACGCTTGTGACAAGTGCCTACAAAATTTCGGCAGTTATGTAGAAAAGTAGTTTAACATTTGTAGATTTTTGTGCAATAAATATTTTTTCTGTATCTGTACAAGTTTGTTTTATACAACCAAACGGAACTTACTTTCTGGACGTACCTCGTATAATACAGCAAATGTGGGAAAACAGGACAAAAAGGAACTAACAATATTACTACAGCCATGTCATTCCCTGTCCACGGATACAACAGGTTCAAGAATATACATCTAAGACTCCACAAAATGATACAGCACAAAAATTCAACAGAACCTGCAAGAGTAACAACTTAATTCCAAATTATATTCATGTAAATGTTAAAAACAGTACTGCAGCTGCACAAAAATCAAAATTGTATGCTGAAAGGTGTTGGATTCTATATGAAATCAAGAGGTTATTCTCTAAAAAGCAATACTTGAACATGATTATACATTCTACCTCCAGTCATCTCCAAAACCAAAAACTTGCTGCATTTAGACAACGGGGCAACGAATCCTAGTAGCTCAAACGTAGAGTAGCACACAACAAAGAGTGTCTTCGCGGAGACAAAGATATAAGTTGTAGACATTCAACATAGTAGACCTCAGATGTGACTAACTGCACGTACGTTTCACCCACAATATTTGCTTCATCCTGCCCTCTGCGGTTATTTCTCTCCAGAAAATGAAAATTAATTTCGGTGGACGTCGTTTTCACGCCGTAGAGAAGCTCGAGGAGAATGTTGTGAAGATGCTGATGAAACTTATCTTCTGAAATTTTGGACAAATGTCGTTCGTAATATTTAGTCGCAATACTTCATTCTCATGCCTAAGCCAAGCGTGCTTCGACATTACACAATTTTAAGAACTTCATTTACTCTGAGCAGAGTCGATTTATCGATTGAGCTTGTGGGGTGTAGGCGTCTTTGTTGTTGACCGATAGGTTACATATTTGCTGGTTTCCTCCAGTGGACAGGTGGAAGACGCGTGGTTATAAAGGTTGTTTTGGGAAATATAGCGACAAACTTCCAAAGTTTTAGAAGGAACTGGATTTTATTCCTAGTTTAGGAGTTGAATTACTGCTAGTAGCGTCGCTAGACGAAATTTCCGTACATTGGTTCCTATGCAAAACTTGATTTCGACTATTGACGCTACTAGCAGTAATTCAACTTCTAAACTGGGAATCAAATCCAGTTACTGCAAACTCTCAGCAAGAAATACTATCAAAAAGAAATGAACACAATCATACAAATAACAAAGAACTATGGTTATGACACAGAAGTAATACAAAAGCTCATTTACATTCTGTATGTACGAGTTTGGAAGGTCAGTGCCGTTAGTAACATTTCAAACGGAGGAGTTTCTGTTAGCTGGTTTTTAATGGTTTCTGCTGTTTATTCCACGTTTGTTGACATACAATTGTCTTAATACGGAACAAACACAACATTTCAAACAAAACCAACAAACAGCAAATCACACAACAACTAAACACACACATACAAACAACAAACACACACAATGGTACACCATGACATACACACACAAAATAACACACAGAATGACAAACATATTAAAGAAACAAGGGCTCAACATACAACATAAAACTGTCCAATATTTACAAACGAATCTTTAACCAAAAATCAAGAAATATATATTCCAAAGATAAGGGATATACACACTTAAACCCCAAAGTTGTGATGCAGAGTACACAGGAATATAAAAAAGAGATTTCAAAACACGATACAAAGAACATTTCAGATGTTGTAAATATGAAACAAACCACCCAGCATTTGCCGAACTATTAAAACAACACCACCATTACCCACCCAACATAGTCCAAGACATGAAATTTATCAGGTCTAACAACCACACCAAACACCTCATACAAAGACAAGAAAAATGGAATTTTTCCATGGTAGGACGGCGATCTCCTTACTTTGAAGTATTAAAATGCCAAGATCGCTATCATTTAATTTGTTTTTCTGACGGCCCGTTTCGATCCACTTAGGGTATCATCATCTGGTCACAGAAGAAAGGGAGGTACATTCAATTACAATTGTTCGCATTTTAATACTTCAAACACAAGAAAACTACTATATCCAGAAATCCAGAGGCGAGAACAAACAATTAATAAATGAACAGAAAAACATCAATGAAAACTCACTGCTAATTTAGTCAAAGATATGAGACAGTAATTAAAGAGAGAAAATATGGCGCACACACAAACACAATATTACATAAAAATTATCCCTATCCCTTTCCCATCCCCTCAATCTCCTCTCTCGCTCTCTCTCTGTTTCTGTCTCCCTCTTTCTCTTTCTCTGTCTATCTCTTTATCTCACCGTCTCTCACTCTCTCTCTCTCTCTGTCTGTCTCTCTCTCTCTCTGTCTGTCTCTCTCTCTCTCTCTCTCTCTCTCTCTCTCTCTCTCTCTCTCTCTCTCTATCTTCACAATCAGGAGTCATAAAATAAATAAATTAATTAATATATCAATAACTAGTACAGTTCTTTATACATGACACAAAAATGGCATATGCCTAGTGGTGCTAGGTGTGAAGTTCTGAATAACAAAAACCCAAAAGGAACATAATTTAAGAAAAACAACCTGAAATCACCATTCATCACTACATGTAAAACATCCACAAAATATTATCAGTAATAATATCCAAATATCAGTGTCTACACTTAGATAACGCACCAGAACTCTTTATAACGTAAAATACTAAGAAACGTAAGAAAACGAAATATTGTAAAACATAATTATGTATATATTACAGGTCACTGATGATGCCTTCCAAATAAAGGCGAAATGCATATGGCAATAAAATCTCTTATTAGTCAGTTGCACAGACTGATAACATAAATATCTACACTACGAAAAAACACTGTTTACTTGTCCATTACTCTCATTAAGAAACTACAAAGTGATTATTCTGAAATCAAACCTCCAGACTGTTTCGTGTTGTACATTTATTCTTAATCCAAATTATTTAAAAACTGCAGCGATGGAGAAATTTTGTATTCTAGCAGTCGGTGGATTCGCACTGTACACCTGCGAATTGTGTAGGTAGCTTTGACTTTGCAGCAGCTGCAGCTTTGGCAGTAATTTTAAGAGCAGTGTCACATGTTCTGTTTCCTAGCGCACAGGAAGGCCATAAATTAGCCTGTACTGACAACTGATTTGCGAAAGGAATAATTGTTCAATTGAGACATAAATTGCAATCAGTATCTTAGACAGAAAATTTAAATCTTACTGTTCAGACAGTTTCAGTCATTAATGAGTCAGCCTGTTTTCTACCAGAGTTTAAATTCGTTACACACTTTGAATAAAATCACAGGGTTAGAATTTGTTTTTATAATACATTTGGTTTTTGATTAAAGTCACGTTGAATCAGTTCGATAAAGTTTTCAGTCAGATTAGCGAATTTTAGTTAAAGTGAAGATTCATTAACAATCACCGATAACACACACATCACACGAATCTATTTCTTAAGAAGCCACTCAGGTACACTTGAAGCAATTTTTATAACAATCTTTACTTAATAGAAAATTTTCAATTTCATTCACAACTTTCAAATGTGGCCAACAGTCGTCACTCCCATCATTTTTGGGTTCCGCAACGTTTTAATATTTCCCAAGGACTATACGTGGTAAGCAGTAATCCAGACTTGTTCGTCACCCATAAGGTAGTAGTGACGCATTTGCCCCCCCCCCCCCCCCTATTTTCCCGATATTTCTCTCAACGAAAACTACAAGTCTATGATTCGGAACGAATGACCCTAGAAACACCTCCCTCTGCTACACCAGGTCAATTTAACCAATATGTGAAAGTAGCATTGACCGGTGTGTTCCAGCAATAGAAACAGAACCTTTTTAATTCACTGTTAGCGCGTGTAGCAGCTGTTATAGACGAGAATGTCGGCGACATTCAATAAATATCAATAAAGCATATTTCTGTTAAACACATTTTGGCTGTCATATCTCCTTGTTGCTCATTTTGTGTGTCGAGCAGTGTATTTCTCTGCACAACCTACCCTGCGACACTATTAGAAGGTTTCCAGACTCTTTCTGTGCAGTTCTTATAGAGTGTGTGGCAAACAAACTGCAAAATTTAGGATTAAGTTTGTTAAGTAAAATACCAAAAGAGGAAAAATAAAGTCTGGTACACATAGGCTGTAAGAGTCTGGAGCACTTGTTCAAATTAGTGACTGCAAAATATATCTCTTCCACTCTAAGCTCTTTGATTTCCATGTTTTAGGAGAAGGTAGTATGCCTATAGACCTAAACAACTCGTTCTAGAATGCATACTACAAGAGCTATGAGTACTTTGTCATATTGTTGTCATGTTGTTTACTGGACATCTTTCATTTTTGTATACATTTTATCTTCTAGTAGGAGCTGCAGATTCAGATACGAAAATTTATGCCGGAGGCAAGATTCGAAACCCGGACCTCCTCATTACTAGGCATTTGTGTCACTACTGGCACACGGACTTAATCCACCTCCGTGGACTAACCAAGCACTTACCTGTCCGACCCAAACTCTCACACATCCTCCCCCTTCTATCTCAGGATTTCCATCCTCGACATGAAGACATACAATTAAAAAATCACGGCGTGTGTTTTTTTTTTTCCTAGAAGTTTGTCCTTTCTTTCATTGGGAGGAGGGGCACCCTGTTTATTGTAAAAACTGAAACATGCAATACTCTATGAGAGGTCACATCCGAATTTACTTTACGTCTGAAAACTTCTTTCGGATTATCATCACATATTGTATTCTGTAAGTGCACGATTCCGCAGCCATTATCATCGTCAATGAAATTCTTCTCGGTGTGAGACTGCTTGTCAATCGTTGTGAAACTGTCCGACGTTTTGGGCACGGTTGCACGTGGCCACTTGCAATATAGGCTGAAACGTTGGTCAGTTTCCAAAACACTGACAGCAGTTTCCCACCCAAAAGAATTTTATTGATTGATACTGTTTTATGTGTTCCAGAATCTTGTTCCTTCGCAATCGCAATGGATCACGATGTAAAGAACTGAATGAAAGCGTTCATATTGGCAGCTAAAAGACGCAACTACATGTGCCTAGAGGCCGAAGTTTGTGTTCTTCCTTTGGGCAGAATAACCAAAACTCTAATAGATTCGGTAGTGGGCAGACCTATCGTACTGACTGCACACCGACCAGCGCAGCAACGGCAAAACGACAATTAGCAGACACCACAACACGCGCCAATTACGAGGAGACACGCAGCCAAATCTACCCCACTGCGGACATGAGCGCCCTCTATGGCGGTATTATAAACCAGCCGCATAGTGATGGTCACCCTAGTATCCATAAGCATCAGCCAGATGAATCTAGTAGTGTTTTACGTTTGTCAATATGCAGTCATCTCACTACGGTCGGGGGTTCGAATCCCCCCTCGGGCATGGGTATTTGTGCCGTTCTTAGTATAAGGTAGTAGATAAGTAGTTTGTAAGTTTAGGGACTGATGACCCCGTAGTTAAGTCCCATAAGCTTAACAAACATTTGAACGTTTTTTTTTTAGCAGTCATCTCGTTCTCCCACTGCAAGTATGAACCAGTTAAGTTTAAGTATTTGCTTATATTCTGTAAATAAATCGTTCCATTAATCATTATAACTGTCCTATAGTACGATTAAAATACTTGTTCGATGACGTTTATAACGTGGTGCTACAATGTTGCCAGATAGACAACTGGCTTCTGCTTGGCCGAAGGCAACGCACATACAACGCGTGTCGCTTAACAACTCTTGTCCATATACAATTAAGTGTTCTCATCAAGAACACTACACTGACTCTGCTCGAATGCCACAGCTCGACCACTTTGTACCACCCTAAGAGTACTGTCGTTATAGAAATCTGTGCGTGCGTACATGCCCACCCCTATTGGGTAATTCTAAAATACACTGACATATCGAAGGACTATGGAAGGGATTTAGTAGATCAAGTTTCTATTAGGAGGCCATGTCCGGAAATTCATTGACGCTCTGACTATTGTGAAACAGAATATATGACATCAACTGCGCATGGGTAAAGCCCTAAAATGTTTGCCCAGTCGGGATTCGAATCCGGTTCTCCCGCTTTCTAGGCAGTTGCGCTGACCACTACGCCACTGGGGACACAATGATCACCGCACCTGCAAGGACTACCTAAGCACGCCTCCCGCCAGACACGTTTACAGGTCTACTCTGCCCACAGTACTCAAACTCGTTGTCAGTATGTACTAATTCCCGCAAGAGTAAGGGCTCCAAACTTGTCCACCCCTCCCCACTAACGAAAGGATCATTGCCCGTCAATATGTGTGTGTGTGTGTGTGTGTGTGTGTGTGTGTATGTGTGTGCAAGTCGTCTATTCTGAAAGAACAGAGGTCATTTCTCATCCTACAGTTGTTATTCTTTTATCTTCACAGAATATATGATATCAACTGCGCATGGGAAAAGCCGAAAATATGTACCCAGGTCAAAAATAAAACTAAAAAAATAATAATTGAATGTGGACTCAAAAATCCATACCTTAAACGATCTGAAACCTTGACTTGTGGAAAAGATGCGTTCGACAGCATCGAAGATGAAGAATGACTCTTAATTCTTAAGGTATAAATTTTACAGCCCATGCTTACTATATTATTTCCCATATGACCTCCTCATAAAATAGTGGAAGCTAAGAGTTGAAAATAACTGGATTTGTTTCCTAGTTTCGAAGCGTGGCCGTGGGGCATTGTTGTAAGAGGTCACCAAGAGTTATTGGCAAAAAGCTCTGTCGAAAGCTGATTTTCAGTGTTCACTGACTGAACTGCTGCATAAAACGCATTTTGTCGCTCTCAATATAATCTAATGTTTTAATCTAACACACGTGATCTAGGCCTACCATGTATTCTGAAAAACGGCGTACAACCATCTCCAGCAGAGCTAAAATCATGATTTCTTCGTTGACACTGAATAAAGCTCACCTGTATGTGCAAACTCAACGAGAAAAATTTCAGATACAACGCTATTTTCAAACTGTAATTTCTCGCTATCCGTGGTTGACCTACCTGAAAATATCCTTATACTGGATAGTGGTAACATGGGCTACCTTGTTACAAACTAATGAGCAGCCCTGCTTGGCGCTGATTAACGACGCAAGCAGATTCCAATTGAAAAAAAAAGTGTTACAGGGTGAAAAGTAAGACTGAATAAAAAAAGTCAATGCTATTATTGTACATAGGTAACAATATTTTAGAAATTAAACAATTGAGCTAAGTTAATAAAGGTAACAATCGAAGTTATTTTGGTTTTGAATTAAAAATAACCGACTACGAAGGATTTCGCAACCCAAACTTCAGCAAATGAAACTATCACGTTACCACTGCGCTACGTACCCACACCCTCAGTCAGAGAAAAGCACAGTACAGATGCACTAACAACACTGATCTGAGACCTCGAGAGAACTCGTTATCGAATAAATACTACTTCTGTACCTGGCAGCTGAGATCTGTGATATAATAGTTGTATATGCGACAACCCAGATGATCCAGACGTCCTTCCAGAAGGATTTTTTTCCCCAAACATTTAAGTAAATTTCTTTCTTTTGGCAGAAAACACTTTCTCCAACATCTGACCATCATTTGAATAGCTATCATTGACTTGGAAATACTAACAATCATTGTTTTAACATGTTATTCTATGTTAGTCATCTTTGAAGATGGGGATTTAGAAACAACATATGAATTAACTCATGATTTCGGGTGTGTGAGTACTTACATATCAATTTTATTTTTATTAATCAGTAACATGTGGATAACTTCACAATTAAAACGTCATATCTGACATGTAATATCAGTGTTTTATTTTTACTTCGTTCCAGAAGGGCGGCCTATTATGCCGAGTCTAAGAGTGCAATTCGTGTAAAAGCAGTGTTGCAACATTTGAGAGATCTATTACAGATGTAATGAACATTTAAACCAGAAGTAACAAAAAACGAAAAATCCAGGAACATCGCGAATTGTACGATTCAGGAGCGTGTGATTAGTTAAAATGTTCAAATAAATGTAATTCTATCGAACCAAACTGCGTGGTCATCAGTCCGCAGCTTACAAACTACCTAAACTAAGGTAAACTAACCTACGGACAAACACACACACACCCATGCCCCAAGGAGGACTCGAACCTCCACGGCGAGCAACGGCGCGCTCCGCAGCGAGGTGCTTTAGACCGCTCTGCTACTCCACCGCGGCGTGTGATTAGTGCTGCTCATAACTAAGTATTTAGTTAACACCGTTGTCCGTAAGTTTTATTTTTTTACAGTTATCGTTAAGTGACGCTTTATAGAAAGTGGAGACCTGTAAATCGGAAACAGACTCAGACAATGAAATGGAATTTCATTGACCAGTTGTTGTTGCAGTTTGCCAATGAGGAACGGTTAGGCTGTAACTTTGAGCTCTTTGATTGGAGGAAAAACAGCTCGAGCGCGTGAACTGGTAGCCAGCATGTAATTTTAATCATATATATATCATATATACATCATATATATATCCCGCGACCTTTCCATTGTCAGTGTGCCGGCCGCTGTTGCATCCCCCAGTAACACAACAGGTAGAACCTCATATTGCTAAAACAAAAGAGAAAAAAATCTACAATTTAAAAAAGTAAACAACCGTAACCTACAAGCTACAATCAAAGACAACCCATGACGAAATTTCTGTGTATCATTTGTATACAGATGTTTTATTTTCCGGCTGAGATAGTGGGGGCAGAAAGAGATATCACGTGAAAAAATAGTAAAAACGAGTGTGTGTTGGTAATGTATGAGTGTGATGTAAATCCGCGGGACGGCGGCGGACGAGACCGCAGGTGAATATTTAGGACTCGACAGCCGGCCGCCGCCGCCGGCCATGAATTCTTGACGAGGCGGGCGCCGGAGCCGCGGCCAATTTTTAGCGCTAGGGCGAGCGGGAACGAGAGCGAGAGCGGGGGCCCTGGGGCTGGCTAATGCGGCGCATTATGTGCCCTGATGGCGCGCGCTAACTATTTTATGTTGCGATCGCCGGCCGCGCCGCTAACGAGAATCGATGTCGCGTTCATCTGCATACCGCGCGCGCCGCCCCTGGCACCGCGCTGTCCGCTGTCCGGGAAACAACAGCTGCACCGGCGCCGTCACAGAGGGCCGAGTCTCGGTATCGGCAGCGCCCATCTACTGAAGAATTCATAATGCGCCGCCAGTCGTGGAGACGGGTGGCTTCCTTTGTGGTGTCCGGTGTACCGTAACTCTTTATTGCGGCCTAGTTCGCCCGTTTATTAGATTCCTACGATCCACTTGTATAGGGGGAGGGGTGTTCAAATGAAAAGGTACGACACGTCTTAACAACCAAACTGGTTGAAATATGAATATGGTGCTTTGGGATAACGTAGTTCGACATCTAGGGACGCGAAGCATACGTCGTCACCTCCCCCTAAAAAGTTCAAGGCAGTGTCAAATGTTCAAATGTTTGTTAAGCTTATGGGACTTAACTACGGGGTCATCAGTCTCTAAACTTACAAAACTACTTATGAACTACCTTATACTAAGGACGGCACAAATATCCATCCCCGAGGGGGGATTCGAACCCCCGACCGTAGTGGCCGTGCAGACCGTGACTGAAGCGCCTCAGTCTCCTCGGTCACCGCGGCCGGCCAAGGCTGTGTCCTCAGCAGGAGAGGTACGATACTGAACCGATTCCTCGAACACGGAACAAAACATCAACAGTGATTTTCTGTTGCACAAGACCCGCTGCGTAGTAAAGGTCAGCAAGTGACACAATAAAAATAATAATAAGTAGAGGATCCGTGCGAATACTTCGCACCGTTACTGGCATGACAAAAATGTCGGAAAGAAATGGAAGTAAATTTGAATGCTCACGCATAGCTTTCTTCTGAATCTATCAATGCAAGAGTTCAAAAGCGCAAATCAAAGAGCTTGAAATGTTTCTTAAGGTTAAGGGACTTAACTGCGGGATCATCAGTCCTTAAACTTACAAACTACTTATGAACTACCTTATACTAAAGACGGCAGAAACATCCATGCCCGAGAAGGGATTCCAACCCCCGACCGTAGCGGCAGTGCAGAGTGTGACTGGCGCGCCGCAGTCCGCTCGGCCACCGCGACCGGCAGGGCACCCATATAAGAAATACACAGAAGGAAATCGCGTTAAGTATAGAAAAAGGAGGGCGAGGGTTATGTAAATTCTGATACTTCATAACAAATCTGTGGATGAATACCTTTCTTTTAAAACAAAAATGACGGAAATCGGCCGGGTAGTTTGGTCTAGTCGACTGACTATAATTTTCGTAGATTCTTTTGACATATAAAATTTACCGGATCGCTGCTATTTAATATTATTTATTTGAACCCAACGGTCCCGTTTCGATTTAAAATTCCATTTTCAAGTGACGATTATGTCTAGATGGCCTTACATATAAGGCGTCTGTGTATTGACTATCAAAATGTTTACAAAGCATACGACATCGTGGCTGTAACTGTCAAAATACCAAATCAGAATTAAAAGTACCAGTTAATTGTCACAGTCAATATACAGACTCTTTAGATGTCCCACATAGGTCAGGCCATTTAGACATAACCGTCACTTGAAAATGGCGGTTTAAACCGAAAGGGGGCCGTCGTGTTCAAATAAATAATATAAATAGCACCGTTTTGGTTAACTACTATTATCATTAACAGTGACATGTATTGTGAGACACTCTGTAGCCTAAGCAAGTCCATCAAGAGCAAACGGTCTATGCTGCTCACGGAGGGGTGATTCTGCTCCATGATAACGTGCATCGACACGTCTCCAGGGTCACAAAAGGGCATTATTTTACGTTGCGATTCCACCCGCCCGCTTTACCCATTGCGTCATCAACATATCTGGAAAACCGTATACGGGTTAATATCTTAATACTTCATATCTTAAATAATAAATAATCTATGGTTATCAAAAAACGTTCAAATGTCTGTAAATCAAATGCGTGGTCATCAGTCCGTAGCTTAGAAACTACTTAAACCTAGGTAAACTAACCTACGGACAAACACACACACCCATGCCCCAGGGAGAACTCGAACCTCCACGGCGAGCAACCGCGGGCTCCGCAGCGAGGTGCTTTAGACCGCTCGGCTACTCCACCGCGGCTCTATGGTTATCATCGTAAATAACAGAATACAAGAAAAGAATGTACCATCGATCAAAGTTATCAGACCAAAAATTCGCGTCTTCGGTGATCACTTGCGAAAAAAAAAAATATAAATAAATAAATAAAATCCTCTATGTGTACCCTTACCACAATGCCACAGTAAAGCAGTAGATCACTTTTTCAACGCAAAATCGTAATCTGTAATCTATATTCTGCTTGTAAACAAAATATCGTGTTTAACTCAGCCACCACATAATTACTCATGCAACCTACAAACACGCACGCTCCTCGAAAGTATCATGCAGCCATGACGTCACCCACGACAACACGCCGATGCCACGTGTCAAAGCCGACGTGTGTAATCGCGTCCTTTAAATGAACCCACACAAAGTGCACTGGACAAGTTCAGTTTTGGCAGCTTGAGCATCCGTCCTACAATACGGACATTTGGCTAAAAACATCACAAAGGGATCCCTTGAACTCGGACGACGAACTGAGAAACACAATAGAGGTCTGTCTCTTGTCACTGCCACATGAATTCTGAGAAAAGGAAGTCCTTCGGCTCGTTAAACCGGGGGACAGTTGTGCTCAGGCCTCTGTTGATTACTTTTTTGAATAAAAGCTTTAATTATAGAGTGTCGTTTCGTACCTTTTCATCTGAACACTCCTCGGACGTTGCGTGTTTGCTGGCAGCGCAGGAAAATTATTAACAAGTGACTCTGCATGCAGGGTTTTACAACTCCTTGAACAACAATCTAATACAATATACTTTGTCGGAAATAAGAACTGGTACACCTCGTCCAGTTTTCCAGAGCTAGATGACGGAGTATTACCACGATGGACTCGCATTCAGTAGGACGGTGTTTCAAATCCATTTCCGGCCATCCAGATTTAGGTTTTCCGTTATTTCCCTGAATTACTGCAGTAAGTTCTCGAATGGTTCCTTTCAAATCATCATCATAATCATTTGTGTTCTCTCTAGAGGAAGGTTTTCGCATGGTAACCCTCCATGGTGTCCTGTATTCGCCCATCCTCTGTCACCTTCTGTCATAGGAAAAATAGACGTGTTCTTCGATATTCCAATTTTTTTCGGCAGTGCAAATGACCACTGTTAGAATAAATTTGCTTGTTATTTCTACAAAGCTCGACATCCACAAGGAGCCAACTTACGTAAATCACTTTGGAGTAAGAGGGGACACAGGAAGATTTCTTTTTTTATTATGGTGCCGCAACATACATTTATCTGACAGACCTCATGGGTACCTCTTACTTTCGTTTCGTACTTTCTTTTGCTCAGCAAAGGGCGCTCCTCGAGATAGCATTGACTGCACAAGTATTGAATTCACCTGCGGAATTACTGAATTAAGTCGCATCTAAAGCGGTCCATAATTTCAATTTATGCACTAATTGACCTTTTGATTATGTCCCAAAATTGTTCAATGGATTTCATATAGGGGTGTGATTTCTGTGGACAAATAATATGCTGGAACCGTCCAGATTGTCTTGAAACAAACCGCGAACAGTTCTAGCCCACTGACAGGTTGCATAGTTATCAACAAAAATTCCACCGTTGTTTGAGAACACGCAGACTTTGAATGGCGGAAAATTTAATCGGACAGAACCAGTTAGACCAGAGGACCGAACTTGAACATCCATCATACTCGCTAGATTTCAATCTTCCATTCTTCCTCTTCCTTCTAATCAAACACGCTTTGAAAGGAAAGATGTTTGACGATATTCCGAACATCCAACTAAAGGTGTCAAGGCTTTTGAACTTCATCTCAAAGAAAGACTTTGTTTAAACTTCTCAGAACATGTATCGCAGAGCTCAGCAGTGCATAGTTTTGGGAGTTGACTATTTCGAAGGACAGCAACGTAACTGTAGTTCCTCGTTCATCTTCGTTAATGTTTCATGATTATTCACCGAACTTTATTATCAGGTGTTGTATATACAGGGTGAAGCTCCCAAGACTTGAAATGCAAATGTTTCGGAAATTGAAAATGCTATTGCTGAGCGATTTTCAGAGTATGAATTGCGGGCTCGTATTGTTAGCCAATAAACAGATTTTAATACGCACAATTTTTTAAATGGAATTGTTCAAATGTTTGTTAGCTTAAGGGACTTAACTGCGGGCTTATCAGTCCGTAAACTTACAAACTACTTATGAACTACCTTATACTAAAGACGACATAAACATCCATGCCTGAGGGGGTAATCGAAGTCCCGACTGTAGCGGCCGTGCAGACTATGACTTGCGCACCGCAGACCGCTCGACCACTGCGGCCGGCTTTTTAATTGGAACAATGCGTTTTGACAGAAACTAGTTGTGTTTGTTGCATAACTATAGTGCCATTCTCACACAAGTTATCGTATTGTGGAAAGTTTCCAGTCTAACGTTCATGCAACCTGCGCAGTTGCTATAGTTGGCGTCACGTACGAAGACGGCCTCCGCTATCACGCTTTCCAACAAGACGCCAACTTTGGTTGTTGCGTTTACTTGTATCAGGCTTGTGTGATTAGCTTATTAATTAGTGTGTGACAGTCGAGGTAGGAGGCTATGAGTAAACGACGGGATTTACTGGTGCAGAAAAGGCCGATATGCTGATTGGGTATGGCGAGTTTCAGAAGAATATAATTAGCGCACGTACAGTGTATGCGGAGACTTATCCCAAGAGATGTCATACATCTAGGCAATCATTTATGAAACTATTCAACAACTAGTTACGTGAATGTGGTCGTGTAACAGAAGGAAAATAGTGACGATAGAAGGGCAAATTAATGTTTCGGCTGTTCTTGCATTTCATTCGCGCGTTACTTCCCGCCTAATTGGATGAGTAACTGTCATGAGATAGATAAGTGTCCTACACATCCTCCAACCACATCGGCTCCGTGCTTATCACATCTCTCTTGATAAAGAGCTGAATGGAAATATGATAATTGTTTCACCTTCTGTACGTGTGCAATACGACAGGATACTTCAGATGAATCATGTACCTTGTATATCAATAATGGCCAGGTAAACAGGCGAAACATGTATTACTGGTCTGTTGATAATCTCTATTGGCTTCTCGGGTGGAACTTCAGCGTCTGTGGACTGTAAATGTGTGTTGTGGGACAGTTAAACATCAGCGTACCGGCCCACATTTCACAGACAGTACATCGAAGGCGCACAAGTATCGCCCCCACCAGCCACGGTTGCTAGAAGACGTTCCTATGTAGACTAAGGAAAAAAAAACCTGTGGTACCGAGATGATGTCTGCCCAGCCGGATTACTACAGCATGTCTTCGTGAGCGGTTTCCAAATCGTTGGCTTGGAAGCAGATGACCTATACCTTGGCCGTCCCGTACCCAGCATATGACTACTGTAAACCAAAAGACTTTGTCTGCAAAGACATACCATTTACGCCTGATTATACGTATTGACGTATTACTGCCGCCTTCTCGAATATCTGCGCTGAAATGCTAACACGTCTGCAGCACCTTTCCAAACCGGACTAGAAGCGTGTATTGCCGCTACCTATGGTCATTTTGAACCCAATATTTAATGTCCCAGTAGCCTATTTACTGCACAGAAAACAAATAATTAGTGTATGCTATAAGTGTTGCCACATATTGATTGGTGAGAGGATGCGCCGCGGTGAAGTAGCCGAACGGTCTAAGGCGCCTCGCTGCGGATCGCTCGGTTTCTCGCCGTCGGAGGTTCGACTTCTCCCTGGGGCATGTGTGCGTGTGTGTTGTCCTTAGGTTAGTTTACCTTATTTTAAGTGGTTTGTAAGCTACGGACTGATGACCACGCAGTTTGGTCCGATAGATTTACAAACATTTCAGTTTTTTTGAAGGGCTGTGTAAAGCCAAAGGGACGCACTCCAAGGTGAAAAATAGAGACCATCGCAGGTAACAGGCTAAAATGGACACCTGTACCTTACGGAATGAAAGTGGTAAAGAAATCTCCTTGTGAACTTCACATGTCCTCAGCTACCGCCCCAGGGTAGTCCTTTCGGTGAATAAGCACGTAACTTCATACAACGTTTATACGCTGTTGTAAGATGTTACGTTAGTACTTGGTCGCTAACAGGCACGTCTTAATGTACGTAGAATAGTTGCTACTAGTCTCTGGAAACAGCAACGTCAGTTGGTTCGTGAGGCTAGAGTGAGAAGGTGAAGTAGGAAAACTGCTAGTTAGTAACTCCCCACTCTGGAGAGGGCGTACTTCGTGGCCAACTGACGTAAAACATAGTTCTTGCTGATCATACTGTGTAGCACCTTGACGTTTGGTTTCTAGCTGAACAATGATGCTACCAAGTATGGAATTTGTTAGTGCAAAAACAAATCTCCACCCAGGGAACGGCAAGAGAGGACAGGGCTCAAACGTGGTTCGCTAAAGGACTCGGAGTGGTGGCAAGCCACAAGTTACATTGAATATAGCGGCGGCCAATAGGACTTTGTTATGTACCGGAAAATGGGGAAAAATAGCACACCACACACGTCTGTATAAACACCAGTTTTTTTTATTTAACAAGGAGTTCTCAGACGAGTTAGGCGCAGGATCCGTGTCGTTCGCCACCAGCCTCGGGTAAGCTCCACGACAGTCTGTTTCTCTCAGGGAGTGCGTCTTTCAGAGGATGCTGATATGAAGGGTAGCTGTATCAGGCTCTTCCCCAGGGAACCTAGACACTGACTTCTGTTGTGGCAATATATATTCTTCAGCTTTTTTAAGTAATGAGCCTCAGTGTAGTAGTATTAGTAGATGGGGTGCAATAAATATATTTCCATTTACCTACGAGTCTCCGGAACAAGTATCCTTTCGAGTCCCGAAATCTGCATCTCTCGTAGATGCCTGTTACTTGGATTTCTACAGTAATTTCTTGTGCGGGGGACGCGGACTGACATACAAACCCCTTTCCACTCTCCTGTGTTAATATACGGTAGTGTTACTGTGAAAACTTTTCGCAATACGATATCTCGTAAATGACTTGAACTGGTGTCTGACAATAAACTCCACTGACGTTCTGATTTACCCTACTTTCAGTTTCTTAATGTCAATAGGCATTGTTCGATTTACAGATTGAATGTTTGCGGAATAAATGCACTTTATATATATTATTAAAATCAGTTTATTGGCCAATCCGTATATACCGCGTATACCGCATATCAATAGCACTTCCTATTTCGCAATATAATGACAATGGCTGACCAGTGACTAATACTAAATCGGACATGATATCTTGTATATTAAAATAATCTACGAAAACCAAAGTCAGTCGGACAGACCAAACTACACGACCGATTTCCTTCATTCTTGTATTAAACGAAATTTATTCATCCACAGATTTGTCTTCAAGTATCAGAATTTACGTAACTCTCGCCTTGCTTTTTCTATACTCAAACGCGATTTCCTTCTGTATGTTTCTTATGTGGAAGTCCTTGCCGTAAACTAAAATCAGTCTGTCAGGCCGTTCTATCCGACCAATTTCCTTCAAATTCAAATGTTTGTAAATGTATCGAACCAAACTGCGTGGTCATCATTCCGTAGCTTACAAACTACTTAAACCTAGGTAAACTAACCTAAGGACAACACACACACACCCATGTCCCAGGGTAGACTCGAACCTCCAGGCGAGCAACCGCGCGCTCCGCAGCGAGACGCTTTAGACCGCTCGGCTACTCCACCGCGGCAATTTCCTTCATTATTGCTCTCAACGAAAGGTATTCATTCGCAGATTTGTCATCAAGTATCAGAAGTAATTTAAGTTTCTCCATACTTTATTTTTATTCAAACGCGGTATGCCTGTGTTCTTACATTGAATATTTTAATCTTTTTTTTTTTTTTTTTTTTTTTTTTTTTTTTTTTTTTTTTTACGAAATCTTCGGTTCTAATTAATGTACGAAGTTCTTTTTGACCTATTAACACTCCGAACGGATCAAGCTCTTTCATTTGCGCTTTTAAACACTTGCACTGATTGATTCTGAAGAAAGTTATGCGTGAACATTCAACTGTTTTTCCATTTTTCGCAACATAAAGTCAGTCGGTCAGGCCGTTATATCCGACCGATTTCCTCCATTTTTGCTTTAAACGAAAGGTACTCATTCGCAGATTTGTGATCAAGTATCAGAATTAACTTAAGTTTCTCCATCCTTTATTTTTATTCAAACGCGGTATCGACCTGTCCTTGCACAGAATATTTTAACCGGTTTGTTTTACGATACCTTTGGTTCTAATTAAGGGACGCAGTTCTTTTTGACCTAACAACATTAAGCGGATCACGCTCTTTCATTTACGCTTTTAATCACTTGCATTCATAGACTCTGAAGAAAGCTATGCGTGAATATTCAACTTCACTTCGGATTTTTCACAACCATTTTGTCGTTCGACTAATGGTGCGAAGTATTCGCACGAGTCCTCTAGTATTCTTTCTAAGTCAGAATAAACTTCAGTTTCGTGTCAAATGTTCCACTAGTGCAGGAAAACTAAGTATCATACTTCATTACGTCGACGAATCTAATTAATAACTTTCCTAAAACACAGCGTTACCGTAATCAAACTCCCATCGTGCCTCGTGTCGTTAGCCCCAAAGGAAAATAAGTCCTAGGTAATATCCGCCCACGTTAATTAGAATGTTATGTGTACTTGATGCTGCAGGGCAGCTACAGTGGGAGAGAGAGACACGCACGTATATCGGAGCACTTTGACAGTTCATTACATTTTAATTAAAGGTGTTCACTTTCGTTTGTACAAACAGCAGATGAAACACAAACAAAAGGACACCGAATATAAAAATTACGTTGGAGGGGGGGGGGGGGGGGGGGGGTAAAATGTGCGCGCCGAGTGCGACAGCCGGCGGTGAACAGGCATCTGGTGCACACGTAATGAGCCAGCCTTTTCCGCAATGGCCAGGCGTGTGTGGTGGAGATTTTCGCGGCACTGGCCATCACAGCAGCTATGAACGGCGCGTTGGCTTCCCGGTGGCTCATTACTGCAGCTAATAGCGCCCGTACAGGCACCTACTTTGTTACGTCCAGCACCGGCTTAAAATGCACTTGTCTACCTCGCGCATCCCATCTGCAGAGGACAGTTTTTGCGCGGTACTGGTTAGCGTGCTTACTTCAGTAATAAGCGCGGTGATGTATTTGCGTGTGGGGTGCCACGCAATTGGCCATCGTGGTTGATTCGGCTGAAACGTCCGCTGCGCCGGGATGAATTACATATCCGTAAACCTGCCTCGCTGTCCGGGACCGATGGTGTTTGCTGTAGCGATTGTTCTCGATCGGGTGGTGGAGCTTCTGAATCCGTGTAGCGGCCACAGTTTTCGCTGTCGGATTTTGGCGGACAGGGAGAGAGATGATAGTGTGCAGTGGCTGTTAACTATAACTCGTATGCCGATGACCTGCGGTGAATACACAGCTCTTTCAGGAAGGTGCTGTGTAATATGCCGACCTGATCATTGGATTAGGACACTAAGCTGATATGTGATGGCTAAGTAGCGACACTGCAGTGCAATGGGACTCTTCAAATCCTTATCTAAAGCAAAGTATACACGAGATTTGGAGTTGCGACAGTCGTTTATTGCAATCTCTGTTACGAATCTAGCTTATTAAATCGCTTTCCACGCGGTGTCATCAGTTTCGACGTTTTGTGATTAAAGAAGCATTATAGTTAAATGTCTGTGAGGATAAGAAAACTGTTATCCGCATCCGCAACACATGCACAAGGCAAATGTACGCCACCGCATCCGCGGCACTTTATCCGCATCTGCAAATATTAAAGTTTTGAGCAGCTAATACACTAGTGGCCATTAAAATTTTTACACCAAGAAAAATGCAGATGATAAACGGATATTCATTGGTCAAATTGACATGTGATTACATTCTTACGCAATTTGGGTGCGTAGATCCTGAGAAATCAGTATCCAGAACAACTACCTCTGGCCGTAATAACGGCCTTGATACGCCTAGGCATTCAGTCAAACAGAGCTTGGATAGTGTGTACAGGTACAGATGCCCATGCAGCTTCAACACGATACCACAGTTCATGAAGAGTAGTGACTGGCGTATTGTGACGAGCCAGTCGCTCGGCCACCATTGACCAGACGTTTTCAGGTGATGATAGATCTGCAGAATGTACTGGCCAGGGTAGCAGTCGAACATTTTCCGTATCCAGAAAGGCCCGTACAGGACCTGCAACATGCGGTAGTGCATTATCCTGCTGAAATGTAGGGTTTATCAGAGATCGAATGAAGGGTAGAGCCAAGGGTCGTAACACATCTGAAATGTAACGGCCACCAAAGTGCCGTCGATGCGAACAAGAGGTGACCGAGACGTGTAACCAACGGCACCCCATACCACCACGTTGGGGGATACGCCAGAATGGCGATGACGAATACACGCTTCCATGTGCACTTACCGCGATGTCGACAAACAAGGATGCGACAATCTGTTTACAAAACAGAACCTGTATTCATCGGAAAACATGACTTTTGCCATTCGTGCATCCAGGTTCGTCGTTGCGGAACTGTCTGTGATGCAGCGTCAAGGGTAACCGCAACCGTGGTCTTCGAGGTGATAGTCCATGAAGCTGCAAACGTCGTCGAACTGTTCGTGCAGATGGTTGTTGTCTTGAAAATGTCCCCATCTGTTGACTCAGGGATCGAAACGTGGCTGCACGATCCGTTACAGCCATGCGGATAAGATGCCTGTCATCTCGACTGCTAGTGATAAGAGGCCGTTGGGATCCAGCACGGCGGTCCGTAATGCCCTTCTGAACACACCGATTTCATATTCTGTTAACAGTCATTGGATCGCTACTAACGATAGCAGCAATGTCGCGATACGATGAGCCGCAATTGCGATAGGCTACAATCCGACCTTTATCAAAATCTGAAACGTGATGGTACGCATTTCTCCTCCTTGCACGAGGCATCAGAAAAAGTTTTCACGAGGCAACGCCAGTGAACTACTGTTTGTGTACGAGAAATCTGTTGGAAACTTTTATCGTGTCAGCACGTTGTAGCTGTCGCCACCGGCGCCAAATCATTTGCATATCACAACATCTCCTTCCTGTCGGTTAAATTTCGCGTCTGTAGCACGTCATATTCATGGTGTAGCAATTTCAATGGCAAGGAGTGTAGTAATAGATAGCAGTATTTAAAACCATGGCATGTAATGACATAATTATTGTTAGATTGTCATTTCTCCGACAACTTAACTACTATTGATTTCTCGAATCATAGTAACTGTTCAATACCTATACCAGAACAGACTATTCCAAACAGGAAGACATTGTCGCTTCGGACACACAGCAGCGCTTCGGAGCCCGTGTGGTCGGTGCACTACGTCAGCTGTTTAATACAGGCATCTACTTAAATTTCAGTGGTTAAACTGATCTGCATAGGGGAGATTTTTACTGTGTTTACATTCAAAAAAAGAATTGGTTCTTTCGGAGTTTTACAAAAGGGACACTTCATTTTCCCTTATTAAGAGGTTAAGTGAGACAAAACAAAACATGTCAAGTGTTAAAACTGCCGTCTACTTCTAATTAGTAACTGTCAGGAAAAAAGAGACGATGTCGGCTGCAGCTACGGCCAGCCTATAAATCTATCATTGTGTACCTTCCTAAATACGTTACATTCACTGTACACCGTATCTGATTAAGAAATGCCATAAAATGCTATTGTCAATCTTTAACACTTCCGTCACCGTTTACCTAATACATAAACATGAATGTTTGTTTGTATGTTTGTTTGTATTTTATGCGCAGCTTAAAAGCTGTACGTGTGTTGTGTATGAAGAACCTGTCGTTAGATCAGACAACAAATTGTTCCTTGACACAGCAATTTGGTTTAATTATGGCCCTGATACTGATGTATATGCTATTAAGTGAGAAACAGTGCATGAAACTGATTATGTGCGCAACGGATATTTTTAACAAAACAACTGTGACATGTAGCCTTTTGAAACAGACACTGACTATACTCAAAGATTTTGACTGCGAGAAAGATATAAAAAAATCACAAATCACTTTCTTAATGCTTGACTGTGAGAATTTTATGCAGATCAGTTTCTAATTATTGAAATTTAGTATCAATTTAGTATCATAGTCAATTAACTATCATTTACTATGGCACCAATAATGAAATACGTTCAACAATATTATTCACATCAATACTGCACTTTAAATCCACTAATAATTGATTATCAAATGAAGGAAGTAGGTTAATTTTCTAACTACGTAAATGAGAGATGAAAGAAAGTTTAAGTTACTTATTATTAATAATCAGCATTACATTACCTACATAATACAACTTCTGACTTGCTGGCAAAGCAGCCTCTGCTCTACATCGGAGCCATACACACAACCCAACCGCTCTCTAAGCGAGGTGAACCACTAGTCGTACTCTCTCTCAGTGCGAGCTACAATGCTATGCAATACATGATCTTTGCCAAAGATGAAACTTCATAAAGGACACATATCGATACATACAGTAGAAGCGATATTATACATTTTCTTGCAAGCAAGTTACTCGATACAAAACAGGAGGTACAATATTGGACATTTTCTTACAAAATAATTTTTTATGGACACGTTTCAAGCTGTAAAATTCATTTGGTTGCGATGAAGCAATGTAAGTATATACTTTTTCCACGCATAACAGGCCACTATGTCGTTGATCTTTTCTTTGCCATCAAATAGGTAAATAATATTTTTCCAAATTGACGATTTCAATTTGTTTTCCTTCACTAATGTCAAATCACCCCTTTTCATTTTAGAGTACAACTACGTCCGCTGCGGTCAGGGCATGAGGATAACAGACTTACGCTCTATCTAGTCCTGTAAGGATTTCCAGAATGTCCACAGGCTTCAAGTTTGCAGCTAACGTTTCGACATACGTACTGGGAAGATAAATCGCTCTTTATCCACGTCGCTCACAATTTTATCCGCAAAGAAAGAAATACTGCGGATATCCGCGGATTTCAGTGAATAAAATAATAATAATTTTTTAAGGTTACTCTTGGCCTGTCTCTTTGTCCTTTACCTAAAATTTTTCCTTCAAATATATTATTTAAAAACTAGTTGTGCTTTTCTTCTTCCTGTATACTTTAGCAGCGTTCTTCTCTCATTCACGTCTGTTAATATCTGATCATTGCTTTTTATCCAACAGCATGTTTTCATCATCATTCTTCAAATAAAAATTTTCTTTGCATTGAGTCTTCCTTCCTTTCTCAGAATTCATGCGTCACATCCGTAAATTAAGATACTCCAAATGAAAGTTTAGACAATTTTTTTCCTAATTTCTAGGCTTTTATGGTTGTATGTTAGTAAATTCCTTTTATTTTGGAAATCTTGCTATGGCAAGGTTACTCTTCTCTTTATATGTGTAAAACATTTATTATTTTCAGTGACTGAGCTACCTAAATTACAGAAGCTCCAAGGTTGTTCTAGAACTAAATCTTCTACTTTGATATCGACTTTACCATTATCTTTTGTTTTCCCTACTACCATACATTTTGTTTTCGTCTTATTTATTATTAGATTAAATTCTAAGATATAATTTCGTAGGCTTCTGCGGCCAAAGTCAGATGACATTCTAAGAGCTTAGAGTTCACTCAGAGCAGCAGAAAGGCCTGGTCACTCCTGAGGAAATTGTCTATCAGTGTGTTCGAGAAAAAAACTGCCTCCAACATACTCTGATACTCCCGACATAACCGAACGAATCGTAGCATTATCCAAGTCAAATCGTCAACAGTGTCACAGATAACATAACAGATGCCAGCAAGCTCCCCTGCAACTATCCAAACCTTTTTGCTTAGAGCATCTCTGACGTCAAGTCTGGGAAAGCTGCCGGTTTATATGATATTTTCCCAGAATTTATCAAACATACTAGACTTAAGACCCGATTTAGCTTCTAAATTTATTCAATAACATTCTTGAAAACAGCACTCCACCAAAAGCTTTTAAGAGATTTAAGTAACAGCTGTTTAGATGCCTGGTAAACCAGCCGGCTATGCAGATAGCTATCGCCCAATTACACTACTCAGTGTATGTTAAAGGCTGCTGGAGAGACTCATCTACAATCGTATTGTTTCCATTCTCACTGCGAGTATTCCTGTTGAAGAAGGTGGATTCGAACGAGGTCACATTGCTGTGACCAGGTGCTAGCACTAAAAGCTTTCATTGAGATTGGTTACGAAAAGAAATTTACCATTTCCGTTGCTTCCTTGGATGTCTCAGCAGCTTTCGATACCGTCTGGAAGAAGGTTCTGCTAGAGAAGCTTCACAATCTCTTTCCTCGTTCTATTTTAATAAGACTACCAAACTGTATGTTAAGTGTTCGGCTGATCACGATCCTTCTCGGCAACACGGAGAGTGGTTTTAGACAGCTTCACGATGGCCTCCCCCAGGGTTAGGTTCTTGCTCCCATTCATTTTAATGTTTATGCCGCTGATTTTCCAGCTACGCAGTCAAGAAAATTCATTTATGGCGACGATATTGCCATTGCGTCACGACACAGATACATTCATGTGACGGAAACTACCATGAGATCTGACCTAACTCTTCTCAGAAATTACTTCTCAATGTGAAAACTAACGCCTAACCCGAATAAAGTAGACGTAACTTGTTTCCACCTCAATAATAGGATGGCTGACTATAAACTCAACATCTCGTTTGATGGTGTTCAACTTCAACGTAGTGAACATTGAAAGTACCTAGGAGTCCACTTGGATTGAGCTCTCACTTTTAAGTACCGCCTTCAAAAAACTGTTGACAAACACATTGCGGTACTTAGTAGCATCATCTTGGGGAGCCAGTGCTCAGGTTTTGCGTACAACAGCTTTGACCCTAGTTTACTCCGCAGCTGAATACTATGCTCCTGTCTGGCTCAACAGTGTTCATGTGAGAGACATTGATGTACAATTAAATAGAGCAATGAGGTTGATCAGTAGCACTTCATTGGCTCCCAGTACTATGCAATAGCGCTTCTTCTGAATTAAGACGCAAGTAAGACTTAATGAGAGAGTGTTACAAGATCGTGTCCACTCTTATGCTTCTTATTTTGCAACACCTTCCACAACTATTAAGCCGATCGAAATCGCATAAACGACCTCTTAAAACAGTTGTGCAACTACATGAGAGTAGCTTCTCGCCTAAATCCAACTGAGCAAGGACTTGGGATTCGCTTAATGGAAAAAAAAAAAAACAATGTCTGGCTAGACTTCATGGAAAGGACCTTCCCTGGAGGGATTGGTCTTTGACCAACCGCTTCGGTACTGATGTTGCTAGCTGCAACTATTGGAAATTCAAATGGGGAAAGGTAGATGATCAATCGTGTGACTGTGGAGCGGACTTATCAACAATGGCCCACATACTCACTTACTGTCCATTACGATCATTTTCAGGAGCGATGACCGAACTCCAGCTAGTAAGTCGGAAGGTGTCTAATGGTTAAAGGAGATGGACTTGGCTCTGTGACACTAGTATATTTTACTAAAGAATTATAGTAATTTTTGTTTCTTGACATTATACTATACGACATATATATATTAAATTCTGTTAGTATTTTGACAAATGTTAGTAACATAAACTGCATTTATTTTACTGAGTCAGCATATACTAGTATCTCATCTGCAAAACGGATACAGTGTACAGCATCCTTGCCTTACTCCCCTCCTTGTTTATCGATTTTTCTTCACACCGTTCACTTCAGTCTCTGTTTCCTGTCTTTTATACAGGTTCCAAATTAATCTTCTATCACTCCAATCAAGATTTATTTCCCTAATTTATTGGAATAACAATTTTCAATCAGACACATCAAAATGTTTTTTAAATCAATAACTTTAAGTGTGTTTTGGTATTAACTCCAGTTCATCTTTCTGATACCATCCTCAGAGCACATATTGCCTCTGCAGTACCCCTTTCCATATTTGAATCCAAATTGGTTTTCCCCTAGGTTTTTCTCAATTTTCTTTTTTACTCGATTTTTTAAGATGTTAAAAATATTTTGAATGTGTGGAGCCGGGGCGGAATGGCCAAGCGCAGTGAAGCGCTATACTCCGATTCGCGAGTCCGCTCCCCGACTGGGGTTCGAATCCTTCCTCGGGCATGGATGTTTGTGCTGTATTTAGTATAAGTTAATACATAAGCAGTTTGTAATTTTAGGGACTGATGACCCCACAGTTAATTCCTATAAGCTTTAAAAACGTTTGAACATTTTGAAAGAGTGGGAAAATAAGGAGATCTATAGTTTCCACAGTAAAGTGAATTTCCATTCTTGAAATTTATACTGTTTACTACTTAGTAAATTGTTTAACGGCATGAAAAGTCATAAACAATTTCCGGCCGCGGTGGCCGAGGGGACTGAGGCGTTCCAGTCACGGTCTACACGGCCACTACAGTCGGGGGTTCGAATCCCCCCACGGGCATGGATATTTGTGCCGTCCTAGTTCTTAAGTAGTTCATAAGTAGTTTGCAAGTTTAGGGACTAATGACCCCGTAGTTAAGTCCCATAATCTATACAAGCATTTGAACATTTTTAGTCATACACAATTAGTAAACTTTAAAGAAATTTATTCGAAACTTGATCTTCTCGGATTCTTTTTATATTCATCCAACCGTTTACTAATATCATTCAATTTCTAGGGCGGGCGACAGCTGTTCCCCATCACTATCTGCATCTAGGTTTCCGCACTTGCGTCTTTCCGCTATTCAGTTTTCACTATCAGCTCATTCTAGGTTGTCCAGTCCATTCTTCCAATGGCTGCTACAGCATAGCCTGGCGCGGGTTTCTCTCTGCGCTCATTCAATAACGTTTTGTTTTCTTAAATTTTTCCATTAAGATTAATTATAGAAATTTAGTTATGTCTTCGTTTCTTACACAGTATATCTTGGTAACACTTCTTAATTTCCTGAGAAATATGTCAGTTGCTTCTGTTTACTTTTGTCGCATTTTCTATGTATCAATAACTCAATTCCGCTCAGAAATATGGACACAGCGCTAGTTACGTAAAATTTTAACTTTGTTTTCCTTCTGAATTTTTTAATCTGGTGTGTTTTATCATTTCGCGCATTGTACGATATTTATTATACTTATTTTATATATCCTGGTGCATTCGTAACTAACATCACATTGTGTTGTGTTTCCTACTGCTAATTATGAGCGGATGGGGTATCATTTCTATGGTAAGTGAAGATTTTTTTCGTCGTTCCCATTTCATACACATAGCATTATGAAGTCAACAGGTAACAATACCCATGTGTTTACAACGCCATTTCTTTGGAAAATTCCTTATCTTTGTCTTCCAAGTTCAAGGTTCTCTCTTCGTGCATCTTACTTTTTTTTTTTTTTAATTTCATCCCATGATATATTATTTACAGTTTCCTCATTTGCATTGCTGTAATTTTAATGATGTCAGTCGCTTCAGATGACTTCCTGCTTACCTAAGGACCCTCACAGTAGTTTCCAATGTTGTTATGCATCCCGACTTTTATGACGCTATTTCTACATCTACATCTACATAGATACTCTGCAAATCACATTCAAGTGCCTGCCATAGGGTTTATTAACCACTTTCATAACTTTTCTCTACCGTTCCATTCTATAATAGCGCGCGGGAAGAAAGAACACCTAAATCGTTCCGTTTTCGATCTGATTTCTCTTATTTTACTGGGATGTTCATGTCTCCCTAAGTAGGTGATTGAAACTTTGCAAACAGATCACGCCGCAATGAATAACGTCTTTCTTTTAATGATTTCCACCCCAATTCGTGCAACATTTCCGTGACGCATCCCCCCTCCCCGTAACGTGATAGAACAAAACGAGCTGCCCTTCTCTGAACCTTCTCAATGTCTTCCGTCAATCCCACCTGGTGAGGGTCCCACAAGGGGCAACAGTACTCCAGGAGAGGACGCAAAAGTGTGATGTAGCCAGTCTCTTTGGTGGAGCTGGTGCATCTTCGAAGCGTTCTGCCGATGAAACGTAACCTTTGGTTCGCCTTCCCCACAATATTTTCTATGTGTTCTCTCCAGTCAAAGTTGTTCATAATTGTAACTCCTAGGTATTTGGTAGAATTTACGACCTTCAGGTTTCACTGATTTATCGCGTAATTGATGTTCAGCGGATTTCTTTTAGCGGTCATGTGTATTACTTCACATTTTTCTTTATTTAGTGACAATTACCAATTTTCGCACTCGCCGTGGAGGTTCGAGTCCTCCCTGGAGCATGGGTGTGTGTGTTTGTCCTTAGGTTAGTTTACCTTAGTTTAAGTAGTTTGTAAGCTACGGACTGATGACCACGCAGTTTGGTCCGATAGAATTACAAACATTTGAACATTTTGAACAATTTTCGCACCATGCAGAAATTTTGTCTAAATCGCTTTGCAGTTGCTTTTGATCCTCTGTTGACTTTACTAACCGATAAACGACAGCATCATCCGCGAACAGTCTAAGGGAGCATTCTAATACTTTAGTACCCACTTCGTTGGTCACGTGGGTTAGCTACTTATGACGAGAAAGCGCACTGGCCTGTACCAGATCTTCCCCCCCCCCCCCCCCCCCCCCCCCGATTGACGACTTTGGCCTGTGAGCCATCCAGCCTGAATGTATCTCTTGAGAGATTTCCCACAATCGACTAAGTGTTAACCGTGCTTTTTCTTAAGTTCGGTATTAGCTACATGATTCGCTAATGTTACAGAAACCGATTCTGGACCACATCTTCGCCCACATAGTGTGTAGCTGTGAATTTTTAACCTCAAAATTCTGTGAAATTGTTAAATTATACTGATGGAATTTCAAAATCGGTGATAAGTTGGGAATTATGATGGCCCTTCTCACATTATTCACCTGGGACTTCCAAGCCCGGGTTTTCCGTTATTAAACACTACGTGCAAGAATAAGAAGGAACAACTGAAGACAAAGAGCGAAGCCCTTGGACTAACAAGAGTCCAAAGGAAATTCTGTCTGTCGCCTCTAATATTTAACCTGCACATAGACTAAGCAATGACGTAATCATCAACGAGTAACAAAAATTCATGGTGGATGAATAACAATGAAGAGATTCGCTGATCACACCCCCTTCCTTACGACTATATATATTAACAGGATGGGCATAATATCATCTACAGTTGGCAAAACAATGATTGTGTCATGCTGTGCTTATGATTATACAAATTATACACAGACTTTTGCGAGTAAAATAAATTTAGCAAGGAAGTGTCAGTAATTTAAAGTAGAAGTATTTCTTGAATACTGATAAAATATTGTATATGTCAGGCAGTCACCCGCCCTTTGTTACGACGACGCTTTGCGCCTTCCTGTTTAGAAAAAGAAAAACATCCTTGTTTCAACAGCACTACAATATTTTATTTATTTTGCCTCTACCGGTTTCGGCATTCTCTGCCATCGACAGAGTATTATTAAAATATTTTGCTGCCCGGTTTGTTAATATCTATGATCGAAGGCCCAGCCACAATTAAGGTGACGAAGAATCATGAGCACTGAAAGGAATAAACTGTCGCATAAACCCGGAAAATTCACTACGTCGATTGACAGTAAAAGGGAAAAAGATACGAAACTATTGAGAAACAGCAGAAATAATTGTAGCTAGAAATTGAATATCAAATTCGGTAGACGAAGAGACTCAGATTCAAAGAAAACTAACCCTCAATAACCAGACTGTCAGTAGAAGAAATGGTATCGTGGCCTAGAATCAAACTTAGAACGGTTTGAGAAAATTTCTGAAGGTATGCGTTTGGAATTCAGATTGCATGGTTGAGAAGCATGGACGGTGGAAAACAGGAACTTAAGTGGTGCAATTGAAGATACTATGTGAATGTACAAGAGAAGGATTGAAGAAGTTTTCCACAGAATCGGCGAAATATGTATGGGAAAGTCTCGCAGGATATGCGTTATATCTCAAGGAATAATTGTCATTTTACAAAAGGGAGCTGTTAGAGAATACAAATTGCAGACGAAATCAGAGATGGGTATACACTCAACAAGTAACTCTGTATGTAGGTGCAAGTGCTCCTCCGAGAAGAAGAGGTTGTCATAGAAGACTAATTTGGACGGAGGGAGGCATATCAAACCACTTAGAAGACAGCTGAAACTAGAATTAAAATAAACTCTGCTGTTTGAATATTATTTATACCTCGCAGAGAACGTGTTATCAAGAAATTGAAAACGGCTCTGTAAATTTGCACAGATAAAATAAAAACAATAAAATACACTGTCTTGTGTTTGTTCTACAGGTTTGCGTATTTTGTTAATCAATTTCCGTCTTCTTAGGCCATCATGTCTGATGATGGCCTAAGAAGCCGAAAATCGGTTAACAAAATAAACCTGTAGAACAAAAACAAAATTGTGTATTTTAATTTTCATAACGAATTTGTACTGCTAAGAACCGACGGAAGATTCAGTTAACAAAATGAAAACACTTACCCAAATATAGTTCGCCGTCACTATCATATTGCGGTACGTCTTGCGTGCACTGAGCATAGATGTGTGTATTGACATGCGTAAAAGAAGAAGTATTCAAAAAAACTTACAAAAAAAAAAAAAAAAAAAAAAAATTCACATGTTGCAGGGTGCGGTCTCGTTAATCGTGGAACCTTTTTCACTGTTTTGCCTAGACCGCTTATTTATTTACTAAATGACTGGTTTCAACTGATCTCGCAGTTAGATCTGTGGAACTGTGACGTGATTGGTATGATTAGATACATCACAGTTACACAGATCTGATGATGACTGCGAGATCAGTTGAAACCGGTCATGTAGTAAATAAATAAGCACTCTTGGCAAAACATTAAAAAAGGTTCCACAAAGGAACGTTATCTGCGTGCGAGTGTGTGTGTGTGTGTGTGTGTGTATGTGTGTGTGTGTGTGTGCGAGAGGAAGAGAGAGAGGTAGAGAGAAAGAGAGACAACGCATATCTGTATGTACTGATTGTGTGCTAGTGCCATGAATTTACAGTGTCATTCCACTGGCTGCTACCATATGATCGGCAATCAGTCATTCGAATTTCTGGCGACCTACAGCTGAAAGAGACGGCTACAACGACGTTTGTATTGCCTTGCCCGTGCTTCGGTGCCGACAATACGGCCCAAATCTGGGACAAATTTAACCCCTGGTTCGAACTCAATTTACATGGAAACGCAGCACTATAAATTCAATTAATTCAACAGCACGCGCCGCTATCTGCATTTTGTAGTGACTTAGTCTGGCCATCGTACGCTCGGCCGTTGAACCGCTGCTAAGCACTCTCCATCCCTTGATTGCTTTAAATTAGTCAGCGCCAGTAAATATTTGAATGGCTTAACGCACCGGTTCGTTTCAGGCCTTTGCCCTGAGATTTACGTCGTTGAATAAATGACCTCCCGTCGCCGCTTACCTGGTTCTTCTGCACTGGCAAGCGGTAATCAGTTACGTTTTTCTGCGTGTATCCCACACGTATGATATTTAAGAGAGTAATATTCTATGATGGTTATAAAATGTTTACATTGATTCCTTATGTCATACTGACGCAGATTTTAATTAGCTTTTAATATACTATATTGCTGCATAATTTTCATATGTAGGTGGCGAAATAAATGGTCTGAATAGGCGACAAGTGTAGCGGAAGAAGGGCTTCATTAGTAGGAGAAAACTCAACGTCAGTGTATTCTAAGTTTTCAGTTTTATCTCCTGCACAAATAACATAATGACATTAATATCCCAAAGAAGATATCCTTTAAGAAAAAGATTATTCTGCTTAATAATTGTAATGATCTTGTCCCGTTTGTAAAATAGAAACTGCACCACGAGTTAGTACAACCAACAGAAAAATTTGTCGATACTAATTTACTGTAGCTGTACCCGGTCAAGCGTCGCAATGGTTTGGTACAGAGTAAATAGAAAATAAATAACATGTAAATCACACATTTCTAATAAGGCCACTTTCATAATCCTTTGTGAAAGGGAACTGCATATATTGCCATCGTCTAATCTTTCCACCTCACTATCGCTCCCTCATTCCCCTCTCTTTCTTCACATCCTTCGCCCTCCTCTCTCTGTTCATCTCCACCTCCTACCTCTCCCTGTCACACCTCCTACCCATCTCCATCCCCCTCTCTTCGTCCTACTTCTCTGCATTCCCAGCTGTCTCTCCAACTCATCATCATGCTCTCCGGTTATATTCTCCTCCACCGTAAGCCTCTTCTATTCCCTCTGATAACGATGTCCAACCTAAAACCTTGTTTCGTGAAATCCTCAAAATATATCTACGCGAGTTCTTGAACGACTGTTTAGAAATTTTGACACAACTGTGCTTTGTTGTGCATGCTTCTTTCTGTGTTCCTAATTTTTTAAACATTTTTCTTATATGAGTTTACATACAATTTACGACTGGGAAACGTTGCTATAAAAAATTGCAAAAATTGCAGTGTTACAATGTTTCACCTTGACGAACTCCGAAACTACTCAACTAATCATGATGAAATTTCACACTGTGTTTGTAATTTGGTCTAACCTCAACGATACACGCTTTTTTAACTCGTTTAATGACCTCAATATATTTTTATTTCAAATTAAATGTTGTTATCTTCGTTTGCTAAGTACCGTAAAATGGGGTACCTGAGACACTTTTGAATTTCTAGGGAGTGACTTTCATATATAACTTCAATCACATATACTTTCTTTGTACCTTAAAATTTTAGCCTCTTATTTTACTTTACCAACTGATGATCAAACTCTGAATAAAGTAATTAATTATCAGGCAATACTAAATAAAAAAATAATAAAAAAATTAAAAAATCCTACCTGTTTCATGTAACCACAGTACCAGAGGGCCGGCCGCGGTGGCCGAGGGGACTAAGGCGCTCCAGTCACGGTCTGCACGGCCACTACGGTCGGGGGTTCGAATCCCCCTCGGGCATGGATATTTGTGCCGTCCTTAATCTTAGCTAGTTCATAAGAAGTTTATAAGCTTAGGGACTGATGACCCCGTAGTTAAGTCCCATACGTTCTACAAACATTTGAGTACCAGAGGTGACTTTACTCATCCTTCACGCTAATCTATATATGAGCTGAGAACGTCAGTGAGGTGACATCTGCATCTACATGGGATTCTCTGCAAATCTCATTTAAGTGCCTGGCAGAGGGTTCATCGAACCACCGAGACACATGAGACACACATTATGAAATGCACTGATCTTGTTATTCACGTTTCAGTAAAATAAGGATATACATATGTTTTATCTTTTGCTACACATGAAACTGATGAATAACATTTTTAAACAACTATAAACTTACTAGTAAAATGTTTCCTTTTAAAAATAATATAAATTTAAAAATTCATTTGGTCTGCTATATGAACAATTTAATTTACAGTATAATATTAGATTAAAATTTCATCAGTCCATAAGTAAGTTGTTGAGGTGGAATTAGGCACTTTATTTCAAGAGGATACACAAAAGCTGGCCGCTGACTCTCATACAATGGCAATGTCATTGAGAGGTTTTATATCTTCTGGTTAAACGCCAATACCCATTGTAAATTTCTCCTTGCTTTCCCTTAAAGCTTCCTCAATTCACATTATCGAATAATAGTCTACAACGGCTACAACCCTGCCTCACTCCCTTCCCTACCAATTCTTCCCGCTCATACCCTTCGACCCTGATAACTGTTGTCTTATTTCTGTACAATTTGAAATTACTTTTTGTTACCTTTATTTTTGTAGCTGCTAGCACCAAAATTTGAAAGAGAGTGTTCCAGATAACATTGTCGAAAAAGCTTTCTCATAATATACAAAAGCTGTACTTGTACGTTTGCGTTTCATTAATCTATATTCTAGGACAAGTCGTTAAGTGATCATTGCCTCCCGTGTTCCTACATTTTTCCTAAAACCAAACTGATCTACCCAGAGATCGGATAATACCAGTTTTTCAATTCGTCTATAAATAATTCTGATTAATATTTTGTAACCACGATTTAGTAAAATGACAGTTCTGTAATATTCACCCTTGTCTGTTCTTGCTTCCTTTGAAATTATTAATAGGAGTAACTCTAATCGCCCTCCATCATCTGTTCCAGAAAAGTAACGACAGCCAGTCTTCATTCTTTCTTTTGATTCGGCAGTCGAATTGCGGGGATACGAACTTTACACACACAATTCTGTTTTTCAAAATGTAATGGAGGAAGTTTCCACTACTCGATTTCAAGATGATGATACTCCAGTGCCATTTTCTGCACAAGAAGGTAGCGTCACACTGGCCAGCAATCCACTACTTAACAGTGCATTATCACATTTCACTAGTTGAATGCATGTCTGTTATTTGCAGTAGTTAATTCTAGCTGCGCCGACTGAAACACTCCTACTGGCTGGTTAAGCTTTGTAATAGCTTAAAGCACAGTAAGTAATATGCAGTAACTCGTCACAGTGGATTTCCATTTACTGCAATATTCCTAACTGCGCTAGATTTCCACTGGAATCCCAAGGCCATAGAGTATCACCGACCCACCCCTCCTTCGCTGAGAGGGGTTTCAATTTTAACGTGTGTGTTCCTCATGGATTAAAGTATTAGAGTTAGTTATCGCTTCACGAAGACAGTTAGTTGAAGCTAAACAACAGTTGCGACATATCATGGATTCGTCACATAACGTCCTACTTCAAGAGTAAATACTGTAATTTGTTACAATTACGGTCGACAATCCTTGTGGACAATAATGGACTATGCATTTGTAACTTGATTATGATCATGTTGTAACAGGCTTTATGAAGGAATGTAAACATTTCCTTACAAATTGATTACATATAAAATACGGTATAAGCATTAAAAGCAACACTGCTTCGGAATTCATTTACTCTTGTAAATACCAAACAACATGTAAAATAATTTATACTTAAGGATGTTAAAAAGTATTGAACACCATTAATCAGTTCTCGCTTAATATCTTTATTGCAGCAAACTATTGAGGCACTGTATAATAATGTTAACACTGTCATTAAAAATGTGACGCCCAAAAACTTGCATGATATTGAAAACAATCAGATCTCTTGAACATGTTTAGTTTAATAATCGAATAAGGCACTATTCTGTACTATTAATAAAAGATCTGGTTGGTATGAAAACAAGCACTAAAGTGTTCATAGACATTTTCACTGCTATTTTCATAAAAGATTCTTTCGCTAATGTTATAACTCTACTTTGTGTTAACTTATGTCTATGAATAGTTTTAGCAATGCATTTGTTTTAAAAAGAAACACAAGTCATGCGAAAGTGGTACCTGAATCTGTTATGATGTATTCAGTCTTTTTTAACTATCAAAAAATACAATAAAGTATAACATAGTCGCTAAGTCTATTAAGCAATCACTCTCTCCTTGCCATATAATACCAAAATTATACACCCATGAATTAAACAAGAAGTAGTCAAACTGTATTTAGGGTATTTAATTTTAATACTTCAATAGTGACAAATCTTCTATGGTTTAGTACTGTGTGGAGATAAAAACTGAACATAGCATACACATATCCACAGATGCAATAAATTACTCATTGACTTTCAGTGCACAAAAAAAGGAATCAGATTATCAACAAGTTTCAGATTATTTTTAAGGACACTCCTAAAATAGACTTTTCACAGGAAAATTACGTACAATAGTAACGGATTAACAACACGCTCTAAATTCGTTTCAGTGATTAAAACACACAAATGTGAGGTTACTGCTGTTGTTACAGTAATAAAATAATCCTACAATTTCTATGGTGGAAGAATACCACAGTATGAGGCTCACGGTGGTTTAATGGCGTCCTGTACTGGCTGTTGCTGTGGGTGGCAGGTTTGTTTTAACAATATGCCACCAGTATTAAGAAGGTAAAGACAGTCGTCATCCAAGGCCATTTAATACTACTCTTTATGTACATGGCTCTTAACAAAATAGCCACATATCACTGATAATGTTACTTGTTGAACGTCCATAGAAAGACTCATCATCTAACATGATTTTTAGCGTCACAAGCTTCAAACTTGGCGCGCTTTTTTTTATCTTTACCCTCCTCGTCATCGGTATGCGATAAGCTGGGGATGTACACTATTTTTGATACCGGAATACAATTTACTACAGCCTATGAGGCAACCTTTTCAATATCATACATTTCCATTACACCTGATAAAAAAAGTATTACAGAGTAAATAGCGTTTACACAAAATTTACAAAAGTGAACTCCAAAATTGTGATACATTTATCATGCATGTTGAAATAGCATACGTTTACAGGCACATACACTCGTCGGTAATAATCTATACAAAACAATTCATGAATGGGCAGTTCAAAAAAAAAAAAAAGGGGGGGGGGGGGGGGGTTACCGGGGGGTATATGGGGTGCAGCCAAGACTGGAGAGCGTCATCTCTATAGGAAAACTGGCCTCAGTATTCCAGGCGGAAATCACTGCCATCAGGGCATGTGTGGAGGTGAATTTGCGTAGGTGCTACAAAGATTGTAGCATCTATATCTATTCAGACAGCCCTGAGATCACTGGCAGCTCCTGCAACAAGGTCTAAAATTGTTGCAGAATGTCACAGGGTTCTGGTGGAGCTAGGGGAAAGCAATAGAGTAAACCTATTGTGGGTCCCTGGCCACTCCGGGATCAGTGGCAACGAACATGCCGACAGATTAGCCAGGTTGGGGGCAGAGACTTCATTTATTGGACCGGAACCTGTCCTGACAATCACCAAGGCAATGATCAAATTGGAGCTACGTAACTGGCTCAGAAGACAAGCACGTAGAATATTGGACTAAAGTCTACCAACAAAAACATGGCAAGGTAATGATGCCAAAGCCATGTTTTAAAAGAAGCTCTGCAATCCTGGGCCTGAACAGGAGAGAGATTAGACTCATGGTTGGATTGCTGACAGGCCATGGGAATTTCAAAAAACACCTACATACAATGGTAATAACAGAAGAGGACCCTAAATGTTGGATCTGTGATGACAGTGATGAAACTGCATCACATCTAATCTACGAATGCATTGCATTGGAGAGTAAAAGGCACAGAACACTTGGGACAACAACTAGACCCGAAGAAATTGTGTCTAATAAAGAACTGGTAAAGGGACTCCTTGCACAGTTCAAGGGCAGTGGTTGGCTTTACTAGATATACAGGGAGCGATACCACACAATAAACTTAGTTTCGGTGCGGGCAGTGCCGGGTTCGACCAAGACTGTTTTGGCTTCCCTGGAAAAATCAAATCAAATCTGTGGTGTCGCACAAGAACAAAGTGCGCGCCACCTACTTTCGCCGCGCGCCGCCATGCACGCACGGCGCGGCGTTCTTACGCCGACAGCCATGAGCGCCCTCTGCTGGAACTCCGCTCGTGGCCACCACTGAACGACATCGTTCACTTGGGACTGAGATAGGAACCAGTTAACACTTCGGAAAAAATGGGCACCAGCAAAGACTTGGCTATCGTACAGGCACTAGGCAGGACTCTAGCTCAACTATGTATCAGCATTCTGCAGTACTGAGCTATGTAAAAGTTAAGTATTGTATAAATTCTGTTCAATATATATCTCGTTCTAATTTACCCTAGTGTTTCTAGTTCCTGGCTGCTCCCATCCGTACCTGCACCAGCGTGCTATCTTTATTCCTATGTCGGTCTCTTTCCACTCGGCTAGCGACACTTACGACGGAATCGAGACACAAAGCGGCGACGAGGCTGGGACACAAAAAAATCAATGCATGGCATAAATTATTGCGTCACATAACGTTTCTGCCCTTTTGGATGGACTTGTCACTGTACGTTCAGTGCTACCAACCACTTGTGTCGCCTTGCTGGGTAGCCAGACTCCTCCTTCTGCTCGAGCAATTCGCCCCTCGACGTGTAGAGAGCAATTTAGCGACGGCTCGGCCGGTCGTCAGTGTTTCATCAAGTAGAGGCTGTATCGGGGCCAAGGGTGGATCTGAGTGGGCGGCGATGTGTTAATTGTGCGGTAGTAATGAAGCGGGTCAGCACAACGGCTCGAGTGGCGAAGCACCCTCCCCCACCCACCCACCAAACACACACACATCCGGTGCTTCCTCCAGTACAAACACTCCAGAAGGATGGCAGCTGCCGCTCTCGGACTATTACGTCCACTCTGTTGCTCAAACGTTGGCGCCAGACCCTTGCACTAGCCTGCACAGTGTCAGTTTCACAGTTGCCAGGAAACGGCCGTGGTTGCCTACTGTCGGGATCTGGTAGCACGTCATTGTCACGGTCCTTCTGAAGGGTTAGTAACATCTGGCGGATTGGCCTGAAATTGAATTCGAAAGCCGGCCTCGGTTGCCGAGGAGACTGAGGCGCTCCAGTCACGGTCTGCACGGCCACTACAGTCGGGGGTTCGAATATCCCCTCGGGCATGGATATTTGTGCCGTCCTTAGTATAAGGTAATTGATAAGTAGTTTGTAAGTTTAGGGACTGATGACCCCGTAGTTAAGTCCCGTAAGCTTAACAAACATTTGAACATTTGATTTGAATTCGAAAACGTTCATGAAGAGTGCAACTGTTATTTACAGTAATTAATTCTAGCAGCGCCGACCGAAACTCTCCTATAGGTTGTTAAGTTTTGTAGTAGCTTACAGCGCACTAAGTAATATGCAGAAATTCGTCACAGCACTAAATTTGCACTGCAAGCCCCAGGCCACAGAATGCCGCCACTCCCCCCTTAGAGGGGTTTAAATTTGATCGTGTGTGTGTTCCTAATGGATGAAGGTATTAGAGGTAGTCATCGCTTCAGGAAGATAAATAGTAGAAGAGAAACAATAGTAGCGACCTATCAGGGACTCGGCCACAAAATGTCCTAGTTCAAGAGGAAATACTGAAATTTGTTACAATTACAGTCGACAATCCTCGTGAACAATAATGGACTATTCATCTGTAACTTGACTATGATCATGTTGTAAGAGGGTTAATGAAAGAATGAAAACATTTACTTACAAATTTGTCACATATAATATACGGCATAAGCACTAAATGCAACACTGCTTCGGAATTCATTTACTCTTGTAAATACCATACTTCATGTAAAATAATTTATACTTACGGATATTAAGAATTGAACATCATTAATTAGAACACCTGGACGTAAACGGGCTTCATTTTCATAACTTGCTTGGATAGAAGGTTCGAATCCACCCTCGGGCATGGATGTTTGGGTTGTCTTTAGTATAAGTTACTTTGTAAGTTTAGGGACTGATGACCCCGCAGTTAAGTCCTTCAAGCTCAACAAACAGAAACAGAATACCTTGCTTTCGGTGCACATTACTCTTGATCTATAATGCAGAAGAAGTTGCGATTTTGTATCTACTCTGAATGACATTAACTCAAGCTGTAAAAGGAAATTCATTGAAATATCTATTGCAGTTTAAGAAATATAATATTTTTGCCTAATAGATGCTTTTATAATACACGTTCGCATTCTCGAAATATTTTCTGGTGCAGCGTCGGTCTAAAAGCATTTACACTCTGATAGGCTGCTGTCAACATTCGTAGGAACATTATGCCTCTTGTTTTATCTGAAGAAATAAAATACCCTTATTACAAATTAAAATGTTTGTCGATCTATGGGACTTAACTACTCCGGTCATCAATCCCAAGGCTTACAAACTACTTAACCTAACTTATCCTAAGAACAACAAATACATCCATGTATGAGGGAGGACTAGAACATCCGACGGCGAGCATCAGCGCGTTCCTAAGTTATAGGCTTTGGAACGATCGGCCACTCCACCCTTACGACACTTCATTACTATTTTGTCTAGATGAACAGTCTGCATGTGAAGGGAATAGATGTTAAGTTAAATAACACAATGAGGATGATCACGGGCACGATCGGATCAACTCCAACTCAGTGCTTGCCCGCACTAAGCCATATTCCTCCACCCCAGTTTCGTAGATGCATTGCCTGATGAATGGATGCAATAAGATGCATAATCTAGCTGGCCAGCTACTTTTGATCCTCTGCAGACTTTTTCAGGAGTGTTTTCCTTACCCTGGACTCTTCAGTGATGGCTTCCGCAGCTCTTTCAGTTTCAACTAGTCACTGACGATCTATGGCAGTCTGAGAAACTGTCTTATTATTTCCTTGTTGGATGCCTAATTTGTCCATTACTTTTATCCTGCTAATTACACTATAATTGAAACTGATAACAGCATCCATAACACCTATTTTGAGTAATTCCATCCAACAAACATTGTTTTCGGTACTCATTGCCACCTGTTGAAACTCATTAGGAATTTGTGTACGGTCATGTAGACATTTGCTAAGTAATTTTTATTTGCAAGGTCCCTGTGTATTGACTTTGTTTCCATGACTGTGACAGGCATGGAGTGTTTATGGTGATATTCCTAGCCTGAAGCATTAGCTTGGCCAGTGTGCCGACAATTGTTCAAAAACTGTAATAACTATTTAAAAGTAAATAAACCATACATTCTTGGAAAGGGGAGACATTTTTCTTTCGGATGGAGGCAAACACTTTTTTTCATTTTTTCAGTCATTTTCGCATCCAGGACCACATAAAACTATCGTTGGGAATAATTTCGCATACTTTGTGAGAAAAAGGTAAAGTTGTAAGTCTCATACACAGCACAAAAAATAATAAGAAATAGGCCTAAAGATAATTCAACGGATTTCACTAAAATTACAAAACTCTGAAAGGAAATTAATTATATGACGCATGCTACAGATACGGCAAGGCATCTGATCTTTGAGACTCATATGTTTATGCAGAGAAAGGATAAACGAAAACTGTAGTAAATTCACCGATTTTGCTATAGTCCATTATGATTTTTCTAACGTTGTTTCATTCCGGAAATCTTCGGCAACGCAAAGTGGAGTACTGATATGTTTGGTGTATTTTTTAGATACGTGTACAATTTGCAAGATTTACTTGAGTTACTTTTCCAGTCACGTCATATCAGACTGAATCACAGAAAAGTTTGGCATGGTTCAGTTAATTAACATTAACACACCTCCAAAATAAATAGCGATGTTTTTCCACTGTCTACTAACACTACGGATTGTGATCGAGGCGAGGATACGGAACAAACAAGACTGTATTTATAGGACATATCCGAAAGAACAGATATTACACGTACATGAATAACTTATAAATATACAGGGTGTCCCAGCTATCTTGTCCACCCAAAATATCTCTGGAACAATAACAGCTATTGGAAAGCGACTTTCACCGGTTCAATGTACGCCTGGGGTCCATGAATGTACATATTTGGAAATATTCTAAAACGGAAGCAAATGTGTTTTTTTTAACACAAACTTAAGTTTTTTTTAAATGGACACCATATATTTTTTCTTGAGCATTCCATAGCATGACAAATCACATAAACAATGGCGTTGATTGCATTGCAATATTCCAATTACATCCCGAGATATTGCGACGCGAAGTTAACGCTTGAAAAACCCGAAATGCGCTGCTAGCGTACGTTCTGAGGCTCAGGCGTGAACCCCATGCTGCCCGTAATCGCGATGTGATTGACATGCGTAATCGCACTTCCATACTTACCAAGAGGTCCGAAACGAATAATACGGTCTGCTGCCATCCTGCATTAAAGTCGTACATTCCAGCAGGTATTTATCCCATAGGCTAGGGGTGATTGCGGTTCTATAACGTATCTGTGTACCGCAACATTAGTCACAAAGTTAACTTCGCTTATCGTTAATCCGTTACTAAAAAAGTAATGCCGTTCAACGTTAACACTTTACTGCAGATCTAGCGCAAGTGACAGTGAGTCATTCACTCATAATAGTAAAATTCATGTTGATGGTTTTAGTGAAACGATCAAGTATACTAAAGGTTTTACCGTTGTTTAGGTAAAAATTCTTTTGATTTCGGAAGTTCAGGTAAGACATAGAGGATGAATGTAAACATGTTTAACCAATTAGTTTTATTATCACATAATTATCAATGTTATGTTTATCTAATGCGTTACATGACAAATTGTTTCAAACAAATGTTTCTGAACATCACTGGGTAAAATGGCCCTTTGTAGAAACTTGCACTGTGATTCCAGCACTAAATACTAAAGATAGCGTTCACATATCATGCTCAAAATGATAACCATTGGCTTGCATACATAGGGTCACACTGCGGATGAAGGATGCCCTACTTCGTGCTACTGTTTCCTCTGTGATGGCTGTATAAACATCAAAAATGCGTTGCTTCATGTCCTCTGGTGTTGTTGGCCGGCCGCGGTGGCCGAGGGGACTAAGGCGCTCCAGCCACGGTCTTCATGGCCACTACGGTCGGAGGTTCGATTCCCCCCTCGGGCATGGATGTTTGTGCCGTCCTAGTTCGTAAGTAGTTCATAAGTAGTTTGTAAGTTTAGGGACTGATGACCCCGTAGTTAAGTCCCATAGACTATACAAACAAACAAACAATCTGGTGTTGTTGGTTCATGTTGGTAAACAGCATCCTTCACTGCTCCCCAAAGAAAAAAATCCATTGATGTCAGGTCCGGAGATCGGGCAGGCCACCTAACTGGGCCACCACGTCCAATCCACCTACCAGGGAACTTACGGTTCAGAAGTCGACGTGCTCTTAAGTCGTTATGTGCAAGGCATCCGACATGCTGATAGCACAACCCATTCTTCTGTTCAGAGGTACGGTGTCCAAGAGAACAGGAAGATTATGTCGTATAAATCTGGAGTATTGTCTGCCATTTTGGACGCCATACACAATGAAAGGTCCGATAATGGTATCTCCATTAATCCCAAGCCAAACATTCACTTTCCATGGACGTTGATGCTCTAGCTGACGGAGCAATTTTGGGTTGTCAGCGAACCAATAATGCATATTCCTCATATTGACAATTCCTTTGTTGGAGAATGATGACTCGTTGGTAAAGAGAACATTTGCGAAAAAATTTGGATTAGTCAGAAGTTTTTGCTGAGCCCACCGACAAAATGTTACCCTGTTGCTGAAGTCATTTCCATGAAGATCCTGGTGTAAATGAACATGGTAAGGATGAAATTTATGACGTTGAAGAATACGCTGTGCACTTGATTTCGACACACCAACTTCACGTTCAATTTGACGTATGTTGATGTGAGGATTCGCAGCTACGGTAGCGAGCACAGCAACTTCAGCAGTTCATATGTGCGTGTTCTAGGACGATGTCTAGGTCTTGGAGTTAAGCTTCCCGTTTCACGTAGACGAGATGTGAGACGACCAAACACCCGGCGCGAAGGCAATGGCTTGTCAGGGAATTGTCTTCTGTACAGTCGTTCTGCCTGAACAGAATTTCGCTCGCCTACAACAGGGTACAGTACAGGTATGTAGATTAGGGTAGAAAACAGACATATTAACGTAATAATCATAATATTCTCTACCAGTACTATAAGCAAACAAGTAATCTAATAACGTATATCCCGTCAACGTACATTCTCCATAGGTCAGTAGCATTTCTACATAATACAGTATAAGTTCCACAACACAACGTTTATTCACAATGTGTACTATCTCCGTGCCGTCACTAGATTACTCTGATGCACGACTACACTGGCAAGCGGTGTACTGCACGCCAAAGCAACAACAAATGGGATGCTCGGAGGGTGGTGGAGTACAGGAGTTTGCATGGGTGGCAAATCACAAACAAGCCGAAGTGGTAACTGTGGCTGTAGTGGGAACTACGTTGGACACGTTTCTAGGTAGAGCTAGGCCCTGGATGAACGAGTGCACGAAAGGCACAATGGGTCATTTAACGCATTCGATAAACCTTGCAGGTGCAGAATAAATAAGACAATCTCACTGGTGTATACCGATCGGTACTGGTTCATATTGTGTACGTAGACACACAAAACGTGTAAGAGGGAAAGCAGTATGTGCTCATGAGAGTTGATGGAAGCAGACCGTATTATTCGTTTCGGACCTCTTGATAAGTATGGAAGTGCGATTACGCATATCAATCACATCGCTATTACAGGCAGCATGGGTTCACGCTTGAGCCTCAGGACGTGTGCTAGCAGCATATTTCCGGTTTTTCAAGCGTCAACTTCTCGTCGCAATATCTCGTGATGTAATTGGAATATTGCGATGCAATCGACGCCATTATTTATGTGATTTGTCAGGCCATGGATTGCTGAAGAAACAATATAGGGTGTCCATTAAAAAAAAAACATAAGTTTGCGTTAAGAAACACATTTGCTTTCGTTTTAGAATGTTTCCAAATATGTACATTCATGGACCCCAGCCATACACTGATATCAGTGAAAGTGGTTTTCCAATAGCTGTTATTGTTCCAGAGATATTTTGGGTGGAGAAGATAACTGGGACACCCTGTATAAAATAGGGAATACAAGTGTATTCCATGCCACAGTTGCTTGTTCAAACAAGTTTTTTTAATTAATACTTCATATGTAATGCACAACTAGCTCAAAAATGTTCAAATGTCTGTAAATCTATCGGACCAAACTGCGTGCTTATCAGTCCGTAGTATACAAACTACTTAAACCTAGGTAAACTAACCTACGGACAAATACACACACATATGCGCCAGGGAGGACTCGAACCTCCATGGCGAGCAACCGCGCGCTCCGCGCGCTCCTGCGCACTATGGCATCATTTTCAAGTGCTCCACAATAAAGAATTTTTTTTATAATAGTACTAAGTAAAGAAAAATAATAAGATTCATTACAATTTGGAAATGATCACAAAAGTGTTATAACATATGATCCTATATGGATCATTTTGGCCAGCATTCGTTTTATGACCAAGTTGTACAGAAGGCTGTGCTTGAGAGAGATAATATGTCAGAGTCAGATTTTTCCAATCTAGGAAAATAGTCAAGCAACTTTCGTCACTTTGGTAGTGCTTCTGTGTAAGGAGCTCCATATGTCTTTCTGAGCTGGCTGAACATAGATTCAACATTAATTGTCTATGAACTGAACACAGTGTGGTTTTACAATGTGTTACAATTGATGTAAAACAACTGCTGGCCAAAATTATACATATAACACTTTTCTGACCATTTCCAAACTTGTAATGTGTCTTATGTTTTTCTTAACTTTGTACTTTTGTAAAAAAATTCTTTATTTTGGAGCACTTGAAAAGTATGTCATAGTGCATCGAAACCGGTTGTGCATTACATATGAAGTAATAATTTCAAAAAAATTCTTTTTTTAACAAGCAACTGTTGCTTGGAATACACTTGTATTCCCTATTATATGAATTAATCCAGTTGCAGTCCTAACTGCCATTATGTCAAATTATGTTAACTTATAAATATGTCGATGACGGGCAGTGATCCTCTTTTCATTGCGGAGGCACTCCTAGGCTCTTACTCTTATGGGAATAGGTCGCATATACCACGAGTTTGAGTAATAATGGGAAGGGAAAAGTTGAGAACTTGTATCTGACGGATGACGCACTTGATCAGTACATCCAACTGTGCTGATGGCTCTGTTCTCAGTGTTGAAGGTGTCAGCGCAACTACCTAGAAAGCAGGAGACTTGGGTTCGAATCCCGGGTGGGTACGCATTTTCAATATTGCCCATTCGCAGTTAATTTCATACATTCCGTGAATATGATGACAGTACTTATTCAGACTTTTTTTTTTAGTGAGACTGCGGTATAATATGCGCTCTATGCTCTGATTCGAAGTGTTATATGCCAGATACATGATTGTGCTACAGACCATAGGCGTAGATATGATTTCGTGAGGGGATTTCAATGAAAGATCAGTGTAAAAACGTGTACTTATGATAGAAATGCAAACGGTGGTAATACTGTTTATAATTATTTTCCATTGAAAACGACTGCATACTAGAAAGTCAGCATGGTATAGATTATAAAACTTCTCAAGAATCTATGTATTCTTCAAAATAGGGACAAGGGAAATCATATCATCAAGATAGCAAATGTGGATCAAAACGCGGATATCAGAAAGACAATGCGTGAAAATTTGAATAACTTCTTGAGTTCTTCAGTATGTGAAAGCTGTCAGTGGGAAAGAAAACCGTACAGAAGATACTCTTTAACTAGACGGAAACATTGATTCGTTTACATAAGAACATCAAGAAATATTGATGACTGAAAAACAGTTCAAATCTCTAAAGCGCAGTGAAGCTTTATGGCTCGACGGTTTCTGCAGAGAATCTCCGCCGAACTTAGTCCACATCTTCAGGTACGGACTAAAACTAATAATTCTCCCGCGCCACTTTTTGACATATTTTACCGTAGGTACCTTCAGCAACAAATTGTTCTTAGCAATTGGTAAATAGGGAAGTCACACTAATTTAATCTATAAGGTAATAGAAGACATCCGGGACAAAAGTAAACTGTTCGTTTTTCTGTAGTAATCCCCGTAACTGTAATTACGTGTAACACACTATGAGACAAGGCCTTTAAATGTTTGCAGCTAGCTAGAGGATCAGGTGTGTACCTCTTCCACCGAAAGATACCGATCGCCATCAATATCTTTGTTCAAGGCTCCAAACAACACGGGAGTCTGTAGCGATACATTAATATTTTTTTATTAAAAATTATATCTGCGACGCTTGTCGCTAGCATCCGTTCTCTCTGCCAATAAATCTCCGATTATCACTGTTTCAAGTTATACCTTCAACTATTTCAAACAATCTGGAGAGAAAACGGAATCGCTTTTCGTCTTTCGTTCTTCTACCGTTGTACTGAGCGGACGTATTTTACTCGACCTCCATAATCCTGTAAGTGTGAGCTATGATTAGCACCCTTTTACTTAATAAACTTTAACTTTCATTTGGAATTCCTATTTCATTTAAATAATGACTATTTATCCCCATCTTGTTACCAATTTTCAGCAATATTAGTAAAGTGATGCTTGGTTATTGTTGCCTACTGCCTCATGATGACAAAAGAATGCAAATTTATTTACTCTCATTTTGTGTTAAACATTGAATTCAATGCCTGCAGGATATCTTCATTCTGTTAAAAGCGAAGTCCGATAATTTCTTTAACTTTCGATAACAATAGTGATCAAAATTACACACGGTCTTAAAGCTTTAATAATTAATAGTCATGAAACCAAGCATCAGTATACGAGAACGAAGATATTAATCAATTCATACAGGTTCAACTGCAGTGTCACAGCTTCCACCAATGAATGCATACCAGGTAACTTATTCCACTATTTTCTTATGTAATGGTGCTTTCTGGTGTTGTCGTAATTTTTAACTTACATTGCTACTGAAAACTGATAACAATTTCAAAAATTAATATTCATTGCTGATCTTACGGTTATTTAAATTTCAATTCCGGTTTTCAATCTTGATCTTTTGACAACACCAGTGATAATAATAATAAAAAAAAGTAACATTACATAAGAATTGGCGACCGTGACAGGACTTCGATTCGTTGTAAAAAAAAATGTTATTTTATCTGAATTAATTATACCATTGTTTAATTTTTTTTTATATTTGTAATCGTTCACCAATGTATGATATCTAATCTGTATAATGTGTTTATTTTTCATGAACAACTTCTGACCGATTGTGACGTGAAATTCATAATTACTACCCCGGAGAATAATAAAATAAAAATTTGGAGCCACACCCGATCACGAGAAATTCAAACGCAGCCAACAATGAAAATTGCAACGCAGGTAGGGACAGACTGATTATTTTGCTTATTTGGTGCTTTCTACTTTCTCTTAGTCTTTCGCAAGTACGCAATTTCCGATCCAGTACCTCATTCTATTAGCAAAAATCTGTTTTCAAAATTTCTTTTGTAGTCAGATATTTATTTTAAATCACAAGTTGGAAAAATGGCCAACATGGCTGCTAAATCGATATAACAAAGCGATCCTCGCTTGTCTCTCACTCGAAGAGTTTCGTATGCGTGTGACGAATATTAATAGTGATTTGTTTCTTAACAGTGCAGATAAAAGAAATTTTTTTGCGTGTGAAGTGTGTAGGTTCCCCACACTATTCCAAATTTTTGATAATTTATTAGTATGGTTAAAACCCGTAGACAAATTACTACAATGGAGTCAGAACAAAACACTAATGTTTCACAGCCCGCGCAAAATGTTGAAAATAATGTGGCTGCGAGATAAATTGAAATGATTCCACACATAGTGGAGGAAAATCTTGCAACCACATCATACGTAACAGATTTTCCCACACAGACAGGACACCAATCTGAAAATCCGCAAGAAGATTGGTTAAAACGAATTGAGATATTATTTGCTAACATGTCGCAACAAATTAACAATTTACAAACATCTACACATGCTACAAACAATCAGATTTCATACTTGACCGATCAAATTAATCATTTGCAGGCCAACACGAAACATGATTTAGAGCTGTTGCAAAATTCCACCAAGCAGCAATTAGACAGACTAGAGGAACAGCAAAATCAAATCGCAGCTCAAATGATAACTCGGGATGAATTTGAGTCGAGATTTAAAAATCTAGAATCAGTACAACAAAATTTACCCTCAATTATTTCTGAGGAAGTAAACAAACAGATAGACGCACAGATACTCAAAGTCGAACAGGCTATCAACGGTAAGTTTTCTGAAGTACAAAACAAAGTAGTGGATCAAATCATGGACACAGTAGATGCAAAAATCTCTTCTGTAGTCGATGATGTAACTAATTGTAAAGAAACCGTTAAAACATTACCAACAGCTATCGACAGTCTCACACAGAATCTTACACAGCTTAAAATTCAACAAGAAAACTTGGAAACAACTGTTACGAGAATTACGAGTCAGGCAGAAAACATAGTCAAAGAAAATCATGATAGGGTACAACAATTCTTATCTAATACAGAAGCGAAGTTGAATGAAAAGATAGACGCAGAATTAACCACTGTAATTCAAGAAGTTGCTACTCAAGTGTATGAAAAACATGGAAATACTGTTAAAGCTTTACAAAAAGATCTTACAGACGTGAAATCAATTTTAAATACGCAGATGACACAATCTAGGCCAAATGAACCCGTGACAAATGTGTTCCATGATTTTCCTACAATCTTTTAGAGGTTTATTACCTGAATCGTGGTCCGAAAAAAGAAAGATAAGATTTCTTGTCGGATACATTCAAGGTGAAGCGGGAATCTGGGCTGCAGAAGCCCTACAGAGTTGTGAAACTTATGGTGAGTTCGAACGGGCATTTTTAGCCACCTTTTGGTCGCCTGCTGTGCAAGAAAGGTTTCGAAATGAAGTTTATAATCCACAACCTTTCAATGAACGCAACGGGAGTCTGCGGAGATATTTCGAGAAGTACATAAACAAAGCTAAATTCTTTGATGACCCCCTCCCGCACAGGGAAGTACTACGCGTAATAATAAACAAATTGCCTACACGATTGCGGTTGCAACTAGTACACGTTTCAACACAAAACTTAGAAACTTTTCTCACTGAGGTGGACACACTAGATTCAATCTTTGAAGATGACCGAGCAAGAAATAATAGTTACAGGTACGGTAACGCAAATAATTACTTCAACTATCCTAGTAATCAGCTGATTCATGTCAGCCAGCCGCAGCCTAATAATCAAAACATGTCACGCCCTCCACAGATGTTACCGCAACAGTCATTTATTAGCAATACCGGACAGCCGCAAATGCAACAAGTGACTAGTGGAGTAAACAGTGGAAACGCAGTACGAAACGTACCTAACGGCGGTCAGTATTACCGACGCCGTCGTGACAACAGATTTAATCCGGGCTACTACAATCACAATAATAATAATTTCAATAACAATGCAACTACTTTCCCTAACCAATATAATGGTAACACACAACCGCTCTGGCGTAATGGAAACTACTACAATAATAATAACAGAAATAGAATTTTTTTCCAAACAATAACGGTAATCAACAAATTCCGAACTTTTCTACTACTCCTGCACAACAACCAAATGTCAATCAAATACCAGTAGCAACGATGACGACTGACAGTACAGATCAAACAAACTGGACACAAAATGAATCGACCGTGACTATAACTGACGTGACAGAAACCTTAAATCGACCTCAAAGACATTCTAACGGGACGCAGACGTCAAACTAAATCGGCTCGTGTCTGGCCCTCCGACATTGAGCGACAGAGGCAGTGAGGGCACAATTCTCACAGTAAATATGCTGCGTTACAATAAAGGAATCGATATCAGGGAAGAGCTACTCCAGGAACAAACACAACAAAACAAAGTACCTATAGTTGCCTATCAAGCACACATCTTAATAACAGTAGGAGACATACCTACATCGATTTTAGTTGACACTGGAGCAGCTGTTAATGTATTGTCTTACAGTCTATTTAAACGTATAAACATATTAGTAGCCCTGACTGATGCAGCTATAAAAAGAAAAGCCTACTATGATAAGAAGCTGAAAAGAACACAAACATTTAATATCGGAGACCTAGTACTTCTGCGAAATCATCCTAAACCATCAGATATCTTAAAACGTAATAAAAAGTGGCAACATCTATTTTCTGGACCCTTTAGAATTGTTCAAATTCCGCACGAGGGAAGTTATTTATTATCTACAGTACACTCGGGAAGAGTGAGAGGTTTATATCCACACAAGCATTTGAAAAAGTTCTATGCTTAGTTTTTAAGCTGATCACAAAAATGATAAATATGACACCTAGTTCCTAGTGAATAAGTAAAACATTCACAGATCCAAGGAGAATAAGCTGAACAAAATATTTTTTTCTCTTACAATGTTGCGTAATGGACAACAAATATTAACTGACGGTGTAACTGTTCTCATGTCAAACACTTAGCAAATAACACAAATTAATTATGTTTAATACAACATAAAACACTTACTATGGGCATTAATTATTATAATTATTAGTATAAATATAAGAGAATATTTATGATGATGAAAATGAATATATGGAGCAAATGATTTATTTTAGTACGATGGATCTGAAGTAGGAGACTTTTTTTTTATGAAAGAAATGTAGTGATAAGGATATATTAATGTTTAGTTTGCCCTACGGCTCCTAATACGAGCCACACACACACACACACACTCAAATCCAAACAATGTTGCTAAACGAGACATGATAACGTAACGTATTTGCAGTCAGCTATATTTTCAAAGTCAGTACAAATGATATGAAGTTTTATAAGCCACTAGGAACCTGTAGATTACTGCTGATCAGCTGACAGGTAACACACATGTCAACAACTGTGCAATTTATTTAAGAGGGAACATATGACCTTTAAAGACATCTAAGTTTATTGAACAATTCTAGTTACGTATTGTGGGACAAAAACTTCTTAAAAATTACACAAGACTTTATGCTGATGCTTATGAGCTTGGCAGTAATTAAGATGACAGTGTCATTACGATGTTGCGTCAATACTACTATTTACGGTACGTGTCAAAACATTTGCAACAGATATGAAATATTTTGAACAACATTACAAGCTGATGTGTCAGAAGCATTCACTAATTGAAAAATCAATCTTTAGACTAAACAACCTTTAGTATAAGCAGTAGTTTAAGACTTCTTTTTCAGCTGACTACGGGCACGAGAATTGTGTTCCTGCCAACGGTAAGAAGATCGACAACACAACATCAAAATGACGGAGGAGACAAACACACATATATATATATATATATATATATATGACTATTATTTTGTTTTCAGACACACACACATATATATATATATATATATATATATATATATATATATATATATATATATATATATATATATATATATATTATATGACTATTATTTTGTTTTCAGACACTTTAAATACACACGTACAACACGACGATTGAAAATATTAGACACTTAGCACGATGTTTCTAGACTACAGACACGTTGTATTTAAAACAGAAAATCTAAACTACACATTTCATTTCTGAAAAGGAAAGAACAGGCAATAGCAGGTCAGACCGCATGCAAAACTTAAAGCAAAGTGAGAGAGAAGCATGGAGTGCTTTGCTATGAGAGACTTTAGAATATTTTAGTTTGGCGTAATATTTTATAATAATGATAATATAAATGGTAATTTTTGCAAATGATGGATTGATGTGCTGAATTTATGTTGTGTACTATTTTAGAGAGACTTCTCTAACTATAATGCTGTTTTTCTCTCTCACTCGATCTTTATTCTGAATGCTATTTAGCCCGAATCTATGCACCAAATTAGCTGATGAGTCTGACCTTGCTTGTGTCAGCAAAATTTATTTGCATTACCTGTTTAAAAGAAAAGAATCATCCCAATTTATACTCTAAGTGCTAATGTTGTATGACAGACTTCACCTCCCATTTTAATACTGACAAAATCCGATATAAAAAATTCCAAAGATCCATTTCTCATTCTTTAAAAAAAAAAAAATCTGACATATTCGATGTGGTGATATGAATGCTTAATGATGAACCTTTAAGCTAAAAAATAAAAGGATTATGAGGAATAATATTGCTGAAAACAAGGACCCCACTACCGACCTCTGACATGAACATAGGCCGCGACTTATTGTACAATGCACTATATTGTCTAAAATAAACTATAATGATGACTAAATAATAACCAAAATACGATAAAATGTGGCTTGTATGTCATTTGAAGATTTATGAACTCTGTTAATGACTAGTATTTCAGAATACTTTGTCACTGTATATAATCTTTGTAAATAGTAAAATAATGATAGGTTAATATGAACTGTATAAAATCCAGAAGATATGTGCAGAACGTGATAAAACGAACTGAAAGGACAGTGATACTACTGTGAGAAATTAGTGACAGAAAACTTTTAGTGATAAAACTATTCACACAAACAGTGTTTGTATTCACAAAACTAGGACACATTTATAGTCAAAGTGTGCGACAGAAATCTATGCCTTCATGAACATATTAATTAACTAGTGAAGTGATTTTGTCATTGACAATAGTGAGCTCGGACTACAAAAGGTAGCACTCGTATAATAAATTCAAGTGATAAGTGAACGTATAGACTGATTATGTATATCAGCATTACGGTGATGGACACTTAAATAGTGTGATCTAAAACAAACAGCAAAAACTTGTTACGTGCGGCATACCGACATAAACAGTCATGATAAAAAATCGTGCAGTGAAGTGACTTTCGATGTGCATATACGAAGTGATGGCTATTCATATATATTTGCATACTAAGTCGTAGGTCTTGTCTCAGCTAATGGACTTTAAGGCAGCTGAGACGACAGCCTAAAAATAAATGAAGAAAGCGCAGCAAGTAAGAGGACCTAACCACCTTAATATAAATAATTAGGTACTCACCGCGCTGCGACGATCTTCACTATGAACTGTTATGGATGAATCTTCTACTCTGGAAGAAAGATGAAAAACACACGCGAAAACACAAAGTTGGCGAGTTATGTGCTGTACGCAATGCTCGCGAGGTTGCCGCTGCCACATTTGAACGAACACTGCTGAAGCTGGCCCGCGGTAGAAATTTATTCATTGTTGACGCTTGACTGTCACGTCACGCAACCAATGGCGATCCCGCCGTGTGAAAATTCAAACTACCACTGTGAATGGTTTCAAAATAAACAAAATGTATCTAACATTGGTATAATGAACACAGCGAAAACCGCCTCTACGGCATTTCCCAATCAAAGAACTGTGCTATGATACGTACAAAGAATACCCTATGTCAGAAAAATAAACAACTTAAATTCGCTAAAATGTAACATCCAGTTACCAATGCCTGTACATATTTTTTAATGTCTATATGTATATATGTGAATTAGTACGTAAGTCTTAGTAAATAATTTCATGAACGATTAAAGCTCCCACAGTGAGCCAAAGAAAAATTTTTATTTACGTAATATGTTAGTTATAAGTCTAGGTAAAGTCATAAACTGAACATATGCCTTGTATATAATTTAGTTTCCATTAATGAATTTATGTCAAGAATGGGCATATGTTCATGTCAGTTGGTTGCGATATTTGTTATTAAAATCAAAGCTCACACTTACATCCGTTCGCTAAAAACTATAATAGTACTGAAACACTCAACTGAATAAAACAGAAATAAACTCATTCAGTAATCAAACCTGTAATTTTTAGTTAAGGGATAAATCTTAATGGCATATGTACAACTTTCATTTCATGTAAAACCACACCGAGGCGATGCGGGAAAAGCAGTCCGTGCTCTATCAAAGGGCACCTCATCCTGGCATCTCACCCCATCGCTACGCTGGGGCCGAGTCTGCAGCGCATTCCACCGACATCAATCGGCCTGCCGCCTTGCACCGCGTCGCCGCCGCACCGCCACGCCCACCGGTCAAGAATCCGGGCGCGCTGGGGACCGCTCGCTGCACCGTTGGTCCGACCATCGACTCTTCACATTGTACAATTTGAATATGAGATAAAAAATATTAATGAAAATTGTTAAAAAAACTATATATATAAAAGGGAAAGAGACACAACTGTAACTTCTAATTTCATATCTAGTGGGCTCACACAGTCTTAAATAATCTGTTAAAAAAATTGTATAACAAGAAATTTATGATGTCTTTGAGTAGGAAATGCGCATTTGCCAACTCAAAGCCAGAGGGGGCAAATGTAGCGATACATTAATATTTTTTTATTAAAAATTATATCTGCGACGCTTGTCGCTAGCATCCGTTCTCTCTGCCAATAAATCTCCGATTATCACTGTTTCAAGTTATACCTTCAACTATTTCAAACAATCTGGAGAGAAAACGGAATCGCTTTTCGTCTTTCGTTCTTCTACCGTTGTACTGAGCGGACGTATTTTACTCGACCTCCATAATCCTGTAAGTGTGAGCTATGATTAGCACCCTTTTACTTAATAAATTTTCATTTGGAATTCCTATTTCATTTAAATAATGACTATTTATCCCCATCTTGATACCAATTTTCAGCAATATTAGTAAAGTGATGCTTGGTTATTGTTGCCTATTGCCTCATGATGACAAAAGAATGCAAATTTATTTACTCTCATTTTGTGTTAAACATTGAATTCAATGCCTGCAGGATATCTTCATTCTGTTAAAAGCGAAGTCCGATAATTTCTTTAACTTTCGATAACAATAGTGATCAAAATTACACACGGTCTTAAAGCTTTAATAATTAATAGTCATGAAACCAAGCATCAGTATACGAGAACGAAGATATTAATCAATTCATACAGGTTCAACTGCAGTGTCACAGCTTCCACCAATGAATGCATACCAGGTAACTTATTCCACTATTTTCTTATGTAATGGTGCTTTCTGGTGTTGTCGTAATTTTTAACTTACATTGCTACTGAAAACTGATAACAATTTCAAAAATTAATATTCATTGCTGATCTTACGGTTATTTAAATTTCAATTCCGGTTTTCAATCTTGATCTTTTGACAACACCAGTGATAATAATAAAAAAAAGTAACATTACAAGTCGCACGGGAAGATATCGGAACTATATGGAGAGTGTGTAACGGCTTCCCTTGGCCATATGTAGATGGGCTTTATCTTGATATAGAGTGATGCCAGATTTTGATAGCTATGTCAATAGTTCAGGAGGGGTTTGAACCCTAGAAACCACTCCTCTGGCTACGTCCATGCGCCAGCCAACTTTACCGTTAGCGTCGGAATAAGTCTCAATCGTGTCTTCTCTGAAAGATGGATCGGACGACGGGATCCAGTTGCGTAAAATGCGCATTCACCGGATCTCAATCCATGCGATTTATGTTTATGGGGCCATCTCGACAGCATCGTGGATAAACAGCCAATTCCAGCAGTGGAGACACTGAATCAGCGAATTCGTTCTACCTTGCACACTTTTCGGATGCAGCCTCGCCGATGTGAACTTATGGGACAGAACATTCTACGACACGTACAAGCATCTCATCTACATCTACTCTACATACTTAGATACTCTGCTAGTCACAGCCGGCCGCGGTTGCCGATCTGACTGCGGCGCGCCAGTCACGGTCTGCACGGCCACTACGGTCGGGGGCGATATTTGTGCCGTCCTTAGTATTAGCTAGTTTGTAAGTAGTTTGCAACTTTAAGGACTGATGACCCCATAGTTAAGTCCCATAAGCTCTAAAAACATTTGAAAATTTTGCTAGTCACATTGAACTGTATGGCAAAGGGTTCATCGAACGACTTTTATGATATTTCTCTATAGTTCCAGTCTCTAATAGCTCGCGGTAAAAAGGAACACCTAAATTTTTCAGTTCTTGATCTGATTTCTCGTGTTTTATTATGAAGGTCATGTCTCCCTATGTAGTTAGGTGCTAACAAAATCCGTTCTGATGCAAGAAATTTCGCAAATAGATCTCGCCGCACCAAATAACGCATTTCTTTTAATGAATTACACCTGAACTCGTGCACCATTTCCGTGACGCTCTCCCCTCTTTATCACGATAATACAAAACGAGCTGCCTATTACTGAATTTTCTGTAAATTTTCCGTCAGTCTCACCTGGCATGGATCCTAGAATGCGTAGCAATACTACAAAATAAGATGCACAAGTGTAGTATAAGCAGTTTCTGTAATAGAACTGTTCAATCTTCTAAGTGTTCAGCCAATGAAACGTAGTCTTTGGTTCGCTTTCCCTACAATATTTTCTATGTATTCTTTCCAATTTAAGTTGTTTCACAGGCATTTAGCAGATGTTCAGAAACATTAAAATGATTACCAAGCTTATGGGACTTGACTTGCGGGGTCATTAGTCCTTAAACTTCACCACTTATAAACTTCCCTACACTAATCACAATGCCCGAGGGAGGATTCAAACCCCCGACGGGAAACGTCCTCGCGGCGCATCGCAGCATAGTGCCTAAATACGCTCAGCCACTCCGCAGCGGCATTTAACAGAATTGACGGCCTGTAGGTTTCATTGATTTATCGTGTAACTTAGGTTTAACGGATTTCTCTAAGTGATCATATAGATGATTCCACAATTATCATTATTTGGGTCAATTGCCAAATTTTACACACTTCAGATATCTGATGTAAATAATTTTACAGTTGCCTTTGGTCTTCTGGTGACTTTGCTAAACGATAAGTGACACCATCATCCACGAACAGTAAAGAAAGCTACTCAGTTTGTCTCCTAAATAGTTTATCAAAAGGATGGAAAGTAGGGAACCTATAACACTTCTCTGGGGACCCACTACGGTGGCCGAGAGGACTGCGGTGCGCCAGTCACGGTCTGCACGGCCACTACGGTCGGGGGTTCGAATCCCCCCTCGGGCATGGATATTTGTGCCGTCCTTAATGTTAGCTAGTGCATAAGTTCGTTTGTAAGTTTAGGGACTGATGACCCCGTAGTTAAGTCCCATAAGCTATACAAACATTTAAACATTTGAACTTGCATTTGTCATGGAAACAAATTGGACCCTGTCCTGAATCAGACCTGTAGGCTTATCACTGGCTATCTCAAGCCTACAAGAGTTGAACACCTATGCCCATTATCAGGAATCGCTCCACCAAATGTCCGACGATCGGTACAGAGCAGCATCGAACGATCAAAACAGCTTAAAGACCATTACATTGGTACCAAACTGTACCAAAACGCCTTAAATCAAGAAGCAGATTTCTACATTCAACGGAACCACTCGCAGACCCACCAAGAACTACCAGAATAAAATTGTGGCGGGAGCAACAAGGACATGCCAACTATACTGAGGAGGCGCTGCCACCAGGCGCAGAATTTGACTGGCAGAGATGGAAGACTCTGAACAGACTGCGGTCTGGAATGGGTAGATGCAACAAGAATTTGCACAAGTGGGGAATCGGTGAAAGTGTTTTGTGTTCGTGCGGAAACATACAGACCATGGACCACCTGCTAGAATGTCCGCAAGTAAATCATCCACGAGCATGCACAGCCCAACACCTGATGACCTGCAGCAGTACAGCAATGGCATATATAGACTTCTGGAAGAACGAGATATGAAGTTGTTCATACTATTCTTGTACATAATTTTCATGTATTATATGTTATTGTAAAAATGTGTAGACATTATTATTATTTTACAATTTGTGAATTTATTATATACTGTTTGTAGCTCGCATACAAAATATATGTACATTTGAACTTCCCTGAGGAACGCCAGATATCACTTCTCTTCTAATCGATGACTTACCGCCAATTGCAACGTACTGTTTCCTTTCTGACAGGAAATTACGAATCCAATCGCACAAGTGTAGCGATGTTCCATAAGCACGCAACTTGATTAGAAGACGCTTGTGAGGTACAGTATCAAAAGCCTTCCGGAAATTTAGAAATACGGAATCTATTTGACATCCCTTTTCCATAGCACTCATCACATCATGTGAGTAAAGAGATAGCTGTTCTTCACAAGAACGATACTTTCTGAATCCATGTTGACTATGGGTCAATAGGTCGTTCGCTTCGAGGTAGCTTATAACAATTGAGGAGTGTATATGTTCCAAAATCCTGCTGCAAACCGACGTCAGTGATATAGGCTTGCAATTTTGCGCATTACCTTTCTTGTATATTGGAATGAGCATGCGTTGAGGCAGTCTGATGGGATGAACACCCCGTATTAGACCGTAGTTTCTGTAACAAAGTATCATTGAATAAAAGCTCTATAGCAATTAAGCCATGCATTTCCTGAAGTCATTAGTCGGTTTTCGTTCCGTATTCTGTCTAAGATTAATCCCTACAGCTTTTACCCAGTAGAAAAAAAAATCACCATGTATAATTTAGTGCGATGTCTCATAAAAGCAGTTACACTGCTCGCCATTCAGAAAGCAACACCTAAAGGACCGAAGATATCGGAGTCCAATTTATTGGTACACTATGTGCAAAAATCACATGATGAAAAATGCAGTCCCATGTGAAATGCGGAAGATGACGAAATCAGTAATGCGTGTTTCCGTCATTGCTATTTATAACTCCTGTTACGCTTTCAGCATTGAATCAAACAGGAAGTGTTGTTGTTGGATTATATCAGTCCATGCTTACCTTAGTACAATTATTATCATTGATTGTGATTGTTATTTCTGTTAGTATCGCCAAGTATGTATTTGGGTTTCGATTTTTGCTACACAGGAGCAATTCCTCTATTAATGGTCGAAGCTGTGTAACTTTCGTGTGAGTCATCATGCAAAAGGAGGTTTGGTGCTTCAATGTAGTAGTCTGCATAATGCTTCGCACATTCCAAATCACAGCCCTAATTACCAACACAGCAATCAGATTATGCGCATAAAGAAGACAATGTTCCTCACATTTCTATCGCCTTGAAACGGTATTGCAAGTACGTTCCATTTGATTAATGATAAACATGCACAACAAAAGTTATTTAGAAATTATTCTCTTATCGCACAATGGTAAATGGAATGAGATGTGCGTGGTAAATATGAATTTTTTTATGTGGTCACACTTCCTTTCTCTCGTCCCTCCTTTCCTGTCAGAATGAAGCATGTATGAAAATGTAGGTAGCAGACGACTAACCAAAGCCAAAGTCAGTGGCTGGAGTTACAAAGATAGCGTGGGTGGTGAGGCCAGGCAAAGAGGCTCAGATATGGTACGAAGGTATCGATAGTTCGCGAGAGTTCAGTCAGCCAATACAGAAGCTAGAGGCTCTTTCGCCCGGGCTTTTTGTGAAAGCCGCAGACGATTGGAAAAAAGCTTCACTTCGCCGCCAGTGTTTGTGTTAGACCAAGGAGCACGTTATTTGAACTCGTCCCATGTTTGTGGTTTGCTAGGTCTCTTTTCTAATTGTGTATTTAAATAATAAAAGAATGCATTGCATACTGTGTGGTCTCAAATGGTACAAAATAATTAACTACCATTTCTCGCTATCACAGAGTCTCAGTACCGACTGAGTGATATGATTTATATAAAGCACACTTATTTCAGCCAAGATCGCTAATTTATTTTATTAGCATTTTTACCTGCTTAAATGAGCTATGCCATCATCTTCAGAAAAGTTACAATGTTCTATCTCGTGAAAACGTAATATAAGAACACTGTCAAACTATTAAAATGCGTTGTTCAAAGAACTTTTTGGCGTGCAGCCGCATAAAGTTTACTCCTTCTAATATTTCGGCTGAGAACCGTTCAGTCGCCTTCAGAGATAGACGAAGACTGACGCTCCAGCACGCGCTTCGTGAATATAATGGCGCGGGCTGCGCTACTGCGCATGCGGCCACAGATACAAGGCGCCAAAGACGTTACTTGGCGGCGTGGAAGTACACGTGTGTGTAAATTATATCTGTGGCAGCATGGTCGATTATTGCAGAGAAATTGATGCAGAGAAATTGTTTAGATAAATCGTGGAATCCGGCACTTCCTTTAATAAATTTACAAAGAGGCCGCCACAGCACAGATCATAACACATAGATTTCTCTGCAATAATCGACCATGCAGCCAGAGACATAATTTACACACACGTGTACTTCCAAGCAACCCAGTAACGTCTTCGGCGCCTTGTTTTATCTGTAGCCGCATGCGCAGTAGCGCGCCCCGCGCGTTTATAAGCACGAAGCGCGTGCTGGAGCGTCAGTCTTCGACTGTCTCTGAAGATGGCTGAACGGTTCTCAGCCGAAATATTAGAAGAAGTAAACTTTATGCGGCTGCACGCCCGAAAGTTCTTTGAACAGTCATTGCGCCGCGAAAACATGAAGATGCATATTTAAATGCGCATTACTTAAACTTGCATCACCTAAGTGGATAGTCATCTGCATTGCACACTTAAAAATTGTGTATGTTATTCACACAAGTACCAAAGAGACAAACAGGTAAACAGTTTTAATAATGCGCATTTTAATAGTCTGACAATGTTCTGTTTCTTATATTACATTTTCAGGAGTAACTCGTTATTTTAGTGAAGATAGTAGAACATTGTAACTTTCATGAACATGATGACATAGCTGAAATAAAATAAATTAGCGATCTTGGCTGAAGAAAGTGTACTTTATATAAATTTTCGATCGCTGTTCATAGGCGTAATATGCCAGTTAACTGTAGTTACGAATTATGTTAAAAGAGCGATTTTAAATCGATAATGCAGTACTTATGTCCTAAATGTTAATTGTTAAACTAATCTAAATTAATAAATGAAACTGTTAACGGTTAAATCAATCTAAATTAGTAAACGAGAATAAGTTATTCAATGCAATTCTTGTTGTTAGCTACAATTAGAAAACTCTCTATCATTTTCAAGTAATAAAACAATAGCAAAAAATTGGGCATTAGCAAACGTTCTCCGCTCCACTAGGTTTCTGATCGTAAAATTTTGGTCCCGTATTAGGGAGCGTTATCCGTTGCGCACACAATTAAATAATTTAACGATTTTTAGTACAGTTTTGGGCCTTAAGTATTACACTAATGGCCATTAAAATTGCTACACCAAGAAGTAATGCAGATGATAAACTTGTATTCATTGGACAAATATACTATACATCTAAAAGGCGACCGGTTTCGCAACTTAAAGTCGCATCTTCGGGTCACATACCTGAATAAAAAAGAAACGCCAGACTATAAGCCAGTGACAAACCAGAATAAGTCTATCTGGACAAAGATGGAATAGAAATATACTTCCAGTTAAAACATAACACCAGGGGCTAGCCAATACAATCAACAATAACCCCGGTTGTCAGAATTCACGCAAAACATTAAATATACTATACTAGAACTGACATGTGATTACATTTTCACGCAATTTGGCTGCATAGATCCTGAGAAATGAGTACCCAGAACAACCACCTCTGCCCGTAATAACGGCCTTGATACGCCTGGGCATTATGTCAAACAGAGCTTGGATTGCATGTACAGGTACAGATGGCCATGCAGCTTCAACATGATACCACAGTTCATCAAGAATAGTGACTGGCGTATTTCGACGAGCCAGTTGCTTGGCCACCATTGAACATTTTCCGTATCCAGAAAGGCCCGTACAGCACCTGCAACATGCGGTCGTGCATTATCCTGCTGAAATGTAGGGTTTCGCAGGGATCGAATGAAGGGTAGAGCTACGGGTCGTAACACACCTGAAATTTAACGTCCACTATTCTTGAGAACAAGAGGTGACCGGGACTTTTAACCAATGGCGCCCTATACCATCACGCCGGTTGATACGCCAGTGTGACGATGATAAATACACGATTCCAATGTGCGTGCACCGCGATGTCGCTAAACACGGATGCGACCATCATGATGCTGTAAACAGAACCTGAATTCATCCGAAAAAAATGAAGTTTTGGCATTCGTGCACCCAGGTTCATTGCTTCGTACACTATCGCAAGCTCTCCCGTCTGTGACGCAGCGTCAAGGGTAACCGCAGCCATGGTCTCCGAGCTGGTAATCCATTCCGCTGCAAACGTCGGCGAACTGTTCGTGCAGATGGTTGTTGTCTTGCAAACTCCCCATCTGTTGACTCAGGTATCGAGACATGGTTGCACGATCCGTTATAGCCATGCGGATAAGATGCATGTCATCTCGACTGCTAGTGATACGAAGCCTATAGGATCCAGCACGACATTCCGTATTGCCCTCCTGAACCCACCGATTCCATATTCTGCTAACAGTCCTTGGATCGCGACGAACGCGATCAGCAATGTCGAGATACGATAAACCGCAATCGCGATAGGCTACCATTCGAACTTTATCAAAGTAGGAAACGTGATGGTACGCATTTCTCCTCCCTCCTTACACGAAGCATCACAACAACGTTTGGAAGCGTTCCTCATTTCAGCACGTTGCAAGTGCCGCCACCGGCGCCAACCTTGTGTGAATGCTCTGAAAAGCTAATCATTTGCATACCACAACATCGTCTCCATAACGGATTAATTTCGCGTCTGTAGCACGTCATCTTCGTGATGTAGCAATTTTAATGGCCAGGAGTGTAGATGTACAATACAATACCTACTACGCTTTGAACACGGATAGAATCTAGTTATAGTGATTTATAATAGAAGGTACGACTTGCCCATGGAATGTAAAAAAGTTTAATCAGCATAAGTGAAGGGGAACTTGCCGTCTTGTCATAAAGATCTGGTTTAACCTCTAAAAGTTTTTACATTAGACTACTGTAAGAAAATATTTATTCATTTCCTAAAGTGTGACAATTCGGTCGCTATCATACCGTCCGTACGGTAGATAATAATTTTTGAACAGTAATGTGCTTTCAGTCAATTGCCGCAGTCCAACGATGATCGGTATATATGCATCAATACATCATTGCTAGACATGGACGTTCTAAGGCGGCATGCCGAAAGTTTAATGTATTATTTATTACTACGTTACATATTTCAGGGCACAAATAGGATATTATGCGTTTAGCTGCTTAACCTGTAGTAGGAAATGTCCCTTGGGAGTACTCTCTTTGACCATTTGATTAACCCATGCAAAAATTTTACTAGTGTTCTACTATGTAGAGGTTTTTACCGCTGTCAAGCCACGTACACATTTTCGGATTTTCCAGACACGTGTATTGCTTTATTTGAGAATTATTATACCGTGAATCACTATCTCTCCAAATTACTCAATTACTAAAACGTCATATGTAGTTTTCCACTCTCTTATGTGCAAACAGTTAAAATATGTGCGCAACCTCGTAAAGAAACAAAGTAAATTCTAGATAATTAATTCTGTTAGGTTATGATGATCAGTCTTTCATAGCGCTAAACGGCGTGGTTATCACCATCCTACTCTCTTATTATCGTACGAACTCGAACAAGGCGTGAAATACTTGATTACCACTTTAGCTGAAAGGGAAGACATATTTTCACGATTAGTTTTGCATAGCATCATGCTATAATTTCTGGGCACCGCGATAAAAAGTTAACTTCTGATGATCTCAAAATATAATCGGATTATGACATGCCGTTACATTCGGATGGATGAAGAATTAATATTTATATTTATCAGCGAATAATGTTCAAACTAATATAGAGTTTATCTTTCTATCTGCCAGCGTAAATTAGAGACGGTAATCATTATATCCACATACTGATATGTTCGACCTGTGGTGTGCCTCAATTTGTTCTCTCTCTCGCTGCAGTTTGTGTTTACCGTAATGACCAGGTATTAAAAACAATAATACCTGCTGCGGTTGGGCAGCCATGAAACTACTGGTGCTGCAAACTGTTTTAATTCGCTCTCTCTACAACGGAGCCAGTGGCGGTACAAACCGTTTTTATCCGCTCGCCATATATTAAATGAAAGTGTCTTAAATAAAGGCTAATTTTATATTACAGAAACAAAGTAAATTTTCCAGTTTCGTAACTGTACGATATCTGCCAGATGAAAGTAAGCTGTTGCTTTGAAGTTACGGCTGTCCATTTATCTAGGTAATGGAAAGGTTCACGAGAAAAATTTCGAGTCGACACTGGGTGAGCTAATCTGTGACAGACAACGCTATTCGTCGAAAATGGGGTCGAAGTAACGTTTCCGCACATTAGATATTTTAATTCACCCATTAGAAAACGCTGGATAAATTGTGTAAAAGAAAATTTTCCACTTCCATTAACGGTTTCCTTTTTTTATCTCTTGCATTGCGCGATTCGGTAAATATTCGCATTACAGTTGCTTTATGCCGTGTATTATGTCGTTTATGACAGATGTTTTTGATATGTGAAGAACTCACTACGGTCGGGGGTTCGAATCCCCCCTCGTGCATGGATATTTGTGCCGTCCTTAGTCTTAGCTAGTTCATAAGATTGTAAGCTTATGGACTGATGACCCGTAGTTGAATCCCATAAGTTCTACAAACATTTTTTGTGAAGAAATGCATTTTTCAGATTCATTTTTGTAATTCAGGTAAGTAATCGTGGAAATAAAACTTTTAGTTATGATTTGGTTGTAGTTCACTTGAGTTTCAGCACAAGACGACTAGAAAAAAGTCTTAAGTAAAACATTTATATAACAGATACACTAGGAACTATGTATTTACATGTAACATAAAAGTGCTTGCGTTTGTACATTGCACAATTTTCCGAAATACTGCAACGTATCACACATAGAAAAACATTGCACAAAGAAGAATTTGAAGTGGAAATCATTCACTAAATGAGGCATGTAAATAATTAAATTAAAATTGTCATTGGCTGCAATAAAAGATATGTCACAAACAAAGAAACCCTTTACTCGTCTATTCTACTGCGATTGCCTCAACAATATTCGAAATATATACTTTGTTCTTCGTAAAACAAATGAAATTTACAGTCTCTTAGTAAACTAGTACAGCACTGCATGGTGCAGTAATGCGGAAACGTAGAGGAAGTGCGTTTGAAGTAAAACTGAAATAGCAAGAACCACATTCCGTAACCGAAAGGACGTAAAGCGAACTACATATTTTAGTAGTTCACTAGTACTGTATTTTTCATTACAAGTGTGGACAAAACTGGATATCAGGGTTGGAACTTAAATAATGGCAACTATTTATTCACAAAAGATAGAAAAGTGTTACAAGTTTGCAACTGTTACTGTCATTGATCTTAGTCACCATCGTTGTGTAGAACCCGTTGCCAGCAATGTAAAGACGTAATATACCGCAAGCAGAGCCTGTTCTGTTGATGGTGTGAATGGAGCGGTGTATTGCCTTTCGGATGTCTTAAGCGAATGCTACGAAGTTGTTTCTTCATCTTTGGAATCAAATCAATGTCACAAGACTTAGTTCCGGGGAGTATGATGGATAGTACAGCACTTCCCAGTCCCATCGACCAAACAGAGCAGCCACAGCTTGCACTATATGCGCCAGCGTACTGTCGTTGAAAATGATATGTGGGTTGCGCAGAAAGTGTTGCTGCTTCTTTTCCAAAGCTGATAGCAGGTGAAGCTTCGGAAACAATTAGTAATACTGTGCATTGACGGTTTGCTGTGGTGGGACGTGATGTGTTAGGATAACACCATCACAAGAGAATCACCGTTAGTTTCACAACACTGGGGCTCTTTAACACCTTGATGACAATCTCATGCAGCACGACCTCTGGATCATTCAATCATTATGAAAGTTCATTGTTCCTGTTTCGAAAACATATTGATATCGTTTTTCGAAGTCTTCGAAGTCTCTGCGGGTTTTCTGCCGGATAATAAAATCAAACTGATTCAATATTTCGACGGTACAGTTGTCCGCCATATTCAGGAAACTGCTGCTGCTGCGTCCCGCTGAATACTGGAGCAAGATCGAAGTACCGCGTCCTATATAGGCGTAGGTCGCGTGCACGGCGCATGCGCCGGCCGTCACAGTTGTTACCTCCTAAGCAGGGCTGGTGGCGCCGCCCCTAGTGGAACAGGGCACAACGATGTATCGCACCTTATATTAATCAGTCCCAGGTGCTGGAGTCCGGGTTGAACAATGTAATTTGATATTATTTAGTAATGGATTCCATGTTCTACTAAGAGGAAACCCCATGTCTCTATTTATTAGATTGTCCGTCACCCTGATATCAATGGCTTCTCTGTAAACACTGTTCCAGAACCCGGATGTATTGGATACAATGCGGGTTTCATCATACATGATCTTGTGTCCTGTTAAACAGTGTTCTGCTACCGCCGATTTATCCGGCTGCAATAGTCTCGAGTGGCGTGAATGTTCCACGTATATATCATGTACAGTTCGAAGCGTACGGCCAATGTATGCCTTGCCACACTCACACGGTATTTTATAAACACCGGGTTTCTTGAGTTCTAGGTCATCTTTGACGGAGCCGAGCAATGCCATAATCTTGGATGGCGGACGGAAAACAGTCTTTATGTTAAAACTTTAGTCTTCCAATTTTAAAAGAGACGCCCCCGGCGTAAGGAATGTAGGCTAGAGCCCTATACTCCTCTTCAAGCACTTTTGGAGATGGTCGAAACTGCATAGCACGGCGAATCTGTTTTTCAGAGTAGCCATTTTCCGTAAAAACAGTCGTCAGATGTTCAAGTTCCGATGGTAAACTGTCTGCATCTGAAATGGCATATGCTCTGCGTACCAGAGTTCTAATGATGCCGTTGCGATGGTATGGTGACATCGTTACGTTAAACCGTTCGCTCGACTGTACGCATGCCTGTGAGTGGGACGAGTGAAAAATAAAATGTTTGGAGAGCTTATGGGACTTAAATGCGGAGACATCAGTCCCTAAACCTACAAACTACTTATGAACTAGCTTATGCTAAGGACGGCACAAACACCCATGCCCGAGGGGGGATTTGAACCCCCGACAGCAGCGGCCGTGCAGACTGTGACTGGCACGCCGCAGACCGCTCCGCCACTGCAGCCGTCGTGGGACGAGTGAGTCCATTTGCTCGGAGGTAAGGGAGGTATGTAAACAACGTGTAATATCAGCAACAATAATAGATTCCACTGCACAGTGTCTCCACAGCAGTGTTCCCTCAATTTTAGCTCCAATCCTCGTCTTTGTACACGTATGACTTCTAAAGCCTTTTTTACTCGATTCAAAATATTGCACGAGTGTAAAAACTTGAGGCAATTCTCACTGGAATTTTTGATAGTACAGAATGCTAAGTGGTGTCAAAAATTAAAGCAACGGATAAAAAGTTTCCAAGGTTGTGTTTATTTTGGCACAAACTAGTATAACAGATAATAATAAATTAGGTCAATGTAAAGAACACAGAACAACTGCACCAAGCATGGCGCTACATTTCAATGGTTTCTTCTTTTTCGCAACGTAGCAAATTTGCACACACATTGCGCAAACTGCTTAATGAGATCAGTATGGCATGTGGCAGCAATAGAGGTCTGGCAACGGCAACGCAGGCTGCAAATTATGTCATTAATCATACGTTGAGGCACTAAGTTCGTTTTGTTTTCGGATGATACAAGTATTGCAATAAACAGCATGTCGAGTTTAGTGCTAAAAAATGCTTAAAAGCCAACTTATTGACGTTAAACTTTGAAAAGGCTCACTACATGCAGTTCAGAACTTGTAAGAGATTCCCATCCAGTATATGCATAAAGTATGAAGAAGAGCAGATAGAATAGGTTGACAGTATAAAATTCCTGGGATTACAGCTTGATAATAAATTCAGTTGGGAGGAACACACCACAGAACTGCAGAAACGACTTAACAAATCTGTATTTACAATACGAGTGGTATCAGACATGGGAGACATAAAAATAAAAAAGCTTGCATATTTTTCTTACTTTCATTCCATGATGTCATATGGTATAATATTTGGGGGTAACTCTTCAAGTCAAACAAACGTTTTCAGAGTCCAGAAGCATGTAATACGTATTATTTGTGTTGTAAATTCATAGACATTCTGTAGAAGCCTCTTCAATGAACTGGGTATATTAACTACTGCCTCTCAGTATATTTACTTCTTAATGAAATTTGTTATAAACAGTATATCCCTTTTCCCAACAAACAGCGCAGTTCATACCTACAATACTAGCAACAAAATGATCTACACAAGGACTTAAAAGCACTTACTTTACTTCAAAAAGAGGTCCACTACTCAGTAACACAGATTTTCAATAATTTACCAACAACAATAATAATTTAGCTACAAATAAAGATCAGTTTAAGAGGAGCCTAAAAGACTTTCTAGTGGCAAATTCCTTCTACTCCACTGACGAATTCTTAAATAGAACGAAATGATGCATGTATCTGTATTCATACTATTAGTATTATTATATTATCAGCTTGTAAAAAGTGTATGTACCTGGTTAGTAATATTATATTATAGAAAACAAAGACATGTTCCATATCCACGAGAATCACTTCAATACGGATCTATGGAACGAACCAACTAATCTAATACAATCTAACGCCGATCCTTCCTACGGAGCTGATCACCAGTCCTGGCGAGTCGTTGGTGGGTCCTGACAATACGCAACAAGTCACCACAGTGCATGTTAGACATTGTCTATAGAATCCAAATCGGGAGATCAAGTAGCCCACCTCACACACACACACACACACACACACACACACACACACAAAAGAATCCACCAGCGGTGTTCCATAGGTAGAGTATTATCGTCGATTAATACGAAGTTAGGACGCCTGCGCTGACAGCACCGTCCTCGCGACAACCGAACATGAAACTTATTTTATTAGCAAGATCTCTTATTCAAAACTTCCCTTTGCTTTTTTGCCGCCATCATCAGAAGTACAGAAACTTTACTGCCCTACTATTAGGGACATGCAGTACTCGTGTCGGCACGGCGTTTTGCGGATTTGCCAATTATATAAAATTCGGTAACATATCATAAAATGTACACTCATTTGATTAAATTATTTTTATACACTCGACAAACCCGTAATACATTTCCACATTTCCACAGTTATGATGAAGGCGGCGAAATCTCAGAAAACGGAAACGATCAAATGGAAATTCTGAATAAGCGATCTTGGTAGTAACATAACAGTTTTGCGTAAACAACAGCAATCTGTGTAAAATATCTTATGATATCCCAATATCTCGACAAGGTACCTGACAGCGTTTGAACACCTTTCCGATTCAAAAAATGTTCAAATGTTTGTTAAACTTATGGGACTTAACTACGGGGTCATCAGTCCCTAAACTTACAAACTACTTATCAGCTACCTTATAATAAGGACGGCACAAATATCCATGCCCGAGGGGGGACTCGAAGCCCGACCTTAGTGGCCGTGCAGACCGTGACTGGAGCTCCTCAGTCCCCTCGGACACCGCGTCCTGCACCTTTACGATTCAACCTTACAATTTCATGTAAAGATGACTGAGTGGTCAACATAAACCCCACCCCCAATATTAATAAACCTTCTTCGATATCTTTCTTCTTTCATGAAGTTCGAGTCCCGACATCGTGTACCACGCTGCATCGAGATGCGAATCTGTCCAGAAGCATTCTTCAGACGACGATGGGACATGCCTCTAAAAAGAACATGGGACCACTGGTTCGATTGTTCTGGTGGTATGTTGACGACTCCACTCCAGACGTTTCCTTCTGTGTTCTGCTGTGTAGACGCATAAGCAATAAACAAACAAAAGGTCTTAAAAAAAGCTGCTCTGTCATATTCGTTTGTAAACCGTTCGCCTTGATACAACTATTACAGCGGGTGCGGCAAGGTCAGAGGTCAGTGGCCGTGCACTATTACTACGCTATCGACGTGCCCTTGCAATTAAATAATGGTTCTCTATTTCTACTTTCATATTTGGTTCGCCCTTTCCTGGTCTTCCAGTAGCTACATCTGAGAAGCAACGATACGATTCACATTAAGCCATCAGACCACACTGCTTTGAGACTGACCTGTTTTCATTCCTCCTATGGCCCTCCACCACAGAAACATCACTGACGAAACACTAAACCGACGAACAAGGGCCTAGGCGGCGTGTCTGACATGATTATTCGCTGATGGAAATGCTATCTTTCCTGATAAATACAACTGTATTAGTTTTTAAAGCATGCTGTTTTTACTAATTACAATGGCTCATACGGCCTCCAAATTGGACCCTTCATTCCCGCCTATTGAAGGCAGTTGGTTTTTAATGACTTAATTAGGTCTTTTTTGCCAGAAGTCGTAATTGAAAACATTTTATCCATCAACGTTGTTTCTTAATAACTTATTTAAAAAATGTAAGTTTCGTTTCATTTTGAAGACAACCAGTTTGCTTTGTGTCCCAGCCTCGTCGCCGCTTTTGTGTCTTGTTTCCGTCGTAGGTGTCGCTGGTCGAGTAGAAAGACTGACACAGGAATAAAGGATGCACGCTTGTGCAGGTAGGAAGTGACCAGCCAGTGGGACAGCAGAAACTAGAAACACTAGAGTAAATTAGAACGAGACATATATTTCTTAGAGACTTAGTATTACTTAACTTTTACATAGCTCAGTACTGCAGAATGCTGATACATAGTTGAGCTAGAGGCCTGCCAAGTGCCTATCCGATAGCTAAGACTTCACTGGTGCCTATCTGATTCAGAAGTGTTAGCTGGTTCCTATCTCAGTCCCAAGTGAACGATGTCGTTCAGTGGTGGCCACGAGCGGTGTTGCAGCGGAAGGCACTCGTGGCTGACGTTGCAAGAATGCCGCGCCGTGCGTGCATGGCGGCACGCGGCAAAAGTAGGTGGCACGCACTTTATACTTGCGCGACACCACACCCTTCCCCCCCAAACTGCCGGGTCGTTGTGGCATAGGGCTGAGGGCCATGGCGACGACACTGGGAGGAGGGCCTGGGTGGGGGCGTTACTGGTGGGACGGGCATCGTAGCAGAGGCTGGGATCGACACGCTGTCTGCGCCCTGGTATACACATTGTGATCCCCCGGGAAACCCACCAAAATCAGGGGAAGGGTGCACGCCTCCGCCCAGAGGGAGCAGGTCATCTTCTGAGATGCGAGGCCCAGGCGGCGGGGGCATGCACGGTCCTGGAGTCCCTCTCGTTGACGCTGGCAGCTAAGGCGGCGACAGTGGCAGCGACGACTGTGTCGGAGGTGTGTCGACGTCCATAGGGATCTCGTAGTCCAGGGACGCCGGACCCGGCGGCGAACGATGTGGCTGTGCTCCCTGGCGGTGTACTGGGTCTGGAATCAAGAAACCCGAGACAGGATCGCGCGGCCTGTGCAGGCGCAATTGGTTTGCGTGGCGCCACAGCTACGAGAACTTTTCTCTCATAATGAGTATTCAGTGCTTCTTCAATTTGATCAAAGTCTAAATCACAAGTAGGTGTGTGGGGGAAAAGTTTCTGCAGTAATACGAAGGTTAGAGTGCCAACTACGGCGAGAAAGAAATGTTTGGTAGTCAGATCTGTAATTTGATGAGCCGCGATGAGTTCTTGAAATTGAGCAAAGTAGTCACACCATTATTCCTCACGTTTGTTGTACTGGTGAAACGTAGGAAGCGGTGCGGCTACAGGTGTTGGCGGCTGAAGCGACGGCAGCTGGTTAGCTGCCTGTGCCGTTAACTGCGACACCGCTTGGAGTAGTTGCGTGATTTGCACCGGCTGTAACTGAATAATTTCCATTAAGTGTGGGTACGGGGTAGTGGCCATCCTTACCGATTAGGCGCCGCGCATACAAGTAAATTAGTGCAAAACACAAATGCAATATGAAAGAGGAAGCTCTGCAACAAAAAAGTCCACAAAACACGGAACAAAATATCTTCCCCCAAGGGTGGGTGGGCGTGAACAATTTCTGCGTGCAACGACTGCTTCTGTCTGGCTGCTGCAAACGGGCTGGTCCATGGTTCTTCTATCACTCCTCGTCGCCACTTTTGTGTCCCAGCCTCGTCGCCACTTTTGTGTCTCGTTTCTGTCTTAGGTGTAGGTGGCCGAGTAGAAAGACTGACACAGGAATAAAGGATGCACGCTTGTGCAGGTAGGAGGTGACCAGCCAGTGGGACAGCAGAAACTAGAAACACTCGAGTAAATTAGAACGAGATATATATTTCTTAGAGACTTAGTAATACTTAACTTTTACATAGCTCAGTACTGCAGAATGCTGATACATAGTTGAGCGAGAGGCTTGCCTAGTGCCTATTCAATAGCCAAGTCTTCACTGGTGCCTATTTGATTCCAAAGTTTTAGCTGGTTCGTATCTCAGTCCCAAGTGAACGATGTTGTTCAGTGGTGGCCACGAGCAGAGTTGCAGCAGAGGGCACTCATGGCTGACGTCTTAAGAGTGCCACGCAATGCGTGCATGGCGGCGCGTGGTGAGAGTAGGTGGCGCGCACTTTATACTTGTGCGACACCACAGTTTGAACAAAAATAGAGTGAATGATTGGAAACGAATGAATCTAACATCAATACCACCATCTTCAGTGATCCATTCCTCTCTTATTTATGAATCTTCTATTGCATCCTAGTTTATCACGGTAAAACACTTTAATAACATATGCACTGGGAAATCATTTTTTACGAATTTTGAAAAATATTTGGTAATTGTGAAGAACGCATGCATAGACACCCGTTTCGATAAGTCTCGAAAGCGCGACTACACTTTGATACATGGTACATTTCGATACGTTCCAAGCTGGCGGGAGATTCTGATTTGTTGATGTACGAAACAGTGATCATTTTGAGTGAAAGTTAGGTTAGGTATAGGTTAAACAAGAATTTTTTTATCAATTTTTCATTTTTAATTATTTTTTTTATAGTATGTGAGGTCGTGTAGCGCCCGAAGCTCCGGTTCAGGATGGTAGAATATTGCAAAGTCAGTTGCCCGTGTTATTAGCATGGCGGGTATGTTGGAAACTTTGAGTAGTTATGAACTGGATATTCGGGCACTACGTGCCCTCACATACTAAAAAAAAAAAAAAAAAAAAAAAAAATAATGATAATTTCTTGTTTAACCTATACCTAACCTAACTTTCACTTAAAATGATCTCCCACCATCTTGGAACATATCGAAGTGTGTTCGCGCGTTCGGTATCTATTGAAACGGGCGCTCATGCAAGCGTTCTTCACTATTACCAAATATTTCGTACAAAAGCACACACCTGGGATTGTATTCTGATCAAATTTATCACATCACATTCTAAAACGTACAGTTGTGGCGAAGCTTTGGAATCCATACGGCATCTAATAAATCTGAGATGTCCAATGCGAAAAATTGCTCGAAGTACAGCCAGGTGCTATATACAGGGAGCTACAACAGGGAGCAGCGGAGGCTGCGATAGCGTAGCTGACTGGCCTAGTTGCTATCCCCTGGGCTCCGCCCACTGTCTCATTCATGACCACCAGCCAGTCAAGCTACGCTGTCGTAACCTCCGCCCCCTAAACTTTGAAGGGTTGTAGCTCCCAAACTGACAGTGATAGGAATGTAGTTTAAATTGATTTGGACACAGCTGGTTTCAATGAATCCAATGCACGATAGAAAAAAAATTTAGTCCATTAAAAAAATTATATATTTGTGCTGTAACTTTTTGGAAAATGATACAATAAACTATTTTCATAGCCCCGCAGAAAGTGTAACGTTTCTATTTTGACCTACCGCATTAAAATTTCCCGTCACCTATTATTTTATAAGTTACAGAGGCAAACACACTTAGTGAAATATATATATATATATATCTCGACTTTTCAAGCTGTATTTAAAAAATTACTATTTCCAGATTAATTTTTAATCCCAAACTTTATTTACCTTGTGATATATGCATTAAAAGTGGAGAAAGCACTCTTTCGAAGCAGTAACAGCAAAGAAGTACCCCTTTGAAAGATCACGTTGTCGCTGCTTGGAACAAAAATGGCGGCGGAAGCTACTGTTACAGCAGAAGTTGATGAGCATGCACGTCTATATACAGGTGCCCTAACGTTACATATGACGTCATGGTCAATATCGACGGGTAGTATCTACTATCCAGAGTGACCCATTATTCTTGCCTCTAGAGTAACAGTTACCTGAGCACACCATAGAATTGTGGAATCCAACAACAACGCCTGCGTTGCCTGAGACCTGCAGCGCCGCAGTTCGGACTCTGCTTCTCTCGCGCCACTGTGCGGCAATGCCGGCTGTGTCGGCGCGCGTCCTGCCGGCCGTTACGCCTCTGCGATTGACTGGCGCGCCTAACAGTGGGCGTTACCCCGGCAACAGCCCCGGGCAGAGCGCGCACCGCCGCATTGCGCGCCGCGCTCCTTGGGCCCCGTGGTAATCTCCTCGTACTGCGGGCCCTCTCGGTAATTGCATCGAATTAATTACGGGGAAACTTCGGTAATCACGTGAAACGCGATAGGCGGCGGGCGGCGTGCCGTATTTGTTGCGCAAACTCGCCGCTCGCCTGTGCGTTGACTCAGCCCCCGGCTAAGTGCCGCCGGTGCTAGACGTGTATTGCAAGAGCCAATCCGGAGATCAGCTCTGGGGATACAGCCGGCGCCGTCCTTAGGGCGGGCCCGTCCAGCGCTTCGGCGATGCGTTTAACTTGCTGCCTCTGCCGACTACATATGGCAGGCTACACTCCCTAAATAGGCGGTAAACTACCTGCTTACACTGCAGTTACCTTCCGTCTGTCAGTTACTCTCTCCGTATTTACACGTATTTCAGGCGCTCTTGTGTGTGTATCTACTAATGCTGCTCTCGTCATATGGGGCTCTTAAACAATTTAAGTTTATCCACATTTACATACATACTCTGCAATCAACCGTATGGTGCGATGGGAAGGATACACTGTACCACTACTAGGCATTTCCTTTCCTATTCCACTCCCAAATAGTACTAGGAAAAAAAGAATGAATATATGCCTCCGTACGAACCTTAAATTCTCTTATCTTGCCTTTGTGATCATTACGCGATATATAAGTAGGCGGCAGGAAGATTGATCTACACTCAGCTTCAAATTCCGGCCCTCTAAATTTCCTCAACAAAATTTCTCTAAAAACATGTCCTCTTTCCTCCAGCGATTCCCATTTGAGTTCCAGGAGCATTTCAGTGGAACTCGCGTATGGGACGAACCTACCAGTAACGAATCTAGCTGCTCACCTCTGAACTCTTTCTATATCTTCCTTTAAACTGATCTGCTGCGGGTCCCAAACACTTGAGCAATACTCAAGAAGTGGTAGTACAAGCGTTTTATACGCGGTCTCTTTTACAGATGAAGTACATCTTCTCAAAATTCTTCTAATAAACCGATGTCGCCTGTCCGCCTTACTCACAACTGTCCTTACATGCTCGTTCCATTTCATATTGATCTGCAATGTTACGCCTAGATATTTAAACGACGCGACAGCATCAAGAAGCTCACTACTAATGCTGTAATCAAACATTATTTGATTGGTTTTCCCACTAATGTACATCACCTTACATTTTTCTACATTCAGAACTAGCTGCCGTTCTTCACACCAACTAGAAATTTTATCTAAGTCATCCTGTATGCTATTACAGTAAGTTATAGATGACACCTTCCCATACACCACAGCATCATCAGCAAATAGCAGCAAATTTTATACTCTGTCCATCAGATCATTTATATAGATAGAAAATAACAGCGGTCCTATCACACTTCGCTGGGTCACGTTTGACGATACACTCGTTCTGATAAACACTCGCCGTCGAGAACAACGTACTACGTTCTATTACTTAGGAAGTCTTCCAGCCAGTCACAAATCTGTGAACCCATCCCGTACGCTTGCATCTTCGTTAACAGGCTGCAGTGTGGCACCGCGCCAAAAGCCTTTTTGAAATGGAGAAAAACCCAATATGCCTGTTGCCCTTCATGCATGGCTCGCAAAATTTCATGTGAGAAAAAGGAAAGCTGAGTTTCACATCAACGATGCTTCCTAAGCCAGTGCTGATTCATAGAAAGAAGCTTCTCCGTCTCAAGGAAATGTACTATATTCGAACTGAGAATATGCTCTAAGACTCTGCTGGAAACTGATGACAACGATATTGGCCTGTAATTATAAGGGTCAGTTCTCTTTCCTTTCCTAAATACGGAAGACACCTGCGATTCTTTCTAATCACCGGAAACTTTGCGCTGAATTAAAGATTCGCGATAAATGCAAGCTAAGTAAGAGGCCAATGCCGCAGAATGCTCTTTGTAAAAGAGCTGGTATTCCGTCCGGACCAGGAGACTTTTTTGTATTTAGCTCTCTCAGTTGCTTACACGAAAATGACCAAATTTGTGAAAAAAATTCAATGGCTCTTCATTTAGTACATAGTATTGAAATCTAAATTACCAAATATTACGTTCCAATCCCTTTTCTAAATGTGAAAAAAAAGAAATCACAGGGCCATGCATTCTGCCTTGTTCTTAATTATCTCGTATTATCTCTTTATGTGGCGTTTCCTTTTCAATGTTGTGCAGTCAGAATGCTGTGAATGTCTGTATACTACATTAAGAAGGCTGTGTAATAGCAGTACAGCCAAGAAATGTGTCATGGCATAACTCAGAATTCTAATTCGTCTCTGAAGCCCCTCATCTGAAAACGTTGTCCCAAAACTACATTTTTCTCATCCAAAGTAGTTAGCAGATTATGATGCAGTTATTGTCTATAATGGTGGCAGCTCAGAGAGGATAAGAGTCTTGTAGAGACTGGGCTTCAAGCCCCGAGTTTTCACTAGCGATAACCTGATGTGGATTGACACTCGACGTATACTTGCAGTCATTAAATCCAATGAAGACCTTGCAGAGCAAACAAGGCATAAAAGAAGAAGCCAGAATAGAAATCTTGAATGCAATGAGCACATTAATTTCAGATATGGAGGCTTTTTAATGTGGGATTGGCAACGCAAAGCATGTTTAACTTTAAAATGCATTTTCTCACAACTATCGTTTTCATTATTCAGGTACATTTTTCTCTAAAACAAGTATAGATCTGACTGCAACATTTGGCATGTCTTTTTCATTATGTATAAAAAACACGTATACAGAGTGAATAAATTGGAATTATTCTGTGTGTGAATTCAAGGAAATTTCAAAGACACTTTCTTAGTAAATGGTTCTTTTGTGAATCATGAGTCCATAGACTTGAAAACTTCCAAAAAATTTAAAAATTCCCATTTAAAATTACAAAACAATTTCAGTAGATACTTTTAAATACCATCAACCGTTGTACATAATTTTATTTATGTAACTCTAAAATTGCGGGTTTTGTGACAGGTTACATTTGTATTTGATTTTCGTGTACGCCCCGCCCCTTCTTATACAAAACTTCTTTGCGGGCGATTCTCTCATTATGTCTCAATGCCTTCTTTCTCTCCATTCACCCCCTCTTTGTTACCATGCACAACATCAACCCGTCTCACAGCACGCGTATCCCTTGGGTCTGTCTTCTCTATCCTTCTGTGTTGCCTCTATACCACCGATATGCAAAGCGCATCTCCTCTCGCTCATGTCCTTCAGTATGCCCTGTACCCGACGCTCCAGAAATCAATTACAAAAAGCTCACAATAGCCTAAAATTACTTAAACTACTAACCGACCGAACATTGAGTTTACATTCTACGATCCTCCACACCTATAAGGGAGGATGTTGATGAAAATGACAATTTTCGATTCATTTTTTATTTGTTAGTACAACTAATGGAAAAAAAGTTCCCAAATTTTCAATGTTTAAATCGCATCCGAAGTGCCTGAAAATTAAATAAACGTGTGACGCGGCCTCCCTGCACGCCCAAGTTCTGAATGAAGCAGCACTTCAACACCATCTCAGTTAACAACGAGTCTGTCTATTATTTTCAATCAAACATGTGCGGGATGCATCTAGAAGGCCGTGATACATACTCTTTGGTTTTATGGATCATCTTTGACTCCGTTCCTTATCATAAACAACAACAAATTATCTGCATCGTTCATGACGAAGTAGTTATTATTATTATTATTATTTTTCCTCGTGATACTGATGGATATTTATACAAATGTTCGATTCTTTCTTCATTCATTTATGCCACGATCACGAAGAGTGTACAAAAAACTTGATAAAACTGCGTTTAAAAAAGTTTGTGAATAGAAGACGTGGGAAACAACGACAAACCAGCAATGAGGCTGGATGTAAGAACATCTGTTGAAATGTGAACTCGTCTCCTAGCAGCTCCAAGCAAAAAATTGGTGATGTGATGGTGCATACTACAGTGCTAAATCTTGGTTTCTCGACGATCCTGAACTTCTCAAAAAGTGTGTTCCTGGCAAAACCCATAATCCATATCAGTCTCTAGATTCACTCATATGGAAACAATTTGCATATGCTACATTTGTCAGAATTGCAACTTATGATGCAGTTCTTGTATTTAATAATGGGAACTTAGGTAGGATGAAGGTATTAGAAAGAATGGACTTCAAGAAAGGAAATTTTACTCAAGACATCTCGAGAAAAATAGATTTACAGCGCGTCTCTGTAGCTTAAAAGTGAGTCGAAGACTGGTAAAGAAAAGAAGGCAGACAACAAGAAAACAGAAGAGAAGCCTTGAAGGGAAAGACGACCCAGAGTACAAATGTGGTGACTTCTGAAGAAGTGTCATATAGAAAGTACCTTTTCCTCAGATACTATGAATGCTAGAATTATGAAATTTTGTACACATATTTCAGTAAACCTAATAAACGTTTTCTCAAGAGCAGATTTTGAAATTATGATTGCAAACTACGATATGGGGAAAAGTGCTTAGAATTTTGCATGAATTTAAAAATGCCTTGTGGATTTGTAATTAAAAAATTATGAAAATTCTCCTATTCCAAAAACCTCATGAGAGAAGCTTACTACATACAAAGAGTTGACAAGATAATTTTTCGTAGAAATCTCTTGAATACTTTCTGAGTAAAAGAATCATCCATATTTTTTTTTTAAATAAAACTTCATAATTCATTTTAAAAAGTTAAATATATATAATCCAAGGATTTTACATGTAAATGTGTTACTTGTATGTAAAGCGTAGCTCAAAATTTCATTGCCATATCTCCCACATAGTGATTTTCGTGCATTTTGGAAATAGTGTGTGTTTTTGTTCAGCGTCCCCTATAAATGACTAATTCGCCAAATCGCTTTTGGGACACGCCAACCTTCCCCGTCCTCCCTCTTTCATTTTGAACGCCTCCTCGTCTCCTGCATTACCCGCAAACTCGACAGTACTACCACATTCTCTTGACATTTCCCCTCCACAGTCTCCAGATTCTCTCCCAAAGGAACTATTATCGCCTTCTCGTACCCGCCCAAAAATCAGTTCCGATATTTACCTGTCTTACCATCTTTTAGGTGTTCCCAACCCCTCTTCCTTCGAGGCAGCTCCACCCACATTCAATGACTTTGTTCATTTTCTCGAATCCGTCTTCCTCTTCCCTCTCCCTCCATCTTCATATTACAATCCTCCAACACACCTCTTTCCACGACGCCCCCTTCCACCGCTATCTAAATACAACTTAGTGCGTAACTCGTTACTGTTTCCATTCTACTAAACCAACACCTCAGTTTGACCTGTTAATAGCATAAACTATCTCGCATATGTGAATATTTTAAATACTACCTACATCCTCGTTTTATCCTTAACGTACGTGTGCGACCATCTGTTTAAACCATAATTTCCATTCCTTCTGTGTATGTTTTACCGTCGGACAACTTGCGTTTTAACATGCCACAACTATCGGAGTATTTTTATTCACGGAATTTATGACATTAACTGCGAATGTGTAAAGATGATAATGTGTACCCAGCTTAGATTCTAACACGGGTCTCCTGCTTTCTAGGCAGTTGTGCTGACCCCTACACCACTGGAGTCACAGCGAACCCCCCACACCTGCACGGAATTATTGAAACACCCCTCCCGTCAGATACAATTTCTCGCCGTCCGCGGTGGCCGAGGGGACTGAAGCGCGCCAGTCACAGTCTGCACGGCCACTACGGTCGGGGGTACGAATCCCCCCTCGAGCATGGATATTTGTGCCGTGTAGTTCATAAATAGTTTGTAAGTTTAGGGACTGATGACCCCGTAGTTAAGTCCCATAAGCTACACAAACATTTGAAACATTTTTGATACAATTTCTCAACGTTACCCTGCCCACTAAAACTCAAACTCGTAGTTGTTGTAAACTTATTCCCGTAAAAGTAAGGGCCTAGGATTACCTCCGAGTGCCCGTCATCGGCATATTGTATAAGTTATGTATATATGTGGTGTTTGTTCTTTCAGACAGCTAGATTGTAGCGGGAGTGATATGTGGACGATAAATAGTTCAGACTGCAGTTAAGGCAAAAAGAGAATAATAGCTTTTGAATTGTGGTGCAACAGACGAATGAGGAAGATCATATAGATAGATCATATAGATAGATCATATAGATAGATCATATAGATAGACCATATAGATAGATCATATAGATAGATCATATAGATAGATCATATAGATAGATCGCGTAACTAATGAGAAGGTACTAAACAGAACTGTGAAGAAAAGAGATTTCTGGCATATCTTGACTAAAAGAAGAGATTGATTGGTAATAGATGATGAAACATGAAGGAATCATTAATTTAGTATTTGGGCGGGAGGGAGGGAGGATAAAAATCGCAAAAAGAGAGGAATATAGTAGGCAGATTAAATTGATGTGGGTTGCTGTGCTTATTGATAGATGAAGAGGCTCACACAGGATAGAATGGCGCTGAGGGCTGTATGGAACCAGTCTTCACGCAGAACGACAAGAAGAACGACAATTTATTCATCAGTTCATTTTGCGCTCACGTTTATGATTCGTTCGTCGATTTTTTCCCTATAATGGGACGTTTGTGAGGGTGTGGGGCCCAGTATAACATACACAGACAAGACACTTCCACTGACTTTTGCTGTGCACTGCGACAGCAGCGCTCCAAGCGACAAAAAATCTAAGTTTCAGAGAAAAATATCGGATGAGCGTAAATAAAACGTAATTTTTACAGTAGGGTAAGTATATAAATGCCATAAAACAGGAAATAACTACAAACAACTCCACATTAGTCCTTTTTAAGTTTGATAAGATCCCTGGCAAGGTTTGAAATGGTAAATTACTTGACAGTTTATTTAGAAATCTCCTCTAAACAGCAACTATTTGCTGAAGAATTTCATTTTCTTATAACAAGAAATATGTGTAGTAAACATTAGAAGAGATGAACGTCAGCAGAAAGACGCGCTTTTCTATTCAGGAATGTTAAGGTTTGTTCACTACAATTTCAGTCAAATCAGTGAGTGATTGGGGAACTTAGGAAACTTTATGGGTTGCAGTCCCTACAATATGTAATGTGGTGTCGCACAAGTACAAAGTGCGCGCCACTTACTTTCGCCGCGCGCCGCCATGCACGCACGGCGCGGTGTTCTCACGACGACAGCCACGAGCGCCCTCTGCGACAACTCCGCTCGTGGCCACCACTGAAGGACATCGGCCACTTCGGACTGAGATAGCAACGAGTTAGGACCTTCGTAATCAGATAGGCACCAGTGAAGACTTTGCTATTGTACAGGCACTAGGCAGGCCTCTAATAACTATGTATCAACATTCTGCAGTACTGTGTAAAAGTTAAGTATTGTTACATTCTGTGCAATATATATCTCTTTCTAAATTACTCGAGTGTTTATAGTTTCTGGCTGCTCCCCTCCGTACCTGCACCAGCGTGTCGGTCTCATTCCACTCGGCCACCGACACCTACGACGAGGCTGGGACACAAAAGCGGCGACGAAGTCGGGACACAAAAGTGGCGACGAGGAGTGATAGAACCTTGGACCAGCCCGCTTGCAGCAGCCAGACAGCAGCAGTCGGAGCACGCAAAAATTGCACCCGCCCACCCACCCTTATTAGAAGATTTTTGGGGGAACATATTCTGTTACGTATTTTGTGGACTTTTTTGTTGCAGAGCGAGTCCTCTTTCATATTGCATTTGTGTTTTGTTATAAGTTATTTGTATACGCGGCGCCTAATCGGTCAGCATGGCCACTACCCCGAACCCAAACTTACTGGAAATTATTCAGTTACAGACGGCGCAAATAACACAACTTCTCCAGGCCGTGTCGCAGTTGACGACACAGGCTGCTCACCAACAACAGTCGTCACATCAGCGGCCCACACCTGCCGCCGCACCGCTTCCGACGTTCCGCCAGTACAACGAACGTGAGGAAGAATGGAGCGACTATTTCGCACAGTTTCAAGAACTCGTCGCGGCTCATCAAATTACAGGTCAGAGAGTGAAGAACCTTTTCTTATCGATTGTGGGCCCCCAGACTTTCGTACTATTGCAAAAACTTTTCCCTCTCGCATCTCCTCGTGATGTAGACTTTGAACAAATAGTAGGGGCACTAAATGCTCATTATGAGAGAAAAGTTCTTGTAGCCGCTGCACGGTACCGATTTTTCAGACTGAAAAAATTACCGCAGCAGTCACAACAAGAGTGGATTACGGAGTTGAAGGGCTTAACCCGCCAATGTAAATTTACTTGCTCTTGTGGACTTTCTTATAGTGACATTATGTTGCGAGATGCGATTACGCAGAACATTCAGGACCCCAGAATTAGGGCAGCAATTCTGAAACAGTCAGACCCTTCATTAGACAGTGTACTGCAGCTTATAAAAGCGCATGATACTTTTGACTTAGCAGATGTAGAAATGCAAAGCCACAGTGTAAATTCAGTGCGCCGCAACGGACGCTTTCCTAGCCGTAGTTCTCAGTATAGCACTAGTGATTCTTATTTTTCTACCGGCCGTGCTGAACAGACAGTGAACAGTAGCCAGTGTAGAAGTGCGACGCAAAGGTCGCCCCGTAGTGTTAGACACAGTAATTTGCATAACGGGCGCCAACGCTCATTTCAGAAAAATGTACGTAAGTCTTGCCCCCAGTGTGTGTCTCGCCACAAGCGTGCTCATTGCCCTAGTCGCTACGCAACCTGTTATCAATGTGGCAAATCAGGACATGTACAGTCTGTGTGTATGCAAATTAAAAACTCAAAGAACAGTAACGTTAGAAACGGTGCTTCGCAAAGTGCGAGAACAGTTCTTTCTGTAAATGTTATACGGGCTGTGGAATTGAACACTGCTTTCCTTGGATCTCAATTTCAAGAAAGTAGTTCTGCGCCTATGGCAAAACTATATAGTGCACCACGTAGCAAGCGCCAACGAGCGCGTAAAACAGTGCAACGGAAAAGGGTTCGGGGCAAGCAAAATGACTATGTACAGTGTATTCCTGTAGTGAAAATAGTGCCTTCTGCAACTGCTCCTTGTAATAGTGCCCAGTACTGTGTAGCTAGTGACAGTAGACATCAAGTAGCTACTCAAAAGTGTAGTGCAGTAGTTAGTAAATCTGGAGTAGCTTCGCAGGCTTGCGTGGACGCCGATCCGGCGGTAGTGTCATCTAGTGATAGTGTTGTTAATCCGCTGCGTGCCGAGTCTGCGCCGCTTACTTCACTACGCGGCCCGCGCATACGCAGCACACAAACCGTAGCAGACGTTGCCCACATTCGCGCACCTGTCATGCGCCAGAAGCACAAACTTTTTGTAAATCTCTCCATAGAAAATAAGACTGTGCAATTTCAGCTTGATACTGGTTCCGCTGTTACATTAATTAATAAAGATACTTATGAACTTCTGGGTTCGCCAAAATTATCGCTGTGTCAAGAAGTGTTAACAGCTTATACAGGTCAAAATATTCCCGTGCTAGGAACGTGTAGCCTGCCTGCCTCTTTTCAAGGTGTTACGAAAACAGTTGCTTTTGTTGTTCTTCAGGCCAAATCTACGCAGAACATTTTTTACTAGATGCTTTTGACTTGTTTGGTTTATCAATTCAAAGAGATGTGCTTCAAATTTCGTCAATAGTGCCTCAGGATAAAATCAATGCATTGTGTGACAAATACAGTGACTTGTTTTGGCCGGAACTAGGTTGTGCAAAAGACTTCGTGGCACATATGACTTTAAAAGAATCTGCAGTTCCAAAATTTCGTAAAGCTAGACCAGTGCCTATCGCATTGCGTGATACAGTTGCCGAAGAACTTCAACGTTGGCAAGATAGTGGGGTGATTTCTCCTGTTTCTGCGAGTCAGTGGGCCTCGCCTATAGTAATTATACCCAAGCCGTCAGGAAAACTTCGTCTCTGTGCGGACTTCAAATCAACAGTGAACAGTCAAACAATTGTCGACACTTATCCCCTGCCCAGACCTGACGAACTAATGGACAAATTAGGACAGTCTCGCTTCTTTTCCAAGATTGATTTAGCAGAGGCATACTTACAGATTCCACTTGATGACGAGTCAAAAAAATTTTTCGTCATTAATACTCACATGGGCCTTTTTCAATTTTAACGCCTACCCTTTGGCAGTTCTTCCGCCCCCGCTATTTTTCAGCGTTTTTTGGAACAGCTGACAGTTTCTGTACCGTGTTGTCCGAACTACTTAGATGATATTGTGGTATCCGGACGTACAGTTGAAGAACATTTAGCAAACCTGGAGTGCCTTTTCAAAGTGTTGACTGCAGCAGGTCTACGTTGTAATAAAGCAAAGTGTCAGTTTTTTCAAACTGAAATAGAGTACCTAGGCCATGTGATTAATGCCCAAGGAATTCATCCCTTACAGTCACATCTTCGAGCAATCAAAGACTTGCCTCCTCCTAAGAATGTGCACGAATTGCAAGCAGTAATGGGGAAGCTGAACTATTATTTCAGATTTATTCCCAATGCCTCTCAGATTGCAGCTCCACTGCATTACTTACGTAGGAAGAATGTTCCTTTTGTATGGTCTAAAGATTGTCAGGTTGCCTTTGACAACTTAAAGTCTGCACTACTCAGTGATGCATGTTTGATTCCCTTTGACCCCCAGAAGCCTGTAGTGTTAGCAGTTGACGCCTCATCGTGCGGTCTGGGCGCTGTAATCTCACATCGTATTGGATGTCACGATCGTCCTATTGCCTTTGCGTCCAAGCTACTGACGCCGACGCAACAGAATTACAGTCAGATAGAAAGGGAGGCCTTAGCAATCATTTACGGCGTCGCAAAGTTTCATCATTATCTCTATGGCAGAAAATTCTATTTGTTGACGGACCACAAGCCTCTCACGTCGTTGTTCTCACCCACAAAGCCAATTCCGCCACGTACGGCACAAAAGCTTCAGAGATGGTCCTTGATATTGTCTAATTATCAGTATGAGATTTTGTACCGACCTACCACTAAACACGCCAACGCGGACACACTTTCCCGACTTCCGGTTGGCCAGGATGTATCATTTGATTCTTCAGAAATGGCATGTTGTCAGATAGACTCCAGAGATGCTTCCGCTGTCGCAGACTTTCCTTTGAACTCTCGTCGGGTTGCACAGGAAACAGCTGCGGATGCAGACCTAAGTGTGGTAGCACGTTTTGTTCGCTCAGGGTGGCCTGCCAGAGCCAAAGACATTGATCGGCCTCTGGTTCGACGTTATTTTGCACAACGTCATGCATTATCTTTAAGTCAGGGTGTACTGTTGTTGCATACCGACAACGACCAAGCAAGAGTGATTGTTCCTCGTTCCCTGCAACGAGAAGTGTTACGCCTCCTGCATCAAGGACATTGGGGCATTGTTAGGACAAAGCAATTGGCCAGACGTCATTGTACCTGGGTTGGTATGGACGCTCAGATAGAGAACATGACATCACAGTGTACAGTTTGTGCGGAGCATCAGGCGGCTCCTCCACAGCGTTTCTCAGACTGGCCACGCCCCAAGGGACCATGGCAACGTTTACATATTGACTTTGTCGGACCTTTCTGGAATACGCGCTGGTTAATCGTTGTAGACGCTTTCAGCAAGTTTCCTTTTGTGATTGCCATGAACTCAACGACAGCTTCTAGTACAATCAGTGCCTTAACATCAGTGTTTTGCATCGAAGGCTTGCCTGAAACTATCGTCAGTGACAATGGACCTCAGTTTGTTAGTGCGGAATTTCAACAGTTTTGTCGTGTGAATGGCATTCAGCATATCACCACCGCACCTTTTCACCCTCAGTCCAATGGTGAAGCAGAACGTTTCGTTCAAACATTCAAGTCTCACATGGAGAAGATGAAAGGTCAGCACTACAGGCAGCAAGCTCTTCAAATTTTCCTGTCTACGTATCGGTGCATGCCACGTGACGGCCCGTCTCCTGCCGAGCTGCTACACGGCCGCCGTCACCGCACTCACCTTCACCTGATGCAGCCTCCCACGCACCGAGTCGGTTCGTATGGCGCTACGCGTTTTCAGGTTTCTACGCCGGTGCTGTACAGGGTGTTTGCTGGAAACAAGAAGACATGGCTGCCGGGCACCATTCAGCGCGTGCTCGGTAGCAATATGTATGTTGTACGTTCTTCCACAGGGTCGGAGCTGCGGCGCCACGCAAACCAATTGCGCCTGCACAGGCCGCGCGATCCTGTCTCCGGTTTCTTGGTTCCAGACCCAGTTCACCGCCAGGGAGCACAACCACATCGTTCGTCCCCGGACTACGAGATCGTCCCGATGGAGATCGACGCGACGCCGCCGCTGTCGCCGCCGCAGATGACAGCGTCACCGAGAGGGACTCCGGGACCGTGCGTGCCGCCGCCGCCTGGGCCACGCACCTCAGAAGATGACCTGCTCCCTCTGGGCGGGGGCGGGCGCCCTTCCGCAGATTTCGGCGGGTTCCCTGGAGGATCTCAAGGCGGATGCCGGGGCGCGGACGGCGTCTCGATCCCGGCCTCAGCTACGACGCCCGTCCCACCAGTAACGCCCCCGCCCAGGCCCTCCTCCCAGTGCCGTCGCCGTGGCCCTCAGCCCTACGCCACGACGGCGCGGCGGTTTGGGGGGGAGGGGTGTGGTGTCGCACAAGTACAAAGTGCGCGCCACTTACTTTCGCCGCGCGCCGCCATGCACGCACGGCGCGGCGTTCTCACGACGACAGCCACGAGCGCCCTCTGCGACAACTCCGCTCGTGGCCACCACTGAAGGACATCGGCCACTTCGGACTGAGATAGCAACGAGTTAGGACCTTCGTAATCAGATAGGCACCAGTGAAGACTTTGCTATTGTACAGGCACTAGGCAGGCCTCTAATAACTATGTATCAACATTCTGCAGTACTGTGTAAAAGTTAAGTATTGTTACATTCTGTGCAATATATATCTCTTTCTAATTTACTCGAGTGTTTATAGTTTCTGGCTGCTCCCCTCCGTACCTGCACCAGCGTGTCGGTCTCATTCCACTCGGCCACCGACACCTACGACGAGGCTGGGACACAAAAGCGGCGACGAAGTCGGGACACAAAATGTAATGTACCAAATCAGCCACCAAAGTTGTAGCTGAAGAAAAACCCTCACAGACCTGGCAATAAAACGTCACAAGCAATAAAACTGTTTCCCAACAAAGAAGAAACCAATTCCACAATTGTTGCTACATCTGAACAACAAACAGCAAGAATCTTGAAGACATCCTTTTGTTAAGCACGAGTAATGACACTTAAAGGTTTGTACTGTACATGTATAAGAAAGACGAGTGAAGTGTAAAAGAGCGCAAATCATTTGAATCAATACCGAAATGTTAAGCTTCAAATAAAGTGCCTGTCACAGTAAAAACAGTCCATATCACATATTTACATTTTCCATATGTTTATATTTTCTCATTTTCAGCGGAGGAAGGTAAAAATATACTAAGGTTGCCAGATCTCCGGGCGCCGCCCGGAGTGCCCGGGTTTGGAATGAATTCTCCGGGTCTACGGGCCAATGACTCTCATCTCCGGGCTTAAATGTAACCTTCATCTAAACTTTTTTACCATGTTTTTTAAGTACTATGCTCATGTAGCGACGATCTACATCGAACTTATCGTAACTTAAACTAAGGACGAACACAACCTCCATGCCAATAAGTACTTTACAGTAAATGTATTTGTAACAACGGGTATCTCTTTTAGTACACTAATAATCTCTCATAGAAAGGGCAGCACTATTACTTTTAATCAGTTTATGCCCTCAAATTTACTTCTTTACGCGGCAGCAAGTGGTCGTAACAGGGAGCAGACGATAACTGTGCCTCTTCACATGGAGCCAGTGAGAAGCTCTTCTTGGGGGGCGCTCGATCCTTCACAGTACTCGGAGCCGCAAACGGCAACTCTTCGAAGGCGCAGCTGTTGATGTGAGCAGCTTTGATGGTGCCGCCACTTCTGCTGCCACGCCGACTGAAGTGTGCCGATTGTTGATCCACAGGAACTGGCAGCCTGGCCGGTAAGCTGCGGCATGTGAAGGCCACCACTAGCAATGTTCCGCCGGGGGGGGGGGGGGGATACTTGCTGGGAGGTAATCCTGGTTGGGAGGGGGGGTGAGTCATTGGCCAAGGGGAAGGGGGGGGCACGTCTGGTCTCCGGGCCTGCCTCGAGTTCAATCTGGCAACCCTAAAATATACACGTATTCGCAAATTTTTGTTGATGACTAATAATTGAATAAGTAGAATTCGGCTGTTTTAACATTTATTTTACGATTATTCATGTCTCTTGATACTTCCGTAAAGATTTGATCCCGAAAATTATAGTTACTAATTAGTTAATTACGTAGAAAAGTAATTACAGACGAACACGATTCCTACGGCGCTTTGCGCTCTAGGAGCGCTAGTGTCGCTGCAACTGTCAGTCGCTAACAATTTCCACAAGTGAGTGTCACGAGTGAATGTGTTTGACTGTGATGTGTCATAAAAACATATTAAGTAATAATGAATGAAGTTTATAAAGATAACAAATAGGCAATATCGTTAAAATTGCTACACCAAGAAAAAATGCAGGTGATAAACGGGTATTCATTGGACAAATATATTATACTAGAACTAACATGTGATTTCGTTTTCACGCAATTTGGCTGCATAGATCCTGAGAAATGAGTACCCAGAACAACCACCTTGATATGCCTGGGCATTGTGTCAAACACAGCTTGGATGGCGTGTACAGGTACAGATGCCCATGTAGCTTCAACACGATACGACAGTTCATCAAGAGTATTAACTGGCATATTGTGACGAGCCAGTTGCTCGGCCACCATTGACCAGACGTTTTCAATTGGTGAGAGATCTTGAGACTGTGCTGGTCAGAGCAGCAGTCGAACATTTTCCATATCCAGAAAGGCCCGTACAGGACCTGCAACATGCGGTCGTGCATTATCCTGCTGAAATGTAGGGTTTCGCAGGGATCGAATGAAGGGTAGAGCCACGAGTCGTAACACAACTGAAATGTAACGGCCACTGTTCAAAGTGCCATCGCTGCGAACAACAGGTGACCGAGACGCGTAACCAATGGCACCCCATACCATCACGCCGGGTGATACGCCAGTATGGCGATGACGAATACACGCTTCCAACATGCGTTCATCGGGATGTCGCCAAACACGGATGCGACCATCTTGATGCTGTAAACAGAACCTGAATTCATCCAAAAAATGACGTTTTGCCATTCGTGCACCCAGGTTCATTGTTGCGTACAGCATCGCAAGCTCTCCTATCTGTGATGCAGCGTCAAGGGTAACCGCAGCCATGGTCTCCGAGCTGATAGTCCATGCTGCTGCAAACGTCGTCGAACTGTTCGTGCAAATGGTTGTTGTCTTGCAAACGCCCCATCTGTTGACTCAGGTATCGAGACGTGGTTGCACGACCCGTTATAGCCATGCGGATGAGATGCCTGTCATCTCGACTGCTAGTGATACGAGGCCGTTGTGATCCTGCACTGCGATCCGTATTGTCCTCCTGAACCCACCGATTCCATATTCTGCTAACTGTCATTGGATCGCGGTCAACGCGAGCAGCAATGTCGCGATACGATAAACCTGAATCGCGGTAGGCTACAATCCGACCTTTATCAAAGTCGGAAACGTAATGGTACGCATTTTTCCTCCTTACAAGAGGCATCACAACTACGTTTCACCAGGCAACGCCGGTCAACTGCTGTTTGTGTATGAGATATCGTTTGTAAACTTTCCGTCATGTCAATCTTGTGTGAATGCTCTGAAGAGCTACCCATTTATATATCACAGCATCTTCTTCCTGTCTTTTAAATTTCGCGTCTGTAGCACGTCATCTTCGTGGTGTAGCAATTTTAATAGCCAGGAGTGTACTTCTAAGACCACTGATCCGGAAAATATGGTGAAAATAAAATTACTTCTTCTTCGACATAGTCTAAAAGATTATTGTTATAACGCACTCCTGATCGCTTGTCCCGCAAAAACCTGAATACCGAACGCAGTGGTAGCGTTGCTTTGTAAGTAGATAATAGAGAAATGCTCTTAGCCCCAGTTAGCTATAGAGCCCGAACGATGTGAAACAAGTTTTCTTTCCTACGGCTTTTTCCGATAAGTAACATTATCTGTCTAATTACCTCGCTTAGAAGCACAGCTAGAGGAGACGAAGAGGTATCTTGGAGCAACACACAAATGAGCAGCGACAGAAAAATAAATCCGAAGATTCCGAGAAGTCGGCTAAAAGAGTCAAACCCGATATTAAATTTGGAACGGTGTGGAGGAAGCCCTGAACACGTATAAAAAAATCTTAAAACATGCAAGTTGTCAGGGCCACCGACTACTTAGTCACGCAAATACGGGCAGAATGGGAAACTTAATTCTGACCTACGACGGGAATAACAGTGACAATCTGCGAAGGGAAAAAAGTACTAACAGTCCAATCTTTCCGTGACACCACAGAGACATGTATTCGTGTGGCTTGTATCTTCCCATTACTCAACGAGTCAATAATGTCAGTTCTAACATTTTTATAGTAACATGAGTTCAGTGCAGAACATATATAGGCTTTTAGTAGCTAAAAAGGAACTATTTTCGCTTGGTCTTGAGTCTCATTTTTTTATGAACTAGATATTTATGAGCAACTGATCATTTCCTTTGTAACAAATTTAAAATATTCTGTCACACGTTTCATGAGTTTATTTGCTTTCCGGCGCGAACACGAAAGAGCACTGAAGTTGTTCAACACGCAAACACGCTACGTACGTTTGTCCTTCTAGGAAACTTTAGTATTGAAATTTACCCTGCAAACTGAAATGTTTAACGTTGTGGTGTATTGCCAGAAGTACTACAGTTCAATCTTACTGGAAAGCTGAATGGGAAGTTAGCTGAAAAGAGTTACAAAAATTTTATGCCTTGTTCCATTCCGCTTAATATTTCAAATCGTATGATATAGTCTAAAAGTTTTTTCACAGTGGCTTATCAGGAACATTAGGCGAATATAAGATATATCTTGGGATGTTTATGGTTTCGACTTTTATTAACGGAATTGAATCTTTATTCTTTCTCTAGAATCATACTCTGTCTTCAGTAATTTGCTTGTTGAGCTACGTTAATTTTTCAGTTAAAACTTTGACAGAACGTGATCGAGATATAAAAATACTTTTCTTAAGTTTCGTCTCCGATTGCAGGAGACATCTTCCAAGGTATAACAGCAGTTGCATAAAGATCTGGAAAAACCGTCGAAATTATAGGTCAGCGCAGAGGGCACTATAATTTTTCACGTCAAGCTAACTGTGGAATTATCTACGGAGACGCAAGAAATCACGACTAAAAGTAATTGACAGTCATTCAATCAGCACAAAGTCGACATCTATATTTTATCAGCAGTACACATTTTCAAAAACATGCCAGCAGCCATAAAAAATTTAACTCACAATAAAGTACAGATTGAAAAGAGTCTAAAGTCTTTTTGGCGACCAACTCCTTCTATTCCATTGATGAATATCTTACCAGAAGTGACTGATGTAAGTTACTGTACACTATTGGCCATTAAAATTGCTACACCAATAAGCAATGCAGATGATATACGGGTATTCATTGGACAAATATATTATACTAGTAGTGACAAGTGATTTCATTTTCACGCAATTTGGATGCATAGATCCTGCGAAATCAGTACCTAGAACAACCACATCTCGCCGTAATAATGGCCTTGACACGCCTGGGCATTGAGTCAAACAGAGCTTGGATGGCGTGTACAGGTACAGACGCCCATGCAACTTCGACCCGATACCGCAGTTCATCAAGAGTAGTGACTGGCGTATTGTGACGAACCAGTTGCTCGGCCACCATTGACCAGACGTTTTCAATTGGTGAGAGACCTCGAGAATGAGCTGCCCAGGGCAGCAGTCGAACATTTTCCGTATCCTGAAAGGCTCGTATAGGACCTGCAACCATGCGGTCATGCATTATCGTGCTGAAATGTAGGGTAGGGCCACGGGTCGTAACACATCTGAAATCTAACAGCCACTGTTCAAAGTGCCGTTTATGCGAACAAGAGATGACCGAAACGTGTAACCAATTGCACCCCATACCATCACGACGGGTGATACGCCAGTACGGCGATGATGAATGCACGCTACCAATGTGCGTTCACCGCATTTTTGCCATTCACGGATGAAACCATCATGATGCTGTAAACAGAACCTGGATTCATCCGAAAAAATGACGTTTTGCCATTCGTACAGCCAGGTTCGTTTTTGCGTACACCATCCCAAGCTCTCCTGTCTGTGATGAAGCGTCAAGGATAACCGCAGCCATGATCTGAGCTGATAGTCTATGCTGCTGCAATCGTCGTCGAACTGTTCGCCCAGATGGTTGTTATCTTCCAAATGTCCCCATCTGTTGACTCAGGGATCGAGACGTGGCTTACAGCCACGAGGATAAGATGCCTGTCATCTCGCCTGCTAGTGATACGAGGCCTTTGGGATCCAGCACGGCGTTTCGTGTTATCCACTTCAACCCACCGATTCCATGTTCTGCTAACAATCATTGGATCGCAACCAACGTGAGCAGCAATGTCGCGATACGATAAACCGCAATCGCGGTAGGCTACAATCTGATCTTTATCAAAGTGGGGAACGTGATGGAACGCGTTTCTCCTCCTTACACGAGGCATCACAACAACGTTTCACCATGCAACGCCGGTCAACTGCTGCTTATGTATGAGATATCCGTTGGAAACTTTCCTCATGTCAAACTTGCGTGAATGCTGTGAAAAGCTAATCATTTGTATATCACAGCATCTTCTTCCTGTCGTTTAAATTTCTCGTCTGTAGCAAGTCATCCTCGGGTTGTAGCAATTTTAATGACCAGTAGTGTACGTAATATTTCCAAATATGAATACTGTGTTTAGTTTGACTTCAGTACAAGTTTTGAGCAGTAATGTGACCATTGTAAATCAGTGTTGTAAAAAAATGCAAAGAATTGTAATATGCACTTAGTATATTAGTATGTAGTTCTAAGTTTTATATCCTTTAAAATGTAAAAATTCTTAAGACATATGTCTTTCCGACCAATTCCACGTACACAAGGGCAATTATATTTTGGATCTGCGGAAGGTATATTAACACATATGCTCTCTTTATGTAAGTATATATTGTGTATTTTGTTCTGACATGTTCTACATCCAAGAGGATTTCGTCAATTAGGATCTACCGGAACGAAAAGTACATCTAATCTGTCAAACGTTTAGCTGACTGGACGTCGACTACACCGACAGAATGACAGTCGAATACTTCGGTCGACGATGATGATTACGGAAGCGACAATCTTAGAGTTGGCATCACGAGACGAATTGTATTGCCCTCTATGCAGGTCCATAACTTCAGCACTCCTTGAAGCTACTAATTCAGTTGCCGTCTCACCTGTCAAAGTATCGCCCTCAGGCGGAAACGAAACCTTGTGAAATATTTTTTGAAACATTTTTGTATTTCTATCGGCCAGGGCCTGTCATTTGGATGTTTAAACTGAAGGAAACACCAGACACAAGAGCTTGAATTACAGAATACTGCTTTTCATCACACTATATGGTAATTTACTTTTTGTTTGCTTCGTGTACACAACCATTCTGTGTTTACGTTGTTTCTCTCCGCCATACTCCTAGATTTTTTTTTTTTTATTTATTTTTTTTTTTTTCAGGCGCGTTTCGGCCTCTTGTTTTAGCGCATCATCTGTGGATTGTTTTATCTAGAAATTACACTTTTTTCATATATACAACGTTAATAGTTTGTAAGCGGTACACTTGGTTTCAATGAAATGATTAAGTACCCATTAATGGTTTAGTATGTCGCATTTCGTCTTTGTTGTTCCTCCCACTGATTCACAAGTGGAAGTGACACAACTCCACAATTTATGCTATTTTTCTTCATTTATTCACTTTTTGGATGTGTTACACTCATCCGTTTCACAGCCTTGTAGCTGTACCTCACTTCGGAATCCATTTTGTTTTCACCATGTTCAAATGTTTGTAAGTCTATCAGTCTCAACTGATGGGCTATTAGTCCGTAGCTTAAAAACTACTTAAACTAAAGTAAACTAACCTAAGGGCAGCACAAACACCATTGAGCGAGAGAGAGAGGGGGGAGGGGGGGGGGCTCGAACCCCTCACGGCGAACAGCCACGCCCAACGCAGCATAATGCCCCAGTCCGCGCGGCTAATCCCTCGCGGCTGTTTCCCATTTCTTGCCGTCTTAACGGTTTGTGTTTTACTATGTGCGTTTGGTTTATGTATTTGAGTGTGTACGAAGAAGATAGAGTAAAAGTGTTCTTCTGCGCGCGGCCGTGTGTGTGTGTGTGTGTGTGTGTGTGTGTGTGCCTGTGTGTATTGAGGGGGGGGGGGGATAATAGTAAGTAGAGATCTTATGATTTGAGGGGCTACCGGAAAGTAAGTTCCAACCCATATTTTTTGGTAAATAATAATAGTTATAATAATAACTTCGTGTGGCTCATTGGCCTGCTGCAAGTCTTTCAATTGGAAGCCACATCGGCGACTTGGGTGTCCCTAGCCTACCCCAGTTATCCAACTGAGGAAAGTGCACCTACATCTTAACGTGGAATTCCAAACAACGTGTCGTTTGTGGCGACTCCTCACTTCGTACAGAGCTGAAGGATGGGTTAAAGTGCAGACTGCAAGGAATAGCTCCGATCGGATTTCGAAGCCGCGACCCTTCGGTTTTCAGTCAAATGTTTTACCGGGTCCGAATTTGGGTAGTTGAAACTGTGTCATTTTGAAAAAAAAAATGAAAATTTCTCCTGCTATCTGAGTAAGAGACGCAAACTTATACAAATATTCACACACACGCACATAAACATGCGCAAATACAAACACACACACACACACACACACACACACACACAACAATAACAACAACAACAACCTCTTTCGACAAACACAAATCAAATGTTCAAATGTCTGTAAATCTATCGGACCAAACTGCGTGGTCATCAGTCTGTAGCTTGCAAACTACTTAAACCTAGGTAAACTAACCTAAGGACAACACACACACCCATGCCCCAGGGAGGACTCGAACCTCCACGGCGAGCAACAGCGCGCTCCGCAGCGAGATGCTTTAGACCGCTCGGCTACTCCACCGCGGCCAAACACAAATGCACACGCATAACGCACATACTCAACCAACATACCGTTATGTTGGCAACACGAGGTAAACAAATTCCGAAATGAGGTACAGCTACAAGAATATGAAACAGATGAATGCAACCCCCCCACCCCCACCCCCAAAAAACAGGCGAAAAAAAGCGTAAATTGTGATAAGGTTGAAGGAACAAAATAGACGAAACTCGCAAGACTTCACACCGTTAGTAGCCATCTGTCAATGCTACAATGAAGAACAAACATGTTATTTCTGGATAAACCAAACCACTGATTTGCAGGAAATAGGAGTTTTCCATTCCAAATTCGAATAATTCGATACCTGCTGCCGAAGATGGCGGCACAAAGAAACAACTTCGAAAAATTGTTCGGCAATCTTTACTACGATGCATGATTCGTTGGTTAATGCATTTTTTCCGGAACACTATGAAATTTGTAATGTGCTGTTTCCAATTTTTGTTCCAAAACATTGAAGAATATTCAAGAACGTTCGAAAATATTCGCTAACTTAATTAAAAAAATACGAACAAAATTTTAATTTTTCTATTGTAAAGTGACATGATACAAAAGAGACGGGTGTCCCGCTACCCACTACATTGTGCTTAAGATGACGTCAAACATGTATAGAGAACCTCAATAAACACAGCAGCTACAACCCCTCCCTCGGCGACTTATGGACAGAGCGGGGACACCGAGTTTCCCTCCAGTCATGAGAGTCGATGATTTATGATGAGTATAGTTTGAGATGTATTGTCAAATTCACCTGGGCAATATATACACGGTGGGAATATTGACTGTTTGCAACGTACAACATTGTTGCATGTGAAGTCGAAAGGAAGAAATCGATACTTGTTATTAAACAGCCAAAAACTTTCCTAAAAGTACCACGTAAATTACAGTGCAGGTTGCTACAGACGACAACACAAATAAATTTATACGCTATACTTGTTACTAGAGAGCTACAATTTGGCTTAAAACGGCCACAAAGCTACAGCGTTTGCGCGTCGCCTGTGATTTTGAACAAAATTATCCTTGAATGTTAAAAAATCCATTGTTTTTGTACTTCAATGATACGATATGGACAGTTACGTACTTTATACCATATTACATATTAGTTTTATAGGTACAAAATCATTAGTTATATAGTTTTGTTTCTGTGGCCTTCATATTATGAAACCTCGGCGCTTTTAACCCTTAAGCTCAGATCGAAATGTAGACGTAATAAGCTTTTGCATAACGGCTTTTTTCCCCTTACTTTCGAGGGATCGTTTAAATTGATTATGGTAATTGAATAACCTACTAAGCTGATTGCATAGAGTGAATTGAAATCTTCTAGCGCCGCTGTGGGCTTCTTAGCGCAATTTTAGATTGTTTCCCAGCTTGAAAGAACGCAAGGGCCCTGGTAGAAATTTTGGCAAGAACTTCTGCTCACGTGTCACGTAATGTCGGAAAGTTCCCAGCATTCAGCACAAGTTCGGAAGAGGTCTCAAAAAGTCGTAAAGCGTAAATAAAGTATCTACTGTCATTATATATTCGCAAAGATTTCTACAACATTGCAATATCTAAGCGTAACTGTTGTTTCACGTCCCGCACAAACTGGTCGTACATTGTAAACACTTATTGATTTCAGAATTGCAGTTTTCTGTCTCAGACGCCGAAGAATGAATAAAGATACCAGTGACACATTGAGTAAATCTTATATCTTATGAGATCTTTATATATATATATATATATATATATATATATATATATATATATATATATATATATACAATGCTCTGCTTCTTTACTGGTTTTTATTCTGGTGCTTCTAATGCCTTCTGTTATGGTGTGCTTCTCGTGTCTGATATGAATTGCGAGGGAAGCTATCCTGGCCGAGAGGACTGAGGCGCTTCAGTCACGGTCTGCACGGCCACTACGGTCGGGGGTTCGAATCCCCCCTCGGGCATGGATATTTGTGCCGTCCTTAGTTGTAGGTAGTTCATAAGTAGTGTGTACGTTTAGGGACTGATGACCCCGTAGTTAAGTCCCTTAAGCTTAACAAACATTTGAACATTTTTTGAAGCTATCCTGTCTCACTAGTGGACGTGGTCTCCGTATGATGGAGGAGCTGCATTCTTGTCCGGAATGCAAGGAAGTTGATTAGATTAGATTAGATTAATACTTGTTCCATAGATCATATATACGACATTTCGTAATGATGTGGAACGTGTCAGTTTAGTAAATGTTGTATATACTTGACAATCAATATTTTAAGGATTTTTTGTTTTGTTTTATTTTTATTTATTTATTTTTTTAAGTTTCATCTAAAAATTCATCACATTGTAGAAGGAGTTGCCATTCAGAAATTCCTTTAATTTCTTTTTAAATATTAGGTGGCTATCTGTCAGACTTTTGATGCTACTTGGTAAGTGACCAAATACTTTTGTGGCACATAGTTCACCCCTTTCTGAGCCAAAGTTAGATTTAACCTTGAATAGTGAATATCATCCTTTCTCCTAGTGTTGTAGCAATGCACACTGCTATTACTTTTGAATTGGGTCGGATTGTTAATAACAAATTTCATGAGTATATATATTGTGAAGTTACAGTGAGTATACCTAAATAAATGTCTGCAGGATGCTCTTGGGTGGGCTCCAGCAATTATTCTGATTACACGCTTTTGTGCAATGAATACTTTTTTACTCAATGTTGAATTGCCCCAGAATATGATCCCATATGAAAGCAGTGAATAAAAGTAGGGGTAGTAAGCTAATTTACTGAGATGTATATCACCATATTTTGCAATTACTTACTAATATAAAGTTGCGGTAAGGCACCATTGTTTCATCAACGCTATGTTTTTCTTCGTGTGGTGCATTTTCTTGGAATCGTGTGTTGAGCATGTCAAATAACTGTCTCACTTTAGCGTATCTGTCTGACTTATTTAGATTGTCATTGTCACACAATTGCAAGTTGGACATTATGAATTTGAATCTATCTCGGGAACGTGCTCCAGCTACAAGATTATTATGAGAATCTGATCTTGTTTCCCAGTACATATTCAGCCTCGGTACTTCTATATAACCGCTAAGTAAAAGTATTGCGATAAATGACCTCATTTCAGTTGAAGTTACATCACCCAGTCTATTGTGTTTGGCAGCATATTGGTTTGTGAATATGACAAATATGTCAATAACACCATCATCGAAAAATGACCATAATATTTGCGACGGATTTCTTTTATTTGGAACGTAGTGTTGTTGAGGCCATTCATTATTGTACTCTGCAAGATCACACTGCTCCCAATGATATGTTTTTTTTCCTTTTTGTACCGCCATTTTCATCCTGTCTGCCTTTCCCTGTCCCTAACGTTTCTCGTCTTGCTCTCGCCCGTCCAGTAAGTTCACTATCAATAACTAGTTCTACTTCGGTTTCAGTTCTCGATTGACTTCCTGGTAAGTTATCTAAATCTGCAATATTTTCACTGCCTGAATCCTCATCAGTCACATCATCACAAGCATTTGTCGGGGGAAAGGCTGTCAACGATATTTGACTGCTGGCATCCACGATGTCATCATTATCTTCATTATTTTCAAGTATTCTCAAAGCTTCATCGAGACTGAAACCCCTATATAAAAGAAATAACAGTAAATTATCATTTGTTCTAAATGAACCCCCCCCCCCTTATGACTGACGTACTATATGTAGTACGTCAAAATGTAACAATCAATAGTGTGGACCATTGTTGATATTTCACGATTTTTAAAGCGTGGTATAATAAATTACCTTGTTTTTCAGTTGTGAATACAATACTAGTACTTAAAAATAAGTTTAATGCGTATTACACAAACCTTTCGTAGGCAATTCGATAACGTTCTGCCATTTTCCCAAGTACAGGTTCAGTAACACAGCTTTCCAGTGACAAATACAAACCAGAACTGCAAGGATTTGATTGTTGACTTCAATTTAAACTTCTAACAATGGCTTACAGTAGGTACCAACTGCTGATCACATAATCATATCGCACAGTAGGATTCTAAACAAAATTACGTATAGCGTCCTACATATAGGAAGTCAGTTGTCCTCTGTTGGTCAACTATGTTTCCTGACTTATTAGAGGGTCACTAGCGGCCTCTTTCACAATACCTATGTAACAGACCATTTGTATCACTTACCACAGACAAGTTTGAAATGTAGATGTGCAACGGCGGCAACAATGTACTCATAAAATTTCTTCATGTGTTCTAATTGGTCAATGTGGTCAATGTGGTCAATGTGGACCTGTCTCTGTGTTATTGTGGCGGGAGGCTGTAATCTTATTTGAGGTAATTACACCCATTTTATACATTTAATTTCACAGCTTCATGCTACAGTTTTATTTTAATTAAATTATCAGTGTGCGTTTCTCGTTCCAATAGTGAGCTAATTTTATAAAACGCTGTGTAGGGATAGTTAAAATGATTATTTAAAATTTCTGTAAAGTTCTTACTGCCGCGATTGTGCATGGTAGGACAGGACTCTTTAAGTACTCTAGTACTTTGCTGCTTTATAGGTTTCCGACATGTGCTCTGAACCATGTGTTACTTTTAAATACTGGCGCTTCCACGCTTTGGCACGAAACCTTTTTGACAGTGATTGATGTAAAGAGTTGTTTGGAACTTGTAAGGGGTCAGCCCCTCTTACGGTTGATTGTTGCATTACACAGGTTGAATTAGGGATTATATATAGTTGGCGTAGAGAGCGCAATGAGTCGATTGTTGGTGGTCTGGCGGTGGTACGACTCAAGTGTGGAATGTCGGCGAGTGTGTAAGCCGCGTTAAGTGAGTAATAAGAGAGGTGGTGAAAGTCCGTTCATTGTGCGTATTTCGGGTTGATTTTATCCCCAGCACCGAACGTAAATGTTCTGCAATAGTAAGATAAAAGTACCAAATGACGTGTGAAGACTAATATTGGCGACCTGTAAATTACCGTTATTAGAATCTGCGGAAGTTACAGAAGTTACAGTCCACGAGAAGTTGGCAGGAATGACACTTGGATATTTACATCTACGTAAATACTCCGCTTACGTAAGTAAGTGCTAACAAAATATGTTCGCATTCGGAGAAGAAAGTTGGTGACAGTAATTTCGCAAATAAATGTCACCGCAAAGGAAAACGCCTTTCTTTCAATGATTTCCACCCCAACTCGTGCATCATTTCTTTGACACTCTCTCCCCTGTATCCCACAAAACCTTTTCGGAAATACGATACAGACTTGCACTGCCTAACCAAGACAACCGGAGATAGTTCTGTCGGTGTATTTCTCAGAACTTCTCCGTCAATGCTTCACAAGAGACTCCTATGTACACAAACCCAGAAACGCAACTTCCCACATAGATCAGATCCACAGACACACTGCCGACCGCGGTGGCCGAGGGGACTGCGGCGCGTCAGTCACGGTCTGCACGACCGCTACGGTCGGGTTCTTATCCCCCCTCGGGCGTGGATATTTGTGCCGTGCTTAGTGTTAGCTAGTTCATAAGTAGTTTGGAAAATAGGAGGTGAGGTACTGGCCGATGTAAAGTTGTGGGGCGGCATCGTGAGTCGTGCCGGGATAGCACAGTCTGTAGTGCGCTTGCCCGCGAAAGGCAAAGGTCCCAGGTTCGAATCCCGGTTCCGGCACACAATTTTAATCTGCCAGGAAGTTTCATATCAGCGCACACTCCGCTGCAGAGTGAAATTTTCATTCCAGTTCATAAGTAGTTTGTAAGTTTAGGGACTGATGACCCCGCAGTTAAGTACCATAAACTATACAAACATTTGAACGGTTACAGGACACTGTGAGAAGACTGCGGAATTTTTCTACAAACTATATCCAAATACACTTGACGAACTCAAATCAATTCTCATTCAAAAGTGGCTATCGGAGGAGCTATCTGAAGATGTAAGCGTGTGATCATCCACCAAAAACGTAATAAAGCTGACGAGTTAGGTGTGAATAACTACAGAGGGAAGTCACAACATCTTCCCAGCTTGAGTTTATCAAAGAACTCAATAACAACTCGAACTCAAGACTGGGAAATACCAAGCTGTCACTTAACTAGGAAATCCTGCCCCGAACAAATTTTCAGTCTGAAAAACATTAAATATAAGATGAATCAAAGCAACCAGCTCATCTGTATGTTGAAGATTTACAGAAGGTGTGTGTCTGCTCGATCGACAGTGCCTCCTTAATGTCCTAGAAGAACAGGGAGCACTGCGCCTCATCATACAAACACTTGCTGATACTTCATCCAAAGTGAAATTCATGGGTTCGATATAAAAAATCTTCTCAGATTAAGACCGATGTATGTTAAGGTGGCGAACTGTCACCACTATTTTTCATTCACGTCCGTAATAATCATCAGAGAATGGAAGAATGAGCCGAAAAACCAGATCTACTGGAAACTCATACAACTTGAACGAGTGAAAGACAAACTTAATGTCAGTTGTTTGGCCTTCACAAACAATTTAACGACACCTTCGTAGAGGGAAATCAGAGCTGTTCAAGACATTGAGATTCTGATTAAATGCGCTCTAAAAACAGGGCTACAGATTTCAATCGGGAAAACTGTTTATTTGCTGTGGGTTCAAAATCAGGGAACTTCACACGACATACGGGCAAATCAGACGCGGCCCTCACTTCATATACCTCCAGAGATACTCGAACTAACTGGGCCAGAAAGGAAACTCAGAATGTTCGGCTACATAAAAACAAGAGATCATGCGGCAGAAAGTCTATTATTTACGTAAAAAGTACATGTATAACCGTACCAGCGTGAGTCACGACTATATGATGGTCAAACCTCAAGTTATGTACGTAAGTGAAACACTAGTATCTAATATATAAGGTGGCTTAGAAAATATTCTGAATGAAGTACGAAAGATTACGAAAAACGTTCTTGGCCCAGAGAAAATCACAAGAAGTGTGGAGACTTAATCGCGGAAGATGAAAGAGAAAATATACACCCTTGACAGTGGAAATCAGTTAACGAACTCTAAAATTCTATGGACATGCTCAAAGACTTCTATCGTCTAAACAACATACCATGTGTACAACTTGTGAAGAAGCACGCAGAGAAAGACCAGATAGAAAGAACTGAAATACTAGATTTACACCAAACGATAAAGAGATGGGTAGTAAAGTCACAGAAATAAGATCAGAAGACTTCAGAAACAAAGTGGACTCGATGAAGGTAGAGAACCCACTGAGAGTTAATGATGAACATATGAAACACGAGGAAGGCGAATCATTAATGTACTGGGTGATCCATAACTGTCTATATGCAAATAATAATAATAATAATAATAATAGTTCTAATGACAGTTAATATGAGTCTATGTACTTCCTGAGATATTACGTAATAATGTTACAATAATAGTAGGATATTAAAAGTATATTTTGTCTTAGGTTGTGGCAGCAGTGAGAACGTGAGAACGAAGGGGAGACAAAAAACCGCGACGACAGGGAAACAAAGGGATGAGCGACACACGAGTAAAAAAGCTAATAAAGTGCTATAAAATTACAAAGGGCAAAGATGTACTGGAATGATGAGTAAATACGAAAAAATCGTAATTTCTTTTTTTCATTAGGCATAAATGGCGACTCCCACAAATGTGGTTTTCTCTTAACGCTATTAAATGTCAAGGTGACGGTTCAGCCATTGCATCTTCCTCTTTAAAACGTTATGTGAAATACTTCTTGACTCCATGGATACCACAACACTAAAACTGTGAGTTATCTGATTCAGTTAACTTATTTTTAAAGCAAAATAGGGATAATGTATATTTCGTCACGCCGGTTGTGAGATAGCATACCTTCGAACGTTCGCTTACACTAGCTCCAGTTGCCACTTTTCCCCAAGCGACTTTCACTTCTTTTTCCCCAATATTGTTGACTTTTATTGGTTAGAAAGTGAGACTATGTTTCTCAATCGCATCGCACCACTCTAGTGCAATCTTTAGATTCCCGCAATAGTGTCACGTTTATCGCCCGCGTATTGGATTAATTCCTTTGGCAAGGAAATCGGTTTTCGCGACCCTTTGACATTATATGGTATGCCACATTTATGAATATTCCAGAAATCCTTTACAAGAACTGAATGTGTAGGGGTATCCTTAGGAATTCGGTCAGAACGAAACTTTGGCTCCTTGTTGTCACTTTCCTTGCTTTTCGGATATGGAACTCAAAAGTCTTAAGAATCAAACAGCATAGTAACTGCTCCATGAAAGAAGATAATTTATTCTCTGCATGTAACATCTCTACTCGTTTGTTGACAATGCAAGTTATTTGACTAAACTTTAGTAACTGTCTGATGATGGCCTAAGAAGCCGAAAATCGAATCACAAAATAAAGAAACCAGTAAAAAATCACAGATTTGTGTATTTAAATGTTCATAACTTTTTTTATTTGTTAGTATGACTGGAAAAAATAGTAGTATAGGTAGCATTATTTTGAACTCTTTGTAACCCCGGAGTTGCCCGGTTATTTATTTATTCTACACTCTAGTAGTGCACCTACCCTTTCCTTCTCTCTCTGTATTCATCTCTTTCTCTCCCATTTCTCTGTTCGTTTCCATATTTCCCTCTCTGGGCAATGTTTCTTGTGAGGTACCCTTTGTCATGTAACATACAAACATTTATGTACCTGGTGACCTTCCTCTTGGTTTAAAGGTCATGTGTGCAAAAATTCATAAAGATTGGAGCAAAACTATACATTTTGTCAAAGTCCGTAGGTTAAGTACCCTTCACCATGCACCGAGCGAAATTTTATGCAGACAGTGACATTCCTCTTGTTTTTTAAGGTCAAGTGTGCAATATTTCACCAGTATCGGAATAAAACTGTAGATTTGTAGGCAATAGAAACAGCGGGTCTCATTGAAAACCGCACTTTGTTGTTCTAAAAAATTTTCCAGTTTTCTGTCATACAACCCTTGTTCTGAGAATAACGAAATAAATAAATAAATAAATAAATAAGGATCTGGGAAATCGGTTGAGCCGTTCTCTAGTTACGGCGCGACCAAGGTATTTAGGGATCCATTTTTATGTTACAAGGTACCCTCCCCCATCCACCGTATGAAATTTTAGGTAGACGGTGACCTTCCTCTTGTTGTGAAGGTCAAGCGTGCAAACTTTCGTGAAGATCGGAATGAAACTATATTTCGTGTCTGTAGGAAAAGTAGACTCCGCCATGCACCTTATTCTATCCTATCGCAAAGTACTTTCTTCGCTGACGTCTTCTACCTATAAACTACATACCGGCAAAATTTCAGCTTCATTGGTGCAGTAGGTTTAGAGATTTCGTGTTTTGTCAGCGAGTGCGTGACTGACCTTTCGCTTTTCTATACACAGACTTATGTCCTGAATTATGTGACCTACAAGAACATTATTAAGCAGGTTCATCGTGTGAATATTAGGAAACTGCCTGCGAAATCTGTTGTACATGGAGGCGGTAGTAAAGACGTAGTAAATTACAACCTCATGCTTATTAGGGCGAATTTTCATGCATTTCATCGTCTTTGACGTCGTAGCACCTGAACTATAGGTCGTAATACGATATTAGTTCGACGGTAATTCCATTGGTTTGTATGTAACAGGTCTGTAAAATACGTCACGCATAGAGCTAGTAGGAAAGACGTAATAAATCAAAACGTCATGTGTGATGGGGGATTTTTCATGAACCTAATTGCTTATGACTCCATACCTCATGAACTGTGTTGTACTATGATAAAATTTTGAACGTACGTTAAGTTCAAATGTTCAAATGTTTGTATAGCTTATGGAACTTACCTACGGGGTCATCAGTTCCTAAACTTACAAACTACTTATGAACTAACTAATTCTAAGTACGGCACAAACATCCATGCCCGAGGGGGGATTCGAACCCACGACCATAGTGGCTTTGCAGACCGTGACTGGAGCGCCTCAGTCCCCTCGGCCATGCGGCCGGCGTACGTTGATTGATTGATTGATTGATTTTTGCAGGGAAGCCAAAACAGTCTTGGACCAACCCCCCACTGCCCTCAACGAAACAAAGTTTATTGTGCGGTATCGCTCCCTGTATATCTAGTAAAGCCAACCAATGCCCTTGAACAGTGGAAGGAGTCCCTTTACCAGTTCTTTATTAGACACAATTTCTTCGGCTCTGGTTGTCCCAAATATTCTGTGCCTTTTATTCTCCAATGCAATGCATTCGAAGATTAGATGTGATGCAGTTTCATCACCGTCATCACAGAACCTACATTTAGGGTCCTCTTCTGTTATTCCCATTGTACGTAAGTGTTTTTTGAAATTCCCATGGCCTGTCACCAATCCAACCATGAGTCTAATCTCTCTCCTGTTAAGACCCAGGATTGCAGAGATTCTTTTAAAACATGGCTTTGGCATCATTACCTTGCCATGTTTTTGTTGATGGACTTTGGTCCAATATTCTACGTGCTGTCTTCTGAGCGAGTTACGTAGCTCCAATTTGATCATTGCCTTGGTAATTGTCAGGACAGGTTCCGGTCCAATAAATGGAGTCTCTGCTCCCATCCTGGCTAATCTGTCGGCATGTTTGTTGCCACTGATCCCCGAGTGGCCAGGAACCCACAACAGGTTTACTCTATTGCTTTCCCCTAGCTCCACCAGAACCCTGTGACATTCTGCAACAATTTTAGACCTTGTTGCAGGCGCTGCCAGTGATCTCAGGGCTGCCTGGCTGTCTGAATAGATATAGATGCTATGATCTTTGTAGCACCTACGCAAATCCTCCTCCACACACACCCTGATGGCAGTGATTTTGGCCTGGAATACTGGCAGTGATTTTGGCCTGGAATACTGAGGCCAGTTTTCCTAGAGAGATGATGCACTCCAGTCTTGGCTGCACCCCATATACCCTGGCCCCAACACCTTGGTCCGATTTTGACCCATCAGTGAACCAGACAATATCCCCCGTACAGTGTCGAACTATTTTCTCCCACTGCTCCCTACTTCCAATTGTTATATTGAAAGGCTTGTTGAAGCAGTATGGCGTTATAATATAGTCGGCTGGCATTTACCTCACACACTATTTTAGTGTGTGATTCTGGATATCCCACAGAGTTCCAGTTGTTGCCAGATTTCAGTTTGTATGCACGAGCCGCTGCCTCCATCTTGACCCAAAGGTGTAATGGGGGCATATCCAGCATAGTTTCCATCCCGGCAGTTGGTGTGCTGCTAATTCCGCCTGTTATGGCTAAGCAGGCTAATCTCTGCACCTTACCAAGCTCCTTAGCAGCAACCTGCTGTTCTACCTTCTTCCACCACACGACCGCCCCATAGGTCATCCTGGGTCTAATCACTGTGGTGTATATCCAGTGCATACCCTTATGGCTCAGGCCCCAATTTTTGCCACAAGCTCTCCTGGTACTCACAAGGGTACCTTTTGCCTTGAAGCAAATATTCCTGATGTGAGGGGTCCATGTCAGTTTCTCATCTAGGGTAACCCCTAGATATTTCACTGTCCCCTTCACAGGTAGCGCTTCATTAAAAAGCTTTAGATTCCAACTTGAATGTTGTATATGCTTCTTTGTGAATGGTACAACAACAGTCTTCTTAGGACTAACCCCCAGATCCTGTTTTCTGCACCAGTCTTGCACAATATCCGAAGCACCTTGTGCCATATTCTTTACTGTGTCAGCAAATTTGCCAAGTATTACTATGACAAGATCATCTGCGTATCCTTGGCAAAAGTACTGCCTAGAGTTTAATTCTCCAATGAGATCATTTACCACTAGATTCCACAATAAAGGAGAAAGAACTCTTCCTTGTGGGCAACCCCTAGTGGTGTTGATTACCATTTTTTCAATCATCATGGTAGCTTCTACCTTTCTTCCACTGAGCATGGCCCTAGTCCACCTACATATTGTGGTCCCTAGGCCATGCACCTCTGCTGCCCTAACCATGGAATCGAAGGTCGTGTTGCTAAAAGCCCCCTCGATGTCCAGGAAGATACAGAGGGCTATTTCCTGAAAGTGTAGTGCTTTCTCCACCTTCCCATCGAGTTGATGGAGAGCTGTCTCACATGATTTACCTGGTTGATATGCTTGTTGGTTTGAATGTAGAGGATTCCTACTTAACCTCCTTTCTCCAACATGCACATAAACCAGCTTCTCCAATGTCTTAAGAATGAAGGAGGACAGGCTGATTGGCCTCATATACTTGGCCTTGGTATGATCAGTTCTCCATGGTTTAGGAATGAAGACAACCTTCACTGCCCTCCAGGCATTGGGAATGATTCCTGCTGCTAGGCTAACCCTGAATAACCTGCATAGGAATCTAATAAGATTTTCTCCCGCTTTTTGCAGGAGAGCTGGAAAGATTCCATTAGGGCCAGGTGACTTGAACGGTTGAAATGTTCCCACCGCCCATCGGAACTTACTGAACTTGGCCAAATCCCAGTCCTCTTTGCGAATACCTGAGAATCGTTGTCTCTCAGGAATCGCATTCTGCTCTGAGTTATCCCCCAGAGTATATTGAGGAAAGTGAGTCTTGAGGAGCAGTTCCAGCGTTTCATGTGCTGTCTTTGTATACTCCCCATCCTCCTTCCTCAATGTTCCTCCTGGATTAGTTGGTACCCTAGTGAGGATTTTATGAAGTCTCGCTTGAGCAGCCGTGCCCTCCACTTCCTCACAGAATACCTTCCAGGATGCCTCCTTTCCCGTCTGATGGCAAGGTTGTAATTAACAAGGGCCTCACGATACTTTGCCCATTGTCCTTTGCGCCTCGCAAGGTTAAACAGTCTTCGTACCTGTTTCCTTTGCATTTCCATGTTATTATTCCACCAAGGCACACTCCTATTTGTGCACTTCTTGGTGATTGAGCAGTTGTCCTGGAATGAAGTCACTATAGCAGAGGTTACGGCCTCTGCTACTTCCTCAAACTCTGCTGGATTCCTTATCGAAGTTTTAATTTCTGATAGGCTGAAGTCAACGTCTTTCCTATATGTCTCCCAGTCCGTTTTCCCGGGGTTCCTATTGGCCATGGTCTGTCTGGTTCCCATTTCAACCTTGAATTTAATATACATGTGATCTGATGAGGATGACTCCAGGACCACATGCCACTGTTTGACGTAACTTCCCATCATCATGGAACCAAAAGTTATGTCAATTACTTCTTCCCTTCTACTGTTCCTGAATGTAGGTTCATCACCCCTATTCAGGATCTCCAAGTTGTTAGATAGGAGAAATTCAAGAAGGTGCTCACCTCTACTGTTGGTGTCCTTGCTGCCCCACGATAGATTGTGGGCATTGGCATCACATCCCACCACCAGTTCGTCACCTTGCCGATGGCAGGCTTCCGTCAGTCTTCTCACTTCCAAAGAAGGAGGAGAGTTGTCTTCGTAAGGAAGGTATGCTGAGGCCAAACGTGATACCTTCCTCACGTTGCTGCATCCTGGAGCAAAAATCCATCATTGGTATGAAAGGTATTCCATTTCTAACATAAATGCATGTTCTGGAGTTTTTTTAGATTGCTGGCATAAATCACCGAGGCCCAATACACCCCCTTTGTATAAATAAGGTTCTCGTATCAGGGCCACGTCCACCTCCTGTCTCCCCAAGCGACGGCTCAGGGCAGCAGTGGCCCCTTTACTATGCTGCAGGTTTATCTGCAGCACTTTCAGTCCCCATCTTGCTGCCATTATTGCCTTTAAGGTCTTTGATTACCCTGACGGCGACCTGCGAGAACCCTAAAAACAGTTGCAGGCCTTGCTCTCTCAATGCCTTCAGGAATTTCTCTCCGACCTCCACCACAAGGGTTCGTCCTTCCGGAACGACCTTTTGGTTAATTACCCTCCAATCCTCTGTCGAGACTTTTGGGTTCTGGACCCTTATTTTCTCGAACACAGTCTTTGGAGAGACATCCTTAAGGATCTTTGGTACCCATATTGATACCTTTGCGGTCTTCAGGAGTTCAGCTGCTGTCTTTACCAGCAGCTTCGCATCCTCCCACGGGGATATCATGGGCACCTTGTACTTAAGCCATTCTGCTGAGTGCTCCCCCTCACAGACAAAAATGAGGGCACCGCGATCTAGATTGACCCTCCTGCATTTGGGTCCTGGACCAGCGTCTCCCCCAATCTCTTCAAAGAGGGCCATCTGCACGAGCTCCTCCTTCTGCGAGGTGATGCTTACCAGTGGGTATCCTTCTTGGACAACTCTAAAGACCGAGACTGTAATACTATAGGTCTGTTTCCCTATTTCCTGCCTCAGCCCTTTAGGATCACGCTTGTCCAGAGTGGAGGGATTCTTAGATTCCTCCCTAACCCTCTTGCCACCTGTCTTTTACGTCGAAGGGGTCTGTGTATCCCCTTCAACCTGAGGCAGTTTCTTTTTGGGGGTCTTGGGCTCAAGCCCTTTTGATTCCCTCCACTTATGTTTAGGAAGCCATTCTTTTCCTTCCTTTTGCTTCTGTTCCTTGAGAAGTTTCCTCCTCTGAGCCCCAGACAAGGCCTTAATCCTAATCTGGTTCAACTTCTTTGTTACAGTTCCCACTTCTTGCTCAGGTCTAGACCCTAACTGAGAAGCAGGAGTGCACTCCATCGGTCCTGATCCCGATGTCTGAGTATCTGAGGTCACAGATTGCCCTCGGATTCTCCGTGTTCATCTTAGTCCCACGAGATTTGGGGGTTTATATGGTCCACACCACGATAACCCCGCGCGGTGCAAGGCAACTTACTCAGGGAGGTCGCCCGGTATCCCTGAGGCTCCATTCGAGACACATCCACCCATGTGCCACGCACCCCTCAGCACGGGTCGCACCACACCTTGGGTTGGGTGGCAGTTTAACGTCGTGCCAGGGACGACGGCGTACGCTAAGTGGTATGTATGTATAATGTCTGTAACATTTCTCGCGAATGCAATAAATAGTGAATGGCAAATAAATTGTAACGTCATGGCAAAGGCCGAAATTTTACAGCAAGAATCCCGTAAAAGCAGTAAGCGACAAACGTTTTTTTTCCTCTCATCATTTTGCTGGGGTTGTCAGGGAGAAAAAGTTTCTTAAAGGTTTGAAAGTTTAAAGTTTGTTGGAAGTCGCTAAGTGCTCTCCTTCTCAAATAGTGGACTGATGAAGTCACACCATCACATGCCGCAAGACGGGGTAAGTTTTCATTGTTTATGACGTCATATCTCCTGAACTAAGGACCCTATCGCAAAATCTTTTCTTAGCTGGCGTCTTCTACCTAGAAACGTCTTTCCTGCCAAATATCAGCTTCATAGGTGAAGTAGTTTTTAATTTCTTTTTTAGTGAGGAGTGATTGAGTGTCCTTTCGCTTTTATATAGATAGAGATTACACAGAAGAGTCAAATTCACGTAGCAGTTGCGGAGATTCTGAAGTGTTGAGTAACGGCACGGTTGGGAACTGGGGCGGCCGCAGTGAGGTGAGCGCAGGTCGGAGCGACAAGTAGCAGGTAGCAGGTAGGCCACCGTCGGCCGGTGATCAACAGTGTGGCTTCCCGGCCCGCCCATTGCGGAAGCCGTGTCGGGCCCCGGGCACCGGCGGCCGCTCACGACTTGGCGGATCGCCGCCAACTTGGCTCGTTCGGTCGTAACATTAGCGCCGCGGCCGTCCACTAGGGCAGTCGTCTCCTGGCAACGGGCGGAGGCAGCTCCCAGCGTCTGGGAAGCGCGCACCTGCTCTGTCGTTCACGCAAATTAGAAACGTTCTGCTGGACTGCTCTCGTGGAAGCAGTCGCCCCCCTCTCTCCTCTCTCCATACCTGCGTCTGTGTGTGTTGTAACCTACATAAGAAGACACACCAGTATTGAACTACTCGATACCACTTTAAAATCCACTGTAGCTGTAAAATTCTGTCTAGAATCAAATGATTACAACTGCGTCTATGTGTGTTGTAGCCTACATAAGAAGAGACACCAGTATTGAACTAATCGATACCAATTTAAAATCCACTTTACCTGTAAAATTTTGTCTAGAATCAAATGATTACAATTGCGTCTGTGAGTGTTTAACCTACATAAGAAGAGACACCAGTATTGAAGTAATCGATACCAATTTAAAATCCACTGCACCCGTAAAATTCTATCTAGAATCAAATGATTACAACTGCGTCTCTGAGTGTCTAACCTACATAAGAAGAGACACCAATATTGAACTACTCGATACCACATTTAAAAACCACTGTACCCGTAAAATTCTGTATAGAATCAAATTTTTACAATTGCGTCTGTGTGTGTTGTAACCTATATAAGAAGAGACACCAGTATTGAACTACTCGATACCACATTTAAAAACCTCTGTACCCCTAAAATTCTGTATAGAATTAAATTTTTACAACTGCGTCTGTGTGTGATGTAACCTACATAAGAAGAGACACCAGTATTGAACTACTCGATACCACATTTAAAAACCACTGTACCCGTAAAATTCTGTATAGAATCAAATTTTTACAACTCTGCGTCTGTGTGTGTTGTAACCTACATAAGAAGGGACACCAGTATTGAACTACCCGATACCACATTTAAAATCCACTGTAACCGTAAAATTCTGTCTAGAATCAAATGTTTACAACTGTAACTACGGCTGTAAAACTTATGAAAATGACTATCAAAATGTAATTTTTTTAAATGTTTTATCCATTGCAGCAACTGTGTTTTATAGGTTGGAATAGTAAACAGCCATCAGTTACAAGATTGCAGATTTATATACAACTGGTTTCGAGCAATTATTGCCCTTCTTGAGGTATCTGTACAGGAAACTGTTAAGAATAATATACAAATTCGAATACCACATTCCCAGTAGTATCACAGGTTTAAATGCCCATTTAATCCTGTGATTCTGCTGCGAATTTTATGTAATATTTGTATTTGTGTATTATTCTTAACTGTTTCCTGTACAGATACCTGAAAAAGGCCAATAATTGTTCGAAGCAGGTTGTATATAAATCTGCAACCTTGTATGTGTTCGCTGTTTACTTTTCCAACCTTAAAAATTTAAACATAATCAAACTTCTATGGAATGTTGCTTTTATTGACGATTAGCGAGAGTTGCAGGTACCAATAGATGGGAAATCAAAGAAAAACTGTGAGTGAACACCATGGATGAAGCGGTTATAGCGAACAGGCTGAGATGGTGGGTCATATTACACGCATGGGAGAAGCAAGGTTACCTAAGAGGCTCATGAGCTCGGCAGCGGAGGGTAAGAGGAGTCGAGGTAGAGCAAGAAGAAAGTACTGAGATTCGGTGCAGAATGATTTTGAAGTAAAAGGCATAACATCAGACGAGGCATCAATGTTAGCATCGAATAGGGGATCATGGATGAGTTTTATTAGAGGTACAATGCTCCAGACTGAACGCTGAAAGGCATAATCAGTCTCAAATGATGATAATGATTGACGACTAGTTTCGGGCTTGCTTGAGCCCATTCTCACGTTCCCCTAAGAGGCAGGTAGGTCAAATATTACGAAGGCTAAAAAAATTGATGTACATAATTTGACCACCGTCTTAGAATACGAACCTCCATAAAAGAGAATGGTCAAGAACTCTCACTGAAATCACTAAAACTATTGCAGACATTACGCTGAAATTTTGCTCGCATGTAGTGTATAGGTAGAAGACATCAGCTAAGAAAGTATTTTGCCATATGACCGAATTAAGGCTCCTAGCGGAGGATACTTTACTTACGGACTGACGAAACCATTGGTTTCATTCCGATCTTAATGTAATTTTGTACGCTAGACCTCCAAAACAAGAGGAAGGTCACCGTCTAGGAGGGTACCTTGCAACACTCGTAAATACTACTTGATTCAGGCGACGTCAGGTTTTCCAGTTGGTTTCTTATAATTTAAGAGATAAGAAATTACACATTACCAGCTGTCGTGTTTTCTCCCGCAGGTGATTCATGTTGTTGTGGTCCTCATTTCGGAGACTGGTTTCATGCAGCTCTCCAACCTACACAAGCAAGCCTGTTCCCCATAGAAACGGCAACTTACATATTCATCTCTTGCTCTCCCTTCAGTGCCAAATTCATGATTCCGTGATGCGTAAGAATATGTCCTACCATTCGATCCTTTCATGGACTTCCTTAAACTTGGTTTAATATTCGATGTTAGCAAATTTCTCGTTTTAAGAAAAGCTTTTCTTACCATTGCCATTTTGCATTTTATATCCGCTGTACTTCGACCATCGTAAGTCATTCATGTAAAATCCCATATTATAAGCCACGTATTATGCTGGCAAGTCTCGAGCTGACCTCTGCGAGTTTGCGAGAGTAACTTGAGCGTCCAAGTTTTTCTTGTCGGGATTCCATTCGTGCTCTCCTGGTAATCTATTTTTAGTCTGGGACAATGTCTCGGATATGAGTTGTGTTGTGTGTTTAAAGGGGACTAAACTATTGGATGTTTTCTTGGTTTTAAGGCGTATACCGAAACTGGTATGCCCCTACCACCTATTCCCAATTGGAATCCCTCTTTGCCCCCCTATCAGCTTGTCTGTTAATTGGCTGAATATAACCGCGTCTCTTTATGGGCCGGATCACAAGCAGCTCACTCCACTTCTCGTAGTGGAAAATGAAAAGAATAATAACAATAAAAAATAAAAAAGTAGAAAAAAGCTGGGAAGTCAACTGTGGAGCCGGCAATCTTTCGATTTAAGGCAGGCCATTTCAGGCTCTTCTGCGGCCAAATCCCTGGCACTGCCCTCTGCGCTATGACGACATACGGCTTGGTGTGGCGACGTGTGTACACACTAGACGCACCGCGACGGTTAATAACTTTAGATATAGCATGATGAAAAGGACAAGTAATTGTGCAGTTGAAAACTGCAACAATCAGGCTCGCAAGGCTAGTAACAAATCATCGATTTCCTAAAAATGCACTATAAAAGGAATGGTTAGCTTGTTCCAGGCGTGCAGATGAAATCGCTGTAAACAATACCCGTATGTGCTCCATTCATTTGTACCCAGAGGATTACGAGAGTGATTTAAAGATAGAGCTCCTTGGTTTGCCGATAAAGAAAAAACTTAAAGCAAATGCAGTTCCCTCACGGCATTCACCAAACTGACCTGGAAATATACGTACAACTGAAAGCCACCGTGAAGTTGCCGATAACGCATGTAAGTTAAATATATTGCCGTACAAGAAGGGTGAATGTAGCATAGTTTTCGGGGAGGTAAGGGGGGGAAGCAACGATTCATGTAAAGATAAGTAATTTTAAGTAGACACCTCATGATATTTTGTGTCTGTTTTGCTGCTAATATTCATAATTGGCGCTGAAACCCGTTTCACTTTAATGAGATCAGAATATCGCATCACCAATGTCGCACTACCATCATCAATACAGGAAAGCATGACTGTCTATCACGGTGATGCCTTCACGCATCAGTAATTGAAATAATTGATAGAGTTAGTTTTTCTTTATAGTCATTATGTCGGGGGAGGGGTGCAGGCACCCTGCCTCCCCCTCCCTCATTACCATACATTGTTGAAAGGATTAAACTGTTTTACAGTGTTGTTACCTCAACTGGTTATGAACTATAGAGTAAATTACAGGAGCTACAGAAAGGTAGGAAAATAAGATGTAATATGTATAAATTGAAGGAACATGAGGCGCTTGAGGGTTTCAGAGTGAGCTTTAGGCAACAATTAACGAAGATGCTTAGCTGTATCTCAGTAAAAGACGAATGGTCATATTTAAGAAATGAAATAGTGAAGCCACCAGAGTACCAAATAAAAAAAATGATCAAATAATAGTAAAGCTTAAGGGACTTAGCTGCGGGGTCATAAATCCATAAACTTACAAACTTCTTATGTACTAGCTTATGCTAAAGACGGCACAAAGATCTATGCCCGAGGGGGGGGATTCGAAACTCCGACGGGAAACGGACTGGCGCATCGTAGCATATCGCCTCAATGCGTTTTTTTTTAAATTATCTTTTTATTTTATTTTTTTATTATTATTTTTTTTTAATATATGCGTTCTGCCGCGGCAGGACCAAATAGGTATCGAGAGAAGACCTACATAACGAACTTCGATGTCACAGTAATTACTGAATTTAATTGATGAAATGTAGTGAATGAAGCTGGTACAATGTCGTGCAGACGATTAATAAATTAGATTGACAGAAAGTGCAAAATGAATAAGAGTGGCTAGAGGACAAATGCAAGTCTACAGGAAAATAAAAAGAGAGATTTGGAGACAAGAAAACCTGTTGCACGAATATCAAGAAACCAGTTCTAAGCAAAACGTGGGAAGCTGGAAGGTGGAAAGAATATATTGAGGAGCTCTACAAAGAAACGAACTTCGATACATTACTATAGGTAGGAAAGAGAAAGTAGATGACGATGAGATTGGAGATAATATACCGAGAGAAGAATTTGACAGAGCACTGAAAGATTTGCTTCGAAACAAGGCCCCTGGAGTAGATGAAATTCTGGCAGACGTAAAGTCTCTTGGAGAGACAAGCATGACAAAATTAATCTACGTGAGGCGAGAGGCGAAATTCACTCAGACATCAGTAAAAATGTAATAATAATTCCGATTCGCAAATTGGTGTGAAAATTACAGAACCACCGGTTTAATAATTGATAGTTACAAAATTCTAACACTAATTATTTACATAAGAATGGAAAACTTAGTAGAAGCCAACTTATAAAGCAGTTGAAGGAAAGGCAAACACATTTATTTCTTTTGTAGATTTGGTGATAGCTCTCAAATTCTGAAGGTAGCAAAGGTAAAATATAGGGAGCAGAAGGTTATTTACTTGTACAACACGTACAGTAACCAGACAGTAATTGTAAGAGCATGAAGGGCATGAAAGTGAAGTATTGGTTTGGGAATGGAGTAACACGAAGTTGCCGGCCGCGGTGGCCGAAGTGACCGAGGCGCTCCAGTCACGGTCAGCACGGCCACTACGGTCGGGGGTTCGAATCCCCCCTCGGGCATGGATATTTGTGCCGTCCTCGTTCGTAAGTAGTTCACAAGTATTTTGTAAGTTTAGGGACTGATGACCCCGTAGTTAAGTTCCATAAGCTTGACAAACTTTTTTTATTTTTTTTATTTATTTATTTATTTATTTTTTTTTTTTACACAACGTTGTAGCCTTTCCCCAATGTTATTCTATCTGTAGGAATGCAAGAGAAAATTTTGAGAAGGAATTAAAGATCAGCACGAAGAAATAAAAACTTTGTGGTTGCCGATGACATAACAATTTTGTCAGAGAAAGCAAAAGACCTGGAAGAGCAATTGAACGGATTGGACAGTGTATTGAACGGAACAAATGAAAAGAAAAGCAAAACAATGTTAATGGAATCGAAGAATTGTGGATGACCGAGCACATGTTGAAATGGTTGGATGAAGATGTCGCTGATCAAGATGGTGGCAATCTGAAGTCAATTTTTGAAAATGATCACAATTCTGATAGTGAGCACTCTTTGGACCTAAGTGATACTATCGATATATTTGACTTATATGATGGAAAATATGGTACGGAATGAAGTTATCGACCTATAAATCACAATTTTGAATTCAGAGTGAGAAGCAAAACAAAAATCACAAAGATTTCTATTATTATGTATACCATTGGTGTTCAGACAATAAATATTTTCGACCTCAGGTTTTATTTCAATTTTCAGATTCAAGTACATTATATACACCACCAGCATCTTAAAACTGTTCATCCAGCTGGTATAAAACGTAATGGGAAATCACAGTCGTACACGTCTAATGGATGTAAACAGTCACAGTCACTGAAACTCCACTTGCGGCAGAAGTTGCGCTACTGCGGTAGACTAGTAATAAAATTTTAACAGGTCCTATGAATAGGGAAGAAGACAAGCTGTGGACTGCTGCTGTGGCTCTAATTTGAAAGTTTCGACCCTTCATTCACGCCTGCATGTACCTTTTCGCCACGAATTGCGAGAACTGTGTTTTTAAGTGTCTATGTTAGACGCCGGAAACTGTAATGGATGCGATTGACCTGTACTGTCATGTCATCTTCGAGTTAAAGATCGTGGGAAAAGGACAGAGCAATACCAGTTGCTGGTACATGGCGTCCCCCTGCTTTAAAAAGCAATGTTATAGAATTACTGTATCAGGTGTGCCGTCTGCTAACCTTAAAATCAGTTACGAAATTATTGTTTTCGTAATTAGGTACGGAAGATGTAACACTATCGTTAGAAACTTATTTGAGGACACATTTCTCAATTCAGCCATTCGAATCTTAGCATTTGTTGTAATACTAGTGATAAAAATTAAATGGTGAAATTCAGTCCTCTGTACATGATAGGTAGGAGAATGGAAGGTTTGGTGTAAGCGAATTGCAGTTTTGGGGTGCTTAGTCCACAACCGCAATTTTTACATTCAACGATTTCCGTATAAACTATACAGGGCTATTCTTTCTAATTCGTTGTTATTGTTTTGTTTTCCCGATTATAGCATTTTTCGCAGATAGTAAAAGAGTAAATATTTCGCATGAGAAATGAAACTTTGTTGCTATTCGGACACAAGGAAATTTATCATCATGGCTAAAGCAGATCGTTGGAAACCATTCAACAAAGGGTTTTATGATTCTTCGCCCCTCCGTCAAAATAAAGCACAGGTGTTTTACGATTAATCACTAAATGAAACGTATTGTCACATTCAAACATTCGTATTTATCGACAAAAAAGAGATGAAGCGCTTGGCATTTGTCAATATGACGTATGGCCTGTGTCCTATTGCTTGACTCTGTACCTGTTCCACAGAAATCTTGCACTGACGCAAAATAGGTGTGGACTTCGGGAGCGTACGCTTCTCGCGTTACAACTTTTTTCTTGTTTGACTTATTTTTTAACTACAGTACACATGGTAGCAGACAGAATGTTGTAGAACAACAGCGCGGAACCGAACCATTTGACAACTATACGAACTATTTATAACCTTAAAGTGCTGGGAACTTGAAGTGGAACGTGGTCATAGCAGTTCAGTTAAGAACAAACTTGAAAGTATTGAAAAGTCAGTGGCTGATGACAAGGTAGCGCATCGGGTAAAGAAGAAAATCAACTTACTTCAAAATCCAACATAAGTAGGCCTAAACTGTTCACTATACGCCGACTTATAGGGGCGAATCCAGAATTTTGTTTTCGAAATTACTTGACCTAGTTGAAGATAAGATTTATGAAGACAAACACTTTTTCTGGGGGGGGGGGGGGGGGGTCATGAGCCAGTTGTGGATGGAGGTTATCATTTAAACGTTTTTCTTTCCATTTAAACAAGTAGAGTATGGTATTTGTCAAGGTAAACACTTTTTTTGGATTGAGGGGGAGGGGGCGGGACTGAGCCAGTCGAAAATAGTCTTTAGCAAGGTAAACCATCTTTGGAAGGAGATGACTTGAGGCAGTTGATGATGGGTTTTTCAAGGTAAACACTGGGCATCAGTGTTGAGGATTGGCTTTAGCAAGATAAACACTTGTTTTGGGGAGGGTGTAACCAAGTAGAAAATATGATTTAAGAAAGTAAACAATTATTTTGAGAAGTGGGGATTTAACCCAGTTGATATTAGGTTGTATCACAATATTCGGGGTTTCCATGCTTAAGGATAGCCTTTATCAATATTTTCCTTTTGAGCGAGAGTTTGGTCGTGACCCACTTAAGGATGAGCTTTGCCAAGGTAACTGAGAAGCAAGCACTTGGAAGGGTAGGGGGCTGCATTAGCTCCACCCCCTCTCCTCGTCGGTGGTCCACAAAAGCATTCTTAGGCTCAAAGTATTGTCAGTTTTGCAGAGCAGCAAATGTGGTGTGTGCATTTACTCCTGGGGGTGTAAAAGTGGTGGAGAGGGAAGGGATGAGCATTTCTTGGAAACAGTTACGAATTCGCAGTAGACGTGCATAGGTGCAGATGCTTGCGTGAACTTGACTAGCATGGAAAGCTGTAACGATACAGTTTTCGGAATGATAAATACAAAAAGAAAGACCAAAACAACAATGATGGATAACAGCAAGAATGATCATTTTTGGAACAACAATGATGGTTGCAAGTACTGATAGAGGGCCGTTGCTCACTTCCACGCGGTGTAGTTTTCTCTCTAGCTAATGATATATTAACTAGTGTGAGACTAATAAAGTTCAAATGGTATGTTAGGTAGTACTTCTATTAGTATTACGAATCAAAATATTTTCATTATTTTGTTAAAAGATAGTAATTATTGACATTCCTGAGCTGTTAAATTAAAAGTAATGGAAACAAAATTGTTCGTAGTATTTCTTACGGTTGCCAAATCAGCCGGTTTATCCGGGTTCCATCCGGTTTTTAATGATCCATTCCAACCCCCGTTTGCAAACTGGTAAGACAAAATAACTCCCAGAATTTCGAATTTTATTTTCGCTATTTTGTGTGAATGTGAAAAGACTAGTGGAAGCGTATTCCACCTCCAGTGTTCACATTACATGAAAAGGCTATAGATTGTTTCCGTAAAAGCAAAACGCGTCATCTATAAATCTGGAAGAGGACAGTAATAATACTGTTCACAAACACTACGAATGTAAAAACATTTAAAGATAAATCTGAAGCATTGAATTAAAATTTGTGATGCGACCGGGAATGGAACCCGGGCCTCCATGGTTACATGAGCAAATGGATTCAAGTAGACGACGAATTAATCCCGTTCTATGGGTTAACTCTTATCAATCATCTCAACTTGGGAAGTGTTGATAATTTTTATCCTCTTTGAGAAATGTTCTTGTTCATGACATCGAATTGTTTGATAAAATAGATCGCGCAACTTAAGAGAAAAACTATTTCTGGTATACGATTTGATTTCACGTGACAATCGTTCTAGAGGTGAATGTTCATGACTATCGAAAAGTGTGCAATACTTTTTCTTGCAGTCGCTGCCCACAATGAAACTGCAGAAAGGGTATTTTCCTTATCAACTATACAGTGGACTTCTGAAAAATTTAAATATTCTGCATTTTTTTCAAAACGAATAAGCCACTGTGTTACACATAATACGTAGTATATGAATATGTCGAAGCATAAAATGAATTTAATCTTCACAGATGCTCAATAGTCTCGCATTCGCAAGGTGGGCGATTAAAATCCGCTTTTGGCCAACCATATTTCTGTTTTCGCTGATTTACATACATCGTACCAGACAAATTTAGGGATGGTTCCTTTAAGAGGAACCAACGATTGTGTTGCACATCCTTATAAAAACAATGCAATTTTATCCTCCGTCTCCAGTGACCAAGATGTTGATGCAAACTAAATTCTAAACAGGACTACAAAATACTATTTTCTAAACAACACATCTTGCTGTAGTAAGGTAAAGATGGAAACAGCTGAAAAACCTATCAGAGAACAAAAAACCAAATACGTTTCAGTTTGAAAGACTCTGACATAAAAGTGGGCCACAAGCTGTTCGAATCCTCATTCCGTCTTCTTCACGAAAAGTTTTGGCATGCGAACTAATTCGTATGTTTTATTTATTTATTTATTGTCATGAACGAGAATAGCAGAAAGTGACGTTGGAAAAGAGAGAAAGGGAGAGCAATGAGTCATGGTTGCAGAGACAGGTAGTGGCAGCACAAAAAAGAAAAAAAGAAAAAGTGGATGCAGATAGCAGTAGTGGCAGCAAAATGGAGAGGACCCAGTGGAATGAGGTAAGCAGATGACTGGACACCACACATCAGCTGTGTGTGTTTGGATCCTCCTGACTGCCTAACCTTAAAAGAAAAATTTGTTCCCCTTTCGTCATTTCCTTCATTCAGATTTTAAAGTTACAACGTTTGCCACCACGCCCAACTGCTCAGTAGAACCATAAGTAGAGAGGAGAAAACTGAGACTGACTGAAGAAAAAGTAGACTGTAAGAAACAAAGATATAGACAAAAGTGAGAAAGAAGAAGAATGGGATTTAGGAGAAAGTGTCAATGGAAGAAATAGGAGACAGATGGACAGACACACATGTTGACATGGCAGAAGAATGAGGATGTTGCGTGTTAACTTAATTGCAGAGATTGGCCAGGTAACAGGATTCAGCCTGTTTTAAAAGAGAGCTAATACGAGGGTCTGAGAACTGACTCGTTTCAAATCACTTCAATAACAGGAAGTGAATACTACAGTGGTCAATATACATAGAAGCTCACACGTTATTACACACAGACATTAATAAGCAAGCCACCACGATTAAAGTTATCTTAGAAAGGTGGATAAGAAAACATTTATGGCGCAACGGAATTTAGACGTAAGAAAAATTGCATCTGAGCTTGTTCTCAGCAGTTGTGAAGAACAATATTAAATAAAAGAGGGAAGGTGCTCTAAAACTGCAATTTATAGGCAACTTCCGGATTATGCTGAACTTAGACTTGTTTATTCAGATAGAAAACAAACAAAATGAGGAACCAATTTTGTTAATACAATAAAAATGCATCTCTTACATGGATTAATGCGGACGGTGCTCAGCCTAAATTATACATGATTTAACGCTCCCGGGGGGAGGGGAAGGATTCACAAACAACACTCATTCGCTCACACACAGGCAGTGGATTCACAAACAACACTCATTCGCCCACACATAGGCAATGGATTCACAAACAACACTCATTCGCTCTCACACACGCAAAGCGACAGCGAAACTCACCAAAATCAGCGTGCTGAGACGAGGCGGAAGCAGGCACCGCTATCGTAGGCGAAATTAAGCAAGTCGGAGGTAGCACAAAACACAATATACAAAAACACTTTGAAGCTGTCTCTGGTCTGTCGTGCCTGTTTTGAGATTGTGAGTCAGTATAACAAGTTAAATTACATCAGAATTGGACCGCGAGCAAACACGCTAAAAGCGACACAAGGCTACGTTACGTGAACGCACTCCACTGAAGGTGAAGTGGTTGAAAATCGGATTCATTATACAAAATCACGGTGGATTCGTAAGTTGCAGTCGGTTAGAAACCGATCTAGATATGGGTTTTATATGAGAATTGGCGGGAATGATTCTAAGTTTACGAGTCTAAGTTAAACGTGCTAGACAATGAAACGCTACCATGTTCAAATACAAGAGCAGAAACAACCTTACCTCACCAGAAGACCAGCACTGAATGACCAGACCGAGCGGCCACGAGATGCGGGAAGCCACCGGAAGCCGGAAAAACCAAGATCAGCGGTGGTAGGTGCGGAGATACTCGCCCTAGAGAAGGATCGATGACTGGACTGTAACCAAAGAGTGTAGAAACCTCTTTGGTAACATCAGCAGCTATCGACTCTGAGCCAGAGAGAACGATGCAAAGCGAGCTATCGCTCCCCACATTCAGACAACCATAGATTCACGCACCCACTTAAAAGTAGAACAACTACACATTCTCACAGGGACTGTGGCGTAGTGGAGAAGCCGTACTTAGCCACATTAATTAATATAATAATAAATTATTAACATAACAAAATAAGAAAAACCTAACAATATTGACTAATATTTTAACACATGAAATGAAAATGCTATTCCTCAAGCCTTGAAAACAGTAGGGTTCAAGTTTTAACAAAATGATAATCTAGCGACATGAAATAAATTATAACTTTACAGAAATATACAAAAAATATATGGAAGTTGATAGACGGTTTTCTTTCACTGTCCTTCGAAATAGTCACCAGCGTTATGAAGAACCCGTTACCAGCGATGTGGAAGGCGTAGTATACCGTTAGTAGAGCCTGTTTTGTTGATGGTATGAATGGAATGGTCTACTACCAATCGAATCTTTGGAACAGTTTTGAGGTGAATGCCATGAAGTGCTTCCTTCATCTTCGGAATCAAATAAAAGTCACGAGGACTTAATTCCGGGGAGTGTGATGGATAGTACAGTAATTCCCATCGACCAAACAGAGCAGCCACAGCCTGCAGTGTATGAGCCCGCGCATTGTCGTCCATAATGATGGGTGGTTTGCGCATAAAGTGTTGCCACTTCTGTCACAAAGCTGGTCGCAGGTGATGCTCCAAAAACGAACAGTAGCACTGTGCTTTGACGGTCTGTTTCGAAAACATAGTGACACCATTACGTTAGACCGCTGGCTCACAAGTGTCTGTGTGCGCACGTCGGTGACATGGGACGGGCGAGTTCATTTGCTCGGAGGTAACGTAGGTATGTCAAATACGTGTGCTATCAGCGACAATAGTAGATTCCATTGCATAGTGTCTTCACAGCAGTGTTGACTACTTCAAGTTCCAACCCTCATATGACCCCATCAGTATTGCAGCCAGGATTTTCTGTGGGGGCTATGTTCTGAAAATAAAGCCTATTGAATTTATTAATCTATGACTTATTTTTAGACTTTTTATAATTTAACCAATTATAGTATGGAAACAATTGCACAAGAAATAAAATGCGTAGGCTCGCATTAATTTGAAAGTGGAAGATGAGCAACGTGGTAGAAATTATATAATCAGCTCATAAAATAATGAAGCAGCTTCTATGTTACTAGCCAGAGAAAAAGGTCTATACAGTTTAATTAACATGAGATTACATCTCAAGCCGGCCGCGGTGGCCGAGGACTGAGGCGCTCCAGTCACGTTCTCCACGGCCACTGCGGTCGGGGGTTCGAATCCCCCCTCGGGCATGGACATTTGTGCCGTCCTAGTTCGTAAGTAGTTCATAAGTAGTTTGTAAGTTTAGGGACTGATAACCCCGCAGTTAAGTCCCTTAAGCTTAACAAACAAACACATTACATCTCAAAATTTAAGTAAAATAACACTATTTTTATTCATAAGATTCCACTCGGTGGCGCTGCTGACATGTTAAGCAGCGGGTCGCAGCATATGAACAATCGGCTCGTAACTTCAGCACAGCAGTAACAATAGCGACAGCATCAAAGCTGGTCGCGGGGGAATTAAAACCGCTCACAGTAATAGCAGCACACGTTCTCAGTGGCGACATGACATTGGTGACCCACTGTCACGTTCACTTGTGTTTGGCAAATTATAGTTACGTAGTGATTTATTACAGGTGTACTATTACAAATTTCCGGTGCCGACCTCTTAAATTTTTTTTAAAAAAATAGTAAAATTACAAAATCTTTGGAAGGTCCTGGGGGGGGGGGGCAGTTGGTTTCCCACTCTCTTTTCAGAGACTTTTAAATTGGGGCCTGTTTCTTTGTATTCCATTATGACAAGAACTGCAACAGTGGAGAAATAATTCCAATAGTGAGTAGCCTCTATTACGAATTGGAATTGTTCCTTTGTGCACTTACGTATTTCGCACAGTTAACGCATTATCAAATTTGTTGTCATGACAAGCAGTGCTGGAGGGCAGTAGGAAAGCCAGGATCTTGGCTTCGGTGGTTGAGAAACTCTGGGTCTCAAACCATACCTGATATCTACCAATCATTATCATCATCAGTCATTTCATGTGGCCTGTCAGAGTTGTGGATTCATGTATGCTGTCAGTAGTGCTCTCCAAGTGGAACCATCTTGATCAATTCTCTGCCAGGTTCTATCAGTGATCTTGATAACTTTGTCCCATCTGTCAGGTGGTCTTCCTCTAGACGTCCGAAGCTCTCTAGAACTCCAGTACAAACTGCGTCCATCTGCTGTCTTTCCTTCTTGCAACGCGGCCAGCCCACTGCCGTTTCAAGGAGCTTACTATCTCTAAGATGTCCTTAACCCTCGTCACAGATTGTATGTCATCTGCCCTTTTCCTAGACTTTCTTGTACAGCCCAACACTGTTATTCCAAGGGCTCTCTATGCTGTCCTAAGTTTACCTTTTGTAAATGAGTTCACTGTCTGTTTCTCGCAACTATACGTCCACACACTAAGAATGCATTGATCAAATACTGTTTTCTTCACATTTACTGGCATGTTTTATCTAAATACTGTTGATTTAATCCCAAATGCTTGCCAGCCAAGCTTGATGCGTCGATAGATTTCAGGCCTTAAATCTCCCATCATTTTATAATCTGACCAAGATAGATATATCCACTGGCCTCTTCTAGTGGACTGTCATTGGCTTTCATGTCTAGCTGTTACCCATTTGTTGCACATAACCTTTGTTTTGGAAAGGTTCAACCAACCAACGAACATTCCGCTGCAAGATCATTTACCAAGTTTTGAGGCTCTTCGAAGGCTTTTGCTAGTAAGGCAATATCATCCATTAATTCTAATTTCGTCACCTTCGCAGCTCAGCTTTGACAAAGCCATTTCCAGTACAGCCGAGAACAATTTTGTGGAAGATGGGACCGCCTGGCTTGACACCATTCATGATACGGAATTCTTGAGTTGCTTCGCTGACATTAAGATAAGGTGAAGAAGTCTCTGAGATATTGCTGAGGACTTCAATGTACACTGCTCCCTCTCCTTGCTCTCTCATACCTTGGAGAACAGCTACATTGCTAACGGAGTCAAATGCCTTTTCAAATCAACAGCGGAAATGAAGAGAGGCAGTTAGTACTCATTTGCTCTGCTTATCGCTTCACTAACGGTCAGAATGTGGGCAATAGTGTTAAAATTGCTTCGGCATCCTGCCTGTTCCATAACTTGGCTGAGTCTAGGTAGGAATTAATGCGATTTAATAGGATCATTGTGGATTTTTTTTATAAAATTGAGAGAAAGCTGATAGGACGATAGTTTTTGATATTGTGAATACTTCCTTTCTCGTGCATCAAAATTGTAATTGCTTTGTTCCACGATGGGAATGAAGCAGAGTATAGGCAGGAAGTAAATACTTTTGTCAAGTGATTTATTGTTTCCTGTCCAGCCAGTTTCAACATGTCGACACTGAGCTCATCATAAACCGGCACTGTTCCCTTCTTCATGCTATCTACATCACAATTAACTTTCGATGGTAGTATGTCTGCAGCAGTAGGTACATCATTTAATTTAGATGCGCTCAAATTTTCCCTTGGTTTGCTATAAAATTGCTACAAAAGTCTGTGATGAATTTCAGAACCTCCTCCTTTTCAGTAATCACTGTCATTTCAATAAAGTGCGATAATCTGTTTTTTTACCGATTGTGATTTTGCGTTTGACTGACTTTAAACTTGTCTTGTTCTCTAAGCTTGATCGTAAGATGTCTTCAATGAATTTCTGCATGCCAGTTTTCATTTCTCTTCGCTCTGCCTTACACTGTTCGGAAAACGATAACATATCACGATCGGTTTGGATTGTCATTTCTCTACTCTGTTGTAAAAGATTTTCTATTTTGTCACTGAATGTCTTTGATTGTTTGCTCCTTCGGCATAGGTCACCAACTTCTTGTGCACTTGAAACAATTATTTTCGCCAAATCTCCATCTCTAATTACGTGGAACTTACTGTGGAGGACTTCTTGGAATTTGGACGTATGTTCTTCCAGGTTTTGGAGGTTGATTACACATCTCTTCCCTTTCATAAGTTTATTCCTTTCATTTCATACATTGAGTTCGACCCTCGCTCTCACCAGATGGTGATTACTACCAGTGTTGAGCTGATTTACCATCGTAACATCTTTTGCGATCTGCAGAATATTTGACAGAATAAAATCTATCACATTTTTTATACTGAAATTTGGGCTCCTCCATTTTCAGTCAGGGTGCTTCTTAAAGATCGTTTCGCTCACCAATTCCATAGGTGTCCACCAATGTGTCACCTTGTTTTATGTATCTAATAATGAATAAATAAATGGTAGAATACCGAATTTCGAATTACATCAGCCGCTTCTGTTGCGCATTTGGTGGAAAGCAATAAGGTCAATTCACTCCGTTCATCAAGTCACGAAATTTCGCGATCCGTCAGAACACTAGACAATGTGGTCTCTTTTGGGCCTGCAGCACTATAAATATCATTTAAAGATATAATGCACGAAAATTCCAATTGCTGCTTCAAATACAAGTATATTTATTACACTATAGGACCTATTTAGACTGTCAAAAATCAATATGAAAATCGTAAAATATTTTCAGAACAAATATTGCTTTAATAATATTTCATTCCATTCCATGATGGCAGCGGCGGCTGGTGCAGCAACAGTGGTGAATATTTAAATAATTCACAGTCTCTCTTGCAATATTCTTCATTATATCCAATAACGCGTTAGATGTTAGCGCGTCATAATACTGGAAACACACAATGTTTTATTGTGGTCCGTCGTGTACCTGGAGGGCAGAGAATCTAATATGGCTAAGGTGAGTAAACTTTGAAAAGTCATAACTTACTTGTTTGGAGAACTTTTAAAGCTGCGGTGGAAGTAGCTTAACAATTTGTATTCTGTCATTGGGCCCCTGCAAAGAGGTAACGACTATGTGAAGTAGTTCGAGTTGCCAGAGGAAGAAGACTACCGTTTTATAGGAGTTCTGAATACCGAAATGTGTTTTTAAATATATAAAGAGCGTTCAAGGTTGTAAATTAATACTTTTTATGGTAAATGCAGGAATCAACAGACAAAAAAATTCAAATACAAAGAAGAGTTTTAATTATTACATTACGGTACGTATGAGGATTGTAGAGCCCTGTTACATAAGTATTTTTTTGTGAGAAGTTCACTAGCAAGCTTAATCTCTTTTGTTTATTGACAATATACAGGTAAATATTGACAGATTTTTCATTTTATATTTTACTGTTTCAAAGTTAAAAATTTCTAGACAAATTCAATAGTAATAATATCTCTCTGCCAAGCACTTAAATGTGACTTGCAGAGTATCCCATGTAGATGTAGATGTAGAAACATAACAAATTTTCATTATTATTTTGCTCCGTTAAATGCGCTGCTGTATTATTTGGAGATATTTAACTTCACCTTCCATTTATATAGTGTGCTAAGGTTTTTTTTCTGTATTATTTGGAGATATTTAACTTCACCTTCCATTTAAATAGTGTTCGCAGGTTTTTTTTCTGTTCGTTGTAGAACTAAACACTTGCTTTGTACTTCGAGAGTTGTGCACTGAGTAAATTTTCTGATTTTCCGTTGAAATACAGGCTCGCGTTGAACTATACGAAGAACCCTGATCTAAGTTGTTTGGTCCCTTTGTAACACCAAGCAATAAATTTTTCGAGTTTCGTAACTGAACTTATTTCAGGGCAAGCTCATGTTTCTTTGCTTTGATTAGTGAACAAATATTAGTTAGCGCACAAGGAAGCCATAAAATACCTCTTTTCACTGTTGATACCCCTTTAGGCAGATAGGTAACTGTGATTTAGTTACTCGGTTTCTTGTAATATAAGGTTGTTACTATCAGTATTTATGTCCAAGGAAGAGATAATATTTTATATCCTTTTATCTTCGAATTATGGCGTAAGTTTTGTTATCTTAGTCAGAACCGTCTGTTTTAGCTTTCGAGAACATGTGTAACAGTGGATACCTACATTGATAATTGTTTCAGATAGGGAACAGCAGCGGTAATCACATTAGCATAAACGTTTTCATACTACGCTGCACAATCAATGAGTGAAGTAAATTGTTAACAGAAGCATTTTCTCTCTTGCTGTTATAATATTGTTACAGTAATTTGCATACTTTCCATTCTGATTATAGGACATTGTCCATACAAATGACTACATTGTGAATATTGATTACTTTATATGACGTTGAGTACTCTATCTATCAGGATTTTAATTTATTTCAAGCTACTTTACAAACAGTATGAAAATGGTAAAATTTAACAAGAACATCATTTGGAATGAATTAAAAAAGAAATACTGTGATCATTCGTACTGTTTTCTGCAATTTTGTGTTGCTCCTACAGATTATACAGTCTAGCATGCGTCGCACTGGACAGTTGGATGCATTCTTCTACCTAACATAATAGACTTTTCCTAATACCTTACCAATGCATCGAAATGTGTTAATATTTCTTTTTCCCCCAGCGGAGTTTGAATGTTTCATTTTATATCCCTATAAACTAATATTTGTGTGACTTCACATATTTCAGTTGGGAAAAATTAATACTAAAATCATACGAAACTGTTGTTTTTCCCCTCGCAAAGTGCAAAATATTAAGTTTCTGAGCATTTACAGCTAGTTAACAATCTCTATAGCATTTTGAAATCTGATCAAGATCTGAACTACTGCTTATAAAACACATTTAGAGAGGCTGGAATTCTAATGTTGCTGCAAGACGGTTCGAAAAGTAAAATTTGGTCTCTTCCGTGACGCAAGTGAGTGGCTGTGACATCGACAAATTTATTACGTTGTGTACTCCCGGCAGTATAAATGTGATGTTGTGTTACGTTCTTTCTCTTATCAAAACAGGCGTTCAAAATGTGATCAATATTTAAGCGTACCACCAAGTGTAACGTACATGGAGAAATACGATTTCTGTAGGCAAAACAAATTACACCAGCAAAAATAGACCTTGGGTCACTGAAGTAAACGGGAGCTCTATGGCGTTAATTTGTGTCAATGATGACGAAGGACTATCTGTTGTGAAGGATTAAAAATGGATGACGCAGCTACACAGAAAATGCCGTTTACCAATCCTGAACTCACAGAGCATTTTCCACAAATCAGTCAGCGCCAAGGCTTCACTCTGAGACGGCTGAGGTTTATGCAGAAACGATGTCGAAGCGTGTTGTGCGGTCAGAAGTGTTTAAATCTGTTTGAAAGTCATGTTGAAAAAGAGCTGAAAGTGTCTACTATTATAATGGTAAGTAATAAAAGCTTCCAGAATACGTTATTTGAAGGCGTTACCTACTCTTCGAATCATATTAATTCTGTACATCTTTAACATGCAATATGTCATTAACATACAACATGAGCTAATCCGGCGGTGTTTCGCAGTTCTCTGTAAGCACTGGATATCCATCATAAACTTTTTTTTCCATGTGAAACAGCCAACCGGTTGCGTAAAATTTAAGGTTCTTGAACTGGTTTCGTCACCACTAGGAGTAACTTCATCATAATAAATTCAAAGTTTACTTGAGAAGAATGACGTCAATATTACATCTAATGGGCAAGGTTTCTCGGGTTGGAAATGGTACAAAATAACATATAATAACACATAATATATACGTTATTTTTTCCCATTTTCAACTTGATCAACCTTGTTCGTAAGATGTAATTTTGACTTTATATTTATTCTGATTAAATTAGCCTTAGCGGTGACGAAACCAGTTCAAGAACATTAAATGTTATGCAACCGATAGGCTGCTATACACTTATTTTTAAAAATTTAGATACGGTTGTTGCTATTCAGCTATGTTTAAAATTGTACATATAAATTCCATTCCCCCCTTATAACTGTCCATCTTCCCTTTACCCTCTCTTTGTACGTATCTTCTGTCGTTCACAAATTTTTTGCACAGTATTCTCCCACCCCCGCCCCCACTTCCCACTCTCCCCATTTCCTCCATGTTCCAGTATCTACGTAATCTGAGCATTCTCTCTGATTTTAGACATATTGTTTCTACAAATGAAGCTCGGATTCAGAAACTAGGTCGCTTAAAATAAATGGGTAAATTGGTAGATGATTCGCATCCTGAAAGAACGCCTGGGCATCTGAAAAATCACGATGGATTGATGGAATTGCAGATGTTTGTAAACATGTCGGACTCAGCTGCTTGGTCATTAGTCCGTAGCTTACAAACTATTGAAACTACGGTAAACTATGAACAACACAAACACCCATTCCCGAGGAGGAATCGGAAATGAAGAATGATTTACGACGCTGCCCAGACGTCCTTGGAGCGCTATGAAAGTGAAGGAGCATTCTTACGCCGTATCGTAACACTGGGTGAGATATGGGCCACATCATATGAGCCAATACTGAAACGCCAGAACAACGAATGGTGCCATTCTGGGTCGCCGCGAAAGTCGTAAGTGCGTCAGAGCCCTAGTGTGCTGAAACTTATGGTGTCTCGTTTACGACTGTGATGGTGTTATCCCAATGCATTACGTTCCTCCACGGCAGACCGGCACACTTTCTGCGCAACCCACCCATTGCTGAAACTTATGGTGTCTCGTTTACGACTGTGATGGTGTTATCCCAATGCATTACGTTCCTCCACGGCAGACCGGCACACTTTCTGCGCAACCCACCCATTATTTTTCACGTCAATGCGTTGCCAAATACAGCGCAAGCTGTGGCTACTCTGTTCTGTCGATGGGACTTGGAAGTACTTTACCACCCAACACACTTCCCGGATTTGAGTCGTTGTGACTTTGATTTGATTCCGAAGATGAAGGAACCACTTCGTGGCATTCCCTTCAGAACTTTTCCAGAGATTCGGCAGGCAGTAGACCGCTCCAATCGCATCATCAGCAGAACAGGCTCTGCTAACGGTATACTACGCCTTCCACATCGCTAACAACGGGTTCTACACAACGCTGGTGACTGCTTTGAAGAGCAGTAACAGGACCAAACATGTAACTCTTTTGTATTGGTTGTGTATTAATAGTTTGCCACTATTTAAATTCAACCCTAGTATTGTTCTCATGAATTTGTGATCGCCGTAGTTGCCGCGGTGGAGTAGCCGAGCGGTCTAAAGCGTCACGCTGCGGAGCGCGCGGTTGCTCGCCGTGCAGGTTCGAGTCCTCCCTGGGGCATGGGTGTGTGTGTTTGTCCTTAGGTTAGTTTACCTAGGTTTAAGTAGTTTGTAAGCTACGGACTGATGACCACGCAGCCTAGTCCGATAGATTTACAAACATTTGAACATTTTAATTGTTCGCCGTAGTTAAAAATATAGACAATAAGAAATAAAAATTAGTACACCCTCTTAGAGTTTTCAATTGAGACAGAAATTATTCTTGAAACTGAATACAGAGTAAGCCACATGAAACGATTACATTTACGAATCACTTGCACAAGCGGTACCGAGATTCCAGGTGTCGAAATCTACTGAATCCCCAGTATTAGTACCTGATGTCACGGTCTGCCCGGCCACTACGGTCGGGGGTTCGAATCCCCCCTCGGGCATGGATATTTGTGCCGTCCTTAGTCTTAGTTAGTTCATAAGTAGTTTGTAAGTTTAGGGACTGATGACCCCGTAGTTAGTCCCATAGACTATACAAACATTTGAACGTTTTTGAATACTTGATGTAGTCTCCACGAGCGGCAATGTAAACACTCATTCCGGCTTCCATTCGGTCACACGGGTGGCGAATATGGTTTTGGGGCATGTTATTCCACCCGTCATCTACTTGTTCACGTAGTTATGAGGAGATGTGGGTTAACGATTCACACAAGAAAACTGACATCGCACAATATAGCATATGTTCTCCATTCGAGACACGTAGGGAGTCCGTGTTGGCGAATGAAGCTGCTGCACGTATTGCAAAGCACGATCAGCTTTATGGACTGTGTTTGGACGATTGTCATCCTGTCGGAACAAGACACCAGCTTCCTGCTACAAGATTCGCAAACGGCTGGGTCATCTGTTCAGTGTTCCCTTCACAAACCAAGGTGAACGGTTATCGCCCAGGAGACTATTAGGCCAGCGTGTCTTGAACGAATGCACTCTACGAAGCAGCGCTCGCCTTGTCTACGTCATACTCGACAAGTACATTCGCTTGCATGCATGCAGATTCTGCTTTCATTGCTGAAGACCGCGGCCTGCGAGTCCATGGAATCCTCTGACGGCACCAGTTGAGACGTTGAAGTCGATAATATGGCGTGAGTGGAAGTCTGGGTACATGTATGCATGTCTTTAGTCCCATTGCTATAGTTGGTACCAGTAACGACTGCTGTCAACTTTCTTCTTCGTCTGCGTATCAACATCACGAATTGTGCAGCAGCCACTGAGCGTTCAGTGATGTTCTGAACGCTTGCTGCGACTGGAATGTATTAAATTCAACCCAACCAAGCGAGAGCCATTATTCACAAGGTTGCCATGTTTCTTCGAGATCAAAGTACGTAGATAAGTGTATTTTAACTGACGCTTCAAATCGTCAGACATGCTTTTCCCGTCTTGGTCTTGACATGTGTGACCCACAATAGTTTGTAGGTAGGACTACAGTAACCCGTTGGCAACTGTTCGTGTTGACACTTCTGGGCTTACAAATCCTGTTATCTGTACCACGGTAGCTGCACGTTCTGCTGCTGCTGTCCTTTCAATACGACAACTTGCCCGACGTCTATGCTGCATGGACGTCTATAACCTCGCCTTAGGGTGTGAGGATGTTCACATGATCATTGCAACATCCTTCATTGCACTGTAGGAAGGTTCCCATTGTTTTGATTTGGCTTCTTGAAACTCCTGTCTGTTCTACAACTTGGCTTCTTGCTGTGACAAATTCCATTTCTACTAAAGTAGAACAAGCTATTCCAGTAATTCCAATAAGGTATTTATTGCGTCGTTAAGAATAATATTTAACGTGTGGTATTTCAGGCTTTCCCGGCGCAATATACAAGGTGCTTATAAATAAATATAGGGGTTTTAACTATTTATAAAATTTAGTTTATTAAACTTACAGTTATACAATATTGTCATATGAAAGAGCTACTCAGTTTTGTTTGGCACCAGTGTGCATGCCCAGCGCGCATTGTTTCTGCTGCAATCCGCTAGACTGCGGCAGCAGCAAAGATGGCGACTAGTGAACGGAAAGCTTTTGTGTTACTGTGCAACGTGCGTTCCGTCTGAAATTCGGTTGTGATCCTCTAAGTGATAATAACATCCTTAGATGGTATCATCAGATTCAAGATACCGGCTGCCTTTGTAAAGGGAACAGCACGGAACGACCAAGAGTTAGTGAAAAGACTGTTCAGGTAGTGAGAGAATCGTTGACTCGTAGCCCAAAGAAATCAGTCCAGAAGGCTATTCGTGACTTACAAGTTCCCGTCTCGACAGTTTGGAAAGTTTTAAGTAAACGCGTACAACTACGTACTTACCGCTTACAGTTATCACAGTCTCTAAAGCCAACAGACCACGGATTATTTGCCAACTTCGCAAACTACACGTTTTTTCATGACGATTGCGATTTTCTAGAACATGTTGTCGTCAGTGGTGAATCGACATGTTAACACTCATAATGTGCGCATCTGGAGCTCAGAGAATCCTCACGAGATGTCACAAATGCAACGACATTGCCCTAGAGTGACTGTTTTTTTTTTCGCCATATCCTGGTGGGAAATTAATGGGCCTTTCTTTTTTTATGAACCTACAGTAAATGGCACTTCTTACCTCGATACATTAAAGCAGTGGCTCTTCTCTCAGTTGGAAGAAGATGAGCCCTTCATTTTCCATCAACATGGTGCGCCACCTCACTGGCATAGCGAAGTCCGCGTTTCGTGAACGTCACTATACCTAGGCTCTGGATAGGCTGCAAGGGGTCCAATGACATCACTGGCATAGCGAAGTCCGCGTTTCGTGAACGTCACTATACCTAGGCTCTGGATAGGCTGCAAGGGGTCCAATGACATGGCTTACATTGCATGGCCTCCAGGTTTCCCCGACCTAACGCCATGCGATTTTTTTTCCTTTGGGGCTTCATCAAGGATCGTGTGTACGTGCCTGCGCTACCAGCTGACCTCCCTGAATTAAGAAACCGGATTGAAGCAGCTGCTGCTACAATCACTTAAGATAAACATTCCAGCTTTTGGGAAGAATTCGGCTATAGACTTGATGTGAGCCATGCCGCAAATGGTGATCACATTGAACAATTATAAAATTCTTGGTAAAACCATTTGAGACTGTATTTATTTGACATATCATTTATAATCGTAAGTTTAATATCATATATATTATAAAGCGTTGAAACCCCGATATTCATTTATAAACATACTGTATTTTTTGAATGGTTCACGGGAGTTATATCCGATCGTGTTCTAATAATTGCACAATATCCAGCGACAAAGCAGCTCGCTATTTTCATTTAACCAATCCAAAAAAAAAAAAATTCGTTAGCAAAACAACTTTCTAGTAACAGAAGAAGATAAAGACTTCCTTGGTTCATTGGTTTACTTTGTTAGCGACTTTGTCAAGTGAAGAAATGTAGAATATCGCAGCGAAAGTAAAATAATAAACAAATAAATACAAATTAATATATTATTTCATCTCTCACTAACTTGTTAAATAATAAATTATTAACTTTCTTAATACAGAAAAACATTTGTGCATTGATAATTATATACACTCACAACTACTGACGCAGCACGTCAACTTTTGTGGCAATTCTGCGAAAGCACTATCTTGCTGTGGTCCCTTTAAGACTCGCTCAGTTGGCTGTAAGATGCTGTGGCAAGGTGGCTATTTGCTTCACATGTCAATATCACACTGCAAACATTCAGTATTAAAGGCAGTTGCGACTAGTGCTTCAGGTGACCGGGGGTTCGCTTCTTTCAGTGCCGCATTATGATAGCAGCGGCGCTCTTCCCGTCCCCTCGAAATCACAGCACCTCCTTTAGATAAATTTTCGTTATAAGATCTGCGGTATGCCTTACCTCGGCTTGCTTCAACTCCAGCTGAGACGTGGCCTACCAAGCTTATTTCTATTAGAAAGAAGACTGTGTTTAAAAATAATTCTTTTCAGTGGGTCTCGAACCCACTACCTTCGACAATGTAGAGCGATACCGCTAACCACATGGCTATTCTTGGGAGAGTGGTGACATGATTATTATTAATGATCTGATCTTCTCAAGGATTTTACAGTTGATGCGTCTTTAATTTATAAGATAATTTTTCCAAATATGGCGTGTTTTTGATGTATCTTCAATGCTCCAGAAACAAATTTGAGGGTGGATACTGCATTCGTGGAGGATTTGCGCACGCACAAGGCGAGGTACACAATAGCTGCATCGTCTTTACTTCAATACGATTCGTGCGTAACCGCAAGAGCTGTAGTAGCCAGGAGATGGCGTCTCTACCAGCTCAAAGGCCAATGTTAAAGCGGCGTTTACCCTCGCTCCTCCCTGCCGCTGGAGCGCCCATATGCTCTCTGCAGGGAGTTCATAAGAGAATTTGACCTCAGACCCGCATCGCATTGCAACGCTTGCGGCCACTGTCGTGTGTATTAAGCGGCCACGCTACGACTCGTATACGTGCTGTCTCCGCGACGTAAAACGTTTCTCAAGTGATAAAAATACTTTAAATGTGCATATAAAATGATATAATAAAAGAACGAAACGAAGAATGATAGTTTAAGAACACATTTTATTTATTTACCTTTTTTTTTCATGACCAGCTTTCTTCCGGGAGTTGACCGAACCAGAGAACGCACTGGAAGCGACGCCACAGTATTATGTAGCACCAATCAGTTGTCGGGGTTTGAGTCGTTAACTAAAATATCACGTGAAAGCTTTAAATCGGGGCGAAGTGAAGGATAAATGGAGGTAATGATTTTAAATTTTCTTAGATTAATCTTGTATAACGTCAGAAATAAGGGTAATGTCAGCGGCAATTACGTTATAAAAATATTGACAGGCTTTACCTTCATGGTTACTTTTGTGTCCCAGCCTCGTCGCCGCTTTTGTGTCTCGTTTCCGTCGTAGGTGTCGGTGGCCGAGTGGAATGAGACCGACACAGATAGCACGCTTGCGCAGGCACGGAGGGGAGCAGCCAGAAACTAGAAACACTAGAGTAAATTAGAACGAGATATATATTGCACAGAATTTATACAATACTTAACTTTTACATAGATCAGTACTGCAGAATGCTGATACATAGTTGAGTTAGAGGCCTGCCTAGTGCCTGTCCAATAGCCAAGTCTTCACTGGTGCCTATCGGATTCCGAAGTCTTTACTGGTTCCTAACTCAGTCCCAAGTGAACGATGTCGTTCACTGGTGGCCACGAGCGGAGTTGCCGCAGAGAGCGCTCGTGGCTGTCGTCGTAAGAACGCCGCGCCGTGCGTGCATGGCGGCGCGCGGCGAAAGTAGGTGGCGCGTACTTTGGACTTGTGCGACACCACAGTTACGATACATCCTTTTGATATCACCCCAGAAATCTGTAGATTTAAAATAAGAATAATTGAAGGTAAAACACCATCGTGATCCAAAATTGGACGGATAGAATTCTGATGTGCAGTGAACCGTGCGATAAATTATAGTTCAAAGCTCCGCGTTTGCGGTTGGTAATATATCATAAGAAGAAAAATCCGACTTCATCATATACTATAGCTGAATATAAATGACTGCAGGTTCTACAAAATTGAATACTATTGTGAACGGCAAAGATTGAATTCTAATGTTAAGAAATGTTTAACAATCACTGCACTGTTATTCATCAGCTGTAATGGCGTCCAATTCTGTAACGCGCAAGTGATAAATTATCTACGCCACTTGGAGGCGGGAAATCAAATAATGACACCTCCTCCATTTATTAATGAACTTATGTATTTCACAATATACCTTTTAGAATTTAAGCACCTTACAGCAATTTTAATGGAGAACAGGGAGAGCTGCTAGTATCGCGTCTTAACTCGACAGCGACAAAAAACAGACAGATGAAGCGGTTCGCTGTTGTTTCTTTCCGGTGGTAAAACAAGGGAATGTAGGATTATTTTTCATTAGAGAGAAAGAAAAACGAACCTTAGTGGTATCTATAATCTTCGACTCGCGAAGTTAATTAAATGTTCAAATGTTTGCTAAGCTTGTGGGATTTAACTACGGGGTCATCAGTCCCTAAACTTAACAAACTACTCATCAACTACCTTATACTAAAGACGGTACAAATATCCATGCCTGAGGGGGGATTCGAAACCCCGACCGTAGAGGCCGTGCAGACTGGAGCGCCTCAGTCTTCTCGGACACCGCGGCCGGCGAAGTTAATTATTGTATATTTATTTATATTTTTATTGGTAGCGTTTCAACACATTAAAGGATGCACACAAATGTAGCTCTGGCAACTATATTCCTGCACCATGTGTTGGTATTTAGTGTTATGTAAATCTAAAAGGTGAAGCAGTCAAGAATCGGAAGATTGGTTTGAATACCACAGTGCTTTACTAGGCATGGTCCTGTTTGGAGGTGGTATGCCGTTGCCATCCTCCGACCTTCGAACTGCCTTACCCGCCCAGTTATAGGGGGACCTACAGTTTAACGTGGGTTCCGAACCACGGTGCTACTCAGTATTTTTCACTTGAGCAATACTGCCAGAGGTGAAAGAAGTGGAAAGTGACAGATAAAAATCCTAGGACCTGGCGGGGATCGAACCCGCGACCTTTAGATCGATAGTGTGGCATTCTACCACTGTGCAACCGAGGCGCACTATGTAAATGTATCGGACCAAATTGCGTGGTCATCAGGCCGTAGTTTACAAAACTACTTAAACTAGCCGCGGTGGAGTAGCCAAGCGGTCTAAAGCGTCTCGTTGCGGAGCGCGCGGTCGCTCGCCGTGGAGGCTCGAGTCCTCCCTGGGGCATGCGTGTGTGTGTTTGTCCTTAGGTTAGTTTATCTAGGTTTAAGTAGTTTGTAAGCTACGGACTGATGACCACAAAGTTTGGTCTGATAGATTTACAAACATTTGAACATTTTTTGAACTTAAACTACGGTAAACTAACCTAAGGACAACACACACACACACACACACACACACACACACACAGGCCCCAGGGAGGACTCGAACCTCCGACGGCGAGCAACCTCGCGCTCCGCAGCGAGGCGCCTTAGACCGCTCGGCTACTCCACCGCGGCCATGTGTTGGTGGACATCTACTAAACTGCATCTGGCATTTGTAATCACCGGATCAAAATCGACGTCGTCTTTCCAGATGTACAAACTTCGTTTTTTTTCCGACTGTGTAGCGATACTACGAAATCGTCCAGTAACATGCAATCAGACTGTATCAGACGATGAACGAATGGCGGTCCCGCGCTTTTGACTCGTGCGCTCACGGGGCGGCCCGCGTGCATGTTTCATTGGCTTCATTTGCGAGAGCAGCCAGCGCGGCTGTTTAAGGACCCGCCCCTAAATGGAAACTGGGCCGATCCGCGGGGCCCACAGCGTACACAGGCGGCTGGGCGCGGCGGGCGGCGGCAGATGGCTATCGGACTCCGGGGCCACACACAGGCCTCCCGGCCAATTTGCCCGCCTTTCAGCCGCCAATCTGCTGCGTGCCATCGCCCGCCCGGCTTTAACAACAAATTCGGCGCCCAATAATCAGCTCGCATGACCCGCACAATGGCCAGCTTGTTAACAGTTTTATCCGGCACAAGCCGCCACTCGGCTCACGTTTCGGATTTAACAAAAAAAGCGCACCGCATCTCCCAAAACGGTGGCAACGCAGCTCGTCAGGGAAAGCAATTAACCAGATTCTATTGAAAGAAAGGCCCGCACGGCTGCTTTGTGGCGTTACTGTGCTCGCATTCACGAGAGCGATTTCCCAGAAATTTGTACTCGACTTTTGACGTAATGTTGGCAGTTACCTACACTGCTACATCACCGGTTTTGTTATGGAGTTGGAAATTAAACATCCGTAAATCTATTTATTGGCCAACTTTAGGTTACGGAAGTAACACTAAAAGTGGGCCTTTGCGATCGTCTTTTGACAGCTCGAAATTTAAATGAAAATAACGGCTGAACCATGCATCTGACACGAAAATGAATAACCGAATTTGTAGAGGAGAAATTTCTCTACAACGTTGCTCTCTTATGTCTTTTTTTTATATCTCGTATCGTTTTAGAGATATTTGCAAAAACAACATCGATTTTGGGGTGTCTGTCTGTCCATCTGTATGTCCGATACGTGTTCCCTGTTTTTAAGACGAACCGTTCAACCGATTAGTACCAACTTTTACGGACATGATTGTAGGCCGCCAGAGACCAGAACCTCTCTTTTTCAAAATTTTTGGACAAACATATGGTAGTAATACCAAAAAAAGCCGTTTTGATTTGACGATGTCTGTCTGTCTGTAACGTGTTCTCACTTTTTCGGTCGAACCGTTCAACCGATCGGTACCAAATTTTACAGACACAATTGTTGGCTACCATAAAACTCGCTTTTTCAAATATTTCGGCCAAGAAATCCGTTAGTAATACCAAAAAAATGTAATTTAATTTTAATTGCAAATAAAACGTTCATCTGAGGCGAAAATTGAATAAACGAATTTGTAGAGGAGAAAATTCTGAACAACTTTGTTCCCTTATGTCTTATTCATATGTCGTATCGTTTGAAAGATATTTGTAAAAATAACGGAGTTTTGACACCCTCCATTAAATTAACGAAAACCAGCCGTTTGCAGATGTCACGTGACATTCCTCGCCCAGAACTCTTTGGCATACGCCATCTTACGTTGCGTATTTGATTTTTCAAATCAATGGCGCACTGAAGAATTAACCAAAAGACGTCGTTCTTCGTAAGATAAATGATAATCTAGTGTCTACAAATGGCATATTAGCATCAGTTAACAACGGCCATTAATAATATGAGATTAAAGAACACAATTCATATCTGTTAGCTGTAGTGTAGTGGGCAATGTGTTGGACTATCACGCTGACGGTCAGTGGTTCGGATCTCTCCAGAACCTAGATTCATTTTTTCCTACAAGGGTTTCAGATACTCTTATTAATATTTTATTATTTAGATTATTATTTTGGTCCAAAATGTTTGCAAAAACTTATAAAACTACAAATTTAAAGTGGGCCGTAAAACACGTCAGTGTGATTTTGTTTTATTTTTTATTTTTATTCAGGTACACTAGAATCTAAACGTTAAGCACAATCAGGATAACCGGAAACTGAAAGGAGGAAATGTTAGCGATCGCCTATAATCGCACACTGCCACCCCGTTTACATGGGCTCCCAATTCCGCTTTTGGTTGGTCATCTAAACATTCCAAAATCCACTGTGGTAATCCACTTCTGAAAAGCGGTTTTACAGTTCCATTATAGATTTTGGTGCACATGCAACCGCTTTTGAAGTTATTAAACATCAGGAGAGGCACTGAAATAAAATTTGTGCTGTCGCCGGGATTCGAACCCGAGACCTTCTACTTATTAGGTAGGCGCTTTAGACCATTTTTTTTAATTTTATTTTATTTCTTAGTTATTTATTTATTTTTTTGCTCTATGCATAGTTCTTGTCCTTGCGGACGCTGATCGTGGTTGTTCGTTTTGAGTCTACGTCTTCTTCGGCTCAGATTTTTTATTACAGAGAGCGTTCAGTCCTCCCATATGCTGCCCACGGTGAAGACTCTCAATGAAAGGTCAGATAAACCACGTGAACTATTAAAAGTGTGTGATAAGAATGCCACAATTATCGCTTACCAGGAAAACAGACGGCATTTCAAGACCTGGAAGTGATGCGACGCGGTAACCAACACGTGCATAGTCAAATTGAAGTGTCACATGTGTGATGTGAACTACGAAACCTCACATACCACATCCTTGACCACCAGAGGGATCTTTTTATTAACACTGTAGTATATATTCTGTGCTTGGCGCCCAGACTTCATTGTCCTTGTTGGAAGAGCCGTCTGGTGGGCAACGATGTGGGATGTGAGGTTTCTTAGTTCACATCACACATGTGACACTTCAATTTGACTATGCACGTGCTGGTTACCGCGTCGCATCACTTCCAGGTCTTGAAATGTCGTCTGTTTTCCTGGTAAGCGATAATTGTGGCATTCTTATCACACACTTTTAATAGTTCACGTGGTTTAGACTGACCTTTCATTGAGAGTCTTGATCGTGGGTAACATATTTCACCCAATCTGTTTTTTGATTTTAGACTCCCATCAGTGGTTTCTTTATAAAGGATAAAGCGGGAATATTATTTACCTAAAGACGACCACACCCTATTGTGGGAATGTTTTAACAAGGTACCCTGAAAGCTGGATGCTGTTCCAATTATTATGTAATCATTTTCTTGTAAGTACTTTCGATATTCTCCTATTTTAAAAATTTTTAAGAAAAAAAATATTGTAAAGAATGTTTGTCAAGTATTCCCAAAAACTTTTATTTATTGGCCCTTTTACAGACAACAGTTATTAGTTCAGATGCTTCCTATTCAACAGATGTCATCCACTTGAAGATGCATCTGTGCTGATGAGAAACCGGTAGTGTCGGAATAAACACATCTTGACAGCTGTTGCGATTTTATTTCTTACACACCTCCACCTAAGACATCATTGAAGTGAATTTAATTTTCAATCTTTATTTTTTGTGGTGATTGTGTGGAGAATTCCATAAATCTTTATTTTTGTTCGTGTTGTCATTCAAATGTATATAACGCACGATATATCGTCTCATAAATTGATCTTCACCAGTATCTCCACCTTGTGCGATACAAACTGATCGTATAATACTGCCTCCATCTTCTGCAAGCACGTTTATAACGTCATCCACTGCCATAATTTACCGTCACACCTGAAAGACAACATAAAAGAAAGATGCCAGACATTTTTCCCTTAACATAAATCATGCTACAAACAAAATTACAAATTCTAAAGAAATCCTAAATATAATATGGATTATTAATTGCAAAACTGCGAGGAAAATAAAATGTACTGTACTAACATTTTCCGGTGAAGCATTCAAAAAATGTTCAAAGGTTTGCTAAGGTTATGGGACTTGACCACGGGGTCACCAGTCCCTAAACTTACAAACTACTTATGAACTACTTACGAACTAGGACGGCACCAAAATCCATGCCCGAGGGGGGATTCGAACCCCCGACCGTAGTGGCCGTGCTGACCGTGACTGGAGCGCCTCAGTCACCTGGGCCAGGTGAAACATTCTTTAACTTTCTAACACACGAACAGATTTAGCATTCGTAAGTAAAAAGAATTAAATCAATGATGAAACTTCAAATTTTTAACAACAAAGGAAAGTCTTCATTATTACTGCCAACAGTCAAATTTTCTACAGGATCTTCATTGTTGCCAACATTAACTTTTTTATTTCTTGGGAACTATAGTTGCCATTGGGCAGCAGCCGCCCACACTAAACTGCATTTTAAGAACTCTCTCGCTGCTGTCATGGCAGTGCAGGGAGTATTGAACTTTTTAAGTATATCTAAATTTTATACTTGAAAATTTAACATTTGAAACCATAAAATTAAATGAAGCAAATTACTGAGTGACGGGAAACACATCACGACCGGAAAGCTGGCAACCTGTTGGCTCACTCACTATGCCAAGCCAACACTGAACAAGTTGTAGCTCAAACTAACTAAAAGCTTTCACGTGCCTTTTCTCTTTTCCTGTGGTTCACTCAAGTGAGATATTTTAATAATTTGAAATGCTTCTTTCACAACCTGTCACGATTTGATCCAAACCGGCGATACCCATCCAGCGAACTCCATTTTACGTAGGGATACTGTTCCCGCACTCTTCTTAGAAGCTTGTCCCAAAGTTTGATCATGAAGTGTCAGAATCAATCGGAATATAACGTGACGAATGCCAGTGTGATCGATCGTAGTTATTGCACGATATATGTCAGCAGCGGGACTTTCGTACTGTATTCTATGGTATTAACTATTGAGGAAGTACCGTCATGAATGTTCAAATGTTTATATAGCTTATGGGACTTAACTAAGGGGTCATCAGTCCCTAAACTTACGAACTATTTATGAACTAGCTTACACTAAGGACGGCACAAATATTCATGCCCGAATCCCCGACCGTAGTGGCCGTGCAGACCGTGACTGAAGCGCCTCAGTCCCCTCGGCCACCGCGGCCGGCACACGTCTCTCCAACTGCCTGGGCGCGCCATCGTAGCGCCACCCGCTGCAAGGAAAACACAAGTCAGAGGACAATTGACGCACGATAAATCAAACAGCGCCGAGAGCGGTGCAAGCACAGAGAGATCGATGGTACTTGCGCAAGTAATTAAATCAAGGTCAGGGTCAATCGAAGAAACAGGAGCCGGGACGGCTCAGTAATAGAACGCAGTAAGTTGTTCTCGACGGTTAGTGTTCATCAGAGACGAGTGTACTTTGAGGCGTGCCCGAGGGGAGTGTGAAATAACCGCTATTATTTTCTATCTATATAAATGATCTGATGGACGGAGTAATTTGTGATTTGCAGCTGTTTGCTGACTATGCTGTGGTGTGTGGGAGGGTGTCGTCTTTAAAAGACTGTAATAGCATACAAGATGACTTAGACAAAAAATCCTACTTGGTGTGAAGAATGGCAGCTAGCTCAAAATGTAGAAAAACGTAAGGTGATGCCCGTGAGTAGGAAAAACAATTCCATAATGTTCGAATACAGCATTGGTAGTGAGCTTTTGATGCAGTCGTAGTTCAAATACCTAGGCGTAACATTGCAGAGCGATGTGAAATAAAACGAACATGTAAGGAAAGTTGTGAGTAAGGCGGACAGCCGACTTCGGCTTATTTGGAGAATAATGGGAAGATGTACTTCATCCGTAAAGGTGACCGCTCATAAAACGCTTGTACGACCACGTCTTGAGTATTTGGAAGTGTTTGGGACTCGCAGCAGATCATTTTAATGGAAAACATGGAAGCAGTTCAGAGGCGAGCAGCTGGGTTCGTTACTGGTAGGTTCATCCAATGCCCGAGTGTCACGGAAATGATCCGGGAAATAAAATGGATGTCAGTGGAGGAAAGACGACGTTCTTTTCGAGAAATTCTGTTGAGGAAATGTAAAGGGCCAGAATTTGAAGCGAAGTGCATAACGAGCTTCCTGCCGCCTACTTAAATTTCGCGTAAAGATCACAAAGAAAAGATAAGAGAAATTAGGGTTCGTACAGAGGCGTATAACCATTCTTTTTTTTTCGCTCGTTCTACTTGGGAGTGGAATAGGAAAGGAAATTCTAGTAGTGGTACAGTGTACCTTCCGCCACGCACCTTAAGGTGGATTGCGTGGTGTATATATAGACTGCGATGTAGATTTACTCTATGTAAATTAATTACAGAATATAAGTATTCTCCCTATTGGTTCCTGAGTTCTTATCGGTACGGTAGCTGCAAGTAACGAAATATATTCATGATTAAGTATGTATAGATACGGTAGATGGGAATAACGAAACGTACTCATGGGTCAGTTTGTATGGATACAGTAGAAGCAAGTAATAAAATTTTACTTCGTATCAACTAAGGTATTCGTTACTCAGTATGGAATACATACAGTTTGTTACAGCTCTACCGTATAGGGAAGGAGTTAATAATGATTTGACAAGCTGTGTAACTAAGAGGTGAACAGGGCCAGTGCGCGAGACCATTCATTTTTCACTCGTGTTTTTCCTATAACAATGAGCGGAGTCCAGTCTCCTGGTGAAAGGGACAACATAATGGCAAAACGACGTCATTTGGACAGTGTTTAGCAAGGTGGAATACTCGACCGCCTTGAAGCAGGACAGACACAGACATTGAGTGTGTAATTTTTAGTGTTTGGAGACGATTCTGAGAAACAGGGGATGTTCGCCGTGGGCCAATAGGAAGTTGAGTTAGCGCAACAATCCTACAGCAGGAACGATATCTGTGGTTAACTGCCCGACGAAACCGAAATGCACCTGCACGACAGTTGTCTGCAGCTCTTGCAGCAGCGTCAGGGGGTGCAGTTTACCTCCAAATTGTGTACCGGAGGCACAGAATGACGGGCCTGTTTGCCAGATGTCCAGCGGTGAGCGGGACGTCAGAACAGAGACCGGCCCCTTTATTGTGGAGTCGGCTACGTCGAAACGGGACCATGAATAAACGGAGGAATGTGGTCTTAACAGATGAATCCCACTTCGCTTTAAAGAACGATTCCCGTCCCACATTAATCTGGACAGAATCCGGTTGCCAATGCGACCAACGGAACATTGTGGAAAGCGGCCAGTACAGTGGTGGTGATGGCGTCATAATGAGGGGCGGCATCTTGTGGAATGACCGTATGGACCTGCACATTATCCATCGCTGGTAGTCCGAGAAACACGGTTACCGCTCAAATATACAGGGATGATAGGAATGAAGCACTGTTACATGTTCAACTCTTCAGAGATGCGGTTCTGCGTTCACAGAAATACGCAGCAAGTCACAGTGAATTCCGTGGCAGAGAGTTCATCGAACAGCTTTTATGATACTTTTTCATAGTTCCATTCTCTAATACCGCGCGGGAAAAAGGAACAACTAATTCTTTCCACTTTCAATTATACTTCTTTTATTTTATGTTTATCATTTCTTCCTATGTGCAAAGGGCGTTAAGAAAGTTTTGCACAGTCAATTTTATTTTTTGTGAACATCCTTGGAACATTTCGCTATAAGTTGGCACACAAAAGTATTTTCATTTATTTACAGGCGAGCCATAATGGACCGTGAAGTTAATGTCAAGTTGTTACATCGGTCCGTAATGGAGTTCCTCTTCAAGACCGGCGATGACTGTGCCATATCGATTCACAGGAAATTGCTCCCTGTTATTTGGAGGACACAGTGGATCGCAGCAGTATCCAGAAATGATTATAGAAATTTCAAGAAGGTGATTTCTCTCTGCTGGACAATCCACGATGCCGTAGGCCATGGACGGCAGTGAGTGATATGAATAAGGGACCATTGATCAAAACCATCCAAAGTGACAGTAGTGTGACTGAAATGACACGTTTGTCATTTGGGTAGTTGGTATCACTGGTACAGTCAATAGGGTACAGCAAAATCTGTCCCCTAGGAAGAAGAAACAAAGACTTTCGCGAACAGCAGGCCGAAAGGTGATGGCCTCCATCTTATCGGATCAGCGTAATGTCATGTTCATTGATCTTTTAGAACTTGGCACCACCATTAACCGGGACCGTTACTGTTTGTCATTGGACCGACAGACCACAGCTTCAGGACCAGCTCATGAGACTACACCGTGACAATAACAAACAAGATACAGCTCTTATGACGGAGGAGAAAATCAGGAAAATTCGTTGGAAAATTGTTCCTCATCCTACCTACTGTGTCAAGCTATAGTGTAAAAGTCAATCCCCAGAATTTTACCAAAGAGCATTTACATCATGGAAATGACGATGGACCAGATGCATCACAGCTGATGGACGTTATGTTAAGGAGGCTCAATGTATAGCTAAATGTTCCAAGTATCTTCACAACAAATACTATTCCCCTTCTGCAAAAAATAAAAAATTTGAAACGACTGATCAAATTTTTGAACGCCCTTTTAGACGGGTGCTAACAAAATATATTCGCATTCGGAAGCGAAGGTTTTATTTTTACCTTATTTTATTTTATTACTAGTTGTATGACAAATTGTGTTTTATTAAGCTTATTATATTGATTATGCTTAACTGTTGGACAATAGTGTTCATCTTATTCATGTTCTCATTCTGAGGTCTATTAATAATGTACCATTCAGCATATGCAGGGTGCATCTAAATATCTGGGACATTCCGGGGTTTTGATAGAGATCAGACAACAAACAGAACTTGGTACTGTAAACGTTTGGTTTACTTCTTTTCGTTACCGTCTAACAGGCATCAGCTATTTTCAACAAACGGATAAGTCGTCAGGGAGCAACGCCGTGGCCTGATCGTTATCCCGATCTCAATCTATTAAATATCTGCTTAAGCAGGTATCTGAAGGCCATTGTGTATGCCACACTTTTTCATAACGGGAATTACTGTATCAGCTCATGGAGTAAGGGTGTCAGCATATACGGCAGACACATGCAATACCGGAAAGAATGAGACATCTGCCTCCATTACAGCTCGTGCTCGTGGTAGTTATTTTGAACGCTCTTTGTACACAACTAAGTAAATTTACTGTTTCAACACAAAATAAGAAACCTGCATAGTGAAGCGGTCTGTGGTTATTTACACCACAATTAACGCCTGTGACACGGTAACGAAGCAAGTAATCTGTACGGGACATGTTCTGATTGTTCTCAAGTCCTCTAACGAGTCCCGAGAGCTTCCTCACATATTTTCTTACACCGTGTATATAGAATGTTCGAAAATTTCCGTGTCAGTCTTCGAGGATTTTTAGAGCGGTGCAAATATGTAATATACGTAGATTTATTATGATATTTCTTAGATCGCTTATTTAAAATTTCAACTTGTTTCAACCGGTTTCAGCGGAAGCTGCCACTATCATCAGAATTAAAAAAAAAAATGAATAAAAACATATAAAAAAATAAGGAGAGCACCATAAAATGCATCGGCCTCGCTAATAGCAAACAATAAAATATTTAAGTGGGAACAAAGTCTACAATTGCGTTTATGTATCTGTTGGAACGCCATTGCCCAACTATTGTGAGCATGCATTACTTGTATCTGCACTGCGTATTCCAAGTTTGTCAATTACCTAAAATCTGTTTATCAAAAACGGCACTATGTTATCCTCAGAGCATGTACCGCTTCCAACAGGCGTCTTCCTGCGTGCTATCGTCAGGTCTCATCACACACGACTGCGCGAGCTCGCGATGCGTTCATGAGTAGGCAGTTACCAAAATGATCGATACATGGCGTACATGGGTCATAATGTGTCTCTTAATTACCAGTATGGCTCAGCTACAATACGTATCGCGTGGCAGGGTAATTGCTAATCTTACAGTATATCCTCAAAAATGCTAAATAGTTATCTACTGCCTCCAGTTGATTGCTGAGCATATCTTTCATTTGATGTTTTGAATCCGCATACTTTCTAAAATATTTAATTCCTTACTTTTATGAGCTTTATGCAAGATCATTCTCTGACGAATTCCTTGGATGTTGTGCTTGCTAATGCGTTTTCCAAATGTAGTTTAATTATGGATGCCAGTATGTCCCCGAAACCTAAAAAAAAGATGACCTACCCGTTTGTCCAACATAAAAGCCTTTACAATCCCCGCACTAAAGTTTGTATAAACCCTATTTCCATAATTATCCTTTTTTGTTCAAATGTTTGATAAGCTTATGGGACTTAACTACGGGGTCATCAGTCCCTAAACTTACAAACTACTTATGAACTACTTACGAACTAGGACGGCACAAATATCCATGCCCGAGGGGGGATTCGAACCCCCGACAGTAGTAGCCGTGCTGACCGTGACTGGAGCGCCTCAGTCACCTCGGCCACCGCGGCCGGCCCTTTTTTGTCCCAGCTTTGTAGCGCAGTTTTGTTTGTAGCTAATTACTTCGCGAAAGGCCACTTTAATATTAGTTTTGTGATTGTTTCTCTCTATATGATAGGAAACGAAGCTATTATACTTAATTGATATAAGTTTCCTGCTTACGTACAAGCGGGGTGCGAGGCCACTCTTCCTCCGTTCATACCTACCGTCTGTAGTGTCACTCGAAACGCCGGCGTTGGTGTTAGCAACCGGCGTATGATGCAGTAGGCGCAGAATTTGTAGGTCCTTCGTTGGGATAAAGTTACTTGGTCGACCCGAATCAGCACGACGTGATTCCTTTATGATGTGACTATGACATCTGAATGGCCGATATGACTGGCAGTAACACGATGCGACGTTACAGTTTCACACAATGCAATGACGAGGTCTCTTTCAAATGCATTCACTTGGTGGGTAGACCAAGGCGTCTGCCACGCATCGAAGGTGCTTCGAACTGTATGTAAACGTCTTGCTTCGCTGTCTGACTCAACAAGAGGTTAGCCGCAGCGGAGTGGCCGAGCCCATTGCGGTGCTACGCTCCGATGCAGGAGGCCGTTCCCTGTAGGGAGTTCGAATCCTCCCTCGGGCATGGATGTTTGTGCTGTCTTTAGTATTAGTGTATACGTAGTTGGTGAGTTTAGGGACTGATGACCCCGTAATTAAGTCCCATAAGCTTAACAAACATTTGAACGGTTTTAACGACAGTTGACTGGCACCATCTTCCCAACAACAGGGTGGGGACTTCACGAATCCGCTCTGGAGGTCGGTCTACGTATGACAAAGACTCGTAAATCAAATGATTTACTCACACTTCGACGATATACATGCTTACCGTAATGGGATAATATTCAGCCAGTCATGGGTAAATCACTTGATTTGTCAGGCAGTGTATTTCCATAACGATCCATGTCCGCCAATGTCATCCAGTGATACAATGACACTTTCTTGACTTTTGACACAGTAAAACAAATCACCACTTCTGCAAGCTCTGTTTTCCATATTCTAGAAGCAAATGGTATTACCCTCAAGTAAAAAAGTTTAGTTAACATTGATTCTGTAATTCATAACTTAAGAGCTTTGAACACTTGAACAGTCGAAAATACGCCTCCACAGCATCGAAGATGAAGACGTTCTATATTTTGAAGAACTCATTTATATTGGGTACCAATTGAAAACTCGGCATTTGCCCTATAATTATTTATTTCAGTTTTCAGTTAGTATATTTTCCCATCTTCTCTTTCCATCTCCTCCGCTACCTTTGTTCATCTCCTCCTTCCCCTTTCTCCTCTCTCAATCTCCCCCTCCTCTCTCTCATCCTATTGCTTCGCCTCATTAGTGCCGAGGCGGAGTTGCCAAGCGCATTGAGGCGCTATGCTTCGATGCTCGAGGCTGTTCCCCGTCGGGGGTTCGAATGTCCCCTCGGGCATGGATGTTTGTGCCGTCTTTAGTATAAGGTATTTCATCAGTAGTTTGTAAGTTTAGGGACTGATGACCACGCAGGTCCCTTAAGCTTCACATACATTTGAACATTTTGAACATCGCCTCATTAATCCATTGCTTCCTACTCCTATGAAAAGTGTTAACTTTCATTGTTAAAGGTGTCGAAGGTACATCCGCCATGTTATGTAGACCTTGCTGCTCCTATTTCTTTAAAGGTCAAGTGTGAAAAATTCCAGAAGGAAGGAAGCTTAGGGTTTAACGTTCCGTTCTACAACGTGATCATTAGAGACGGTGTAAAATTCCATCTATATCGCAATAAAATTGTAGATTTTGATGAATTCTATAAGCAAGGGACCCTCCGTCATTCTCCATACGAAATTTTATGTAGACTGTGAGCTTCCATCAAGGTAAGGATTATTTGCACTAAATTTGGTTGAAATCGGTGCAGTGTATTGGGAGGAGATGGGCAACATTTTTGTATGTTGCAGCAGTTTTTAGCGCATTTCATTGTTTATGACGTCATATCTCCTAAACTATGTGTGGTACAGTGATGTAATTATGCCCATAACCTTTCGCGAAATGTGTTGACAAAATTCCATAGCAATTGGATGAACGTAACTGAAGCGTATAAATTACGATCAAACACACCAAATTCATTTATTTTAGTCACGTTGATAAGACCCATACTAACGCACCCAGGTTCTGTGTAAAAAATGTTATTTACTAATTTCATCATATTTTAGAGCCTGTGACCGCAGATGTTTGGTCCCATAGAATCACAAACATAAGAACATTCCTCAAATTTTGGAAACGGGAGTTTCCTTTTATAGCAATTGCATTGCACGTTGTTCCTGACTTCGGTACCCCTTCTATATATTTATTCCATTCTTATGATGGTCGATCGCTAGTCAAATCTAGTCTCCGATACCGCATTGACCAATGACGTCATGTTTTACGTAATTTCGTGCCGCGCGTGGTTTCAATACTCACTGTTTACGTGTCTGATATTTTTGAAGAAACCTTGGTGGGGTTGTATTATCCTTTTGGTGTTATTCTATTTTTGCAAGGTTAAGGTCTTGTTTGACCTACACCTAACCTAACTTTCCATTAAAAAAAAGTACTCTGTAGCGTAGCCCTCAGAAGGTTAGGTATAGGTTAAACAAGAAGTTTCTCTATTTTAGTATGTGAGGGCGCGTAGCGCCCGAATCTGCGGTTCAGAAATACTCAATGGATTTACAGTTATATGTTCGACATACATTATTTCGAGTGCAAGCTTTCGTTAAAATTACCTAATTATTAAATGTATTTTGAAGCGGTGGTATCATTAAGTAGATTTGACCTATTTAGGTGAAATCTAACTACCGATACCATGTTGTGGTAATCATGTGTTCGTAGTAGCTCTCGATTATGTATGACGTTATTCGTGACGTCATTGGTCAAAGCGGTATCGGAGACTAAATTTTAGCCTCGATCGCTTTCTTCCCCGTCTGTTCATTGCGTTTCTCTCGCATGATATTTAGCAGGTGGTACTGAAACTGCTCATCCAGTAAAATGGATCCAGTATTTATAACTGGGCCTTCCACCTCTATGGTCGGTTCCAGGCGTTTCATCTGTGGTCTGTGATCAGAGAACGCGTCCTCCGGCGTTTCACCTATGGTCCACTAACCCTAATAGCATTCAGTTTTAGGTCTGGTTCGTAGCCGCTGGATGTTATATTTCTCGTTAACCACGGAAAATAACGGCATATTTTATTAATGTGGGTACCAAAGTTACCTCCTGGAAAGGTCTATTGCTATAAACAGAAAGGTTAATATTGTATTAAAATGAAGATTAGTTTTATGCATTCAATTTCACTGTGATCATTCCGTTTTATAATGCCGTTATATGTTCTCAGTAAGGACCGACAGAATATTCAGTTGCGGTTTCACCCAGTTTCGAATAAAATATTGGCTTCGACCACATTGTCGGTTTCGCCCAGAAATCAGCTGAATCTTCAGCTTGGCCGAAATTACCTTTCTTGAACTTACTGATGAAGTCAGGTCGCGTTCCGGATGGACTCAGTCTACAATAATAACGCATTACCTCAATTCACGGTGCGCCGTTTAACTGCTAGGAGTCTCTCATCCCGCGAAAAAATTTAGGGTATTTTCGTGTTAAGCACAATATGTATAAAGCAATCGTATCTTTTAGTGGTATACTATGTTAGCAACTAATTAATCAGTATTTTGTTTAATGGAACGGGTTATGATATTGTTATGCTGTAAAGTTTTATTAACGATTTGCCTTGAAAGCCAGGAGCTCTCTTTAATAACCAATATGGGCTTAGGAAACATTGACCATTTGGTAGACACCTTTTCTATTTTCAGTTTGCATGAATTTATACTGACAACAGTCATAGTCATAGTCGGAACAGTGACTATACTTTTCTAAATACTCTCTTCCGCACTGACTGAAGCTGCTATGTATTCAGCAATGACAAAAAGGAGCTATGTAAAGTTGTTTGTCGATTTCAAAAAATCGACGTGAAGATGACAATGGAAAGAACAAAATCGTAAAGGCTACTTATAGAAGCAAATATATTATTAATTTTTTATTGTGGTATGCATGTTGAGGCTCTAGCATTTGATAGTATCTATTTGGCATGTTTGTTGGGTACCTAACGACTATTTTCCTACACGTAGGTTTGCAGAACCGTGGAATTCTACAGTAGTCTCGATAGTTCGTGGTGAAAGGACCCGGGATTACCTTGAATTATTGAAATTCATGTGTGAAAAAGAAGAAAACCGACCTTGAAAAGAACACACATATAAATATACAGGGTGAGTCATAAATGGGGAAATATATTTCGTGCAAATTGTCACACTCTGAGCTACAAACATAAATTCGTTTTCCACACGTTCCTATGTCAATAAATGACAATGCAATTGAATGCTAAAAATCTGAAAATATGAAGTCGACTTTTGGGTGTTACTATGCGCTGACATTGGCCAAGGAGACAGACCAGCAGCATAGCACAACAGACGAATGTTGTAGGTAGTCTAGCCACTCGCGAGAAGGCGAAGCATGCGGCGTCAGACGAGGGTCTGCGTTACACTGCAGTCAATGATAGGGCTCACATCTATCTCGTGCCATTTTCGCTGGCCTGTATTGTGTATCGTGGCTAGTTGGCATAGGGAAAGGAACTTGTGCCCTGTTGCCGACCTGCTCGTCGGCCAATGTTGGCTCACAGTAACACCCGAAAGTCCACCTCTTATATACAGATTTTTACCATTCAATTCCATTGTCATTTATTGAGATAGGAACATGTGGAAAATGAATTTGTGACTCGCTGCGTGATAATTTGCACGAAATATTTTTTCTGATTTATGACCTCTTTTAAAACAAAGTTTCTAAATAGTCATTTCATTGTCAGCGTAAAAGCTTTGAGGTCTTTTCAGTATTTACTTCTCCTTATAATGGTGTTGTGCAGTCGTTGTTTTGTTTTATGGCACTTTTATTTATGGATTGATGGGAAACTCGTAATTCCAAGACTCCATTGTATCCGGTTCAGTTTACGTATTGTCTAACTTTCTTATTACATTTATTTTGCAGAAAATGTCACAACGATGAGAAAAGGATGCAGTTTGGAAGTACTTTAATAAAAGTTCCGTCGATTTATCTAAACCTATTCGCCTTTGATATCATCTTCCACGGACTCCTGATTAGGATTACACATACTCAGAATGACTTACCACAGTGTATCTGGAAAATGTAGAAGAACTTGTGATTTGTGGTGGAACGTAAATATAGAGAATTTTAACATAATTACGCAAAGTTCGACCACAGCTAGAAGAGGAACCGAATATTCCGTTACGGTTTCGGTTTCGCCCAAAAATCATATTTCGTTCGGACTCTGGTTCTCAGTATGTAGATCTTGCGAATGTGTGAAGCTCATAAATAATGGAAGAGAGGTGGTTTTGTACTTCTCATTTCTCGAAAGGCACTTTTCTAAGTGAGAACAGTGTGAGAGCTATACGAACAGACTAATCAGAATATATATTACGCTATTAAAACATAGTACAGTTTGCACAATCTCCGGGTTTGCTGTGTGTTCTGTGGTAAAATAGAATTCTCTGGTCTAGTTAAGATGTAATGATGCGCAATTACCGTTTTATATTAATCAGGAACCACATGTATAAAAATATGTTTTTTTTTTCTCAACAGTTTTCATTTCCCTCTCAAATCCTCTATTTAATTATTCAAGTTCACTTATGTTGTTCTACATAGTTAAAATTAATCTGATGACTCATTACAATTTTATCATTGCTATAGGCTCTCAATTTGTGAGAGCAATAACATCAAAGAAGAAACTTTCTTTGTGTGTTTAACACAAACTTTTATTATATAGTGTTCACTGATGATACCAGATAATAGTGAAATGAATAATGGTTTAAAAATCGCTGAAAAACAAACATGATACATTGAATTGTAATGATAAAACACGACATGCGGCATATCAGTAACTTGCTTTAAATTCATGAACTAAAGTAAACTTATTAAGAAAAGAAATAGAACGTAGAGGACGTACCGCACAGGTGACGAAACATGTCACGTGGTACCTGTCATTCGCCTAGAGAACAAAAATAACTTCTGCAAGATGACTAATGTTTCACAGTTTTGTCCGTTATTGTCAGTGATGCTCCGTGACTGTTGTACTTCAGAAAAATAAAATAAATTCGCCTTCAGTTACAAAATTGTGTTTTGTTTCACACAATGCATATCGAGCCCTGAGGGCTCATCATCAGATGACTCTATGATTTCTTTTTAACTTTTTTAAAGGACTGGTTCTGAATAATCAGTATCATTAGCTTACGGAAACAATTCGGGTCAACATTGCACTTATTAAACAATTCACCATATTGATGTTGAGCAGGTACATATGGCACTATCGTAAACAGTCATCTGGTAGTTGCCAAAAATGACGACAGATGTCAGTACCAATAAAAGAATGAAAAACTTCTCCTCGGAACTGTTAGCTGTTTCTTCATTAAGGAAATAATTTTTAAATGTGAGTAGGTCCAGTATCAGTAGTGTAACGTCACCTAAATGAATATTAATTCTTATCAGAAAGTAGGCTACACCTCTTAACAGGTGCCGGAGGTGCTCAAATCCCGAAAATCCAATTGCTATCAACAGTTAATTGAAACATTCCTCTTTAATGCAAACTTTGAATTATTGTTCTACTCGTCCTAGAAGTGGAGTTATTACCATTTTCTCCCGCGCCTGCACAGGAAACTGTCGGGGCCGCTGAATGATTCTAACAACCTCTCGTGACTCATTGTTTAAATACAATGCCAAAAAGGGCTATGATCACAAGCATGGTTTCCCAGAAGCTGTGATAAACGGAACATTTTCTCAAAATCCACTCAAGCTATGGAGATGAAATTTTTATACAACACTCCTAGTTATCAATCTTAAATTGTAACACAGCCATTTAGCAATATTAATTAATTTCATTTCAATTTTATTAAATAAAGCTTTTTTTTTTAAAAAAAAAGAAAGTTGTGGCATTAATTTAAAAAAATATTGCTAGGAAACTAGAAACGGTACTCCAATATCCCTCCATCCTAACTGCAATACTAAAATTTTCTAGATGTTGAAAAAATTTCAAATTCTTCGGTTTGGCAGATTGTTCATTAATGTTCCTCAAACTTAGTGATTTTAACATGGGATCATAGGCACCTCCGGGTCCCCTTAATGATCTGATAAAAGAACTCTTCTCATTAAGCGATAGTCGATTTATAGACTAAACATGACAAATAATGAAAAGTACATGAAATGTACATCCTAAAAATACAGCATAAATACCACATCAATTTATACAAGAGTGCTTTCATTTTCTAATTTATTTCAAAATCGTAATTTGGATACTTCGAGAGCTATGAGTGACATAATCGAGAGATTTCATTAAATTAAAAATGACCGGGACTGTTTGCGTATCACAGCTACGAGTCTATAAAAAGATATTAACTTAATGTCTACTTTCTATGAAAGAAAAATGAAACACCACAAAAAATACAAAGTTTCCTGCTGTTCACTTTGAAATGTAATGGCCCGTACAGTTCAGTGTTCTTTTCATTTTCTAGGATGCTACCTAAATAGCCAGTATTTTTGTGCAAAATATGACATTCCACTGCGTTTTTCTAGAATAGGAACTGTCGCGAGTCTGCTACCATAACGCAGCATTCAACACGCCGTCATTGGCTGTTGAAAACACGGCGTACCTTCCTGCAGTTGTCCCACGCTCCTGAGATGTACTCGGTACTGCCTGTCTACAGACGACCAGTGCTCGACGCGTAACGCCGGCTTTTGTTCCTTTTCTCTCTCTGGCCATTTTCAGAGCTGCCTCACGTGTTCTATTCACACGGGAAGGCCAGTGCCGAGTTGTCGGTTCCGCGAATAGTGCGTAGGCAGACTTCCTGGAGTTTTATGACCTTGCATGACCAGTATTGAACCTGTATTCAGTGTGGCTTTACATTTAATAACCCATATAAGAATGCATACAAAATCAGAATGTAAGTAGTTATGTGTTAACAATTACTAGTACTAATTTATGTTTCCTTATCCAAAAGAAATTTTGTTCGAAAGTATCATGTAACAATTTACCCGGTGACTGCAAGACAATAAAGAGGCTACGGCGGGGTCGAAGATAAAAGTGATTGGGAAGTTTTTGTAAGTTGCCTGTCTTTCTAAAACTTTCTCAAACACGTTATCTCGGAGATAAACGTGAATTTAAAGGTTTGTTGTCTGTCTCTCTAACACCTTCTCCAACATTATACCTCGGATGTGTTACCACCACACGCGTGGGAATGTCGCAAGTCTTAATTACATAGCACTGCACGTGAGGGCCGTAGAACTACATGCATTATCAGTGTTAACGTTCATGTTCACCAACCTGGCTTCTTCTTTTCCGTTGTTGTTCCCACGCAGAAGCAGAGCACAGATCGTCGATACTCCTACCTTGATTAAAGTGCTGTGGAACTTATAAAACTGGTGGCTAGGCTCATACGTAGTTTTCAAATAAGAAGGGGAGCCAGTAGTGACGTAGGCCGGGAATATTCCCAGTAGGAATGAACTTATAAAATGGAAATATATTCCGAGAAAATTCTTTGGCCCAGGAAGATGGCAAAAAATTTGGAATTTATGGAAATTTTTAGACTTAAAAGTTTTAACACTTATTAACAGTTGAAGAACCTCACAACTGTTTAACTAAGTAAATTCATACGTTTGAATCCAAGATTTATCATTATGTGCATTAATTTCCTTGTTGATTCTATGCAGAACATCATTTACTTTAAGTCTCGTGGAGAAAGTAATTCAAAATATTCTCTAGGACTACAATTTTTAGGCAAGTTGGAACCCCACATTTCTAAATAAAACCTAAACTTACAAAATATTGCAATGGAGGCGTAATTCTCAACCCGCCACCATCTGTACTATTTTTTAAATCTTTTCAAATGAACGACTAGAGTTGTTTCCCTTTCGGAATTCAAAGACTTCTCAAATCCTGCTATGAGTTACGATTTTTAAAAATTTATTTTCTAAAATATCAGTATTAATTTCAGTTTTAGAATCGTTACTTACTGTTGTACATTGTTCTGTGTTAATAAAATCACTTGTATTTTTAAGTAAAAATCATAAATCTCGAACGGTTTATTTGCATAATTTTTGCCCAAATTCCATTTTCATTGACTAATGTTTACAAATTTCGCACCAATTTAAAATAAACTTTATAGCCTAAAATATCAATAATGCCGACAGAAAACTTAACAAACCGAATAAACAAACCTCCATGTGTATTACAGTATTCAGTAGCTACTCACTAGATGGCAAAACAATATTATAAATTAGGTTTTTCTAACGGTTGATTATTTCGAGGTTGGCAGTTCTAGGAAACATAATAATTGTAAATTTTGCATTCTCGCTTTTTTTCTGCACTTCTGTTCAGTTTTTTAAATATATGAGTGTTAGAGTTTATTTAAATAACACATTAGCACATTAACCTATTAACTTAAACGATTTCGTATTTAAAATGATAAATTCCAAAGATATTTTACTTAATTATAATTTTTCTTAAAATATATTTCAGATTTTTTGTTTGATTTAACTACATAATTACTTCCTTAAACATATTAATTGTTATTGAGCTGGCTAATTAATCATAAATTCCTGGGAATTTATGAATTTTCGGAATATTGCCCGAAATATTCTGGAATATTTCCTCGATTTTAAATTCCCGGGAATTTTACAACAGTATGTGCCAGTAGTTTCATAATGTTTATTCATATGCCGTGAAACAACAAGCGACATATGTATAACTATCAATGATTGTCGTTCACTTGAATCCCTATTATAGTAGCTAATAATATGAAGATTCCACAGCCTGACAGGCTATTTTAAGGTCACGACTGTCATGGGTCTTAACGTGAGAGTGGTCTGTGCTGGACCTCTTGCAACTGGCCAGTGCTGATCCCGCGCACCACCAATTTTGGCGCCTAACACTCTTTTTAGAAAATCTACATTCAACTCTTACTTAGAACTAGAGCATAATTACATAAACAAAACAGCATTATAAAGCTTCGTGTAAACACATGAATTAAACAAAATCACGTTAAGTTCTATACAATAGTATATCTAATATTAATAATTTAAAAATAATCATAGCGGTGATTTACACAGAGGTGGGGGCAGTACTGGCGTAATTTCTCACGGGAATATGATATTACACTTTATGTCATCTTTTGATACCCATTCCACCTATGACGAGATCTACTAGCTATCAAATTTCTTAGTAACTCACTACCTATGGCCATGACCCAGCCATCCTACAAAGTGCACAAACTGAGCCGTGCTATAATCAGTGAATGACAACCATTCATTGTTCATCATATCATTCGAAATTATAGCCACATTCTACGTGAATTACAATCACAAATTAGGTTGTTTTGGGAGACCCGTCACTTGAATCCTTGGTACAATATTTAGCTACTACTTTGGCACGGTTTCTCTCAACATAAAGTTCTTGCTTGCCGTAACCTTGTTTGTTATCCATTATGGTATTTCGAATTACATTTCAGTGACTTTCGTAATTACAATTAATGTAGCAGTTTGTGAGGCTTGTGTTGTCATTCACTTCGCTTATTTAGAATTTAGGAATAGGTGTTGTTGCGGTCTTCAGTGCAAAGGCTGAACTGATAGACCTCTACGCGCTACCATATCCTGCAAAAGTCTCATCATCGCTGAACAGCGACAATCCTTTTGAACTTGCTTACTGTATGGTCCCATCTGCAATGTTTTCTCTCTTTTCATGTGGATATGAAATATAACATATGAAATATAAAATAATGATATGATATTGTTATCTTACATCCGCTTAGTAGCCGTTAATAGAGACTGTAGTAATGCAAATATTTTCATAAAACATACTTACTTCATCCAAGATCGCAATGCTTTTTTATCACATTATTCTCCTATTTTTAATTAAATAAAGAGTAACTTGTGAAAGTGTAATATAAGAAAAAGAACATTGTCAAACGATTAAAATTTGCATCACCAAAGTGGATCGTCATCTGTATTGCACATTTAAAAATTGTGTTTCTTCTTGCCACAAGTAACAAGGAGACTGAACCAGGTAACATTCCATAGGGGTGTCTACACCTATGGAATGTTTACCTGGTTAAGTCTCCTTCTTACTTGTGGCAAGAACATACGCAATTTTTAAATGTACAGATGACGATCCATTGGTGTAGACACACCTATGGAATCAGCGGCATCGTGAGTCGTGTCGGGATAGCACAGTCGGTAGTGCGCTTGCCCGAGATAGGCAAAGGTCCCAGGTTCGAGCCTCGGTTATGGCACACAATTTTAATCTGCCCAGAAGTTTCATATCAGCGCACACTCCACTGCAGAGTGAAAGTTTCATTCTGGAAACATCCCTTAGGCTGTGGCTAAGCCATGTCTCAACCATATCCTTTCTTCCAGGAGTGCTAGTCTTGCAAGTTTCGCAGGAGAACTTATGTGAAGTTTGGAAAGTAGGAGGCGAGGTAATGGCGGAAGTAAAGTTGTGAGGCGGCATCGTGAGTCGTGTCGGGATAGCACAGTCGGTAGTGCGCTTGCCCGCGATAGGCAAAGGTCCCAGGTTCGAGTCCCGGCTCCGGCACACAATTTTAATCTGCCAGGAAGCTACACCTATGGAATGTTTACCTGGATCAGTCTCCATGTTACTTGTGGCATGAAGACACAGAATTTTTAAATGTGCAATACAGATGACGATCCACTTTGGTGATGCAAATTTTAATCGTTTGACAATGTTCTTTTTCTTATTTTTGATTTTCACAAGTAACTCTTTATTTTATTAAAAACAGGAGAAAATGGTGATATATATATATATATATATATATATATATATATATATATATATATATATATATATATTACTACAGTCTCTATTAACGGCTACACACACCCGGATATATATATATATATATATATATATATATATATATATATATATATATATATATATATATATATATAAAACTAGCGGCATTGGCTGAAGTAAGTGTGTTTTATATAAATTATGATCGCTGTCCATAGGCATAATATGCCACCTAACAATAGCAAATATTTTCATCACAACACCATGTTGTCGATAAATAAGCACAGTATTTTCCTTTAAACAGTGCATAAAGAGTAAAATGTTTCCCTACGTCTTTTCTCGACGCGATATGCGTCAAACTTTATATTTTCTCGAAACGCCAAAACTAAGTACAGAATCTTTCTCACTGCACTGCTGATGTTTTGCTTTCTCTTGGCCATCCGTTTTCGAGCCGTCAGTATAAAAGCGCTCCGTCGCGCTGGAATACTAACAGCTCAGCTCTTTGTGGTACGGCGCTGGAGTTTGTATGCCTTCAACTTGTGGCGGAGCGCTGGAACTGGGGCATCCTCGGCAGAATAAGCGCCGTCCTGGTCGGTGGCCGAGTTTTACCTCTCCAGAGACGCCGAGAGCGGCGCCGTGGTCAGCAGGGGATTCCCGCACTGCTCACTGCAGGACGTTAAAAGTGCATCAGCACCGAATAGACCTCATGCAACAAACAACAGTAGCTCAGTATACATAAGGTTTTAATTACGTTTCCTCACGACATGTGTATCACACCCTTAGAATTACAAATGACTGACATTTCAACGTAATCGTGGTTCCGTTGCGAAACGTTCGTATTTTTATATTTTTTAAATAAATGGCAGTAGTATTTGAAGAGTAAGTGTAGAGGTTAAAAAAAAGGAGACAGTTAAATAAAGAGAAAATATATTGAGTAATAAAACGAAGAATGTGATATACTAATCTATGATACATCTTGGTACATATATTTCCGTACACTTAAGTCTGAAGAAATATCTTTACATAGCGTTACAGCACATCGATGTAAGCGATAGTTGAAGGAAACGTGTAACATTCATATAATTCTTTGTTTTTAATTTTCTTTAATAGATATCAAATTTAAATATCAATTTAATACAAATTAACAATCCCTGAGACGCATTTTCATCTCGAATATGTCAGAGACATTAATGATAAATCTGAAGCATTGAATGAAAATTTGAAAATTTGTGAATCGAACCCGGACCTCCATGCTTACTAGGCGTACGTCTTACCGTTAGACCACCACACCACTAACGATCAACGCGCCTCGGAATAGTCTAAGTACGATTTCCCTCCAAGTCACAAACTTTAATTCAGCTTCTGTGTTCCAAAGATAATTGCCACTACCGCCAAGGCTCTCCATGCCGGAGAATAGCACCTCGGCAATGGACATATTGGACCAATCCTGTTAAGGTGATATAAATATCAATTTAATACAAATAAGCAATACCTGAGACGGAGTTTCGTCTCGAATATGTCAAAGACATTAATGATAACTCTGGAGTAAGATTTGTGATGCGCCCGGGAATCGAACCCGAACCTCCATGCTTACTAGGCAGACGTCTAACCGTTAGGCCACCACACCACTATCGATTAAGGCGCCTGGGATTGTTCCAATATGTCCATTGCCGAGGTGCTATTCCGCTGCATGGAGAGCCTTGGCGGTAGTGGCAGTTCTCTTTGAAACAGTATCTGAATTACAGTTTGTGACGTGATGGGAAATCGTACTTAGACTATTCCGAGGCACCTCTAACAGTGGTCTAACGGTAAGACGTCTGCCCAGTAAGCATGGAGGTCTGGGTTTGATTCCAGGCCGCATCACATATTTTAATTCAATGCTTCAGATTTATTATTAATGTCTTTGAGATACCAAATTGTTACTTGATTTAATCACCCTTGTAAAAGCTACATACAATAGCACCTTGAGTGAAGACAAGATTTTATAGCGATACGTGGAAGATACCAGGAGACACTGAAAGGAAGCAGATTGACTCTATACTTGTAAAGCATAGGTTTAGAAACCAGGTTTGAAACCTGAAGACATATCCATGGGCTCATATAAACTCTGACCATAACTTACTGGTTACTAACTGTGGATTAAAACCTAAGAGACTGCAAAAATTTATATAAAACTATGGAGCTGAAACCTGGACAGACTGAAAGAACCAGATGTGGTTGAGAGTTTTAGAGGGCACAGTAGACAAAGAATGACCGTAAATGAGCACGTAATACAGTAGATGATGAACGGTTATCTCTGAGAAATAGTGAAGGCCGCAGAGGATCATATAGGTAGAAAGACAAGGCATAATATAAATCTCTACATAACACAGGAGAAACTCAACTAATGAAAGGAGAAAATATAAAAATTCATCATATGAAACAGGCAAAAGGGAGTACAGACAGCTGAAAAGTAGGGTGGGCAGGAAGTATATACTGGATAAGCAGCAATAGCAAGAAGACTAATGTTGGTCTGTAGAAGAGTTTATAACTAGAGGAAAGACAGATACCGCCTGCAGGGAAGTAAGAGAGACATTTGGAGACAAGAAAGCTGCTACATCATGTACTCAAATGGATAACAAGTACTAAGCAAAGAAAGAAAGCAGAAAATTGAAAGAAATATAGAGGGGACCTATTCAAAGGAAATAGTTTTCAAGGCAGTATTCTAGAAACGGAAGACGAAGCACAGAAAGATAAAATAGGAGATACGATACTGCAAGAAGAATTTGACAGAGCACTGAAAGATCTGAGTGGAATCGTTAGGAGAACCAGTCTTGAAGAAATTGTTCCACATGCTATGTAAGATGTATGTTATTGTTTGTGTGGTATTCAGTCCGCAGACTGGTTTGTTACAGCTCTCCACGCTACCCTGTCCTGTGCAAGTCTCTAGCCTCTTCATCAGAGATTACGTACAGCTACCTACATTCTTTACTGCTTACAGTATTCATCCCTCTGTATCTCTAAGATATTTACCCCCCACAGCTCCTTCTAATGCTAAGTTGACGATTTCTTGATGTCTCAGAATGTGTCCCACCAACATATCCTTTCTCTTAGTCGGATATACCAGAATCTCCTTTTCTCGTTCATTAGTTACATGATGTACTCATCCAATCTTTATCATTCCTCTGTAGCATCAAATTTCAAAAGCTGCTATCATCTTTTGGTCTGAACTCCTTATCGGCCACGTTTCATTCCCATATAATGCTACACTCCAAACAAACGTTTTAAGAAAGGACTTATTAACATTTAAACTAATACTGGATGTCAAAAAATTTCGCTTATTCAGAAACACTTTCCTTCCCATAGCCATTCTGCATTTTATACTTTCTTTACTTCGGTTATCAGAAGTTATTTTGCTACCCAGATAACAAAACTCATTTACTACTTTTATTGTCTCGTTACCTAATATAATACCTTCAGCATCGCCTGATTTTCTGACACTACATTCAATTAACCTTGTTTTACTCTTGTTAATGTTCATCTTATACCTTCCTTTCAAGACATTATCAATTCCGTTTAATTTCTCTTCCAGGTTATTTGCTATCTCTAACAGAATTACTATGTCGTCAGAAAACCACAAGGTTTTTATTTTCTCACTCTGGACTTTAATTCCCTCTCCAAATTTCTCCTCGCATCCCTTCACAGCTTGCTCAATGTACATATTGAAAAACATTGGTGAAAGTCTACAACCTCAACGACCCTTTCATAATCTTCGACTCTAATAATTGCTGCCTGATTTTCGTACAAATTGACATAACTCTTGAAAGACGACCGTCTGTTATCTTCCATATATTTTTTGTATATTTCTGTGAAGTTATAATTTATTTAATGTCGCTATATTATCATTATGTTAAAACTTGAAACCCACTCTCTTCAAAGCTTGAGGAATAGCATCTATATTTCATGTGTTAAAATATTAGTTAATACTGCTAGGTTTTCCTTATTTTGTTATGTTAATAATTTATTATTATATTAATTAGTGTGGCATAAGTATGGCTTCTCTGATACGCCACTGTCCCTGTGAGAATGTGCAGTTGTACTTTTAAGTATGTGCTGTTTGAATGTGGGGAGTGATAGCTCGCTTTGCATCGTTCTCACTGGCTCAGTATCAATAGCTGCTCATGCTACCACAGGGGTTTCCACACCCTCTAGTTGCAGGCTAGTTAGCGAACCTTTCCCTCCAGCGGGAGTATCGCTGTCCGTACCCCACCACCGCTGTTTTCGTGGATTTTTCGGTTTCTGGTGGCTTCCCGCGTCCGGTAGCAGTTTTCCCGCCTCATGACCGCTGGATCGTCACTCTGTTCTGGGCGTCTGGTGAGGTAAGGTTGGTTCTGTTCCTGTTTCTGGAGATGGTAGCGTTTCATTGACTAGCACGTTTAACTTAGATTCGTGAACGTAGAATCTTTTTTATGGAATATTTTCTTCGATCGTGTGCGGAAATGTGTTCTCGTGTTTTTTTTTTTTTTTTTTTTTTTTTTTTTTTTTTTTTTTTTTTTCCGGTGATAAACGCGGTGTGTGTGATTCTCGTTGCTGTTTGATAACGCCCTGATATGTTAAAACCTTTTGTGATCATGTGGTGGTGTATGAACTCTGTGTAAATACTTTCTAGTTTTGTGGGGCCCGATTTCTAATCGGTGATATGTTCATTTTATACAGTGCATGTAAAAATTTTCTCATCGTTTCCTTCGGTGCGTGATATGTGTTCGACGTGGTTGGTTCATAGAACAAAGCCTTCAGCTTCCACTCTTGTTTGTTCCATGCCCATCAGGCAAGTAACTATGCTTGTATCCCTCTGATTTCCACTAATATTTCGCGATCTTCTCTCCTCGCCTATTTTAATGTTGCTGTTTCTTCTCTGACTTGTAGTACGAACTGTCTGTGTCAGTAATTCTCTCTGAGCCTTGTACAACCTCCTTTAATAGCTTCCTTGTGTATTTCTAAACATTTCTATGAGTTGACTGCTGTAATTCTTAATTTTATTTTTCCGACTTTGTAATTAATTCACTTTTACTAATCGCTTCCTATCGCGTTTATTTCTTTTTTGTTTGTTTTTCTGAGACTGGACTTCATCCGTCTCTGTAATCGCCCCCTCTCGCGTGTAGCTGTATTTCATTCGCTTCCTTATATTATTCTTAGCACTTCTATGGGTTGCATGCTGTAGTGAATTTTCTTTATTTTTCGGAATCTGAATTTATTCAATTTTATCGGTTTTTGGAACAAAGTGGGTCCGAGTTCCGACTGCCGGGGTATGCAGCTAATCGCCTGAGTTCACGCCACTTCTCTTATAAAACCAGAACGTAGCTCGATTTCTAACAGATTGCAACTTAAGAATCCACCGTGATTTTGTATAATGAATCCGACTTTCAACCACTTCACCTTCAGTGGAGTGCATTCATGTAACGTAGCCGTGTGTCGCCGTTAGCGTGTTTTCTCACGGTCCAATTCAGGTGTAATTTAACTTGGCTATACACACGCACCATCTCAAAATAGGCACGGCAGACCAGAGCCAGCTTCAAAGTGTTTTTATATATTGTGTCTTGTGCTACCTCTGACTTGCTGAATTTCGCCTATGATAGCAGCGCCTGCTTCCGCCTCGTCTCAGCAGGCTGTATTTGTGAGTTTCGCTGTGGCATTGCGTGTTTGTGAGAGAATGAGTGTTGTTTGTGAATCCTTCCCCCCAGTAGCGTTAAATCATGTATAATTTAGGCTGGCCACCGTCCGCATTAATCCATGTACGAGATGCATTTTTGTTGTATTAACAAAATTGGTTCCCCACTTTGCTGGATTTGTATCTGAATAAACAAGTCTAAGTTCAGATTAATCCGAAAGTTGCCTATAAATTGTAGTTTTAGAGTACCTTCCATCTTGTATTTAATATTGTTCTTTGCAAGTGCTGAGAACAAGCTCAGATGCAAATTATATCCAAATTCTGTTGCGCCACAATTGTTTTCTTAGCCGCCTTTCTAAGATAATTTTAATTGTGGTGGCTTGATTATTAATGTGTGTGTGTAATAACATGTGAGCTGCTATACATATTGACCACTGTAGTATTAACGTCCTGTTATTGAAGTGATTTGAAACTAGTCAGTTCTCAGTTTCGGCCAGGGAACAAAGCTTTATAGCTTTTGTTACGTACAGTGGTCGACTTTTAAGATCTAGCGGTGTGGGAAAGAGGGAAGCAAACGAGTCCCTTCCTTTGTTTTGCAAAGTGTGTTGAAGGGGCAGAAAAATAGTTCAACAGGAAGGGAAGATTAGAGCCCTTGAGGCTGAACTGGATAGTGCTAGGGAGGAAGCTAAGAGGTTGAGGTGGGAGAAGGATAAGCAGGGGTGGTAAGTGGTAGCAGGGAACAGGGGCCACAGAGAGGGTATAATTTCTGACAGATTTACAATTGGCACAACCTACAGATTTTCCTTGCTACCACAGTTAAGTGAGGAAGAGGCTCCCTTAGAGGTAGATGTAGTTCAGAAACAGCAGTCTTTCACTAGGAAACCAACGGTTTCGAAATAAGTAGATGGTTGGAGAAAAGCTCTGTTGTTAGGAAGTAGCCATGGAAGAGGTATGGGTCAAATTTTGCAGGGAATACTAGGTGACAGGTACCAGGTCACAAACTTTTCAAGCCTAGTGCGGGTCTTAGCCAGGTGGAAGAGGATATCGGTTCCTTGTGTAAGGGTTTCATAAAACAGGATCATGTTGTGATAGTGGGTGGGGTGGGAAACAGCATTGACAGGGATCAGGGCCACAGAATTGAGTGTGACCTGGTTAAAATAGCTTCTGCAACGATACAGACAAATCTTGAACTGTTACCTGCTTTCGTGCTGTATGATCGACCCCAATTGAACCGCTGTATCAGGAGGGTCAATATGGGGATTGAACAACTGCTTAGGGCGGCTACTCTGTCAGACACAGGTTTGGTTCCTGTTGATGCTATTGATAGGTGGGATTTCACTAGGCATCTCACAAGGAAAGGGAAGGGGAAACTGGCTATGTTGATAGCAAAATCCTTAAGTGGGGACACTGCAATTTATGGAATAACTTCTTTTTTAGGCTACGATCAGTGTCCCATGAGACGCTCAGGCAGTCAGGTGCTAAAAATTTGGAAAAATCAAATGTTTCTCACAAAACTAAAGTAATAAATAATGTTAGCATTTTTCACCAAAGAAAATAAAATAGCTTTTCGTTTGTTTAGATGATATAGAAACTGATAATGTAACAGATATACTATGCCTGTCTGAGCATCACATTGTCACTGGTATGGAAAATGTGAATGACAGTGGATATAAATTACCTTCTAATGTAAGTAGAGCTAATAAGGTAAGAGGAGGAGTTGCCATATATGTCAAAAGCTATCACAGTGTAAAAAATATAGAAACAAAAAAGGTTTTTGTAGAGCAACATACTGAAGCATGTGCCTGCCAGCTTAAACTCAAAGATGATTATCTTATAATTGTAACAGTATATAGGTCCCCTTCAGGAAACTTCCAGTTTTTTCTGGAAAACATGGATGCCTTGTTGTGCTATCTGTGAGATAGGGGGAAGAAAATTATTATTTGTGGTGATTTCAATGTAGATTCACTGTAAGGGTGTAATAGGAAGAAAGACCTGGAAGTCTTACTTGGCTCATTCAATCTGATATCCGTTATTGGTTTTCCTACTCGGGTAGTAAAGGACAGCAGCATATTAATAGATATACCAAGATATGTTTAACAACGTAAATTCTTGTCCCAATGACAATGGTCTTTCCGATCATTGTGCCCAGCTAGTAACAGTATATGACATAGCTCCATACAGTAATTCGAAACAGTCCTCCAGAGTTGTGCGCTCGATTAGTGACTTAACAACTAGAAATTTCAAAGAAAGTCTACAGCAGTTAAATTGGGATGAGGTTTATAAGGAACATGATCTTAATTTGAAATATAATTTATTTCGTGATACATTTGTAAGGGTATTTGATAAATGTTTCCCCAAGAAATTAGTTAAATATAATTGTAAGGGACCATGCAAAAGACCATGGCTTGCTAAAGGAATAAAAACATCCTGTAACCGAAAAAGGGAAGTATATCTATCCGCAAGAAAGAGCAATAACCCAGAAACAATAAAATATTATAAAAACTACTGTGCTACATCAAGAAAAGTTATTAAAAAATAAAGAAGCATGTGCATCATGTCTGAGATTAGTTCCTCTGATAATGAAATTAAAACAATTTGGAATATTATTAAAAGGGAGACAAGGCAACCAAGAGCAGAGGAAGAGGGTATTACCATATAAACAAGTGAAAACCTTATTAACAAAAAGAAGATGAAAATTTTTTAATGATTACTTTTTAAATGTTGTAGAAAAAATAGGATCTAAATGTTCATTAGAAGAAGCAAGGCAGTTAATGGAAGAGGCCATACCCATACAATTTTAATCAATTGAAATTCCACCCACCTCTCCTTCAGAAATGAGGAAAATAATAAATTCCCTCAAGAGTAAAAGGTTACATGGAATTGATGGCATTTCCAGCCGGGTATAAAAAGCTTGTTACCAAGAGATAAATTGTAATAGCTCTTTAAAGCAGGGTATATACCCAGATAGACCGAAACATGCTATCGTTAAACCTTTGTATAAATAAGGGGATACATGTGATGCCAACAACTACCGCCCTATCTCACTTCTGACAGCTTTATCCAAAATCTTTGAAAACATTATGTATTCTCGAGTTGCTTCACATATTAGTAGGCCGGCCGCGGTGGCCGAGGTGACTGAGGCGCTCCAGTCACGGTCAGCACGGCCACTACGGTCGGGGGTTCGAATCCCCCCTCGGGCATGGATATTTGTGCCGTCCTAGTTCGTAAGAGTTCATAAGTAGTTTGTAAGTTTAGGGACTGATGACCCCGTAGTTAAGTCCCATAAGCTTAACAAACAACAACAACAACATATTAGTAAAAATAAAGTTCTAACAAAATGTCAATTTGGTTTCCAAAAATGCTTTTCAACTGAAAATGCTATATATGCCTTTACTGATGAAATATTAAAAGCTGAATAACTGGAGACCACCAGATGGAATTTTTTGTGATCTCTCAAAGGCTTTTGATTGTGTAAATCATGGGATTCTTCTAAGTAAGCTTAAGTATTGTGGTGGGAAGAATGCAGAAAGTTGAAATAAGCAGTTCACATGATATATATGAAACTGGGGAGTTAACAAAAATGGGGTCCCATAAGGTTTGGTCCTGGGTCCTTTGCTGTTCTTAATATATATTAATGACTTTCCATTCTACATTCACGAAGATGCTAAGCTAGTTGTTTTTGCTGATGAGACAAGTATAGCTATCACACCTGACAAACAAGAATTAACTGATAAAATTGTATCTTTCAGAGAGTTATTAAGTGGTTCTCTAAAATGGACTCTCATTAAAATTTCATAAAATCCAGTATATACAGATTCATGCAGTAAATGGCATGACACCATTAATAAATTTAGACTTTGAACATAAATCTGTAGCAAAGGTAGAATATTCAAATTTTTTAGGTGCAAGCATTGATGAGGGGTTGAACTGGAAAAACACATTGAAGATCTGTTGAAACGTTTGAGTTCAGCAACTTATGCTATTAGGGTAATTGCAAATTTTGGTGAGATACATCTCAGTAAATTAGCTTACTATGACTATTTTCATTTACTACTTACATATGGGATCATATTCTGAGGCAATTCAACATTGAGTAAAAAAGTATTCATTGTACAAAAGCGTGTAATCAGAATAATTGCTGGAGCCCAAGCAAGATTACCCTAGAGACATTTATTTAGGGATCTAGGAATTTTCACTGTCGCTTCTCTATATATAATCACTCATTGAAATTTGTTATTAACAATCCAGACCAATTCAAAAGTAGTAGCAGTATGAATAGCTACAATACTAGGAGAAAGGGTGATATTCACTATTCAAGGTGAAATCTAACTTTGGCATAGAAAGGAGTGAATTATGCTGCCACAAAAGTCTTCGCTCACTTACCAAGGAGCATCAAAAGTCTGACAGATAGCCAACAATTTATTTAAAAAGATATTAAGGAATTTCTGAATGGAAATTCTTTATAGTATATACATGAATTTTTAGATAAGACTTAATAATAATAAAATAAATAAAGAATCTTTAACATATTGATTGTCATGCAAAGACAACATTTGTGAAACTTTAAATTGGATTCCATTATCTGCCACCTGCTCAATGAGCCAACATTTACAAAGAGCGCCCATTTTTGGGAGTTCGTAGGTTGGCTTACATCCCAGCAAAAATAAGAGACGTTCGTACGCCTCGGTCACATTGTACTAATGAGGGTTTATATTGCCGACTGCTTCATGTTCACGATGCGAGAACGTCGGTCATATACAATACAGAGCCGTCTTCACTAATGAACTTTTCACTTGAATCTTTATTTGTCTAATATTTAGCAGCAAACTGCAGTGGTATTGATTTCAGAACCTAACACATTTCTGATAAGCAACCGATAAGATGCTACATGACATATGTTTTCCCATCCTATTCCGTGGAAACGCAGCATTTTAGCACTACACAATGTGCTACATGTTTCAAATACTAGATGACGCTGCTCATCGCTCTGCTGAGCACTTAAAAATACTGACCAATGAATGTGATTTTCTGTTATTGTTTTCTTATTATTGTCAATTATGCTATTTTATCCATAAAAATCCAACTTTGTAATGAGTGCAATTATATGTAAAATCTTTGTCTGGTCCACGCTCTATCGAGAGTTGTTCTTTTATTGTATTCATTGCAGAAAAATGATAGAGCATATGACCTCCCGTATCCTAATGTTCCTTAAACCTGACAAACCGCCGTCCGAAGCCTCCTCCTACCGTCCCATCTGTCATATCTCGGTGGTCAGCAAAGTCCTCGAATCCATCCTCTCACGCCGTATCCACAAACACCTCCTTCTACAACAACTCCTTCGCCTTTCCCAACGTGGCTTCCGGCCGTCCTTCTCCGTCGATGACCAGCTCCTTCGCCTTGTTCACCTTCTCTCCGTACAGGTTAATTCCCGTTGCGCCGCCATCCTCGTCTCCCTCGACATTGAGAATGCCTACGACCGTGTCTGGCATTCTGGTCTCCTTTTCAAGCTCCAAACCTACGCCCTTCCTATTAATTACGTCCGCCTCATTGCTTCCTTTCTCTCCAAACGCCCATCCTATGTCACTGTCAATAACCAAAATTCCTGTTTGTTCTACCCCTCCGCCGGGGTGCCCCAGGGCTCCGTCCTTTCGCCCCTCCTCTATCTGTTATATTCAGCAGATATGCCCCGACCTCAGCCTCCTGTCCATCTTCTTCAGTATGCTGATGACACCGCCTTCCTTGCCCTTGCCCCGTCCCTCGCTCGCTCCCAACATCTCCTTCAGTCCCATCTCTCCAAATTTTCCTCCTGGTGTATCCAGTGGCTCCTTACTGTAAACCATACAAAATCCCAGGCAATCATCATAGGTCGCCACAGAGACCTGTACCTCACCCTCCATGCCCCCCCCCCCACGCCATCCTGCAAACGAAGATCCTCCGCTACCTCGGATTAATCCTAGATAGAGACCTTTACTGGAACCCTCACCTCAAAACCGTCCGACAGAAAGCCCTCTCCCGCCTTAACCTCTTAAAATGACTCTCCGACCGGACATGGAGACTAAATCTTACCACCATTTTGTATACCTGCCGTTCCCTAATGCGTCCCGTCCTTTGCTGCTTCCATCCCGCCTGGATACCCGCTCCCCCCTCCTATTATGAATCCCTCAAAATCCTCGAACGCCACGCCCTTCGCCTCGCCTACCGCATCCGCCTCCCCTCCCCCACGCGTATCCTTTACAACCTCATCCCATTCCCACACCTGGTCCAATTCCTTCAACACATCCGCCTCAAGTACATCCACCGAAAGATAGAGTATCTCCTCTCCTCCTGGATCCCGGGCCCCTGCCACGCCTTTGCCGCCACATCCCTCCCTCCCTCCCTTCACCTCCACACCCTCTACGTCCTCTCTGAGGGTGGCTTCCGCCACCTACCTCTCCCTGACGACGTTCTCCACAATCGTCCCTGTTTTAACAACCATGTATGTTCTGTCCACTGTCATGTTGTACTTTAACATTCTCTCATATTTTCATCTTGTAATTATAAAAGCGCCATTTTATCACCTTTAATTTTATATTCTGTTTGTCCATTGTTTCTATTCGCTCGGCTGTAGAGCAGCATCATCGGCTGCTGCAAGCCTGCCTGTATTAGGGCATTAAAATTCAAAACAAAAAAAAAAAAAAAAAAAAAAAAAAAAAATTAAAAAAAATAAAAAAAAAAAAAAATAAAAGAAAAGAGCAAATATGTTTCATTTAATTATTTATGTCAATTTATTCATATTGTAACTTTTTTTATATACATATAAACGATGTAAACCTTTTGAGGCAATAAAGAGGGCGCTAACGACGTCCACACAGAGCCCACCTGTGGAAAAATGTAAGCGGGTGGCACAGTTTGACTTCGTGTGACACCAGATAATATCACATGTATCTAGGTATGTTGTCAACGGATATGTTAGACGTAAATGTCATTGTACATTTCACAAAAATGCTGTTTTGAACTTCGTATGTATTAATTACTCATAATCCTTGTACCTATTGGAGAGTTTGTAATTTTGGTATTAGTTTATTGATTTTGTATATTTCTTTTTGGACCAGCTGACAGCACTGAAGATGGTTTCTTGGAAAACCGAAATAGACTTGCCTGAATAAAGAAAAACATTTTACAGCTAATGCTGTTCCTTTCATTATTGATAAAATTAATGAAACTAACGCGTTCCATATCATTACGAAATGTTTTATATATGATCTATGGAACAAGTATTAACCCTCTCATGCGTCGCGTCCTCAAATGAGGACACTTCAATTTTGTCTCATTTCTGTCATCTGAGGCGACCGTAAAAGCACAGGTACCTCATATGGGGACAAATAATTAATGCTAGAATGTTTCCTAGAAAGCAGTGTTATTCGTTGGGCTAACAAAGAAATGGAAAGTAGAGATAAGAAGAAAGAGTGGAGGCAGGCTTTCAGAGGAAAGAAGATTGTTGTCTGAACATCGAAAAACAATAACAAATAAATAAATGAATATAAGGAAAGCCTCTCGTTCGGTGTCCAAAGAATTACGCTTTGATGGGGTATGAAACAGGTCAGCTTAGGTGATCGCAATGCCAAGAGGTGTCGACGTTACGTTTGAGAAAACTGTAAACTTGCTGTGTGCCCTGAGTGCCTGAAACAATTTCATTGCACGAAAAATACAAAATACATTATTAATAGATGTTCCGCGGAAAATGCAGCAGTTTTCGTAATCACTGTCCTCATTTTCTCACACTTACCTGTTGGTCTCTGAAGCTATTGCCTTAGTTACATTATGATGAATTCTTCACAAGGTAGGTAGATGCCAAATATCATAGTATGACATTTTAATAAATATAATCACCTTTACTGCTGCTTATTCGCTTTATTTAATTGTCCACTACAGCTGTTTCGACGTATTTGGCATTGTCAAGTGGTCTGTAATAGTTAAAAATTTTTGTGAAAATATTTTTTTCGATCAAATAAGGGGCATATTATACAGTTTTAAATTTATTACTTACTGTCTATTTGTTGCCAATATACACACAGCATCTGTACCTCTATATGATTTTAATAGGTAATTTCTTAGAAAGTCGTTTTTTAGTAATTTTTAAAATAATGACTTTCTTGTTTTACAGCTATGTAGATGCTATGTGTTTACAAAGGTGTTCTATTGCATTATATCTTTGGTAAAGATCTATCTTCTCTGAGATGATTAATTTCGAATTTTGTGATATCTTTGTTACAAATGTTTTATACGTTTGATTTTGTAGTGTCTCCGATTATGAAATAGTGTGTCTCTTTGGTTTCTGAGGTATTGCTTGACATTTGGAATTTTATAATATCTCTGGTGTGTGAGATATTGTATGTTAATAGAAATTTTCCGTTATCCTTGACTGTGGAACATTACATCTCTGAATTTATTCGTTGTCAAGCCCAATTAGATCGATAAAATTTTGGATTTTAAACACAAAATTTATTTCCAAAGAGACACACTATTTCATAATCGGAGACACTACAAAATCAAACGTATAAAACATTTGTAACAAAGATATCACAAAATTCGAAATTAATCATCTCAGAGAAGATATATCTTTATCAAAGATATAATGCAATAGAACATCTTTGTAAACACATAGCATCGACATAGCTGTCAAACAAGAAAGTCATTATTTTAAAAATTACTAAAAACGACTTTCTAAGAAAGTACCTATTAAAATCATATATAGGTACAGATGCTGTGTGTATATTGGCAACAAATAGACAGTAAGTAATAAATTTAAAACTGTATAATATGCTCCTTATTTGATCGAAAAAAATATTTTCACAAAAATTTATAGCTATTACAGACCACTTGACAATGCCAAATACGACGAAACATCTGTAGTGGACAATTAAATAAAGCGAATAAGCAGCAGTAAAGGTGATTATATTTACTAAAATGTCATACTATGATAAACTCATTGCTGTAGGCCCATTTATGAAAAAAATACGCCAAATAATTTATGAGAAAGTTTCTTCATTGAAGGATTGATATTTCGTGCATGAGAGGGTTAATCTAATCTAATCTAGCACAGGCGACTGCTAGGACGATAGCGACCAGTGGCAGGTGACCTGCTGCCCCTCTACCGTATCTCAGGAAGGATCGCCAATCAATAATTTTGGTGCGGCGGCTGCTCCACGCGGCTGGGCGCGGCACGGCCTGCTGTTTGCCTGCCGGACCAAACTTTTCCCGCCGTCCTGCCGCCTGTTGACTCTCGCGGATCAGCGCGGTGGTCGCGTCACGCGCCGCCCAGCCCACGGCCCACCTGGCAAACACGGCGCTGCCAACCCCGCCACGCCACACAAAGTCTCACCTGGCGCCGGGCCAGAGCACGGTCAACATATTTACCTTAATGCCCCACCTCCCACCCGCTGTGCCTGATGGATACTGCGGGAAATGAAGACTGCTCGACGGAGCGACACTAATTGGATTTTATAACATATACTTTACTCAAATATTATGATATACGTGTGGCGTCTGTTCCGAAAGAACAGACGTAACTTCTGATCCTGCAGTTGTTATTATTTAATGTTCACAGAATATATGACATCAACTGCGATTGGGCAAAGCTGAAAATGTGTACCCAGCCGGGATTCGAACGCGGGTCTCCTGCTTTCTAGGAAGTTGCGCTGACCCCTACACCCCTGGGGACACAGTGATCACCGCACCTGCAAGCACTACCTAAGCACGCCTCCCGTCAGATACAAATTCCCAACTTCGCCCTGCCCACAGTATTCAAACTCGTAGTTATGAAACTAATTCCCGTAAGAGTAAGGGCTTCAAACTTGCCCACCCCTCCCCACTAATGATAGGATCATCGGCATATTATATGGCGTCTATTCCGAAAGAACAGACGTAACTTCTGTATCTGACGGGAGGCGTGCTTAGGTAGTCATTGCAGGTGCGGTGATCACTGTGTCCCCAGTGGTGTAGGGGTCAGCGCAACTGCCTAGAAAGCAGGAGACCTGGGTTCGAATCCCGGCTGGGTAGACATTTTCAGCTTTGCTCAAGCGCAGTTGATGTCATATATTCTGTGAATATTAAATAATATTCACAGAATATATGAGGACAGGACACCCGGGTTCGAATCCCGGCTGCGTACACATTTTCAGCTTTGCCCAATCGCAGTTGATGTCATATATTCTGTGAATATTAAATAATAACAACTGCAGGGTCAGAATTTACGTCAGTTCTTTCGGAACAGACGCCACTTATATATATATATAATGTGCCGGTGACGGGCAATGTTCCTATCGTTAGTGGGGAGGGGTGGGCAAGTTCGAAGCCCTTACTCTTACAGGAATTAGTTTCATAACTACGTGTTTGAGTACTGTGGGCAGGGCGAAGCTGGGAATTTGCATCTGACGGGAGGCGTGCTTAGGTAGTCCTTGCTGGTGCGGTGATCACTGTGTGCCCAGTGGTGTAGGGGTCAACGCAACTGCCTAGAAAGCAGGACACCCGGGTTCGAATCCCGGCTGCGTACACATTTTCAGCTTTGCCCAGTGGTGTAGGGGTCAACGCAACTGCCTAGAAAGCAGGACACCCGGGTTCGAATCCCGGCTGCGTACACATTTTCAGCTTTGCCCAATAGCAGTTGATGTCATCTATTCTGTGAATATCAAATATTATGAACTACCTCGAAGAGAAAGCTTATTGTCCCGTAGTCTACATGATGCTATTAATAAGAGATATCAAATAGATTCCCTATTTCTAGTGCGGCTCTGTAGCATGGTGTTAGAGTACAAGACTATGAACTGATCGTGGGTTCGAGCAACACCAACTAGAAATGGAAATGAGCGAAAGGCTTTCGTGGCCGGGAGATCCCTTGCGGGATTGTTCGCCGCCTTAGTGTAAATCTTTCTATTTGACGCCGCGTGGGCGACTTACGTGCGAATAATGATGAGATGATGATGATTAGGACAACACACTACGCCCAGCCCCCTTGCCGGGAATCGAACCCGGGCCTCCTGCGTTGTAGTCAGCGACGCTACCGCTGAGCTACGGAGGCGGACGGACAATGCCTCACAACAGCCCGTGCGACGTGTAAGGATGATCAGGGGTGGTAAGTGGTAGCAGGGAACAGGGTCCACAGAGAGGGTATAATTTCTGACAGCTTTACAATTGGGACAACCAACAGATTTGTGTTGCTACCACAGTTAACACTAGAACGGTCGGGCTGGGTCTGAGGGATTCACTAGTTTCTTTTTCAATGAATTTATATGCTTATAGTGGCTGATCTGACTCGAGCGCTCTGTTATCTTCCTGAAACATGCAAGAGAAAGCGTTAAAATCATGAATAAGGTTTTAAACTGTTTAGACATCGTTCGGCAGTTCTTCAAAAAGCGGGCCTGTCACACCCAGCCCGACCGCTAAGGTTATTAATTTCTACCAGTGCGAGCCGATTTTTATTTTGTGTTTCATCCAGTTTCAAATAACTTTGTAGACTATTTCTGATGTCCTAGCACCACATTAACATTATCAATAATTTAAAATATAAAATTTCAAGAGAAGGTATTTCATGCTGTGAAATTTGCAACATTTTATACGATGAGATGAATGAAATTGACGATTCTGACGCAGACCCAGACTTCTAAATAAATAGTGATCTTGACAGCAATAGTGAAATAAGTGGGGATGAAGGGGAAGATGCTATAAGTGTAAGGACAGCAAAACTAATTACTTCTGCAAAATTTGCAAAATATAGTTATTCTTGGTGAACGCAGAAATGGTTTGTGTCGGCTGTTACGAAAAGTGACGATTTTAGAGAACGATATCACACAAACTGTTCATTATATTCACAACATCGATTTATATAACAAATATTCAAATAGTCTGATTCTCAGTTCTACAAATTATTTTCATTTATATTTGTATTTCAATCTAATTTATTTGTACTTCAAGTGTGCTTACATTTATTATTACAAATAAGTATGTTTTATACTTTTTTTACAGTAATTGCGAAATTCAGAACACTGATACAATGTTCCTACATCATTTAGTAGGACCTAAACAGTATAATAACTCGTCATTTGATGTAAATACACTGTTTGGCACATGTTATAAGCATCTTAATTATTGGGTCCCACGGACCCAACCCGACCGTTCCTGAAACTATTTTTCGGCCGACCGTTCTAGGGTTAAGTGAGGAAGAAGCTCTTTTAGAAGTAGATGTAGTTAAGAAACAGCAGACTTTCACTAGGAAACCAACGGTTTCAAAATAAGTAGATGGTAGCAGAATGGCTCTGTTGTTAGGAAGTAGCTATGGAAGAGGTATGGCCGGCCGCGGTGGCCGAGGTGACTGAGGCGCTTCATTCATGGTCTGCACGGCCACTACGGTCGGGGGTACGAATCCCCCCACGGGCATGGATATTTGTACCGTTCTTAGTTGTAGCTAGTTCATAAGGAGTTTGTAAGTTTAGGGACTGATGTCCCTGTAGTTAAGTCCCATAACTATACAAACATTTGAAACAATAATAGTATCCAGGGATTATTTAGGTCAAAACACCTCGTATATCAGAGATCATTTGTTAGATTGCCATTATAAATAGTACCCGGAGTTGAGTTAATCGTTCTCTATGTGATTAGCTCTCTATGTGATTAACTCTCTTCGCGTGCAGATATCTCAGTATTTAGTGATTAGTTCTATCCGTGATTAGTTTCAAAGTATCATAAGGGGTTTATTTCCAGTATAGAAAGGAACACGATAAATTACTTATTTCTTAATATAAATTTTCGTATCGTGATCATACGCTGATGCGTGCATATCTTTGGACTTTGATCGGAATAGGCTACGGAAGAAGAATTAGAAACTTCTGGCTCCCGTTAATAAACTGATTGATATTCGTAATATTGAAATTCGAACTTATTTGCAAGTTTAAGGAAATGAGTTTTAAAAAACTTATCTGGAAGAATTAAAGTTCGTAGTCAATGTAATAGGATCCAGAGACTTTAATGTAAATGAGACTTTTACGAAAACAGTCACGCATTGTGAACTTACGAAGTATTTTCTGTGAATGTGATTTTGTTGTAACTATTAATTTCAAAATAGAGAATATGTGAAACTTTTAAAAAAAGTCTTGAGCAGTAATTCAAGTATTTAGTTCCCTAATATGGTCCAAGATTATTCTGAAAGTGAACACATAATAATATCTGTGAAGTTTGTTAGAAATCAGATAATGTGTGAAAGAAACATATCTAACGGTTTTGCTTAGAAGAGACTTTTAATGAAATCATACTAAAGAATAATTCGATAGAAAAAGAATCAGGCACAAATAATGTCTTTTGTAGCTGGCTTCAAAACTGTCTGAACTACCGGGATTCAATAATTCAGTTTATCAAATATCAGCCCCTGAGAAACGGAATTTCATGCTTAAATATTACAAAAAGTCTTCAAGATATGAACAGAACCAATATTTACAGTGTGAAAATTTCAATAAAAGTATAAATTTTATTAATTTCGAACGAAGTACCAGGTCTATCAACTTGAATTTCATACTGGGATGACAAAATTTAGAATCCGTACATCCACTACAAACTGTGAAAGTCAATCCGAAATCTACAGCTTAAAAGTCACAAACTAAAGTCAAATACAAATATGTATCCCCTGTATCGTGACAATACAAAACGAGCTGCCCTTCTTTGAACTCTGCCGGCCGCCGTGGCCGAGCGGTCTTCTGCGCGCCAGTCACGTTCTGCACGGCCATCACGGTCGGCGGTTCGAATCCCCCCACAATCATGGATATTTGTGCCGTCCTTAGTATTAGCCAGTTCATAAGTAGTTTGTAAGATTAGGAACTGATGACTCAGTAGTTAAGTCCCATAAGCTTAACGATATAGAGAAAATTCAGAGAAGGGCATCTCGTTTTGTGGGCGGCCGCGGTGGCCGAGGGGACTGAGGCGCTCCAGTCACGGTCTACACGGCCACTACGGTCGGGGGTTCGAATGCCCCCTCGGACATGGATATTTGTGCCGTCCTTATTAGTAGCTAGTTCATAAGTAGTTTGTAAGTTTAGGGACTGATGACCCCGTAGTTAAGTCCCATAAGCTATACAAACATTTGAAAATTTTTTCTCGTTTTGTAATATCGCGATATTTGGTGGAGAATGTGTCACATAAATGTTGCAGGAGTTGGGGTGGAAATCATATAAAGAAAGGTTTTATATGTTGCGGCGAGATCTATTTGCGAAATTTTTTTCACCAGCTTTCTCTTCCGATTGTAAACAGATTTTGGTAGCACCCACCTACATACGGAGACATGACCATCATAACAAAATATGAGAAATCAGATCGAAAACATAAAGATTTAGGTGTTCCTTTCTTCCGCGAGCCATTAAACAGTGGAACTATAGAAAATATCATAAAAGTGGTTCGATGAACCCTCTGCCATTCACTTCAACCGCCTGTTGTGCATCATTCGACTATGAGCTCCCCAAGCTCTATGCTGTAGTATTTCCGAGAAGATGTGACGGAGTTTTTTATAGTGTGGGGGAGGACCCTATGTGAACCATCGTCGCTTCCACCTCTTAATGCATTTGTGTATGGTAAGCAGAAGGAACGATATCCAATATGCATTCGTGTGGTCTCTAATGTCTCTAATTTTATCCTCCTGGTCTTTTCGCGGGATATATGTCGAAGGAAGCAATATACTGACTATTCACACCTTTGGCAGAAGCCCGTATAGCGATACAGAAAGTCTCTGTTGCAGCATCTGTAACCGGACTATGACGCTCATCTCCATACCGCTTCCGCGATTAAGAAATTAATAAAGAAAGGTGTTGCTCTCCGTTGGATTTTCACTATCACTCTGTCAACCCTATCTGGTACGAATAACTAACGAATGGTATTCAAACGTTGCCCGAACACGAGTGTTGTATCGTACTTCCTTTGTTTATGCACCGCACATCCTGAGGATTCTAACAATGAATCACTGTCTGTGCCTGACCCATGATTAATTTTATTCACCCGTTCCATTTCAAAGCATTCCTTATGTCTACTTTAAACCTGGGATATAGCAGTGTCTTGGACGATTGCACCCTATGAGGCAGTGGTAGAGAGTAACAACTAACGAATGATATTCAAGCATCATCCAAACGCGAGTGTTGTAACGTATTTCTTTTGTTGATGCACCACACATCATGAGGATTCTAACAATGAATCACTGTCCGTGCCTGTCCCATGATTAATTTTATCCGCCCATTCCATTTCAAAACACACCTTATGTCTACTTCAATTCTGGGATGGGGCCAGTGTCTTGGACCATTGCACCGTATGAGGCAGAGGTAGAGAGCAACAACCATTGAATGATATTCATGCATCGCCCAAACGTGAGTGTTGTAACGTATTTCTGTTGTTGATGCACCACACATTCTGAGGATTCTAACCGTGAATCACTGCCAGTGCCTGTCCCATGATTAATTTTATCCGCCCATTCCATTTCAAAGCACACCTTATGTCTACTTCATACCTGGGATGGAGCCAGTGTCTTGGACGATTGCATCCTATGAGGCAGTGGTAGAGAATAACAACTAATAAATGATATTCAAGCATCGCTCATACAGGAGTGTTGTAATGTACTTCCTTTGTTGATGCACCGCACATCCTGAGGTTTCTAACAATGAATCACTGTCCGTCCATGATTAATTTTATATGTTCGTTTCATTCCAAAGCACACCTTATATCTACTTCAAACCTGGGATGGTGCGAGCGTGTCTCAGAAGATTGCACCCTACGAGTCGGTGGTAGAGGTGTGCGCGCCGGCAGTCCCACTGGCAGTATCCGTTTGGCAGTAGTTCGAGTTGACACTTCTGGACTAGCAAACCTTGCTATCTTTATTGCCGCAGCTGTACGATCTACCACTGCGACCCTTATGAAAGTTAGGTACGTGTGTACCACGTGGAAGTCGAGAACATCATATACAGACTTCTGATTGTTCATGTGACCGTTGGAACTACAATTGTTTTACTCCGAAGGGATCATCCCGCCATTTGGAAAGCTACAAACAGACCCCCTCCAGTCCCGCTGAGTTGGCTGTATTTATCATGAGTCCGTTTCCATGAACTTTTTGCTTCCCGTGTTGATATCACACTGACCCTTTTGGCTGTATACATTCTCTATTCGAGTGTAAAAATGGATGCGTCTTTGCCAGATATGTCAGTAGGCTATCTGTTTGCGGACGACGTTGGAACCATTATTATCCCCCTAGCCGCCATTTGCCGTTATAGACTCCAAATGGACGTCTTCTCTTCACGTGCACTAACCTTTTCCGGCAGTGTCAAGTCCTTTCAAATATAACACTAGAAATTTACTGAACTGAATAGGAACTGCATAGCTTCCATTATAATTACTTTCTTGATAAATAAATAAAAAATTAGACATATGAGGCGCTGCCGACCAGAAGGGCGAACCTGTTCGTCTCGTGCCGTAATGGAGCACATTGTTATACAATACGTGATGTCCTCAGAGAAATAACCAAGGGGTTCGGTTTGAGCGATAGCTGCACAGACAAGAAGGGCAACCTCAACTCCTTTGTCCATTATCCCTACCATATATTATGTAGTGTACGTCTCTGTATGAACTTTAGTACAGATTGATGCAGGAAAAATACCCTGGTAACGTTCTGGTTTTCAAGCAATATTGATGCTTTCAATACGTATGACGTTGAATTCCAACCACCAGCCATCGACACATGTAATCTCTGCCTTAAAACAAATATATCTCTAAAGAACTTGAAGACGTTGAATTCGAACCACCATCCAGAGACACATGCAATCTCTGCCTTAAAACGAATATACTCGAAGAGGGAGAGTAACACAGTCAATGTAGACGAAATAAACAGATTGGAAAGGGATAAAGAGATGCATTTATGTAGTGCCGAAGTTACACATTAATACAGGACCTGACAAAAGGCGAAGATGGACGGTGACGACTCTAGCTTTTGATCTGCGACGGGCGGCTCCAACACCTAAGCCCGCAAATGGCATACAGTTTTATATTCGGAAACTGCGGATGTACAGCTTTGACATACATGCGATTAAAACCAGGTGTGCCATTATTTACGTGTGGGACGAAAGACAAGCAAAACTAGAATCGTGCGAAATCTCCAGCTCCTTGGTACTCTATCCTTCAAATTTAGACTGTAATATAAGGACTGTTTACCGCTTTAGGGACAACTGTTTCGCTCAGAATAAGAATATTAACATCGTTCTGGCTAATTCGACGTTCATTCATAGTGAAAAGTTTGACGAAATCTACCATTTTTGTATAAAGGAAACGAATTTTCTAATAGAGTCTGTAACGTTAATTTTCTTCAATAAGAATAAAAAAGTCTAGATCGCTAAAATTACATTTATTTATTACGACGTTTCGGCATCTGCCATCAACACAACTGGACCCTTTGAACTTGCAAAAAAAGTTCCACGTCAGTAATAAAATCTATAGTTAGAGATTTTATTATTGAAGCTAATCTATAAACTTTACTTTGGACGTTCAGAGGTTTTTAGATCTGATGATGGCAGTTGCCGAAACGTTGTAAGTAAGTAAGTATAATTTCAGCAGTCTAGACGGTTTTGTATTCTTACTGGAGAATTCTGCCTTTACTTTATGACTCCACGCCATTCCTACCTGCCGTGTGACGTCGGACACATTGAAGAAACTGTTCGACACAGAGATATTTTCTCCAAAGATTATTACGTCCAGTTCATACATAATTCCCGCAAAAGTCTCCGTTCACTGTTGTCGCGATTACTCAAGATATGATCAACTACGTTACAGTCTTACAGAAGGAGATGAGAAAAGCTATGTAGACGGGTGCAAAATTTGAAATACACTAGTACCTTCAAAGAAGGATTATACATAAATACGACTTACAACCTGGATGTGGAAACAACTATTTAACTCCTAAGGGAAAGCGACTCTTCTATGACCCGCACAAGTTTATCCTCAAATCTGAAGAAATAGTGCGATGCTCTAATGCTGTACACTCGGCTGAGCTTGTAGGCATGGATGGGAGTGAGTTGTCCTTAGTGTAAGGTAGTCTAAGTATAGGGACTGATGAAGATAGCCATCAGGCTTACAAACACTTGAAGATTCCATAGCCTGAGCTTAAAGGCATAAAAGGACCTGCTACCGTAAGTACCTATTCCATGGAACCATTATTTCCACCAGATACACCAGGCTCAATCAGATTGTCCAACAATCAGATATAATTCCGAATCCGATGAAGGCGATACGTGTTGAGTATGACACGTGAGTTCTGTCGAGAACATTCCTTCGTAATAATAATATCAATATTCTTCTTTTAACATTCCTCTCTAATTGTTCTGATAAATGAATCATTGGACGATGTCGTTTGATTGAAACCTACCCTAGTGGATTAAATTAGACATGGGGGGGGGGGGGGGAAGATGGCGAGTTCGGCCTGAGATACAACCTGAAAGTGCATGTATCTCTACAATTGCGTTTGACGAGTCCCATCTTCTGGTGAGGAACGCCTCGTACTTTTCCACTACCCAACCAAATATTATGTTGAACAGCCCAAGTGGTTCAAATGTTTGTAGAGCTTATGGGAATTAACTACGGGGTCATCAGTTCCTAAACTTACAAATTACTTATGAACTAGCTTATACTAAAGACGGTACAAACATGCATGCCCGAGAGGCGATGCGAACCCCGATTGCAGCGACCGTGCAGACCGTGACTGGAACGCCGCAGACCGCTCGGCCGCTGCGGCCGACCAGCCCAAGTGGTAAGCAGGAGTTTATACATTCAGCTGGAAGACACGTGTTTGATATTTTTATCAATGAATGTCAAACTCTGGGTATGAGTGCTCGATACCTAATGTAGTATGTAGTCATGCAATATGTAGTCATTTTTTAAATTATTTTATTTTTGTCTTTCGGCAGATGGGAAAGATTAGAGTTTGAGCATATCATACGCCACGGAGCAATAGAGGTTAATAAAAAATAATTCCATGTTTTTATAAACATGGTGGCGGCCTAAAATTAGTTATCAAAAAAAAGTTTGATATCTTCAATTAAATAATTAATTCAAAGTATTCTATCAAGTAGGGAATTTGGATACTGAGTACTGTCGCAGTTGACAACACTCCCACAAATAGAAATTTTCACCCACAGTCAGCATACAATTTACAATAATTACATGTTTCTCGCCGCTGTCATTATTAGATTTCGTTAGACTACCTTCCATATCACATGGTGTGTGCGCCATGACTATGTGAGTTCACATTGGGTAGTCGATAGAAGTCAGTCGGCGTTGAAGTTTTAATGCTTCTTTATGCAGATCTAGATTTCGACTATTAACTATCCAATCTCAAACTTTAAAATAAGACAGTTTTTAACTGTGACAGAAGTGCTTATATATATCCATAGCAAAAGAGACTACTTAATATCGTATTTTGAAATGACTGCATTGATAATGGTTTGTTACTATTCGACATATATGTCGGCATAAATAAAGATTAAAAATCTCAACGACACATGATTGCTGGTGACTATCCAATTTTGTTATATGAAATTTACATTTAACCCTCTCTTGCGTCGTGGCCTCAAATGAAGACACTTAAGGTTTGTCTCATTTCTGTCATCTTTTACATCTGAGGTGCCCATAAAAGCACAGGTATACAGGTACCTCATATCTTGACTAAAAAAGAGTGGTAGACTGTCTGATAGTCGTTGGTCTAACCAAGAAATGGAAAGTAGAGTTTACGAGAAAGAGTAGAAGCAGGCCTTCAGAAAGAAAAAGAAAAGAAAAAAAGTCTGACGTTCGGTACCCAACGAAGTACGCTTCGATGGGGTATAACACTGGGTAGCCAAGTCAGGTGATCCCAAAGCCAAGACGTTTCAGTGACTGCAGACGGAAAACACGTTACATTTGAGATAACTGTAAACTTGCTGTGTGCCGTGAGTGCCAGAAACAATTTCATTGTACGAAAAATACAAAATAGTGTACACTCTTCATGTATTCTTTGGTATTATTAACATAAGTTCTATGTAAAACAGTTTTCGTACTCACTTTACTCATTTGAGGACATCTCCCTATTGGTCTATCAAACAATTTTGTTTAGATTAATTATGATGAATTCTGAACAAGATAGATCTTAAGTTATCAAATAATGTATCAGAAATTTGTTCGTTGTCAGGGTGATAATTAGTGCAAGAGAGGCTTAAAAGAACCGCTGTTCAGTTGCTTCGTGAGATTTTTGTGTTTCACCGGGAACCATAGGGTACTAGTATTTGCTAAGCAGGTAGTACCGATTCATTTGTATTAGCTTGATGATTTTTAAATTTGATTCACGAGTTAGCATAGACCCAAACGCGTGATGATGCATCAAGAGATGGAAAATATGATAAAATTCGATTGGCAAGTATGCTAAATTATCTGCGGATGTAACTCTTAAATCGTGGCGTACTATCGACTACAGAATGAATCACCTGGACCTCGTCATAAAGAAAGGCAAAGCATTGGTCGTAACCTCGAGACTAGTTTTTCAGCTGCTGTTGCCGTTCGTCACTCGACGTTTAAGGCTGGGACGTGTCGGCTGGCATATACATCGCTCTTCCGGATCCCGTCACTGCGCCCTGATGGGCCAAAATAACAGCAGCGCGGTCGCGCCGGGCTCGATGGCAGTCCACAGCGCCGATGTAGTTTCCGCGACCAAAATGTTCCCATTACTAATTACAGCGCTCGCAAATTACGCACGCCGAAGCGCGTGCAGCTGTTCCAGTTTATCATCGAGCTTAGTGCAGCGGACCACGCGCTAATGACTGAGCACCGCCTGTTTACGCCGTTTTTATTTCTTTCTTTCATTTCCTTTTTCGATTTTTTCCCCCGTTGTCGCACTAACTGCCCTCTCTTTCGGGGAAGCTCGTATTATAACATCCGAGCTATCTTATTTTTAATAGGATCGTTTCTCCGCCTAAACACTGCACTTTTCTCGGGTAATATACCAGCGCTGTTTAAGGAACTGACATAATGATGCCAAGTAGTTTGCTCAAACGTCTGCTCAAAAAAGTAGGCTCGGAATTACGTGGGACGAAATTGTTTTACGAATCTGAGGCGTGGTTAGAAAATGGCTAGCAGAGAGATAGAATTTATGAAAGACGCAACTAACTATTAACAAATAATGGTAGGGTATCTGTTCATTTCGGACATATCTATAAGAACCGACACCATTGGTTGACATTAACAACAGTAATTTTAAATATTTAAATATTTCGACCGTTTCATGGAATTGCATTAAATTCAACGGCAAAGTTGAAAAATTGTGCTGAACAGGGATTTGAACCGAGATGCGGTGGGACGGGATAATGTTGATTTTAAGTGTGTAACTTATGTATACAATAGAATAATAAAACTCGTACGTCGACACTACTTATGAAATCAACATGATTTTATGCAAGACCATTTAGTTCACTTGTAGTTTACTGTTCCTTAGCAACACCAAATGTTAAAAATTAACCAGGAAAATATTACTGACTTCGTTCCGAAGTTCGCGCACCACAGCAAGAATAAGAAAAAAAGAAATAGATCTTTTAAATAGTTCTTGAATAAAATATTAGGTTCGATTACGAGCGGGGCAAGAGAATTGATCTGTAACCGTCACTGAAATTTAACTCAAAGTCTAACACAGGCACTACGGTTTGCTGTTGATAGCTTTAACCAAGGAGGTTAGAATACAGGGAGACGCCCTTACGATGAAAAAGTGAAGCCTGCCTCTTCCATATTGCTAAGTTTTGGAGAAGTGTTCGTGTAGTAGAGCTAATGTGTTATGTCACTTAAAACAAGAATAAAACGTCCGACGGTTTTGCCGTGATGTACAACGTATTCAAAGAGTGCAAGTGAGCCATTAAAAATTAAGTTTTGAAATATATTGCGATGAGTATTTATTACTATTTATTCAAGAAAGTATATTGTTTGAAAGTAAACACTTTCCAGTGACTGTCAGTTCAATACATTAACAGTAAGAGGATCGACTTAACGAATAGTTTTAATGGAGAAATAGCATTCCAAAACTGACCAATATGGCGGACAGGCTTCAATTGACTTACGTGCTCGGCATAGATAATGCCATCTCCTTTTATTCTAACCTCCTTGGCTGTAACTCAAATATTAAAATTCACCGCCTGCTAAGCTCGACGTTCCACATTCACATCCAATATAAATTTCATGTTACAGTCGAATATAAGTCAATATTAGACTCCACTATTATATTAAATCCCTTATCAAACAAAGTAAAACTTCTCTATAAATCAGATTAGGCTTCCAGTAAGAATAAATCAAACTTTAAATAAATCTTCATAGCGTTCAAAATACTTTTCAACATAACACATTTATTTTCTTCTGAAATAGTACAAGTTCAAATTAGTAATGCTTGTAAGGAGACATGTATTCAGTACGACTAACTCAAAACAACTATTAACAATGTCATCAATATATATATATATATATATATATATATATATATATATATATATATATATATATATACAGGGTGTTTTACTTAGTGTGTTTGCCTCTGTAACTTATAAAATAATAGACGACGGGAAATTTTAATGCGGTAAGTCAACACACGGAATGTTACACTTTCTACGGAGCTATGAACACAGTTTATTGTATTATTTTCCAAAGAGTTAAAGTACAAAGATATAACTTTTTAAATGGATCAATAGGTTTTTCTATCGTGCATTGGAAACGTTGAAACCAGCTGCGTCCAAATCAATTTAAACTACATCCCTTTCCCTGTTAGTTGGAAGCTAAAACCCTTCAAAGTTTCAGGGGCAGATACCACACGCTGTACATAATACATGGCTGGGTGGAGAGTGATAGATGTTATGGCGGTGGGGAGTTGACATGAGATGTTCAAATGTGACATAAACACGATTCTTTAGATATCCCCAAAAAAAGTAATCTACTGGTGTTAAATCGGGCGAATGAGGACCATGGCGCCCCAACCCCACCACACAGCCATGCATTATGTACAGCGTGTGGTATCTGCCCCTGAAACTTTGAAGGGTTGTAGCTACCAAACTAACAGTGACAGGAATGTAGTTTAAATTGATTTGGACGCAGCTGGTTTCAACGATTCCAATGCACGATAGAAAAAACTATTGCTCCATTTAAAAAATTATATCTTTCTGCTGTAACTCTTTGGAAAATGATACAATAAACTATGTTCATAGCTCCGCAGAAAGAGTGTAACATTTCTTGTGTTGACCAACCACATTAAAATTTCCCGTCACCTATTATTTTATAAGTTACAGAGGCAAACACACTTAGTGAAACACCATATATATATATATATCTATATATTTGAAAACGATTGACGCGCAGCAAAAGAGAAGGCTCAGCTGGATCCGTAGCCGCTTAGCCGTCGGTTAAATTCTGATAGTGGCCGTCCACTGTAATGTAGGCTGCAGCGGCGACGACGCTGCCCTTGTTCATTGCGGCGCCTCGATCGTAAATGGAACATATAGAGACAAATGAAGCATTTTAAGAATCACCTTAGAACATGATAATATTTACACATACAAGAAATATATACAATTTTGTACAAAGTTCTTTTAGTTTATAGCCTTCAAAACAGGTTCGACACAGGGATGTGGAGAACGTCTATGTTCGTCCCACTACAGAGACCTCCCGCATCTGAACAGCAGTCGTCCTAACAAAAATTTATTTATTTATTTATTTTATTTTTATTTCAATTTTTTATTTTTTGTCTTTGGATAGTTCGGTTTCTTCCGTCGTGTATAGTACTTTCTCGTTGTTGTTAAATGGGCTTTTAGACCGTGCAATTAGGCTATGTAGACACGCTTCACTCTCTAGCCAAATTCTCCCCACAACCTACGATGGTTGTGCCACAGTCTATCATACACAGTTGCGACACTCACTGCTGTGAAAGTTGTTGTTGGCAACTGACAGTTGCAACGACACTGGCGCTCCTAGCGGTGGGCAAGCCGCCGAAGGAGATATGTTTGTACGTATTTAAACAAATAGTTAGTATAATTTTGTGTTACAAGGATTAGTAAAATATCAGTTGATGCACAAAATACGGAAATTTATGTAAAACAGCCTTTAATAGTTTTTATATAATAATAATAATAATACTATTATACTAAAACCATTATTTTTCCATACATCACCTTCGGTTGTTCAGTGGTCTCGAAGATCTCGTAGCTCGCCTGCCATTAACACATCACAAAATAATAAGACGTCGGGTTCTTATGTGTCTTGGAAACTTTCAATATGACACATTTCATTTTTTACGTATATTTATTTATCCATTCTTGATGAAGCACAGAAATAATACAAAAGTAAGACTGGTTCACAATTCATTTCCATACTAACTCAAGACTAAGTTGTTACTCATCTAAGACTGACTGAAGACCAAGTTATTACTACTCGTGTTCGTGCCAATTCGCGCGTATTAATACTTACTGTATATTCTAGAACCTTCTAGAACACGGAAGTACAATACTTAAATATAAAACAAGTTGTTGATGAAACACAAATAAATCTTTACGTAAAGATACACAAAATTATGACAGATGTAATAATAAGTTATTTTACATGAAAATATACAATAGAAAAGATCGTAAGTAAACAACCATTAGCGCAGTATTAATATATGTTTACATTATTGTTCAACATTAGAAGAGCCACGTAATGCAAATGATAGTCAATGTGACTTGTCAGAAGCGCTATAAAATGCTTATACAATATAAACATGGAATACTAGGGCACAACACTAGGATCAAATATGGTATCGTATACTTTGATATTACAAACAAACGAGACCCTCCTGGCTAAATACATTACAAGACGAATTTAACCGATTCAGTGGTATAAAAGACAACTTCGTCAAGAACAAATACTTACTAATATTTGCATATTTGCAGCTTAAGTAAGTAGAATATAAACATACGACAAAACATAAATTTCTGTTATGGTCTGTTGTTAATATGACAGGCAGTTTTCTGGCATGTTTCAATGCAGTGTGGAGACTAATCATTCGCCCATTTTTATACCTCACTAGTATTTCTTATACGCACATAATCTTTTGAGTGTAATTACTTTAGCTTGAAAAGCCAATGTTTTGAATATTCTTGCCGTCAGTGGTACATATGTAGCAACAATTGTGGAATTGGGGTCTTCCTTGTTGGAAAACAGTTTGATTGCATTTGTCGTTTTATTGCCGCGTCTGCGACTTTTTTTCCTTGAGCTACAGCTGTGGTAGCTGATTTGGTACGTTAAATACTACAGTTATTGCATTCTATATTAATTTCCTACCTTCCATCCTCACCGAATTTACTGGAATTGTAGTGAAGAAACATTAACGTTCTTGTGTAGAAAGCGACGTCTTTCTGCCAAAGGGCAGCTCTTCTGATACTTCCTAGTAATTTTTCTGTTTTTAATAGTAAATGAAATTATTCAGTAAAAGCCTGTAGGTTAGAAGATAAATGGAAATAAATTGTCATGTACTGTACCGTTTCGTACCCTTTTACGGATCTTAGGAAACTTAGGAAAGACAAATATGGAGCTATTTTTAAGTTATTACCTCTTTTATGACACTTCATGCGTTTCCTAATGTAAATAGTATGTGAAAATCGACATAAACTATTCTATTCGCACTCGTTCAATATCGTATTCAGAAACGTAGCTTTCCGCCCGCTTGGCGCGCTACTGCAGCAGTGCATAACAAAATTCTGCGGGAGTGTAGTGACTGTATATGTTAGACTGTGGTAGTGCCCTCTGCCCATTAGTTCATCATGCTAGCAGCCTACACTTCAGTGTTTCTCAACCTGTGTGTCGCGAACGCCTGGGTTCGCAAAGTCCTGCTCAAGGGGTCGCGGTCGCAGAAGCATGCAGTAGCAGTTTCTAATGTTCGAGAGAACGTTTCGTGACTATCAGCTAATATGGCAGACGATCTACAGGGAACTGACAGAGTTACGTGAAAGTCGCTTAGTTAATAAGTAATCCGTAGGTGGAAAATTGTCTGTGTTCTTGCATATTTCGGGTGTCCCTTAATCAAAATATCAGCGGTATAAGATGTAGGAGAATGTCGGATAAGTTGACGAGGAGTCTCAGGTGACGAATTTTGAATTTCTCCGATAACTCAACGGCTGGTGCTTCATGCACTGTGGTATTGCTTCCTTAGCGTACTCTGCAGGCATATCGTTGAAACAGAACCGCTTGGTCATTTTGTTTTGTTGACGACAGAGGGTCGGAAGGGGATGCTGTTTTATAACAATTTTTCGTGCGGTTTAAATGTCTTGCAGGCGGTGCTTTTGTATTAAATAATATAAGTTGATTCCTCTTAAACCTTATACATTCACTGATGTTTTAATAATGGTTTAATGAATTTATTGTGTAATACTGTGTGCATGTATAAGTCTGAATCCAAAATGTGCACTGCGGTTAGGACGACGAATTATGTTGGTCATAAGAAAGACAGGGGGACAGAAATGGAGCAAGGAACCATTGAAAGGGGCAAGGCTCTGCTTAGTGTACGGGCATAAGTTACAGGGATGCAAAGGAGAAATGTTATGTTTGTGTCTCATTTCATAAGTAAATAAGAATCAACAAAAGTCTTATTTTCTAAGTGAAATGTTGATTTTGTCATCTTACCCTACCTGTAAGGCAAGTCGACGAATGGTGCTGTCTCTAACAGCAGAGCGCGCGGTTGCTCGCCGTCGGAGGTTCGAGTCCTCCCTGGGGCATGGGTGTGTGTTGTGTTGTCCTTAGGTTAGTTTACCTTAGTTTAAGTAGTTTGTAAGCTACGGACTGATGATCACGTAGTTTGGTCCGATATATTTAGAATCATTTGAACATTTTTGTCACTAACAAAAACAGGTCTAGCTAATAAATATTCATTCTTAGGAAACGTTTAAGAACTTTATTACCAAGGAGATACATTAAGCAATCGTCTTTCCATAAATAAAATATAGCCAGAAAAGTATAACATACGTTAATATCGCCATCTTATCCGACTTTCCCTACCTATGGAATGTTTTATTTCTGATGATGGACTGACCGAAACGCTAAAGAATGAAGCCATTTTTCAACTCATGATGACTTCTTAATTAAGCGATTTAATAGCGTTCGCGCAGTATTGTTACCGTTATTTACAATCTTCGCAATTTCTTCTTTGACTTTCTCACATGTTCAAATATTGTTATGTCAGAAAAACAAGTAAGCACTAACTAAATATTATTTTTAACCAATACACCAAACAACAGTATCTTTCTACTGGATCATAGTAGTTTGCAGCAGATAACAAATTTTAATGCATTTCAATAACAATGCCATTTTATTATTGGATCATAGTAGCTGCTTGCGGATTGAGGGTTTAGAGTATCCTTTCTAAGAAATTCAAAGTTTATGAGCATCCTTGAAATATTAAGAAGTGATACATCAGATTTGATGGTTTCATACTCGCACATGACAACACGTCACGACATATTACACCTTGAAATGTATGATTCATGACAGTAAAACCATACATCAAATAATGTGAAACTTTAACTTTTCCCGGCGTAATGAATGTTCAAGCAACTTAAGGTTATTCTGCCGTTAGACGTCGTCGACAACCGCCGATATTTCGGCAAGAGGACACCCTGTCATTCTCATGGCACATCTGCAATTAAGGAAGCCATGTGCAAACGTATTTAATACTTTGGTTTGCAAAGGGTAAACAAGGAAGATAACACAAACAGTACTGCAGAGTCAACACAACCAAAGATGACCAAACACCAAAAATATCGATAGTGACTTAATCAACATGTGAGGCAGCATTAATTTTGTTCCTCTGTTTTTTGACGAGAGACAGTGCCGGATTCCAAGCAGAATTTAAACAAAAACCACCATCTCTGTTTATAAGGTCGCTTGCTAGTTTAATTTCGACAGCTTCCTTAATAACACTATCCCAATATGTGGAAGTGCATGCCGGAATCTCTGTGTTGTTGTATTCCATAGGATTACCGATGCCAAGACAGTGTTCTGCAACAGCGGATTTGTTTGGTAATTGTAAGCGCGTGTAACGTTTATTTTCAATACACCGGTCTTCCACAGTCCTGATTGTCTGACCAATATATGACATGCCACAACTGCAAGGAATACGATATACACCTGCTTACACAAACCAAGATCATCCTTTACGAACCTCACATTTCTGCAAAATACGACCAATCTTGTTGCAAATGCTTTCTTCGTAAGGCAAAAAGTTCATAGATATAGGTGCCACTTCGTTACTATCGTCACTCACCCGTTGCATAGAAGGCTGATAGCGCAATGCACGTTTTATCTGTCTATAACCATTCTGACAAAAGGTCTCCTCGAGATGGGACAACTCAGCTGACAAACTATCGTGGTCTGAAATGACATGTGCCCTGTGAACCAACGTACGAAGTACTCCTTCACGCTGAGCTGGATGGTGACAACTATCAGCTCGCAGATACAGATCAGTGTCAGTAGGCTTCCTATAAACAGAATGTCGCAATCTACCATCAACCTTCCTTCTGACCAACACATCAAGGAAAGGAAGACTGCCATTCTTTTCCACCTCCACTGAATATTCGGGTGGATTGAATTTAGGTGTTCCAAAAAACCGTTTAAATTCTCACTACCACGAGGCCAAACGACAGAAGTGTCGTCTACATAACTGAAAAAAACACGCAGCTTTAAGAGTCAATGACACTAAAACACGTTCCTCGAAATCCTCCATAAACAAATTGGCCACAATAGGTGACAACGGGCTTCCCATTGCAACTCCATCAGTTTGTTTGTTTGTTGAATAAAAAGTAAGAGGAAGTCAGCACATCTCGAAAAAGATTTGTTAACTCGATACTAAACTTAACCTCAATTAGCTACAACGAATCTAACAGAGGGACGCGAGTGAAGAGAGACACAACATCAAAACTCAGTAAAATATCAGAGTCATTCAAACGCAATCCCTGCAATCGACGTAAGAATTCCGCCGAGTTCTTAATGTGGTGTTCACATCTGCCTATCATTGTTGTTTGAACGTACATAAAATACTTCAACCATATTTTTTTTCCGCTACTGCAACTTTCACCAGACGTAAATGACGTAAATGGTTCGACTTCGTAAACAGTTGTAAATCACGTTACAGATCGTGAATTAGCTGTGTAAAATCTGTGGGACTGATAAATAAATATTCCAGTTGATGAAAACAGTAAATTTCATTGGATTGAAAGGAACGATTTCTTACTGTATAGTTAACGGCGAAGAAGCGTTTTCGGCGATGTGGACTGTTTGCTGATTGCAGTAATAATTTCCACTCTGGCAGAGTGAAATTCGGTAGCAGACCAAGAATACAGCTTTGGGCCTTATCTTCCACAGACAAGCCATCGAAGCACAACTTCTGGCTAGCCCAAACTGCGTCACTTCCATCATTACCTCACGTCACCCAACTTGCAAACTTCAAAGACGTTCTCTACCGTTCCTCGTAGGAGTAACAATCCTGAAATAGAGGAAATGGTACAGCCTAGCCACAGCCTTAGGGGGGGGGGAGCTGAGGGGGGAGGAGAAGGAGTTATTTGCAGAATGACGTTTCACTATTTAGGGGAGTGGGAACAGATTCCAAACTACCTGCCAAATTAAAAGTACTGTGTTTTCATGGACACGAATTCACCTGCCCATGAAGGGCAAAAGACTAAATCTTGAATCCCCATTCGGTAAACAAATCTGCTAGGAAGATATTTTTCGTTGTCTGTGATGGGTTTCAGACACTATCCATAGTGGCAGTATATTTATTATTGCTGTCTTGTGTGTAAATATGAAGAATTTCATTGCTTTCCCCACTTTCGTGTCAACAATATCCCGCTTTCTCCGCAAGAATTGTTCAAATGTACGAGCCATGTGCTTGAACATCATTTGATGTGTTTTAACTTATACCCGTTTTTAGTTTAACTGGCGATAACCCCCAAAGGCGGAGCAAAGCTGAGTGCCTTCCTCACTAAAATTACTTTAAGGTCTTGCATCACATAGAGCAAAATCACTTTATCAGAGCATTGTTTAATCTGTAATGATAAACGTATGAAACCACGTTGTGGTTACTATATTTCCCGAAATGTGCCACGCACAACCAAAAAGAACATGTCAGGAACCAACCAACACCAACCAACAAGGCGTAGCGGTGAAATGAAAAGAAGAGACAATAACACCGTTGGTGGACTGAATGTAATTTAAAAACACATAAGCCGAATGTGCATAAAATTTAAAAAAAAATCTGTTTTTAATCAATATATACAAAACAAACTGTACAAACTTTTGCATCATTTTCAGGCCACAGAAGAGGGTTTTAAAAAAGCGAAACGCGCCTAGTGTTTTTATTGCAGTTACCAGAAGACGGAATACCTCACATGTTGTGGTTATCTAACCTCTTCACAGTAGTATGAGATGGGCAATGCAACACTGTGACACACTCTCATGCACTTTCAATGTAGTAAATATAAATAATAAATTAGTAGCAGATGTTTTAGGTGTCTCATTATGGATGCGGAATGCATATTCTATAAAATTACTCACATAGTTTGAAAATAACTGTCAAAATATGTCGATACCGATAATGTGGAAGTAAAGGAAACTAATAATATACGAAATGATAGTGCAGAAGAAATATTATATTTTTTGCAAATGACGAATAGTATGCATGTGTGTATCTTGGACCTCTTCCTAAATCCCTGGATCAATTTCAACAAAATATTATAAACAAACATCATAGTTTATAACTTCCTTCAGCGGTGGACCAAACAGAATGGTAACCATGTAATGTACTACATCTTGCTGCAAGTTGGTACCACTGCGTGCATAGTAACACTGAGACGCGATCGCAGCGCGAAATTAACGTACTAAGTCTTGTATGCTACAAATGTTCAAATGTTTGTAAATCTATCGGACCAAACTGCGTGGTCATCAGTCCGTAGCTTACAAACTACTTAAACCTAGGTAAACTAACCTAAGGACAAACACACACACCCATGCCCCAGGGAGGACTCGAACCTCCACGGCGAGCAACCGCGCGCTCCGCAGCGAGGAGCTTTAGACCGCTTGGCTACTCCACCGCAGCTTGCACGCTACCTTTCTATATTTTGTTTTTGACGGTCAACATAAATGATCGATGTAATGCGTGATTTCTCGAACTACCACAGAGAGTAATTAGCGGAAGCATCTTTACGAGAACGTCTACACTTCTTAACGTTTCTCTACCGACATAGTCCTTGTTAATGACGGCGCACACAAAACAAAACATCATTTGCGAGTAGGAAAAGCGGCAAAACCCGACGACCGACCAATGATCATTCAAAACGATTGTGGACAGACAACATAAAACTAACACGCGAAAGGTGACTTCAAACGTCAACACTCAAGTGAGTGATACTATTCTATAAAAATAGTACGGCCACTGCTTAACATTCATTGCTGGGCCGCAATTGTTAATCTCTTAATAAAGGAAGACAACGCAGAGCTGCGAAGGAATTGATATCAAGATCATAAAATCTGGAAACATGGTTACTCGAAGCATGTGATATGTACCGTTAATCATCGTTTTACGTTGATTCTCAAAAACAAACTAAACGAGATGGAGCAGTCGTAACACACTCGACTCAGAATCGTGAGGACAGTGGTTCAAATTCTACCTGTTGGCCATCAATTCCGTGCTTTTGCTACATTACTTGAGACAAAGGCTGAGATGGTTCCTGTGAAAGGGCACGGCCGAATTTTTTTTTTTTTTCAAAATATAGTTCTGGATTGTAAGTAACATTGCCCGTAAACTTTTCATGGGTGCTGCAGTATCAGTACCACAATTTAGTTCCTGTGGCTGTAGACATTATTGTGTTGTGCATTATTTCACATGCAATGTCTCACAGCAGGTAGCTGTTTTTTTTTTTTCTTTTTTTTTTTTTTTTTTTTTTTCCGAAATCCTGAATAATTCCATACTTTCCACATTTTACGGTCAAGTAATCCTGAGCATGAAATCTGCAAGTTTCTTTTGGTCAATAGTCTTTCCGGTGACAATATAGTGTCAAATCTTTCATATCGTAGATCATTCATGGGAGATGCTGTTTCCTTCTTCTTTTAAGTAGTTTCCCATTTTGTAATAGTTTATCAGGCTTCCTCTTCCCAAATAATATAAGTCCATTTGCATTCTCCCAAATGAGAACTCCCCAAAACTTTTTCATAATAAATCAACTTCGAGGATTTTTATTTATAAGCAAAGTTCATTTATGACAAAAATAGTTTCGACACAAAATTGAAACAAAGTTGTACTTCGGTAACTTATGCTTGCAGTGGCTTCTAAAGATTAAGTTTATTTCTAAAGTTGTCGCAAAATACAACGAAACATCGCTGTATTTCATAGCTTAAATTTTGGTTTCTAGCACTTGCCCAACCAAGAACTAAACATGAAGCGTATTGTTGCAAAAAACCGTGGGCAATTTTGACGTCTGATTTTCAGTGCAACATTATCCGCCTCCGTAGTGCAGTGGACAGCGTGCGAGATTGCCACGCAGGGGGCCTGGGTTCGATTCCAGGTCTGGTTAGAGATTTTCTCTACTCGAGGACTGGGTGTTGTGTCGTCCTCAAAATAATTTCAGCCGCGGCGAAGTGACCGAGCGAATTGAGGCGATATGCTTCGATGCGCGAGGCCGTCTCCCGTCGGGGGTTCGAATCCTTTCTCGGGCATTGATGTTTGTGTTGTCTCTAGTATAAGGTAGTTTATAAGTAATAAGTCTAGGGACTGATGACCCTGCAATTAATTCCCATAAGCTTTTAGAAACATATGAACATAATTTCATCATCATCGACGCGCAAGTCGCCCATGTGGCGTCACTTGAAGACTTGCACCTGGCCGGCCGAACACGATCCCAGCTGGAGTTTAACGGCCAACAATGCCACACGAAATCATCATCAGTGCAAATTGACAAATAAAGGGATAAAATATATACATGTGGCGTCTATACCGGAAGGACAGACGTCGCTTCTGATTCTGCAGTTGTTATTGTTTCACATTCACAGAATATATTACATCAACTGCGAATGGGCAAAGCTGAAAATGTCTACCCAGTCGGGATTCGAACCCGGGTCTCCTGCTTTCTTGGCAGTTGCGCTGATCCCAACTCTACTGACGTCTCCAGTCAGATACAAATTTCGAGCTTTACCCTGGTCACAGTACTCAAACTAGTAGCTATGAAACTAACTCCCGTAAGAGTAAGGGCCACAAACTTGCCCAGCCATCCGCACTAATGAAAGGATCATTGCCCGTCACCGGCATATATATTCCGGAAGGACAGACGTCGCTTCTGATCCTGCAGTTGTTATTGTTTCATATTCACAGAATATATGACATCAACTGCGAATGGACAAACCTGAAAATGTGTACCCAGCCGGGATTCGAACCCGGTTCTTCTGCTTTCTAGACAGTTGCGCTGACCCCTAAACCACTGGGGACACTGTGATCACCGCACATGCAAGAACTACCTACGTACGTCTCCCGTCAGATACAAATTCCCAGCTTTACCCTGCCCAAAGTACTGAAACTCGTAGTTATGAAACTAATTCCCGTAAGAGTAAGGGCCGCGCCGTACTTAGGCAGTGCTTGCAGTTGCGGTGATATGTGTCCCCAGTGGTGTAGGGCTCAGCGCAACTTCCTAGGAAGCAGGAGATCAGGGTTCGAATCCCAGATGGGTACACATTTTCACCTTTTTCCATTCGCAGTTGATGTCATGTATTCTGTTAATATGAAACAATAACAACTGAAGGGTCAGAAGTGACGTCTGTCCTTCCGGAATAAACGCCACACACACACACACACACACACACACACACATATATATATATATATATATATATATATATATATATATATATATATATACCAGTTTGATTACTGTGGTCAGGATAAAGCTGGGTGTTTCTATCTGATGGGAGACGAACTTAGGTACTTCGGTAGTCCTTGCAGGTGAAGAGATCACTGTGGCTCCAGTGGTGTAGTGGTCAGCACAACTGCCTAGAAAGCAGGAGACTCGGGTTCGAATGACAGCTGGGTACACATTTTCAGGTTTGTCCGTTCGCAGTTCATGTCATATATTCTGTGAATATGAAAGGGATAAGACATATCTCTTCATTTGAACACCGCTCATAGAACGGCCGAGAAAGCGGTGAAGCTATGTGAAGTCGGAACAGCCACGTTGCCTAATCCTTGAAGAAGAAGCGCCGGCCGTGGTGGGCGAGGGGACTGAGGCGCTTCAGTTCAAATGTTCAAATGTTTGTAAAGCTTATGGGACTTAACTACGGGGTCATCAGTCCCTAAACTTACAAACTACTTATGAACTACTTACGAACTAGGACGGCACAAATATCCGTGCCCGAGGGGGGATTCGAACCCCCGACCGTAGTGGCCGTGCTGACCGTGACTGGAGCGCCTCGGTCACCTCGGCCACCGCGGACGGCGGGCTTCAGTCACGGTCTGCATGGCCACTACGGTCGGGGGTTCGAATCCCCCCTAGGGCATGGATATTTGTGCCGTCTGTAGTCGTATCTAGTTCAGAAGTAGTTTGTAAGTTTAGGGACTGATGACCCCGTAGTTAAGTCCCATAAGCTTAACAAATATTTGGACATTTTTTTATTCTGTGAATATGAAAGGGATAAGATCTCTTCATTTGAACACCCCTCATAGAACGGCCGAGAAAGGGGTGAAGCTATGTGAAGTCGGAACAGTCATGTTGCCTAATCCTTGAAGAAGAAAAAGGAGGAGGAGGAGGAGCTGGTGGTGGTGGAGAAGGAGAAGGAGAAGAAAAAGACATTCCTAAAACTGCTCATAAGCTGTTTCGTAAGCACTCAGGTTGCTGAAAATGTGTCTGTTACCGAAAGTACCCTAATGTAGACACGCCACGCCGGTTTGCTGAGTACACAAGTGAATGTAAATTCGTGAGTCGTTAGACAGTGGCAGCCATTACTTGTGTTTGCGCGGGCTTGGACTTCCGGTCGCGGCCGCTGGTGGCTTCCAGCGTGGCTGTGGCGGCCCGCAGGTAGCCGCGGCGCCGGCGGCGGCGGCGGCGGATCGCGTGCCCCACCGTCCGCGGTATCAATTAGGCCGGCGGCTACCATCTGCGCGCCTTTGTGTTCCGCGCTACAAAGCGCTCGCGATTCTTCATCTCCTTATCTCTGCATACACAAAAAAGGGCCCAAATTTAAAGCGTAATTACGTCGAAGAACAGTTCTCGGGTTATTTTCGGCCGACGCGCGCTCTTTTGAGAGTAAGCTGAAATCGCATTACCGTCACATTATTGTTTCAGGTACAAAGCGCATTGTGGTTTTACTTGCGGAGTTGTTCGGCTTCTTTTGTGCCGTCTTGGGATTTTTGTTGCGAATTATGTACGCGTGTTGTAGGTGCTTTAGAGGAGGAGAAGAAGAAGAAGCGAGGTGCCTGCGTGGGAAAACAAAAGGATTTCGGGAACTCGACGCAGGTCGCTGCGAAGGTTATTGAAGAAACAACTTTTCACTAGGTAAATAATTCCTTTTTTGGATCTTACAAAATTAAACGAAACTGCCATACAACCTAACTTAGGGTGACTTGATTTTCAAAATCAATATACGGGACTCGGGTACTGAAGACTGCGAAACCAAATGTTGCCTTTACGAGCAGCGTCATCAACAAGGCCGTTATCCATTAAAGCTTATACAATATGACGGCCTTGTTGTCACAACATGCAGGCATAAACACACGCCGTAGCGGAGTGGCCGAGGGCATTGTGGCGCTATGTTCCGATATGCGAGGCCGTTCCCCGTCGGGGATTCGAATTCCCCATCGGGCATGGATGTTTGTCTTGTCTTTAGTATAAGGTAGTTTATAAGTAGTTTGTAAGTTTACGGACTGATGACCCCTCAGTTAAGCCCCTAAGCTTAACATAACATTTGAACATTTTGAACATAAACACACGAAATAATAGATACAGTACAGTGAGAAGCAAAGCCATTGTTTCACTGTCGTCCTAAGCCTGCCCAGCAGAAAATACTCCGATACCCGACTCCATTTCCCGTCGGGGGTTCGAATCCCCCCTCGGGCATGGATGATTGTATTGTCTTTAGTATAAGGTAGTTTATAAGTAAAACTTCCTGGCAGATTAAGATTGTGTGCCCGAACCGGGACTCGAACCTGGGACCTTTGCCTTTCGCGAGCAAGCGCTCTACTGACTGAGCTATCCCGACACGACTCACAATGCCGTCTCACAACTTTATTTCCGCCAGGACCTCGCCTCCTACTTTCCATTTTTCACAGGCGGCATCGTGAGTCGTATCGGGATAGCTCAGTCAGTAGAGCGCTTGCCCGCGAAAGCCAAAAGTCCCACGTTTGAGTCCCGTTTCGGGCAATCTGCCAGGAAGTTTCATAGCAGCGCACACTCCGCTGCAGAGTGAAATTTTCATTCCAGTTTATAAGTAGATTTTAAGTTTAGGGACTGATGACCCCGCAGTTAAGTCCCCTAAGCTTAACAAACATTTGAACATTTTGAACATAAACACATGAAATAATGGATACACAGTACAGTAAGAAGCGAAGCCATGATTTCACTGCCGTCTTAAGCCTAACCACCAGAAAATGCTCCGATAAGCGAAGCCATTCCCCGCCGGGGGTTCGAATCTCCCCTCGGGCATGGATGTTTGTGTTGCCTTTAGTATAAAGTAGTTTATAAGTAGTTTGTAAGTTTAGGGACTGATGAACCCGCAGTTAAGTCCCATAAGCTTAACAAATATTTGAACATTTTGAACATAAACACACGAAATAATGCATACACAGTACAGTAAGAAACAAAGTCATTGTTTCACTGTCGCTCTAAGCCTCGTATCTTACATTTGCTTCTCTCGAAATAAAATCCTTTTTACTGCTTCCACTGTTCGCAAGTATATACTTGCTGCAGGATCGCTCTGCGAATAGGCTCGGTCTCGGGACACCTCTTTGGGAGCGAATTTTCAGAACGAGACGGCGTGACTTCAATTTGCATTCATACCTAACGTCCCCGAACTGTTAAGAGAAATCGCCATTTTGACCCTTTCCTGTATTAACCAAATGAGTTATGTAGAAATTTCTCTGTCCTCTATTTTCGCAAGTCCTCCGTGTAAACAGTCCTATGATGATGCATACGTTTCATTACTCCATTTCTGTAAGTTTTTATCGACGTGTTAACTGATTCTTCCGTCGCTTCTTGATAGATTACCATATTTTGAACAGCCCTTAAAACATCAGATTCTGGTTAAATTTATTGTTATCCACTGTAGTTATGTTGTAAGAACCAATGTTTGTTCTGTTTCTCTATGTATGATATTTATGTTTCCTCTTTTCAGTACTATTAATATACAGATTTCATTCAAAAATGTTCAAATGTTTGTAGAGTCTATGGGACTTAACTTCGGGGTCATCAGTCCCTAAACTTACAAACTACTTATGAACTACTTACAACTAAGGACGGCACAAATATCCATGCCCGAGGGGGGATTCGAACCCCCGACCGTAGTAGCCGTGCAGACCGTGACTGACGCGCCTCAGTCTCCTCGGCCACCGCGGTCGGCTTCATTCACATATTTATATACACTGCAACTGCTCCATCAAAGAAGATAATTTACCTTTCTGTGTGTAACATATCTTCTGTTATACTGACAACACAAGTTCTTTGACTGAACTTCGGTAAATGTCTGATGATGGCCTAATGAGCCGAATATCAATTCACTAAATAAACAAAACCATAGAACAAACACAAAATTGTGTATTTTAATCTTTCCTATCGACCCTCTTGTGGTACGTTACTAAAATAAAACAGCTCCATGTAATATTTTATTTTGGTTGATGAAATATTTGGTGGATTGCGTAGGACTTGAAACCGTATAGTCTGATGTCATTTTTGCTAAACCAAAATTTTAATTGTGCTGTAAATCGTGATATAAAAGAACTTGAAATAAGCACGAATTACGTTTTATACTGCAACGTGTCCACCTAGGGAAATACGCTGACTCAAATAAGTTATTTGTTAAGTTAAAGTTTTGAATAGAATAGGTGTAATACCGAAGAATTGTTTAACCTTTACTGAAGAAATTTTCACACGTGTAGTAAGACTTCAGCTTTGTATAGGCACGAGTCTTAAGGGCCATTTGCACAAATTACCTTCAGCATATAGTTATGATTGTTTTTAATTGTTATTCTTATAATTTCTGTTAGGCACTGGCACGGCCCACAATAACGTAATAAAAAACATTTTATGGCCCACTTTAGATTTGTCTGTAGTTTTATGAATTTTTGCAAACATTACAAACATAAATAATAAAAATTGATGGGCAATACTCTATTATTGTGATAATATTCATGCACCCAACACGTAACATTCTTTCTGATCGTACGTTAACAAACAGCCAATATTATTTGATATTTGACTTTAGCTTTGACAGATATACATTTTTTGAACATTTACCTTCTTACATTATTATTTTAATCTTTCTCCCACTATTTGATTTTCACATTACTCATTTTTGGGAACGATCTTATTGTATACTAGCTGCAGGTACCCGGCTCTGCCCGGCTTTAAAATAAGGTTTTCTGTGGAAACGTACAAAACGGTTTATTTGCATGTAATAAAAGGGTTCATTTATGTTAAAGCAATGTGATAAACAACATTTTTGGCAGTTCCATTTGGAGTATGTACAAAAAGATTTTTGTCTTTGCCCACTCCGGAGCAGGCCACACACAACTGTCCATGAGAGAAGCATGGTGTCTGCAAGTCTATGCCAGCAATCCCATGAGACTGGCCCTGTGACTTGTTGATTGTCATTGCAAAGCACAGTTGCTCTTGAATTGTATGGTGTTGTCTGAGGGAAAGACAGGTATTCTTGGAATGAAGACATCCTCACCCTTAACACTCCCTGGGAGTACTGTGGCTTGAATTACACATTGCATCAGCTTTTTCACAATTATTCTTTTGCCATTGCACACCCTAGGTGCATCAATATCTGGAGCACCAACTGTCAGAATCAAGTTGTGGGCTTGCAAATCAGGAGACTGGATGAAATTCAAAATCTTAATGGAATATTGTACTGCTTCATCATAATTAAGGATGCACTCTATGGACTTGTAGGCATTTACTTGCCTGGAAGCTGATTCTGAATGGTGATATTTAGATTCTCAACTACATCATTTCTGATTGACAGAATTGCTCTGTGAGAAAGCCAGTTCTAATTCTTGAAGTTTTTCTGAATGTTAGGATACCCCTTGGATTGGAATTGGAATGGAACTAAACCCATTTAAGAAACTTCCCCGTGTAATTTTGTGTACGTATACCAAATTTCACGTTATTTAATTGTCTGGATCTTGAGTTATAAAGAAACAGAAAAACAGACAACAATTGCGTCTTAAACGTATAGAGATTGAAATCGAAGTCTGTAAATAAAGTACTCTCCCCCAAGCACCGAACGAAATTTTATGTAGACAGTAATCTTCATCTTGTTTTCATGGCCAAGTGTACAAAATGTTGTCAAGATCGGAGCAAAACTGTGGCTTTTGGCGAAATCTATAAGTACCATCCACCATGCACTGAACGAAATTTTATGTGGACGGTGCTCTTCCTCTTGTTTTGAAATTAAAGTGTGCAAAATTTCATCAAGATCAGTGCAAAGATATAGATTTACACGGACACATTGAAAACGTACTTTAACTTTTCCTTAAATTTTCCAGTTGGTTTTCCAGAAAATGTAACGAAACATGTTTAAGAAATTTCCCCATGTAATTTTGTGTACATGTACCTAATTATACGTTATTTGGTTGTCTGCATCATCAGTTATAAGAGAACAGGCAGACAGACAACAGATGCGTCTTATAAGTATATAGAAATAGGATACATTCCAAGATCGCAATTTTTATTTTATTTATTCAAGATGACCGGTTTCGACACTCTACGGTGTCGTCAACTGATATCATTGACATTCAACTGCTTATTATAGTGCTCCACATAAGATCTGGTAGGTGTACTGGATGATACTTATATAGGAAATCATGTCCTGGTAGATAGATATAAAATGGATGGTTGGTAAAAATTTAAACAGTAATATATATTTAAAATAATAACCACCATAGTGTACATGTCTGGTTCGTGTTAGGAGGTGCTCAACACTTGACGTTCGTAAATCAGTCACGTTGCATACCTCACCCGAAACTCTCTTTCTTATACGCCATCTTGCTTTCTGTATTTGATAGTTATTATAACAAGCGTTGTCATTTCAAACCAATGGCGCACTGAAGATTATCAAAATCACGTCGTTGTTAGGACAATGAATTATAATCTATTATTTAAAAATGCCATGTTAGCAGATAACAGCTGCCATCGATGGTAAAAGGATTACGGATTACTCTCGCAGCTGTCGGCCTAGTGTAATAATAATACAACAATTACGTTGTGATGCACAAACATATTCGACGGTGCTTCTAAACTTGCCGGACGGGGTGGCTCAGCGTGCTCGGTCCGAATGACCCTCTCTCTTTCTCTAACGAAAAACCTGAGTGAACGACGAAAAGGTCAAAATCAAACAAAACATCCGACGTCCACAAATCCACATCAAACCTAACAACCAATGAAAAGAGAAAAAAGAAACAGGGCTCAACGCTATCTGTAATTAAAAAATGAACAAAATTCTCAACTAACAACCCAGAAAGAACATGAACAAACGGCTGCAAGTCATCGATCTACGTAAAGAAAAAAATATAATAATAATAGTCATCATCATCATCATTAGAGACTTATTATGCCTTTCAGCGTTCAGTCTAGTGCATAGTACCTATAATAAAATTCCTCCATGATCCCCTATTCACTGCTAACATTGATGCCTCGTCTGATGTTATTCCTTTTACTTGAAAATCATTCTTCACCGAATCTAAGTACTTTCTCCTTGGTCTACCTCGATTCCTCTTACCCTCCGCCGCCGCCCTCATGAGTCTCTTAGGTATCCTTGTTTCTCCCATGCGTGTAACATAACCGCACCATCTCAGTCTGTTCGCTGTAACTGCTTCACCTATGGTGTTCATTCCCAGTTTTTCTTTGATTTCCGCATTATGGACACTCTCCTGCCATTGTTTCCATCTGTTAGTACCTGCAATCATTTTTGCTACGTTCATATCTGTAACGTCCACCTTATGGATAAGGTAATCTGTATCCACTCAACTTTCACTCCCATACAACAAAGTTGTTTGAAAAATAGAGCAGTGCACTGCTTAGTCTTGATACTTATTTCCTTCTTGCAGAAGACAGTAGATCTGAGCACTCACTGCATTAGCTTTGCTACACCACGATTCTAGTTCTTTCACTATGTTGCCATCCTGTGAGAAAATACATCCCAGGTACTTGAAACTGTCTACCTGTTCTAACTGTGTTCCTCCTATTTGGCACTCAATCTGTTTAAATCTCTTTCTCACAAACATTACTTCCGTTTTGGAGATGCTACTCTTCATATCATAATCCTTACACCTCTGATCGAGCTCTGAAATATTAGTTTGCAACCTTTCAAACGAATCTGTCAATACAACTAAGTCATCCACATAAGCGAGAAGCTTATTTAGTTTTCGCCTATTTTAATGCTGCCCTACCAGTCTACTGTTTTCAACATATGATCCATGAATAGTATGAACAACATTGGTGTCAGGTTACAGCCTTGACTTACCCTTGAAACTATAATGAACCATAAGCTTAATTTGCCGTCTACTCTAACTGCTGCCTGGCAGTCTACGTAAAGCCCTTTAATTTCCTGCAGACGTTTGCCTCCTATACCATAATCTTGTAGAACTGACAATAGCCTCCTCCCAGGAACACGGTCATCAGCCTTTTCTAGATCTATGAAACAGAGATACAATTCCATGTTCCACTAAAAACACTTCTCCATTATCTGCCGTAAGCTGAAGATCTGGTCCTGGCAGCCTCTGAGAGACGTAAACCCGCACTAATTTTCATCTAACTTGTCCTCAATTAAAACTCGCACTCTACTTTCAACAATACCTAAGAATACTCGTATTTTGCCTACAACGCTAATTAAAGAGATACCTGCTGTTACAATCTTTTCTGTTTCCATGTTGGAAAATTGGCGTGATTACCGCTTTCGTCCAGTCACACGGAACCTGTCCCGATTCCTATGCCTTCTCGATTATCCTGTGTAACCATTTGAGACCAGATATTCCACTGTATTTGAGAGTTCCGTCTTAATGTCTTCCACAAGCCGCTTTATTGCACTGCATTCTACTGACCATTATCTCCACTTCCTCAAATGAGATCCTGTTTCCATCGTCATTCCTATCTCATTCTATCTGAAAATCTGGAACATCATTGAACGTTTCACCTACATTGAGCACTTCTTCAAAATATTCCCTCCATCTGTTCAAGGCATGCACAGGATTGACTAGTAGCTTTCCTGACTTGTCGAAAACACTTGTTAATACCTTCTTCCCTCCCTTTCGAAGATTGCTAATTCCCCTCCAAAATGGGTTTCCCGCTGCTTGACCCAGAGTTTCTAGCTTATTTCCAAAGTCTTCCAATGATTTCTGCGTGGAGTCTGCAATTATCCGTTTGCATTTGTTTCTTTCTTCAACATAACTCTTTCTGTCTGCCTGATTTCTAGTATGGAGTCATTTTTGAAATGCCAACTGGTGCCTTTTCGTGATCATTGTTATGTACGAGGTGCGTCCAGAAAGTAAGTTCCGTTTAGTAATAAAATGAAATTGTACACAGATACAGAAGAAATTTTTATTGCACAAAATTCTACAACTCTTAAACTACTTTTCCATATAACTACCGAAATTTTGTAGGCACTTGTCATAGTGTGCCACAAGTTTTGGCATGCATGCTTCACAGAAGGTTGCTGCCTGTGTATTCAACCATGTGGTAACAGCTCTTTATCATCGTTGAAGTGTTGACCACCAAGGACAGATTTTAGGTGTAAGAAGAGATGAAAGTCGCTAGGAGAGAGAATAATCAAACAGGTCCCATTGAAATTTCCGTAAGAATTGTTTGGTCACATTCGGTGTATGAGGTCAGGCATTATCGTGAAAAAAAAAAAAAAAAAAAGAAAAATCTTTTGACAGTAATCCTTTTTTCACACCTAAAATCTGTCCTTGGTGGACCACACTTCAACGATGATGACGAGCTGAAAGAACATGTTACCACATGGTTGAATACACAGGCGGCAACATTCTATGAAAAAGACACACAAAACCTTGTGCCATGCTATGACATTTGCCTACAAAATTTCGAGAGCTATGTATAAAAGTAGTTTAACAGCTGTAGATTTTTGTACGATCAATATTTTTTCTGTATCTATACCCGTTCGTTTTATAAAACCAAACGGAAGTTCCTTTCTGGACGCGCCTCGTATTTGTGCCTAATTTCCTTATCTTGAAGCTTCTCCACTCCTATCCTTCTACATATGGACCTGACTTTCTGATATTTTATTCTCACAAAACCAATTTCACTGCAGATTAAATAATGATGAGTATTATCAAAGAAGCCCCTGAAAACACGTGTGTCCTTGACTGTCTTTCTGAATTCCTCGTCTGTTATTATATAAACAATGACTGATCTGGTTCCCCTTCCCTCCCAAGTATACCGGTGAATGTCTTTATGCTTAAAGAGGGAGTTAGTGATAACTAAGCCAATAAGGTAACAGAAATCCAAGATGTGTTTTCCGTTCCTGTTGGCCTCCATATCCTCTTCAAACGTACCCATAACCTTCTGTTCTATTTCCTACCCTGACGTTGAAATCACCCATGAGCAAAATACTATCCTTAGCCTTCACTCTGGCAACTACATCACTAAATGCATTGTACAATCTGTCTATCTCATCTTGATCTGTCCCTTCACACGGTGAATACACTGCCACAGTCCAAATTTTCTTGCTGGATGTGTTCAAATCTATCAACATCAGTCGTTCATTTACATACCTTATTGCAATTATGCTGGATTCAATTGCTTTCCTGATGTAAAACCATACACCCCACTGTGCTCTTCTTACTTTGACTCCTGACAGGTAGACCTTGTATTCTCCAACTTCATCCTCTTTCTCTCCCCTTACCCTAACGTCACTAACAACTAAGACATCTAACCCCATCTTACTTGAAGCCTCCGCCAGCTGTACCTTCTTCCCAGTGTAATCCCCATTGATATTAATAGCTTCCCATCTCATTTCAGGTCGTTTACCAAGTCGTTTCTGAAGAGTGCCTGATCTGTCAATTAGAGTTGGGATTCCATCACATCCAAAGGTCCGAGGCATTTTGTTCTGATTGTTGCCAGCATTATACTGAAGAACATGGAAAGCTGGTTGCCAGCCTTACTTGCCCTGGGCCTCATTGGATTCTACCCCTAACGGTTGCGGGACTAGCCGGTAGATTTGGTAGTCTTTGCCGTCTGAGCACAAAGCTGGCCACGACTCAGAATATGACCGAGATGACGTATTCCAGAATAACTGGTATCCAAACTGTCAGGACCACTTACTTGGCCACTAATACGTTGCCTGTGGTTCATGAACTAGGGCATGACTACAGGAAGCCACACCATGAACCATATATATATATATATATATATATATATATATATATATATATATATATATATATATAGGGTTTTACAAAAAGGTAAGTTCAAAAGTCCAAACTTTGTGGACATGTGTCCGGAAACGCTTAATTTCCATGTCAGAGCTCATTTTAGTATTTCTCTTTAAATGTAAATTGAAATAATTCGTGCAGACAATTGTCAAAATACCCAACTGTTTTGTTGGTATGCACTATACTTCCTCGATTCGCCGCCAGTGGGCCCAATTGAAGGAAGTTAATGTTGACTTCAGTGCTTGTGTTGACATGCGACTCATTGCTCTACAGTACTAGCATCAAGCTCATCAGTACATAGCATTCCAACGTGATCAAATTGTAAATTTTCACAACTAACATGTGTGGGCTGACGAGAATCCTCGCGCAATTGTGCAATAAAGTCATCAACACAGACTTTCTGTGAACATTTGGGCAGGAATTATTGGTGATGTCTTGATTCGGCCTCGTGTTCTTCCACCTACGCTCACTGGAGCACGTTATCAGGATTTCATACGGGATACTCTACCTGCTAGAACATGTGCCTTTACAAGTACGACACAACATGTTATTCATGCACGATGGAGCTCCTGCACATTTCAGTCGACATGTTCGTACGCTTCTCAACAACAGATTAGGTGACCGATGGATTGGTAGAGACGGACGAATTCCAGGCCTCCACGCTCTCCTGACCTCAACCCTCTTGACTTTCATTTATGGGGTCATTTGAAAGCTCTTGTCTACGCAACCCCGGTACCAAATGTAGAGACTCTTCGTGCTCGTGTTGTGAACGGCTGTGATACAATACGCCATTCTCCAGGGCTGCATCAGCGCTCCAGGGATTCCATGCGACGGAGGGTGGATGCATGTATCCTCGCTAACGGAGGACATTTTGAACATTTCCTGTAACAACGTGTTTGAAGTCACGCTGGTACGTTCTGTTGCTGTGTGTTTCCATTCCATGATCTATGATTAATATGATTTGAAGAGAAGTAATAAAATAAGCTCTAACCTGGAAATTAAGCTTTTCCGGACACATGTCCACATAACATATTTTCTCTCATTGTGTCTGAGGAATGCTTCCTGAAAGTTTGGCCGTACCTTTTTGTAACAACCTATATATATATAAAACAATAACTCTCCTCTGGCATGTTTTAAAATCTTATTCACTAAAAGGTTTTTGCACACACTCGTTAATTGTCACAAATATATTATGCAAGAGTCTGAGTTGTTCAAAGGTAACAGTGCTTTGTCTGAAAAGTGCATTTTTACTATTTTGTGAATATATCATGAAGCACATACCAGCGATTTGCTAACATAGACTTCTTTACTTTTACAATGACTGTTGTAAATGATTTAATGATAGTAGCTAGTAGCTTTGTATATAGATTAAGTGCTAGAGCTTTGTATAATTCGGTATTAACACACTTATTCCGTTAGGTATTTTAACTGTAGAAAACTTGATCACGGTTTGAAAGAGAATACTTGCTCTTTATTTTAGTGCAGAACAAGGAACATGAAAAAAGTCATATTTGAACTACAGGAAAGGTAATACAATCTACGTTATAAGAGTCCATTGCAATCATGCCAAAGACAATCATTTTAGTAGACGCATTGATTCTAATTAATGACTTTCAACATTTTCCATTAATAGTAAATAATTGCTTAAAAATATCTTTTGAAGTGTATACACTCTTAGACACTAGATTATAATTTATCGTACCATGAACGACGTGTTTTTGTTAATTCTTCAGTGCGTTACTGCTTTGAAAAGACAACGCGTGAATTACAATCATAAAATACAGGAGGCAACACGGCGTACCCCACAGAGAGTTCTGGCCGAGGAATGTCACGTGACATTTCCTAACGCCTGGCTTACGTAAAATCAAGTGACGATGTCAAACCGCCGTTATTCTTGCAAAAGACTCTGCAACAGTGCGAGTTACGAAAAAAAAAAAAAAAAAAAAAAAAAATACCACAAGAGAAGAAAGTTGTAGAGAATTTTCTCCTCTACAAATACAGTTATTCAATTTTTGTGTCAAATGAACAGTTTATTTGTAATAACAATTACACTAGGAACGGTTTTTTTACTAACGTATTTATCGCCCGAAATATTTTAAAAAGGGAGTTTCTGTTCTTTGGTGGTCAACAATTATTTCTGTAAAATTGGGTGCCGATCGGTTCGACTTAAAAAGTGGGAACACGTTACGGGCAGACAGACAGACATCGTCAGATCGCCGTTAAATTTGCCAATATCTTTGAAACCATGAAAGATATGAAAAAAAGAGAGCAAACTTGTAGAGAATTTTCTCCTGTACAAATACGTTTATTCAATTTTCATGCCAGATGTACGGTTAAGCCGTTATATGCATTTAAATTTCGAGCTGTCAAAAGAAGATTTCAAAGGCCCACTTTTAGTGTTACCTCCGTAACCGAAAGTGGGCCAAAAAAGATATAAAACACACTAGAAGATAATTTGTTATCATTTGGATAGTACTATACAAACTGTTACTATCCTTGATGCAAGATCGGATTGGGTAGTGGAATGGGAAGCTCACAAAAGAAGGTTGTTGTCTAAATCTTTATTAATAAGTTTCATCACAATATCTCTGAGAAATTAAATGGCTACTTTAGTAACAATAAGATAATGGTTGTAAGACTTGAACACACAACCAGTTCAAATATTTAAACCTTAAGCTCAAATGTGACATGTGTAAGAGCGGAACTTACAATATTAAATCTCTGATAATTACAAGAAGCAAAAGTAACCGAAACTAGTTAAAATATGTAAATGTTTTAAGTTCAAATGTTACATGACTAAGGGCAACAACTTACAGCACTAATTCTCTGTTAATTACATATCAAATGTGTTGGCCCATCAGAATCACTTAATTAACAGTGAAGATTAGTCACATGAAATATCTTTGACTGCAGGGTTTTAAGAACAGGCTCAAGGAAACACGCAATAAAATTTTAAATTTTAGGTTGCATCAAGTATACAAAATTCAATCTCTTTCACTGTGACCAGTAAGGGGAAAGGGGCTGCCGGACCTTGGCGGAAGACTGCCGCTTTTCGTGAAATACTTAACTCGAAGCGCACGGCCGAGTAAAGGTGTGACCCAAACAGCAACATCGGAAACGCTACGCCAAGGTTCGCAAACGCGTACTACCGCTGGTAATCCAGTCCCCTTGCCAAATAACAGGCTGAAACAACAAGGCCAGAGGCAATATCGTACGCAATGTACATGATCCATCAAACATGCTATAGTGCAATATCAATAAGTAATCTAAGTTATAAAAATGTTAAAGTCCTCTTAAAATACCAAACTAATCACACCCCACACCCATCCACTGCTGCTCCAGTTCATGAACAATTCAATAAAACAAGAAACAATGACAGGTGCAATCTCGCACGCAATAGTTCTTTGAACATAAATAATGAACTAACAACAGGTAATGAAATACCCTTAAACCGTTAAACGGCCGTTTAAATAGCAATTTAATAACACCCACCCACGGTGGTTCCAATCAATGAACAAGTCAATGAGACAAACATCTACCGCCAAATTTAGAGAAACAAGTTTATCGGACTGCAAAGAAATACTTTCAGCGATGGTAACATTCAAACCAAGCACCAAATAAATAGTCACTAACCTGACGACTTATTAATAGACAATAATTCTCATTCAGTAACACACTTGCAAGCACTAATACAACCTGATACACTCGTCACTGGCGCAGGCTGGTGTAGGTAACATTCAAGAACAACTTACACAATCTCAAAATGTATTACCATAGCGCCTTCAATTAGGGCCATTCCAGTATGTAGTTCATTTCTTCTTCTTCAACATAAGGCAACAACTACTCCTTTTAACAAACAAGAAATCACAAATTAACATAGGACAATGGTGCTGCTTGAATACATTGGCAAATAGGCAAATGTTTGTAAAGCTTATGGGACTTAATTACGGGGTCATCAGTTCCTAAACTTACAAACTACTTATGAACTACTTACGAACTAGGACGGCACAAATATCCATGCCCGAGGGGGGATTCGAACCCCCGACCGTAGTGGCCGTGCTGACCGTGAATGGAGCGCCTCAGTCACCTCGGCCACCGCGGCCGGCTTGAATACATTGACTGTAGGAAAACAGTCATTGAAATGTCATGTAAAACACCAACCGACTGAGATAAGCAGGCAAGAAACACCGACACAGTAAAACACTTCACAGTTCACTACCCACACATTCGTTCTTAAAAGGATTAAATAAAATATAGTCAATAAGCAGCTTCTAAAAATGTAAAAGTACCCAAAATGGTCACTCGGTATTACAAAACGGGAATACCCACTGGAAACCATCCACATCATGGCGCCTTAGAGCTCTTCAGTAGAAACTCTGTTTTATTTTTGAAACATGGTCCGCATGGCCTGCCAAGCAGTCTCAGACTGCGCGCGTCACGTCCGCCCGGACACCAATTCTCGTAGCGAGGCCTCTCGTGTCTCGGCAATTCCTCGTAGCTGCGCCGTCCCATACTGACCGCACGTTGTTTCTCTCCTCCGGAGGAACTGGATACCCTGGAAGGAGAGCGGCCACCGGAGCGACGCCATTGGTGGAGTCTCAATAGCGTGCTACGGCTCACAAACATAAAACAATATTACAACACCAACAACCGTGACTCGACATAAAAATGGAATACAGTCACAACAACAACCTTTCAGTTCATGCCTGGAGAAGATGCTGCCCATTTTAATCTTGCGTTGTCTTTATCACGAAGACAACGATTGTCTGGTTGAAGGCAGATGCGAATCTAATCTGTGAATAGCACTTGATGCCACTTCTCACGAGTGTATTCAGCATGCTGTTGGAAATGATATGTAGGTGTCAAAGGTGGAGCTAGGTATGGACATCGGGACTGAATCTGCATATCATTCAGCGTATTACGTACAGTTTCAGTCGAAACACGAGATTCTGTGGCTGAAATAAAATCATTATTCAGCATGATGGAGTACCTCACAGGGTTTCACCGAGCTGAAATAAGTAGCCGGCCACGGTGGCCGACAGGACTGCGGCGCGCCAGTCACGTTCTGCGCGGCCATTACGGTCGGGGGCTCGAATCTCCCCTCGGGCATGGATATTTGTGCCGTCCTTAGTATTAGCTACTTCGTAAGTAGTTTGTAAGTGTAAGGACTGATGACCCCGTAGTTAAGTGCCATCTCTACAAACATTTGAACATTGATTTGAAATGAGTAAACACCGGTCTTCAGCTGCTGTGATAACCTTTGGGCGGCCAGAGCGAAAAAAGCCACCGGCAGTTTCTGTATCTCTGTACCTCTTCCACGTCCGAACGCCGTCACTTTGCTGCTATGCGAGATGGCTGGAAATTTGCTTTGTCGGGAGTCCCTCCTGACACAAAATAACAATGTGGAAAAGATCAAACGTCGGAATTATTCTACGCATGGATAAACTGCAGTCAGTACAAGCGGTGTACTTCCTGACTGGGTCTCATCGGCGGTCTTCCCTATTCCGTCGCACTGGCATGATCGAGTGTGGTTGATTATATCTTTGAGAGTGCGATGTGTGGACAGTCTAAGGACTTACGGAAGTGTCCTTGATGCAATATACACATTCAACGTCAGTGTTCATGAGACCTTAGAACCAAGGTGATGCAACACTTTATGTTTGATCTTCAAAAGTAAAACGCCAATATCGCAAACTGATTATTCAATTGACTGACGACCTGTTTCAATGGGCTATGCCAGCATTATCTGGTCGTATAAAATTCTTTTTCCTTTGTTTGTTCCTTCTGTCTTGTGGTGGCGTTAGTGCACGTCTGGTTTTCCGCCTTCCCGAGGCCGGCGGCGGCCGGCGAAGGGGTAGTGGGTCTGCGACAGTCGACCGAGACGCCCAAGCAACACCACCTAGAGAGAAGGCCGCGGCGCTCTCGTGCGACGTCATGCAGTGTTGGCTGTGCGCGCGTAGCTGAATGACTGGCTGCTTCGGCATAATGGGACGTGCCCCAGCGGCTACCCAATCAGGTACGCGCGCGCAGTCTACTTTGCATGACGTCACACGAGAGCGCCGCGACCTTCTCTCTAGGTGGTGTTGGGTTGGGCCGATGCTCAGAGTACGCTGTCCGCTTGTACGTGGATGCCGGTCCCTTCTTTTGAAGCGGGTGTTGGCTGCTTCCTACGTGTTGAAGTTAAGTCTAATTTCTCTTGGTTACCACCATTACCTTTGAATCTTTAAATATCTCGTCTGTGACGCGAGCGTCTTTCTTAATGTCTTCGTTATCAAGTATGAGTGGAATTTATGTGGCGTTTTGCCCCTCTACGACCTGGTTGCCGCCACCGGGCGTAGTCGGAAATCAGGGTTTGGCCCTTTTCCCTGTCGTCGTAGTCCCTGCGGGCAACGAGTTGTAATTTTACAGTTTTCTGTATTGGTTGAACTATCTTTGTGGGCTGGTCATTTCCGATAATATGTGTTAGAAATGTGGTTCCGTTACCTGACATTTCGTACCTCACCTTGTCAAGGAATCATTTTCCTTCCGTCGCCCCCCCCCATTCCCTTTCACCTGTCAGCCGCGGCGGTGTGCTCCCCACAATGTACTTATATCGTGTTGTGAAAATGTACTCAGCGCAGACAGCAAGCCCTGGTGATGTAGCTTGCCTTTAGCTTCCATTGCCTGTTTTAATTAAGGCTTTATCTTGTCATTGTTGACCTGAAACGGTGATTATCCTCAGTAATTGTGATCTTGTTTGTACCGACTGGAGTGATTGTGTCTTTTCCGACATAGCTGTAGTCAAGCTGTGGTCGCATTGTGAAATCTGGAGACATTTTAATAACTGTTCTTGTTTATATTTGTCGTCAAATTTGCCTACCCTTGTTAAGAAGTTCAGTCAAAGCCTACGGGCATTGCATTAGCTGCGGTTCCTTGTAAATTTTTATTGTATTGTTTAAATTCTTAATCTTGTTAGTTGCAGTGTGATGGTAAATTTTTCTTAAAATTGCTTAAAAAGCAAATCCAATTTTCACAAGTAAATTGTTAAGCATCCCGAGCATTGTTTTTAAAGAACTCTGCAAACATCTAAAATTGTGTGAATTTTTTTAAGAACTTTTATTCCTTTACATCTGTTGTAAATGTATTCAATTGTAATCCGCTCATGCTGAGTGTTGGATCCTTAAATATTCCTACCGAGTTGTTTTTAAAGACTTGTGGTTAAGACTTGGAGTGTTGTGAGGCCTTTTGTTTTTACCTGTTGTTCTTTATATTTGTTTTGAAATTTGCCTGCCGTTATTAGGAAGTTTAGTTAAAATCTATGGGCATCGAATTATCAGGGTTTTCTTGTAATTTTTTTCATATTGTTTAAATTCTAACCTTGCTAGTTGCACTATGAAAGTAAATTTTTCTTAAAGTTGTTTAAAGCCAAACCCCTTTTCATAAGCAAATTGTTTTCAAAGAATTTAGCAGACTACCCAATTGGTGTGACATCTTTTTTTAAAAATAGCTATTTTTCTTTTAGAATGAAATGTCTTATTTTATTGCTTTAACAAAATTGATTATTTTGTATTTTACTAGTGACAACATGTATCAGTCAGAGATACTTATTAAATCTGGTTGGCGGTATAACATCAAGCTTGTTTCCGAGACCTGGATCACAACCGGTATAAGATCAAGCTTGGTTCCGAACCCCGGGTTGCAGTGGTCATGTTATTTAAAACTGGAGGTTAAACGCTCCCTCAGGTATTGTCAACATTTTTTATATTTATAGTTTTGATGCAAAACGAAGTTAGTCTTTTTTCATAAATGGGTCTGCAGCAGTGAGTATATCATAGTATGACATTTTAATAAATATAATCACCTTTACTGCTGCTTATTCGCTTTATTTAATTGTCCACTACAGCTGTTTCGCCGTATTTGGCATTGTCAAGTGGTCTGTAATAATTAAATAAATTTTGTGAAAATATTTTTTTCGACAAATAAGGAGCATATTATACAGTTTTAAATTTATTACTGACTGTCTATTTGTTGCCAATATACACACAGCATCTGTACCTCTATATGATTGTAATAGGTACTTTCTTAGAAAGTCGTATTTAGTAATTTTTAAAATAATGACTTTCTTGTTTGACAGCTATGTTGATGCTATGTGTTTACAAAGATGTTCTATTGCATTATATCTTTGGTAAAGATCTATCTCCTCTGAGATGATTAATTTCGAATTTTGTGATATCTTTGTTACAAATGTTTTATACGTTTGATTTTGTAGTGTATCCGATTATGAAATAGTGTTCTCTTTGTTTTCTGAGGTATTGCTTGCCGTTTGGAATTTTATAATATCTTTGAGTATGAAAATGTTTTCCTCTGGTGTGTGAGATATTGTATTTTAATAGAAATTTTCCGTTCTGGTTCTATACACACAAAAATAAAACTTGTAAAGGAAGAACCAGAACGTAAAAAAATCAAGTATATTCCTACAACCTTCATAGGTGATATATCAAACAAAATCAACTCACTATTCAAACAAACACGAATAAAATGTACATTTCGTATAAACAACAACCTACAAAAAAAAAACTCCATAAAGCCATATCAACCACAACCAACATTAACTGTTCAGGAATTTATAAAATCACTTGCGAAAATTGTAACAAATTTTATGTAGGTCAGACAGGACGAAGTTTTAGAACAAGGTTCAGCAAACATACAAGAATAACAGAAGCAAATCCATCTACTTTCTACCAGCATTTGAAAATTGAAAACCACAAACATCGAGAGAGCTTTAAAAATATTACACAAAATTTCAAAAGGCACTGAACTGCACATTCTCGAAGAATTAGAAATATACATACACATGGAAGCTTCACCTAACGAAATTCTCAATGAACACACAGATTTTAAACACAAAATTTATTTCCAAAATTTTATCGATCTAATTAGGCTTGACAACGGATAAATTCAGAGATGTAATGTTCCACAGTCAAGGATAACGGAAAATTTCTATTAAAATACAATATCTCAAACACCAGAGAAAAACATTTTCATACTCAAAGATATGATAAAATTCCAAATGGCAAGCAATACCTCAGAAACCAAAGAGACACACTATTTCATAATCGGAGACACTACAAAATCAAACGTATAAAACATTTGTAACAAAGATATCAGCTCTCATCATCGTTGAAATGTTGACCACCGAGGACAGATTTTTAGGTGTAAGAAGAGGCGAAAGTGCCTAGGAGCCAGGCCTGGGCTGTACGGATGATGATCAAACAAGTCCCAGTGAATTTCCCGAAAGAGTTGTTTCGTCACATTCGCCACACGAGGTTGTGAACTATCATGGAAATAAACACCACCTTTTGATGGAAATCCTCGTCTTACACCTAAAATTTGTCCTGTCAACACTTCAACGATGACAGGCTGAAAGAACATGCTACCAGATGGCTGAATACACAGGCGGCAACCTTCTATGAAGAAGGCATACAGAAACTTGTGCCACGCTATGACAAGTGCCTACAAAATTTCGACAGCTATGTAGAAAAATAGTTTAACAGTTGTAGATTTTGTACAATAAATATTTTTTCTGTATCTGTACACGTTTGTTTTATATAACCAAACGGAAATTACTTTCTGGACTACCTCGTATATTTGTGATAAGAGGAATCTGAGGGCGTCTGATGGCTTTCGATGCTAGATTCACTGTAGGAGTGTTGTCGTGCAGTAAGCTCGTTACTTCCTACAGTAGACAAATGGTGTGACAGTCTAATGAACGGTATATCAGGAAATAGACAGGCGCCGTAGTGTTGCGATGTTCGCCAAATACCGTTATGATCCACTGCAATGACGCGTTTTGTAATCTCAAAATCATTAAGTCCTTCGTTATACAGTGGCCGATTCAGCAGAGTGAGGACGCCCGTAATGATCAGGGTGGAACATTCATTAAAGTAATTAACGCCGAGTTTAACATCCCGATCAAGCACATGGCCGATGGAACAGAATAATAATCACGCCTGCCGGACCGCGCGGGCCTTCGCGTCACTCCAGCCAGACCAGCAGGGCCGAGCCACGCGCTGCGCGGGTTGCCAGATTGCCAGGCGTTTCCCGCATTCGGGATCTTTCGCGCCTTCCCAATGCGTCAGCAAAATGCCTGCACCGTTACATCACGCTCATTTCCGGCTCATAGCCATGACTGACACCCCACCTTTTATATCCTCTCGTACATTCTGAGTGAGTTTTTAACGCTGACCTTCCCAGGGAAAAAAAAAAAAAAAAAAAAAAAAAAAAAAAAAAAAAAAAAAAAAAAAAAAAAAAAATTAAATGCAAGTTGAATAGTCTTTGCTTGCAAAGTACTTCGTTACTTCTTACTAGTTTTGGATTGTCAACTGATAAAAGCAGTGGAACAAATTTACGGAATTTACAGCCTACGCATTACTGTTTTAAAAATAATTTCATAGAAAATCATTTCAGCTATTGGAAAATGTAAGATTAGGCTTACATTGTGTACGTGAAACATGCGAGGAGACACAGTTTATACAAATTTAGCATATTGATGTGGTGTTTGGTGGAACTGACAGATGTGCAAAGTCCTAACGTTTGCCTTTATTCCACGAAGAAACTCGTAATAATGAACGAAGGTGACCATTCAGAATATGCACATTTAATGGCCTTGCTCGCATTTTGTTAGTTCTTAAGCGTTCCGACATGTTCGAAAAAAACAGACAATGTAAAAAGTATTTGCACGCAAAGACGGCGTTAGTTTTAATTACTTCACCGCAGATGCGGTCATCCGGTCAACCTCGCACGGAAATCCGTAATGGTTAGTGTGAGTGGACGATAGGAGCGCTACAGGTATAGCGTGCGACTTGTGGAAGTTTGAGGCGGACGGGAGGGGAGCATGGGTAGCCAAGTCGTTAAGGTGACCGCTGGCCCGAAACGGGATTCGTGGCTCGGCTCACATCTTCACTTGTCGCCATTGTCTAATTTCAATCCTTTCCTTCCTAATCCTTCTTCCTTCCCCTGCTTTATCGCCGATTTGCAAAAATATACAAACAGAATGGTAGTAAATGCTACAAGAACAGGTGCCCAATTCGGCTGCGGTGTCAAGGTGTACGCATGTTTCGTGTGCTTACTGTGAGCCTAATCTTAAATTTTCAACTAAGTCGACATATTTTATACGAAGTTATTTTTAAAAGTGAATTTTACTGTTCGTATAAGGTTGTAAATTTCTGGAATTTATTCAACAACTGTTTTCAGAAGATGATAATGTCGGAACGCTTAACGGCTAACAAAATGCCAGCAAGCCCATTAAATGTGCATATTTTGAATGGTCGCCTTCGCCCATTATTACGAGTTTCTTCGTGGAATAAAGGCAAACGGTAGGACTTTGCGCATCTTTCAGTTCCACCAAACACTATTACATCAGTCCCAGTACTTTAAAAAAATCCACTGCAGTGCAGAAATAATTGTCACTACACCTGTAACAGTTTTGGTGATGCGTCAAAGTTCGTCATTCTTCCAATTTTCGATCTGTTGTACCCATTTTACGAATATAAAAAGAAGTTGAGGTAAATTATTATTTCCAAGTAATTCAGTTGACGCCGGTCGTGGTGGCCGAGGGGACTGAGGCGCCCCAGTCACGGTCTTCACGGGCACTACGGTCGGGGGCTCGAATCCAAATGTTCAAATGTTTGTAGAACGTATGGGACTTAACTACGGGGTCATCAGTCCTTAAGCTTACAACCTACTTATGAACTAGCTAAGACTAAGGACGGCACAAATATCCATGTCTGAGGGGGGATTCGAACCCCCGACCGTAGCGGCTGTGCCGACCGTGACTGGAGCGCCTCAGTCACCTCGGCCACCGCGGCCGGCAGTTCGAATCCCCCCTCGGGGATGGATATTTGTGTCGTCCTTAGTATTAGTTAGTTCATAAATAGTTCGTACGTTTAGGGACTGATGACCCTGTAGTTAAGTCTTACAAGCTATACTAACATTTGAATTCAGTTCACGAATAATAGATCACAACATAAATTTATGGGGCAGTATTAACTGAAACACAATATGCACATAAAGTAAGTTTAATTTTCATATTCTGATTTTAAAAAAATCTTTATGTATATTTACGAAAATGGCTGGAAAATATGTCAGGAGAATTCTGTGTTTCATCTGAAAGTAACGCAAATTTAGACGACAGCTGAGAGATATTACAACGATAGAAACTGTTTTTAAGAAACTTTATTTTGTTTCCATTGCCGTTCTTGTGCCATTGTTATACTTTCGTAGAAGTGTGATAGTCGTTGAGAGCATCTAGATCGGTACTGTGCTGTGTAAGGCTATAATTATAGGTAGTTACCGCCACATTAGATACTGTATGGCTCCCTCATTTCATGTAGAAAAGCATGCTATTGTGCATGAACGAAGATAAGGCGATATATGTTAAGATATGTTTCAATAATTTGTGCCGAGACACTAACGAATTTTCATTCAAATATATGGCTTGATCGGGGGCGGTGGGAGGAGAGAGTTGGGAATGCGGCCCCGCTACCATCTAGTAAATACTGCCGGTACCCTATCCATCCTGTGATAGAAGTGTTTATACCTGTTACCCACCCATACCTTCGAAACGTGCCGACGACCACATAACAACGGGACAATTGCGAGCACACGTGGTACGTGACGACTTCTTCTTCGGCACTCGAATTACAATGCCGCTTTGGGTCCCCTATTATCTCCATCTCTGACTTATCCAAAACGACTACTTGATAGTATCGGAACGACTGATCTGTTTCTATGCCACATCAAATTTGGCGATATGTGGAATCAACTTACATTGCTATACCCTAACGACACACCCACAGACTAACAATCACATCGAGCCAGGTGGCACAGTGGACTCGCATTCGGTACCCTGGAGGTTCAAATCCAGCTCCGGCCATACAGATTTAGGTTTCCATGATTTCCCTAAATGCCGGCCGCGGTGACCGAGAGTTCTGCGGCGCGTCAGTCACAATGTGCAATGTGTGGTCGGGGATTCGAATCCCCCCTCGGACATGGATATTTTTGCCGCCCATACTATTAGCTAGTTCATAAGCAGTTTGTATGTTTATGGACTGATGACGCCGTAATTAAGTCCCATAAGCTCTACAAACATTTGAATATTCTTTTTCCTTAAATCACTCCTGGCAAATGCCAGGATGGTTCCTTTCAAAGGGTACGGCCGATTTCCTTATCATGTTGGAAAGAAACATCACCTTCTTTGAGACGTAGGTGAAGTTCGACACATCTGAAAGGTCTGCCATGTTGAATGTCTGCATACTGATATCTTTGGCTCCACGCGGACACTCTTTTCTGTGTGTTGTTCGCGTTTGAGCTAGTAGGATTCGTTGCCCCGCCAGTGACGAATGAACAGTGGCGAGTGTTGTGTAGGCAGTCATGGCGTTAAGTTTCCAAATTGCAGTATGAGCATTGAACAGCCGTATTTTTTATGTGCAATAATAATTACAAATTATTTTCTGCCCATGATTGAGGTAAACTAAGTTTGAAGAATTTAATGATGGTTGGAAGTGATCTGATACTGTGAGAAGTCAAGATACGGAGTGTCATCATTTTCATTATTAGGTGCTCCGTGTGTTTTCCATCTCTGACAGCCATTCAGCATGCAGGATTAAAGTTCTTTTTATATTCATTTTCTAAATAATCCAATTTGTAGTGCAGGTCTTTAATGTCTTTAATATAAAAGAAGGGAGAAAACGTGATGAGGATAATTTTGACTTAACATACTAGTTAAGTTTTGATCAAGATAGCAAAAAACTAAATGAATGAAAATAAAATTTTCATCTTCGCAGTAGTTACAGCTTTGGCATTAATTTTAAGAGCAGTGTTATGTAAGCTGTTTTTTTTTTTTTTTTTTTTTTTTTTTTTTTTTGTGCACAGGTAGCTCATAAATTATAGTTTACTGGCAGGTGAGCTACGACAGGAATATTTGAATTCAGACTTAAGTTGCAATCAAAATCGTACACCGGAAATTTAATTCGTATTGTTTAGACAGTTTAAAGTCATTAATGAGCCGCCCTTTTATCTAAGATTGAATAGCCTATACTCAGTGAGTAAAGCCATATGGTTAGAAATTGTTTATATATATTGTTTGCTCAAACTCACGTTGAATCACTTTGATAAACTTTTCATCAGATTAGCGAAGTTTTAGTTAGTCTGCAGATTCATTACCCATTACCAATCACCCATAAAACACACAACACACGACATGATTCCCCAACAAGCGACTGAGATACGGTTGAAGCAATTTTTAGAACAATCTTTTTTAACTGACAACTTTATATCCTATTTCCAATATTCATCTTGTTGCAACAACTTCAAAATAATCGCTCTTACAACATTTTGCACATACTGAGCGCTTCGTATCATTCCCTCAAAATACGGTATAGGTCGCACTCGAGACCATAATGTGTTGGGGATGGGGGCCAGTTTGCAGTCGTACTCGACAGTAACTCGCCTGCAGGCGGCAGCTGCTGTCGTCGCTGCAAAACATGGCCCGCCATTGCAAGTCATCCTCTGACGGCACCGGTCTAGCCACGCGCATTAATGCTGTGGCGTGAGTGGAGGGCAACCTCCAGGTGCGTGTGCCCGTGGCCCCACTGCCAGTGACCGGTCGACCACTGTTCGCGCTGACTCTTCTGGACTCACAAACCCCCGCTTTTGTACTCTGGTAGCTGTACGATCTGCAAATAATCCCCTTAAAATACACCGATTTTCGCGCACGTCCGTGATGTGTAGACGTCCCGTTCAACTCTTCATCAGTGCGTACACCTAAGTACTTTTAATATTCTTCTTTAGCTACAGATTTCTGATAAAACTCTATATTTATTATTGGTGTCATACAATTAGTAAATTGTATGGAACTGTGTATCTACATCTACATAGATACTGTGCAAATCACATTCAAGTGCCTGGCAGAGGGTTCATTAACCACTTTCATAACTTTTCTCTACCGTTCCATTCTCTAACAGCGCGCGGGAAAAAAAGACCACCTAAATCGTTCCGTTTTCGATTTGATTTCTCTTATTTTATTGGGATGGTCATGTCTCCCTAAATAGGTGCGTGCTAGCAAAATATTTTCACATTCAGAACTAAAAGTCGGTGATTGAAACTTCGCAAACAGATCACGCAGCAATGAATAACGTCTTTCTTTTAATGATTTCCACCCCAATTCGTGCAACATTTCCGTGAGGCTTTCCCCCCCCCCCTTAACGTGATAGAACAAAACGAGCTGCCCTTCTCTGAACCTTCTCAATGTCCTCCGTCAGTCCCACCTGGTGAGGGTCACACAAGGGGCAACAGTGTTCCAGGAAAGGACGCACAAGTGTGATGTAGGCAGTTTCTTTGTTGGAGCTGGTGCATCTTCGAAGCGTTTTGCCGATGAAACGTAACCTTTGGTTCTCCTTCCCCACAATATTTTCTGTGTGTTCTCTCCAGTCAAAGTTGTTCGTAATTGTAACTCCTAGGTATTTGGTAGAATCTACGACCTTAAGGTTTGACTGATTTATCGCGTAACTGAAGTTCAGTGGACTTCTTTTAGTAGTTATGTGTATTACTTCCCACTTTTCTTTATTTAGTATCAATTGCGAATTTTAGCACCATGCAGAAAGTTTGTCTAAATCGCTTTACAGTTGCTTTTGATCCTCTGTTGAATTCACTAACCGATAAACGACAGCATCATCCTCGAACAATCTAAGGGAGCTATTCAGAATGTCTCCTAAATCGTTTATAAACACGGGGAAGAGTAGGGGACCTATAACGCTTCCCTGTGGAACGCCAGATATCACTTTTGTTTTACTCGATGACTTGCCGTCAATTACAGCGAACTGTGTTGTTTCTGATAGGAAATTGTGAATCCAACCTCACAATTGGGGATATATTCCATAAGCACGCAATTTCATAAGATGCCGCTTGTGGGGTACAGTGTCAAAAGCCTTTCTGAAATCCAGAAATATGGAATCGATTTCAGATCCCTTGTCGATGGCACAACACTTCATGTGAATAAAGGGCAATACTGCGTTTTATCTAAATTTAACAATAGTCCATTTGCAGAGAACCACTTAATGATTTTCTGAAAGATGTCGTTTACAATTTCATCAGTTAGTTCTTGTCTGTCAGGTGTGATAACCATACTTGTATCATCAGCAAAAAGAAACAGCTTTGCATCATCATGAATAAAGAATGGCAAATCACTAAAATATATTAAGAATAGCACAGGACCTAAGACCGAACTTTGTGGCACACCATTCTTAATTGTTCCCCAGTTTGAAGAATCAGGTGTTTATTGCATATTATGCGAACTACTTATTTCGACTTTCTGCACTCTTCCTGTTAGGCATGGTTTGAACCATTTTTGCACTGTCTCAGTCATACCACAATACCTAAGCTTACCTAGACGAATTCCATGATTTACACAATCTTAAGCACCTCTGTGGCATGGCGCTTGCTTTCACACGTTGTTGTCGCACTGAGCTTCATGACTGTCAACATTCGGTATTAAATGGTACACAATAGCTGGTGCTTGTGAGCTGACACCGGCGGATGGATATCCCTTTTCAAAGGGGATGATATAATAACTATAGTTTAGTTTATGCTGCGGCTCGTAGAAGTAGATAGTCCGTCGATGCTCTGAGTTTGAGTGATCTAGACACCTGTCCTGCTACGCTTTGGTCCGCGATTTTTCGACAGAATGACGAGTTCTGGACATTGAAATATTTGAGTGGGTCACGGACTTAGAAATATTTCGGTGCATTTCGGACTTTGATATATTTAGATGGATTCTGGACTTCGAATTATTTGAGAGTCTTGGGCGCGGTTTGAACTTAGCCGATGTTCGCTTCAATGGGGTCTCGTCTTACAAGTTTTGCAATGAAATTTATTAATCTTTTAATGCTTTAATGGGGGCTTGGCCAATTGACTTAACCAACCTATGGCTCTAGGATTTTTACCAGTACAGGAGGATTCAGGTTTCGGGAAATAAGTAGTGATGTTAAATTCATGTCGCAGCCTAAATTATTTCATACAGCCACCCTAGTTTACATCCATGGCAATTAATCATCATTTATGTAACAACGTTAGTGTGAGCATCGACGGACTATCTACTTCTACTAGCCGTAGCATAAACTAAACTATAGTTATTACATCATTCCATTTGAAAAAAGATATCCATCCGCCGGTGTCAGCTCACATGCTCTGGCAGCCACGACACTACACTATCTGTGGGTGGACGACATGGAAACAACTAATAGCACATCTACTGTCCCAAGGTGGTCTCTGGTAGCATCGAATCAAAATTCATTCTTGCTTCAGTATCTCCACCGATCCAGGAGCCACGACTTTCTCAAATGACCAAGCATTTGCCTCATTGGACACTTTCCGAATCTCGTTTCGGTATTTGTAACCGTCTACGAAGTGAAAGGTGTATTAGGTCTTACGTGATTCACTCTATATATGCACTGTGCGGGAAATATTTTGCTAACATAATGAGCTATAGTAGTATTTTAAATTTACTCTCAGGATATCTGCAGCAGTTTCTCACGCATCTCTCATGTCATATCTCCCGAACTGTGTCTCTTACAATGATTGCCTATATAGGTATGAGTCAGAGTTATATTGCCACGCTGAATGGTCACGAGGTCTAAGGCGTCATGCTGCGGACTAGACGGCCGTCCTGCCGGAGGATCAAGATTTCCCTTGGCATTGGTATAAGTGCTGTGCATTGTGTGAGTTTAAGTAGATTGTAAATCTAGGGAATAATGACCTTGGCAGTTAGGTCCAATAGCTTTACAAACATTTTAGAGCTATATGTTAAAGCCGTGTCCTGAATACGTCGTAAATACAGCTAGCATTATCGACCTATTCACGACACATTACAAATACGATATTCATATATAGCAATGAATGTGGTTAGTACTATCTACGATCACTGCCATGAACCACAGACATTACTGAAGTGGGGAGGCTTGCGTGAGTCAATTTCTTTTTGGCAGTGTACATACTGCTAAGTAATAACAACGATTAATTATATTTTGTGCACGGCCAATACGGTCTACATCTACATCTACATGGGATACTCTGCAAATCACATTTAAGTGCCTGGCAGAGGGTCGTGGGTTCGAATCCCCCCTCGGGCATGGATATTTGTGCTGTCCTTAGTATTAGCTAGTTCATAAGTAGTTTGTAAGTTTAGGGACTGATGACCCCGTAGTTAAGTCCAAAAAGCTCTACAAACATTTCAACATCGTGAGTGCGTCACATATTTTGTGTATGCTGTCTGTCTAGATTTCATAGGGCTGAATCTCCATTCCTTGCTATTTACCTCCATCGTTCCTACATTTACATATGCATCACATAATTATCCTGCAAATCCCATTTAAGTGTATGGCAGGGAGTTCATCTACCGTTCCATTCTCTAATAACACCAGGAAAAAATGAACTCTTGAATCTTTGCGTATTCTATCTGATTATTCTTTTCGCAAAAATACGGCTATTTATAACTGTGAGTCTGTGTGTATCGTGTTTTGATTTCTTAGGTCGCGCTGTTCAACAGATCGGCACCAAATTTTACAGACGTAATTGTTAGTCGCCGGCGACCAGAATCTTCACTTTTCAAATCTTTCGGACAAATAATAATAATAACAATAGAATGAAATAAAAGAAGGGTTTGTAACACTAAATATAGGCCGTTTGCGATGGCCTTTTCACAGCAGGGAATATAATTGCAAATAACTCCTTCACTCTTAGTTGAATAAACTTATTTGTTGAGGAAAATAACTTTGCTGTCTTATGTTATTTCCATCACTGGCGCCGTTTCAGAGATATTTGCAAAAATAATGGCGATTTGACACCACCACTTGATTTTACGTAAACCGCTAAAGACAAAGAAAATAAACGAAAAAAGAGGACAAACTACCACGTCAAGACAGGTTATAATATTTTAACGTCATAAGATAATGAAAATATGGGAGAGATACTAAGCATATAACATATGATGGTAACATTACAGAGGGAATAAGATGCAGAGTGACAATGAGAAGAAAAGCGTTTTTGAAAAAGAGAAATATTAATTTAAGCGTAAGGAAGTCTTATCTGAAATATCCTTGTACGGAAGGGAAGCATCTACGATCAACAATTTGAACAGGAAGAGCACATATACTTTTGAAATGTGGTGCTACAGAAGAAAGCTGAAGATTAGATGGGTGGATCGCGTAACTAATGAGTAGGTACTGAATAGAATTGAGGGGAAAAGGAATTTCTAGCATACCTTGACTAAAAGAAGGGATCGATTGATAGAACACATTTTTAGACATAGGGGAATCGTGGGGTATAAATCGCAGAGGGAGACCAAGAGATGAATACAGTAAGCAGATTCAAATGGATGTACGGAGCCATTACTACACCCCTGGTCATTGAAACAGTTGTCGAAGATGACGTGCTACAGACGCGAAATTTAACCGACAGCAAGAAGATGCTGTGATAATCAAATGATTAGCCTTTAAGAGCATTCACACAAGGTTGGCGCCGGTAGCGACTCATACAATGAGCTGACATGAGGAAAGTTTCCAACCGATTTCTCATACACAAATAACAGTTGACTGGCGTTGCCTGGTGAACCGTTGTTGTGACACCTCGTGTAAGGAGGAGAAATGCCTACCATCACGTTTCTGAATTTGATAACAGTCGGATTGTAGCCTATCGCGATTGCAGTTTATAGTAAAGAGACACTGCTGCTCGCGTTGGTCGCGATACAATAACTGTTAGCAGAATATGGAATCGGTGGGTCCAGGAAGGCAATACGGAACGCCGTGCTGAATCCCAACGGCCTCGTATCACTAGCAGTTATTATAACAGGCATCTTATCCGCATGGCTGTAACGCATCGTGCAGCCACGTCTCGATCCCTGAGTCAACAGATGGGGACGTTTGCAAGACAACAACCATCTGCACGTACAGTTCGACGATGTTTGCAGCAGCTTGGACTATCAGGTCTGAAACCATGGTTGCGGTTATCCTTGACGCTGCATAACAGTCAGGAGCGCCTGCGATGCTGTACGCGTCGACGAACATGGGTACACGAATGGCAAAACGCCATTTTGTCGGATGAGTCCAGATTCTATTTACCGCATCATGATGGTCGCATCCATGTTTGGCGACATTGCCGTGAACGCACATTGGAAGTATGTATTCGTCATCGCCATAGTGACGTATCAACCAGTATGTTGGTATGGGGTGCCATTGGTTACGCGTCTCTCTCATCTCTTGTTTGCATCTACGGCATTTTGAACAGTGGCCGTTATATTTCAGATGTGTTAGGACCTATGGCTCTACCCCTCATTCGATCCCTGCGAAACCCTACATTTCAGCAGGATAATGCACGGTCGCATGTTGCAGGTCCTGTACTTGCCTTTTTGGATAGGGAAAATTTTCGGCTGCTGTCCTGGCCAGTTGTCCTGGTCAATGGTGGCCGAGCGACTGGCTCGTCACAATACGCCAGTCACTACTCTTAATTAACTGTGGTATCATGTTGAAGCTGCATGGGCATCTGTACCTGTACACGCCATCCAAGCTCTGTTTGACTCAATGCCCAAGCGTAACAAGGTCGTTATTACATCACATCTCAGTTCTATTATAATATATTTGTCCAATGTATACCCATTTATCATCTGCATTTCTTCTTGGTGTAGTAATTTTAATGGTCAGTAGTGTATGAGGAGAGGAAGAGGCTTGCTGAGGATAGAGTAGGGTGGAGCGCTGCATCAAACCAGACTGAAGACCACAACAGCAACGACGGCCCAAAGCCATGGAGCTCACATGTGCTTCTGGAAAAAGCTCTGGGTGGACGCAAAGCTCGGAGTCCCGTTGCGACCGGGCGTCGCCCTCCCCCCCCCCTCCCCAGTTCGCGAAGACGGTGGCGTAGGGGGGGGGGGAGGGGGGTTGGAGGGGGCGTGGAATCGGCTGACGACCCGGCGGGGCGGGGAACTGTCGACCAAGAGGCGGCGACAATTAGTCGCAGTTAGGCCCCTGTGTCAGCGCGGCAACTCATTAACCCGCCGCGCGGGCATCGGCTGCAGGCAGGTGGCGGCGGACGAGTCCTTAATGACGACGTCCCGCGGAACTCGGCTGACCCACTTGCCGGAGTTACGGCTTGGCGGTAATCGCGAGACGCAGCCGCGATTCCTTCTGCAGCTTTACGGGCCCTACTTCCCGCTGCCGCACAGTGCCGCGAGAAATGCAATTCACACGCTGAGATACTGCGCTAGTGTTACTTTGTGTACAGTGTTTTTTGTAGTGCGCTAGATGTCTCTTGTAATTCTCCAGAATGCGATTATCTCCCCTAAAAGTACCACTACATCCTCAGAGAGTTGTTAAGTTGCGACGCAAGGTATTACCGCTTCTTTGCCTGCTGTATTTTGTTTGCACTTTGTAAGATTTGCAGCACCACGAACTTCATACTGGACGTTTCCTTCGCATCATAAGTAGATTCCTCGTAGTACTGTAGAAACTTAAATCTCTTTAAAAAAGTAAGTCTTCCGCTCCAGACAGTATACCTACCTCGTTCGCTATTGCGATAGACTCATGCCTAACACTCATACACAACCGCTCCATCATCAACAAAGCATCTACACACAACGACTGGAATTAAAATCAAATGTTTGTTAAGCTTCTGTGACTTAACTGCGGGGTTATCAGTCCTTAATCTTACAAAGTACTTATGAACTACATTATACTAAAGACAGCACAAACGTGCATGCCTGAGGAGGGGGATTCGAACCCCCGACGGAAAGCGGCCTCACGTATCGGAGCTTACTGCCTCAATCCGACGACTGGAATATTCCCGTGCTTTTTAATTTATTTTATTTTTTAACTAGTGATCCAAAATGCAATAAACCAGTTGGACCAAACCGCTATGGTCATGAGTCCCTCGACTTGCAAACTACTTTAAATTATACTATGGACAACACACACTCATGTCCGAGGAAAGAATCGACGTCTCGGACCTAGGTCCGTAGCTGAAACCTTAGATCACCCGAACACCGTGGAATGGCTGCGTGGTATGAGGCATCATGCTACGGACTGGACGGCCGATCCTGCCGGAAATTCGAGTCCTCCCTGGGCATGGGCGTGTGTGTTGACCTTAGTGTAAGTTGGCTGAGGTAGTTTTAAGTCTATGTACTGATGACCACAGAAGTTTTGTCCAACTGTTTAGAAAAAAAAAAAAAAAAAAAAAAAAAAAAAAAAAAAAAAAAAACACCAGTATTCAGGAAAACTAATAGGAGTAACCCGCCAATTACCAGCCTGTATCATTGACGTCTTTGTGAGAGATATCTGAACATCTCCTGTGCTCAATAATCTATCGACCCAAGGTGAAAACGGATATACAAATTAACGTTCTTTTGGAACACAACTGCCGGCCGCGGTGGCCGACGGGACTGAGGCGATTCAGTCACGGTCTGCACAGCCACTGCGGTCTGGGGTTCGAATCCCCCCTCGGGCATGGATATTTGTGCCGTCCTAGTCGTAAGTAGTTCATAAGTAGTTTGTAAGTTTAGGGACTGATGACCCCGTAGTTAAGTCCCATAAGCTGTACAAACATTTAAACATTTTGAGCAACACAACTAGCTATCTACAAAGGATTTAAAAGTGATTCCATATTCCTAGATTTTCAGAAGGCTTCTTACACCATGCCTCAAAAACTGCTTAAAATGAAATTGCGTTTTTACGGAATGTCGTCTCAGACAGGTGATGCGATACCACAACTATATGGTATGGCACAAGAAACGCTCTTTAAAATGGAAATTAATTCGCGAAACGCGTCGTGCTAAATAAAATACAAAAGATAGTGACTTGTATCAGAATCATTATTTATAAACAAACCCAATGACTTCACAGTCGCAGGGTTTCAAAATCAATTTCAAATGGATAAAATCCAGTCAGTCATTTGTATTTGTTAGATACATGACTAGTTTCGAGGCACTGCACCACAATTTTCAAGTTTTTATTATCACATCAAATAATGTAGTCAAACTTAGTGAATGTCTTAATTCGATATTTTATATACAATATAGTAAACGTATTTTGTAATTTTAAATTTATCGATTTTTATTTTTTGTTTTTTTGTTTGCTAGTAGTAACCAAAATGAAACTAATCCATGTGAATTAGACTGTTTTGAATTGATGAACAACAATTAAAATAAAATATTGAGCTATGCTACTATTAAATATCACACATGAAAGTCGCTTTGATCTCCAGGTTCGTCAGTCGTACTAAACCTTTGATTAACATTAGCCCAATTCGTTATCAATAATAAGAAAATTACGCTTGTTTTGCAGAACTCTCCCTGTTCCGAATTTACCACGCAAAATTTTCTGGTTGGTGACAGAGATTTGCCAAATATTTCAATTGGAGGTGGAATAAGATAGACCGAACTAGAGATCAAAGAAACTCTACTATGTATTTGACCTGAGCTACACCAAGTTCAAGTATCGTGATTCACACGAACTGCTTAAATTTGCTTACTATTGATTAACAGAAAATTTCAGTATTCTGTAAACATAAAAATACAAAATAGGTTTACTGTATACACACCAATATTATAAATGCGAAAGAAGCTCTGTGTGTTACAATTTCACGACTAAATTTCATAACCGATTTTGATGAAATTGCGTATGAATATAGCTTTGTCGCTGAAGAAGAACGTAGGCTACTTTGGAAAGTGTTCAAATCAAGATAATTGTCAACTTTAAGTATATAACTCGAAATGTAGAACAACGTCTCTTTATAGATTCTGATATTTTTGAAGACTCCTTGAAAAACCCTTCTTCTTTGACGTTTGATATTTGTCACATTCATTAAATTACGTTTAATGATTGATATGTCATATGTAATACGATTTAATAAAATGAATACAATGCCTATACGAAACGTCGACGTCCTCAATCCGCCGAACCTATCTGGATGACATTTGAATCCTGCACAATTTACTCATTGAATAACGTACAACTTTTTCAAAAAATGTTCAAATGTTTGTAAATCTAATGGACTTAACTGTTGCGGTCAACAGTTCCTTTGATTTCAAAGTACTTAAACTAACGCAAACTACTTTATGCTAAGGACGAAACACACTCCCGTGCCCGAGGGAGGTCTTGAACCTTTGACGGCGACATACCGAGCGCTCCGCAACATGGCGCCTTAGATCGTTCGACCACTCCATCAGGGCCGCAGCTTCTTCCGTCAGAGGTTTCGTGACGATGTAGAAAACAGTTTCTTTTTGTATTTAATTATATCTTTATGTTCATTTCGATAAAGGAAAAAAAATTGTTTAAATGTTTGTAACGTTATGGGACCTAACTGCAGTGGTCATCGGTCCCATAAGTTACAAGGTACTTAAACTAACATATCCTAAGAACAACTGGTACACACACCCATGCCCGAGGGATGACTGATCCTCCAACGGCGATCGGCCGCGCGATCCGTAATAGGGCACCTTCGTGCTTACGGCTATTACGCCGCGACTGGAGAAGGACCGTATTCATCGTCATACTACGCAAGGTTTATATTTAAGCCGAAAAATTGGAAACTTATCTTTTATCCTGATAATCCAGCCATAATTCAAGATGAAAGTTGCGAAATTATGGCATTATCGATGGACTTCGACACGTATGCAAGGACATCAAAGCGAGCAAAGCCACGGGTGGAAACTAGTTGTATATAAAATCTCAAATTATGACAGTCAGTTAGCTTTATTGTTGTACATCAAAACGTGTAGTGTACATTGGTGTATAAGTGTATTATTCATATTGAAATTTTCTAATTTATTTTGAAAGATGAAAGTTTTTAATTTAAAGTGAGGTAAACTGTTTCTAAATCAAGCAAGTGGGACGGAATCTAAAATTGGTAAGAGTTTCTCCTTTGAAGGTTGGTATTTAAAAGCCCTAATTAAATCTGCCTGAAAGAATCTAACTCCCTATAAAATCACCAATTTTTCTAAACATATATGCGCAACGTAATAAGTTAATTAGGCCCTATAATGCTATTTTCTATACACAAGAAGAATGAAACCGTGGGAGCTGCGACTCTGCGTCAATCCACCTGTAATTTTATACTTATAAAATAATCTGTGCTTCTGTAAGCAGTACTTTTGGAAATTAGATTTCAGTGGCAAGAACTGATTACTTTAGTGGCGCGTAAATATTTATAATTTAAAGAAAATCTCAAACTCGACACTTACCATGCCACAAAAATAGAAAATGCCACAATCAGGATCAATGTTCAAATGTTTGTAGAGCTTACGGGACTTAACTAGGTGGTCATCAGTCCCTCAACTTACAAACTACTTATGAACTAGCTATTACTAAGGACGACACAAATATCCATGCCCGAGGAGGGATTCGAATCCCCGACCGTAGTGGCCGTGCAGAGCGTGACTGGCGCGCCGCAGACCGCTCGGCCACCGCGGCCGGCCACAATCAGGAAAATGAGGGACTAGGTTCAGCTGAAATAAGAACATTAGTAATCATTAAATTGTTTATTCTTGCTAAAGAAACATACCTTTGTCGTTGACTCAACCTTAAGATTACAATGGGTCATTACAATCTACTTCACAATGATACAGAAATTTACACATACTAATCCGCTGGTCAACTACAACTAATAATTACTAATTTTTAATTACTACGAACACTACTTCCTGCAGCGTTACAGGTGTGCCAGTTTTACACAAACGTCCTGCTCACCGAGCTACCCCAGTGAGCGTGCCCCTGGCACTGGTCGGCCCAAAGACAATATCGTTCCTTATTCTCGTCATCTTAGTATCACATTCATCTTCCAATATAAAATGTAATTCCATCGCCCTCTGGCAGGATGCATTCAAAGGTACATAATCCAATCAATCAAACTCGGCATGTGACTCGTAGTAGGACAACCGAACCGTAGATCACGGTGACTACCACACGACTGTACCCTAGCCTACCTTCCGCTCGACTCTCAACTAGCCTAGAGTCCATAAATGTTCAAATGTTTGTATAGTCTATAGGACTTAACTACGGGGTCATCAGCCCCTAAACTTACAAACTACTTATGAACTACTTACGAACTAGGACGGCACAAATATCCATGGCCGAGGGGGGATTCGAACCCCCGACCGTAGTCGCTGTGTAGACCGTGACTGGAGCGCCTCAGTCCCCTCGGCCAACGCGGCCGGCACCTAGAGTCCACTGCCCGCCTCAGCGGTCAAAGATGCTGCTGTAGCGCAGATGCTACATCGCAGTTACAAAGATATTATGGTGTGCAATGGTTACCAACATCAACTGAGATTATCGAAGCGTATAGTAGACGAATTTTACATACAACATAAAGCTGTAAGGGAAATAGATGTTCAGATTCTCAGAAATATCACAGAGAAATCCATAAATAATGACCTTCAGCCTATAGCTGCCTACTTTCAATACGCCTGAAAAATAAATTAGACCCATAAATGCAGACACACTAAGGGTATGAAGTTAGAACCGTCAGAGTTTCGAGCGACAGCAGGGAAAAAACTTGTATTAGCTAACGGATTTGTGAGGAAGTGGAACTGGAGTGGGCTGGCCCCCTCTCTGTGCCGGAGGCGGTGGTTAGCGGGGTTCGCTGCCGGCGGACACCCCTCCCGGAATCTGGAGTGGCGCTGTTCCGGCCAGCTAGGAATTCGGGGCGCGCACTTCTTTGCCCTGCCGCCTGGCGTCGCCTTCCGTGTCACCAGCTGCCCCAGGCCGGCTCTTTTATTTGCCCTCGCGCAGTTCAGTCCGCTACGCTCGTCCAACAACTGGCTTCGCCAGCGGTCAATTCCCCAACTTAGTTGTGTCTCACAGTTCGCTGGTATGCACACACATTGCCGGAAAAAAAGAAAGAAAAATAGTGCACCCTCTTAGAGTTTTCCAATTCACCCATGATTTAATATTGAAACAGTGCATATCCCCAAACGAAACGATTACCTTTAACATTAAGAGCTAAAGCGGTAGTTAGGTACCAAGGTGATTAGTCTATATTAGGGCCCCGGCATATAGACTCCATGCGCATCCGCCATTTCTGTTCCTTCGCGTCGACGCGAGACGGCAACTCAGAGCAATCAGTATGCTTTCAGCTTGGTGGGTGTGCAGTTTCGAATTGTTCTAATTGTTCACAAAATAGTTCTGTTTCTCCGTGGACCCTGAAAGCCGTAAAGTATTGATAATAAACTGCCATCGTGAGAATTAGATACCAGCGAGGTGTTCAAAACTATGCGAAGTGGATTAAATCATTTGTAATTACAATTTCAATATATTGTAAACGGTAGGTTCCAAAACTTTTTTTTTTATTTTTATTTTTTTTTTTTTTTTAGTGAAGGGTCCAACGCAACAACCTTTGTTACCGACTTTTATTTATACATATATTGGCGATAACAAACAGTATCAATGTATAGAATTAAAACAATATTAATTACTTTTAAAGGCGCATACTGTTTTCACTAATTACAATGGCTCATACGGGTCCTACTTGTAAACAATGTTCGTAACTAGTGCGATATTAAAATGCACGCAATTCTGTGAGATTATGTCATAGCTATGTTGTAGTTTACTGGCAAAGCGTCTTGGCTCCTAATTGGACCCTTCTTATTCGCTTATTGGAGGCACTCTCTTTTTAATGACTTAATTAAGTAGTTTTAGTTACAAAACGTAACTGGAAACTTTTTTTAAACATCTACGTACTTTCGTGTTAACTTATTAGAACACTAATTTTTAGTTTCATTCCGAAGACAATCAATTTGAAAAAACAGAGCGAATGGTTTGAAGCGATTGAATTTGACAGTAGTACCAACTATTTTCAATGATCAATTCCTTTCTTATTCGTAAATGTTGTATTGTACCTGGTTTATTATGGTAACGTACTATCATAGCTTGTGCATTTAAACAGCATTTTATATGAATTTGAAAATTATTCGGTACAAGAAAGCATAGACCTAGGATTGCATTCTGATAAAATGTATCACATCACATTCGACAATGTGATGTCATCGCGACACTATGGAAGTGCATCTGGCACCCAATAATACTGAGCTGTCCGATGCGAAAAAGTAGCACCGGACACACACTCAGGAGGCAAATTCCAAAAATAAATAAATAAATTTGTGTTTAACGATTTTTCAAGCTGTATTTAATTATAGCCACATTAAGTTTTGATCAGAATCTTTTTTTACTTCTTGATATATGTATTACAAGTGAAGTAAGCGATATTTCAAAGCAATAAAGGCAAAAAACTCCGTCTTCGAGAAGCTCACACTGTCGCCGCTTCGAACAAGAATGGGGCCGGAAACTGCTGCAACGGCTGAAGTTGATGCGCATGCTCGTATTTATACTGGTGCCCGAGCCTATATTAGTACGTGGCGTAGCTTCCAAGACTGTCAATGCAGAGGATGGGTGTGGCGTCCATTCTATCGTACAGATCTAAAAGTGTTCAAATGTTTGCAATTCTATGCCAACAAACTACGTAGGTCATCAGTCCCTAGACTTACAAACTACCTAAACTAAGTTACACTAACCTAAGGACAACACACACATCCATGCCCGAGGGAGGATTCGAACTCCGACGCGGGAGGGCGCGCGATCAGTAACTTGGCGCTCCAGACCGCTCGGCTACTCCCGTGTTGCTACAGATGTTGAATAATCTCTTGGGATGAAGTATTCGTTGCCTGCTCGAACTGTTCACGTAGTGCAACAAAAGTTATATTGCGTACAACGGGGCTAATGGAATAATTTCAACTTACATAACAATTTTCCAGAGAATTTTTAACTTCATTTTTAATTTAAGCGTTTTCTGTGACTTATATGGTTATACTTATCCTATTGATAGGTGGTTGTACACGACTGTCGAACTTTTGTTATGCTGTTATTTGATTTACCCTCTCGATTGCATACACGTGCATTTCAGTGGGGCTACTCGGATAGTGGTCAAGGCTACTGGAATAAAGTAAATTATGTGCAGATGCGGAAAAGAATTACATGGAAGGTTAGACGAAAATATGGAAATTCCTATTTAATACTCATGAGATTGATACTCAATGAGATTGATCAGTGGCACTCTGATGGCTACACCACTTCAATGGCTCCCAATATTATGTAAATCGTTCCTCCTGATCTAAGACGGAAGGAAGCCTTAATGAGAGAGTATAATAAGATCTTGTCCACTCCTGAGCTTCCTATCCTGCAAGACCTTCCACCACAGGTAAGCCGGCTGAAATCACGTAAACCACCTCTTAAAATAGCTGTGCAACTACATGAGAGTGGATTCTCGCCTAAATCAAACTGGGCAAGAACTTGGGATTCGTTTAATGGAAAAAAAACAGCATCTGGATGGACGATACCTTTAAGCAGCTCCAAGGAATGGACCTTCTCAGGAGATAATGGTCTTTGATCAACCGCTTCCGAACTGGTGTTGGTCGCTGTAACTATTGGAAATTCAAATGGGGACAGACAGACGACCAGTCTTGTGACTGTGGAGCAGACATACAAACGATGACCCACATAATTACTAATTGCCCATTACGATCATTCTCAGGAGGGATGACCGAACTCCATATAGTCAGTCAGGAAGCAGTGGTCAAAGAAGTTGGACTTAGCTCTGTGACAGAGATATGTTTTATCTTATTAATTAGACACTAGTATATCTTACTAAAGTATTATATATAGCTGACATTACACTAATACTCATTACTTCTAATTACAATAGTAATTTCACATTACTTTAATGTATCCTTATGAAATGTTTCTGTCCTCATAAATCGCCTGCAGCGTCCACAGACAAATTGTTCACGACCTCTCGGCCCTCACAGTATTCTTGATAGCAGGTGGTAGACGTTTGTCATTGTATCCATTCACGTTTATCTTCATCTCCAACGCGTGACCATTTCCCCTGACGGAATCCTCATTTCCATTCCATTGCCTCCAGAATTATTTAAAGGCACAGCATAGTCGACACTTTTTGGTAAAATATGACTAACTTTATATTTTTGGTAAAATCGGCACAAATTCGTATATGGAACTCCATAAGTTTTACTGGCTTCTAATAGTGATATTTCTTTCACCTCTACTCCAACTGCCTCCTTCATCGACCCTTAGTTCCACTCCAATCTGCCTCCTTTCCATTGATATGTCCTCGCCATTTAAAGAAAGTGAAAACAACAATTTATTACAATAGTATTACAAAACAGAAAATCTCTTCTAAATGCACTTTACCCCATATTCGATTAGTTTTCCACCACTCTTCATAAAGGCCCGTTCTTCGTAATTCAAATTGCCCCAAAGTATACTTTAACGCTATAGTGAAGTAGTTCTCCAATGCACTGACACATGGCAACACAAGTCACCAATGTGGCGTAGGGAAGACCCAGGATCATGCATCAACGTAATTCACGGCTTTCATCTCCTACAAACTGCAGGATATACTTACCTAATACCGTCTTAACCTTACAAACCGCGCAGTGACCAGTTATGAACCATCTACCTTACACATTTAAATAAATTTTGCTTCAATGTCAGAAAAGGGAACAGACATGTTCACTGGATAACCAAAACCTCCGGCAACAAGAAACACTCACCGTGGATGGGTCGGTTCGACGCGAACCTGAAGCTGTATGACGATACCTACACAATGAACGAAATAATTCGTTAAAAAAATAAAAAATAAAAAATAAAATAAAATAAACCTCCAAGTCACTCAAGCATCAAAGTCGAACTACAGGTTCTCGCAAACTACTTCTCTCACTGGCCAGAAGCAGAAGATAAGCTAATTTGTAAGCTTATAAATGAGTGCTTCGAAATGCAAAGACAATGCACTGAAGCATAATTTTGTCCCTCTGCTCACAGAAAAACGATATGAATACTTCAAGCAATGCAAGCACTTGCAACTAATTGTGAGCTAAGTCACTGGACGCTTTGTCAGCATCTGCCCACCTGCGTCCTCGCGCCGTGAGCGCAGCTCGCCGAATCCTCAACTTACTTTTCAGTAAGCCGCAAGTCTCTTCAGTCCGCTTTCTCAATAGCCAATCACAGCTATAGCTTCAAATCTCTCTCCCCCAACTTGACTTCCTTCCAAAATTCTTTCTCGCGAAAGAGAAGCATGTAGAGGCTTCTAGAAAGTTCTAGAACGTTTAGAGCGCTTTGTGGTTGAAATCAACTTCCAATCGTTGCGTCGCCCGCTAGTTTTGGCGTTAAGCGTCATCGGCCGGTCATTAACCAGTGACCACGCACCGCCCGGTCAACGTGCCACGCCCTCGAGGTACTTCTACGACTCCCATCGTCGCTTCCCGGCCTCCCACACTGACTTGCTTGCATTTTCGTTTCCAACCAAGAAGAGTACTAGATGCAAATATTGTTGATATGAAATGTCGCCTACCAGTATCAACCAGTTTTTTTCAGTGACCTAGTCAACATTAATATTCCCAATCTTTCCACCTATTTTGGTCCACTTTAGATCACGGTAGTAACACTAAAAGTGGGCATTTGCGATCGTCTTTTGACAGCTCGAAGTTTAAAGGAAAATAACGGCTTAACTATTCATCTGACACAAAAATTGAATAACGGAATTTGTAGAGGAGAAAATTCTCTACGACTTTGGTGTCTTATGTTTTTATCATATCTCGTAGCGTTTCAAAGATATTTGCAAAAATGTTTTGGGATGTCTTTCTGTCCGTCTGTCCGTAATGTGTTCCCTGTTTTTAATACGAACCTTTCATCCGATCAGCACCAAATTTTACAGACATGATTGTAGGCCACCAGAGTCCAGAACCTCCCTTTTTCTAATTTTTCGGACAAAAACTACGGTAGTAATACCAAAAAACGCCGTTTGTAATATAATTCCAATCACAAACGAACCGTTCATCTGACGCGAAAATTGAATAAACGAATTGGTAGAGGAGAAAATTCTCTACAACTTAGCTCCCTTATGTCTTTTTCATATCTCGTATCGTTTGAGACATATTTGCAGAAATAACGGAGATTTAACATCCTCTATTGAATTAACGAAAACCAGCCTTTCGGAGATGTCACGTGACTTTCCTCGCCCAGAACTCTCTCTGGCATGCGCCATCTTGCGTTGCGTATTTGATGATGTTCTTAGTGTAACTTACACGTTGTCATTTCAAAGCAATGGCCCACTGAAGATTTAACAAAAACACATCGTTCTTCGTACGATAAATGATAATCTAGTGTCTGCAAATGCCATATTAGCGTCAGTTACCAACGGCCATCAATAGTATGAGATTAAAGGACTTCTCTATCGAACGATAGCCGTAGCGTACTGGGCAAGGCGTTGAATTATGACGCTAGTGGTCGGTGGTTTGGGACCCGCCACTACCTAATTTTTTTCCTGAAATGGTTTCAGACACTCTTATTAATTGATTTTTTATTATTTAGATTATCATTTTGGTCCAAAATGTTTGCAAAAACTTATAAAACTACAAATCTAAAGTGAGCCTAAAAGACGTCAGTGCGATTGCTCTGCTTTCAGATTATCTGGAATCAAACTGATATCAGTAATTATAAGTAAATGCGCGTTATTAATTTCAATAAATTAACATAGGTATAATTTCCTGCCACCTTACAAGCTGTCAAACAGTGACCGATCGTCCACATACCACAGCTCCATTTTAATAATTAAATTACTAAATTGAACAGTGTTTTTCTATCGATAATAGCCTAATTGAGAGGACCAATACATATTTATTTTCTTAATGATACCATAAGCCTGTTGAAACACACGCAAATTAGCGATAGGGTGGTACATTCAATCTCATCAGCTGCGGCTGTAACATTACAAGCTATATATGATATACAGGGTGGTCCATTGATAGTGACCAGGCCAAATATCTCACAAAATAAGCATCAAACGAAAAAAACTACAAAGAACAAAACTTTTCTAGCCTTAAGGGAGATTACAGATGGCACTATGGTTGGCCCGCTAGATGGCGCTGCAATAGGTCAAACGGACATCAACAGCTTTTTTTTTTTAATAAGTACCGCCATTTTTATTACATATTCGTCTAGTACGTAAGTAGATATGAATGTTCTATTTGGAAAACTTTTGTCGCTTTGTGATAGATGGCCGTGTACTATTCACAAACATATTGCTCCAAATTTTAGACAAACATTGGGTAAGAGTTAGATATTTAAAACACAGAACTAGGTACGTTTGAACTTTATGTCGGTTGTTCCATGTGATACATGTACTTTTGTGAAATTATCATACATTATGTTACTGCGTGATTACCTGTAATTACCTCATGATTTCAATAAATACTCAAAATTGTGTGCTCCAACTTCAATGCGTTTGGAATTACGCGTAACGAAATTCCTCTCAACAACGAGTAGTTCGCCTTCAGTAATGTTCTCACATGCATTGACAATGCGTTGACGCATGTTTGCAGGCGTTGTCGGTGAATCACGATAACAAATATCCTTAAATTTTCCCCAAAGAAAGAAATCCGGGGATATAAGATCCGGTGAACATGAGGGCCATGATATGGTTCTTCTACGACCAATCCACCTGTCATTAAATATTCCATTTAAGACCGCTTCAGCTGCACGCGAGCCATGTGTCGGGCATCCATCATGTTGAAGATACATAGCCATTCTGTCATGCAGTGAAACATCTTGTAGTAAAATCGGTAAAACATTACGTAATCAACATTCAGACCACACGCCCGTTGGACATTTTCATCACAATAGCTTTACATAACTACCATATCGACCTGTTCTGCAATTGGTGAACCGTCCATTTTATTACTGTCTAGTAGTGTGCATATGTCCAAGACACAATGGCTTGACCGCAGAACTCGTGGATTGAGGTGTCGTAAGATAATATTCTCGTTCGTCTTTCGTATTTGTGGGGGGGAATTCTGACCAGCGCTTAGTACGTGCAGAAGGTTGTAAGACCCATTCTTCAGTCATTCCTCCAACAAGTAGGTGATGTACGAGGGTGAGTCAGTAAAAAAGTCGCAAACTGAGGTAGACACTACAGTACCGCGCGTAGTGTAGGGATATTTCTCTACAACTCATGTCTTGTGGGTTGCAGCAGTTTAAGGAACCAGAGAACGTTACAGATCAATAACGTTACTTATAGGATACAAACGCTGCCACAAAAATTCCAAGCTCCAGGCTTTTAAAGCCTTCTTGAACGATGGGACGAGTGTTTAAATTTACAGTTGGAGTCAGCTAAAAGTAAAGCAATTTTCAAGCTTGTAAACGCAGTACTGGCGTGTCTACCTCAGTTTGCGACGTATTTACTGACTCACCCTCGTATTACAGGACAATTTTCACACATACACTGTGCGTAAAATGTATCAAGAAGCAAATACCGCCCGCAATGGCGAAGTGTTACGCGATACTACGTTCTTATACGTTTGTGACTATTACAGCGTTATCTGTCACAAAGCAAAAAAATGGTTCCAAATAAAACATTCATATTTATTTAAGTACTAAACGAATACGTAATAAAATGTGGGGACCTATTTAAAAACAAAAAGCAGTTGATATCCGCTTGATCTATGGCAGTGCTATGTAGCGGGCCAACCATAGCGGCATTGTTTTTCCCCGTCAAGCTAAAAAAGTTTTTTTGGTTTTTTGCAGTTATTTCGTTTGATGCTTATTTCATGAGATATTTGGCCGGGTCACTATATCAATGGACCACTCTCTATATTGTTAGTAAATAAACCAGCAATAATTTGGTATAAAAAGTTTGTTCTGAGCTTCTAATCTATTAGAAATAAGGGCTTAAATACGAAGTGCATACTCTTTCACGACTTCCCCCTACATGAATGGGCAGAGAAGCACCGGTTTATCTAGACGTAGAGCGTTGGTAGACGCCGCCAGACACCGCTGGGCCGGGCACCCGGCTCCTCCAGACGGCCGGATCGCCGCCCTAATTGGACAAGACAGCGCGGCGCGGCGCGGCGCAGCGCAGCAGTTGAATGCCAGATTACTTAGGCCGGCAGCGCTCATCTCGTTACTGCCGGCAGCAGACTCCCGGGGCGGACGCAGACGTGACGCGCGTCCCTCCGGCGCTGACCGCCGCTGCCTGCATCCTGGGTGGCCGGCGCCGGGGTCAGGGGTCGCCAGTGAGGCGCCTCATCTGCATAAACTGCTGCTGGACACATCAAACAAAGAGGTGCATCGCCACGATTTTAGGGGTTCATCAGCCGTTGCATGCTGTTGTATTTTGGTCTTCAGCCCGCAGATTGGTTTTTAATGCAGATCTCCACTGTTGGAAACAATGCAGGCATTGAAACTTTCTGGCAGATTAAAATTGTGTGCCGGAACCGTGACTCAAACCTGGGACCTTTGCCTTTCGTGGGCAAGCGCACTACCGAATGAGCTATCCCGACACGACTCACGATGCCGCCTCACAATTTTATTTCCGCCAGTACCTCGCCTCCTACTTTCCTAACTTCACAGAAGCTCTCCTGCGAACCAATGAAGACTAGCACTCCTGGAAGAAAGGATATGGTGGAGACATGGTTTAGCCACAGCCTAAGGGATGTTTCCAGAATGAAACTTTCACTCTGCAGCGGAGTGTGCGCTGATATCAAACTTCCTGTCAGATTAAAATTGTGTGCCGGAACCGTGACTCGAACCTGGGACATTTGCCTTTCGTGGGCAAGCGCACTACCGACTGTACTATCCCGACACGACTCACGATGCCGCGTCACAAGTTTACTTCCGCCAGTACCTCGCCTCCTACTTTCCAAACTTCACAGAAGCTCTCCTGCGAACCAATGAAGACTAGCACTCCTGGAAGAAAGGATATGGTGGAGACATGGTTTAGCCACAGCCTAAGGGATGTTTCCAGAATGAAACTTTCACTCTGCAGCGGAGTGTGCGCTGATATCAAACTTCCTGTCAGATTAAAATTGTGTTCCGGAACCGTGACTCGAACCTGGGACATTTGCCTTTCGTGGGCAAGCGCACTACCGACTGTACTATCCCGACACGACTCACGATGCCGCGTCACAAGTTTACTTCCGCCAGTACCTCGCCTCCTACTTTCCAAACTTCACAGAAGCTCTCCTGCGAACCAATGAAGACTAGCACTCCTGTGACGTCAGGCAGAATAGGTTGCGCGCACATAGCTGACTGGGTAGCCGCTGGGACACGGCCCACTATGTCGAAGCAGCGAGACAGTCAGCTGTGCGCCCGCAACCTACTCTGCCTGACGTCACACGAGAGCGCCGCGGCCTTCTTTCTAGATGATGGTGGTCCTATGCATGTTCCCCTAGCAACAGTATAGTCGCAGGTCAGAGACGAGCGTTGGCCGTCGCCCCCACAAAATCTTCTACCCCAGGGGTTGGCAACTCCCCCTCCAGTTTCCCTAGCCGGCCACCAGCCGTTTATATTTGAAACAGGCTCTCTGGCGTCGGTGGCCTCGTGGGCCTCGTGAGTAGACACGCTGCACGCTGCGCTCCAGCTTTTGATCGCACTAAGCGCCTTCTTTGTTGAGATTTTAAAATTCAGGCCTTGCCTATGTTAATGTACGCATGGGTCGACCTTAGGCCGTTATAGAAAACTCGTGGCGAATGCTACTCTAATCATGATATTACTTCCCGTCTAAGGCTCGTTTATGACCTGCTCAATATTAATTCCTATTCATAGCCTATATTTTAATTTAGATCCCGATATGTGTTAATGGTTTTGTGTTAGTAGTGCTTTTTGACTCTCCTTCAATCCACCTAAAGATGTGGATTGTATCCCGTAGCTAGGGAGGTTGCATATTTCAATGTATAACGAATGTAAATTGTATTTGAAAAGTGGGGGGACTAACAACTTAATCTGATATTACATTTTCCTGTTAAAACTCAATTTATATCTATGATTGATCTATATTGCACTGCCAACTCCCCCTCCTATTCACCAAGTAAGTTGCCGATTTGTGCACATACACCTGCTGGGACGATGTGTTTTTGATCTTGTAATGTAATACCCATAACAACATCTCTTCTCGCTCTGCATGCTCGGTAGATCTATTACCTAAAGTCGTTATCCGTTGCGCTAATTATATTAGTTCTACTCTATCTGTTTTATACTCATGATCGCGGACTAAGTATTTGTTCATGATCCGTGTTAAGACACTTACACCCAGCATGGGATGCAGTGAGAGAGAGAGATGTTGGAAGGGAAACTGATTCAAGACGAGTAGGAAACACCTGCTATCACTTTCGTTAGTCAATTCCAACCTGAAATAAGAAGCAACGAGTAGGCGGGATGCTTTCAAAGCTAATAAAATTAACTAAGATGACCTTGGGAAACAGCAAAACAGGTTAAAGTTCAAGGACGTCTTTTTAGATCGTTCCCAACGGAAGAAGGCTTGAAACAGGGAGACCCATTATCCCAAGTACTGTTCAACCTCGTATTAGAGAAAACAGTAAGATCAATAACCACAAACCCAGGAGGCAATATTTACAATAGACTTTTGCAAATCTTAGCCTATGCGGCTGGTATAGTAATGAGTGCTAGAAGTACGGAGGAACTCACATTAGCCTTCAAAGAGTTTGAAGCCGCTACCAGGAACCTTGGTTTAGAAATCAGCGAGACAAAATCTCACTATATGGTAACAGAGAGAGTTAGAAGAAACACAGATGATTCAGTTAGAAGGACACAACTTTGAAAGAGTAGATATTTTTATTTATCTTGACTCAGTAATACGTTCCAACGTTTGTACAGCTTATGGGACTTAACTACGGGGTCATCAGTCCCTAAACTTACAAACTACTTATGAACTACTTACGAACAAGGACGGCACAAATATCCATGCCCGAGGGGGTATTCGAACCCCCGACCGTAGTGGCCGTGCAGACCGTGACTGAAGCGCCTCAGTCCCCTCGGCCAACGCGGCCGGCGTCAAAATGGGAAGACTGAGATGGTTAGGACATGTCCAGCGGATAACAGAAGAAAGGCTCCCGAAGAAGAAGAAAATGGGACATCCTGGTGGTAGAAGAAGGAGAGGACTACCGCGTGTAAGATGGCTGGAAGATGTGGAAACCTGAGAGCAGTGAGAGTGAGGAGGTGGCAAAGGCATGCTGAAGACGAGGCGACTGGAAATCTGTGACTGAGGAGGCAGACGTCCTAAGAGGAGCATGGTGCCATGGAGTGAGTGAGATGACCCATTACATAATAATTAAATATACGAAAACAATGTTTCAGTGCTGTTTATTTTAAGGTGACAAGCCTTGTGAAGCTATGTGGCCAATGGGCTTCCGCGTCTCGGGCGCGGGAAGTTGACCTGTGTTATGACAGTTTGCCAAACAAGGTAGCCATGTGTCAATCTGACAGCTGGCCGACAGATGGCTGCGACTCTGATGAGTATCGCTTACACGGGGAGGTCGCCGATTGGGTCACGCCGATTTCGCCCAAATTGCGTGTTAGGAGGAGCTGTGTCTCCATATAACGTGCTTGAAATATTTCGCCTGAGTTGACCTTAGGAAAGGAGAAAAGGCTGTCGGAAGTTTTTCCGATAGCACCATATACCCAGCTTAGCGCTCTGCTCGTCCTTAACGACGTAGCGTCGCGGTCAAGGGCATTGCTTACGAAACAGGCAACCTGGAATCAATAACGGACGCTTCCTTTTTTCCGATTTTTCTCATTTTATTTTAATTCTTTTCTTAAGATTGTGCAACTATTTACCCTAGAATTTAAATATATTCATTCCACCAAAATGTACACCGCTGGTTCAACCGTGTGATGTATATTGCAATCGCCATGTCAAAAATCTAACTAAAATACTACAAAGTGCCCTTGAATTCATCCAACAACAGCGAGAAATATCATCAAGAGAAGATGCAATTAAAATACGCTCGATCATGCTGCATCAAATCAGTGCTCATGTGTTCACCCCCCCCCCCCCCCCCCCGTATGATCCAATACGCTTGGTTTTCACCCAAACTGTCAGAGGAGTAACCTTTGTTTCAACACTTGAGTGATGTGTGCTTTCAAATCAAGCATGTTTCGGAAAAATGCAACTGCTGAAACAATGCTTTCATAAAATGTACCTTGTCGGATATCTTCTACTGCGATAAGGAATAAGAAGTAGCGCACGTAACCACAGTAATCGTTAGAAACTTTATTTTCATTAAAAAGTTTGCCTCATTTTATAAATATACTGCTTGAATGAATTTAAATTCTACGTAAATAGTTGAACAATCTGAAGAAACGAAGTAAAATAAAATTGAGAAAAAAAGAAAAAAGAAAAGGATACAGAAAAGAAGTTAGGAAACACTCGTGATTGAGCCCAGGTCGCCTGTTCCACAAGAAATACGCGTGACCATTACGCTACGCCGGTAACGACAACGAGAGCTTTAAATAATGTATATAATGAATCGGAAAAATTTTCGAGAGCATTTTCTCCTTTCCTAAAGCCCACTCAGGCGAAATATTTCAGGCGCGATATGTGGAGACCCACATCCTTCTATACACGCAATTTGGGCGATATCGACGTGTCCCGATTGGTAACCTCCCCTTGTTAGACGTGACGACCACTTGACTGGAAATTCCGGCGATTAGATCTGTGTTAATGACGGGCGCAGGAGACGACCCGTTTTCGGGCGAAACAATATCTTACAAATTATTTAAAAAATAATAACAGCTGATTACCATGCCGTACGAAGGTGCTTGTAGTTCATTTTGAAGCTAAGGAATAGCTGGCTGCACTCATATAAATGCGCCTCCAGTCTCATTAACAGTGTTTGAGATACAGCAAATTTTGGAAAGGCTTCGAGCAAATTGCTCAAACAAGGGATTAAATGAAAGCCCTAATTAAGAACGTTAAGTGGTGTAAATACCTTTTTTCTCAAACTCAGGGAATTTGAATAAGGGGCCGAAATGTGGCTTTCGAGCATTATGAATGGAAATAGGCATAGTAAGCTACTGAATATATATCACTAAATTTTGCAATGACGCTGATAGCATAAGTAGCTGAACTCAAACGTTTCAGCAGATCATCAAGTGTTTCTTCGAATTCAATCCCTCGTCAATGCAAACACCTACAAATTTTGAATATTCTACCTTAGCTATATATTTCTGTTCGAAGTCTAAACTTATTAATGGCGATATGCCATTTACTGTATGAAACTGTATATACTGGGTTTTATTAAAGTTAAATGAGAGTCCATTTGCAGAGAACCACTTAATAAATTTATGAAAGACGCCATTTACAATGTTCATTAGTGGTTGCTTGCACCTTTGTGCGGGTTCAGTAACACCTATGTACAGTCTAAGAAGCTGTGCTCTTGATCAGTATACACATTCAACCTCAACGTTCAGGACACGTTGTAACCGAGGTGATGCAACACTGCCGGCCGCGGTGGCCGAGCGTTCTGAGGCGCGTCGGTCACAGTCTACAGGGCCACTACGGTCGGGGGTTCGGATCCCCCATCGGACAAGGATATTTGTACCGTCCTTAGTCTTAGTTCATAAGTAGTTTGTAAGTTTATGGACTGCTGACCCCGTAGTTAAGTCCCATTAGGTCTACAAACATTTGATGCAACACTTTTGTTATACGCGTATAACTAACCTGATGCACGGTGCATAGCGGAGGGAACATGTCAGTTTGGGAACATCTCGAATTCGCATGCTGACGTCAAGTGCATGATGAAGTCACAATAAATAATAACCATTTACGTCTAAATTCAGTCAAAAAATTCGGGATGTTCGTAATTTTCCGGCAAAGAGATTTTTTTCAATTTTTTTTTTTTTTTATTTTTTTTTATTTTTTTAATTTTTTTTTATTTATTTATTTTTATTTGCGTCTCTGGTCCAGCAGAAACATCTTAATTCATTAATCCACATTCCTCAGATTTACACACAGACTTTGGTAATGTATCTAGCATCAGCACATCTCAGAGTCTGGTAATGTTAAATGCAAATTGAGAACACAATTTTGTAAAAGCCTTTCAGTCAGTGTGAGATGGCTGCTTAGCGTCATTGGTCAAAGAATAAATCGAATTTAGTATGTTTAACTTAAAATATCAATAATTTGTGGCGTGATAGTTTAATAACTGCATCAGTAGAACTTTCTGAGCAAATATTATAAACAATGGCTTTAGTCCCAATCTAAGCAGACAGTCACGAAAGAAAGAAGCTGTATTGTAAAATAGTAAGTTAAAAGTAAATGCGTAGAAGACAACGACCAGTCAACTAGACCGTGGAGAGAGAAAAAATCGGTCTTATCCTTGTGGGAACGGACGCAACTTGTATAAGAACGTAGGCTGCAGTGACGGGTGTCAAATTGATTTACACCCCCTCCTGGATAAAATGCCACGTCATACCGTTGCGTTTAAGAGTCGAGTTGCAACCGGCACATCGGATCTAAGGGGTTTGTTCTTTTTCTCTGCACCTCTCACAAAACAGTATAAGTGCCTCACGGAATGAGAGCTTGGGACTCTATTGAAAGTAATATATCCGTCAGAAACAGAATTCAAGCTCTCCAATTCCGTCAGAGCTATTTGACACGTCTACGCCGGCACAACTTTTTCGCTGTCCCATGTGTTTAACTATGAACAACTGTACGAAACAGCCCTAAACTCCGTACACAAAAGAGTTTAACTGAATACAAGCCTTGCGGACGATCTGCTATTTGCAGTCTTTATATATGAGTCTGAAAATGACCTATAATGAGTGTAATCCGAATTAAAAAAAGAAAGAAAAAAGACTAAAACGACGTCTGTTTTTATTATAGGATTCAAGGTCCTTGCATTTTCATGCATGAAGTTGTGGACTGTTGAACACTTAAAATACGTTGTCATTTTTATTCCACTTCAAAGTCTCATCTACGTTTAACTTAATATTAATGCAGCACTTTTCCAACAGCATTTAATTACAGGGAAACGCCATCGTCTGCAAAAGTATGAGTCTACTATTAGCATTGCCTTCAGGTAGTCAATATGCAAGATGAACATCGTGCGCCCCAAAATACTTCCTTGTGACTCAAACATCTTAGTCTATCGAAAGCTTTCCTTTCAATAAATCGCGTACTATCTGTTGTAAACATTGGTGGGGCAACAAGAGAATTGTTTTGCGAGAGACAAGAAATACAGAATACACTTGTTTCATTTGACCCAAACAGTGGCACTATGCAAGTGCTCGAACATACGAAATAAACTAACAGACTTCTGTAGTGTGTTCATTCATCGGAGACAAAAATATCATCACGTGTGCCTCGAGTTTGTGACACACTTAACGCCTATCGCCAGCGTGTCCGTTCTCGCATCAAAGTGTGCCTCTGACCACTTTTTGTTTACGATGGTCAATTTTTCCTCCGTCTTGGAGAGATAACGGAAGAGCTCTTTCCCCTTCTTCATATATATACCGGGATACTGAACGGACGGCTCACTCTCTTACTCTCAACAATCAAATGTAAGTGTGAGCTGTGGTAATCTTTTATTGTAATAAACAGCCTGGTTGCTACCAAATCTGATTGCTCACCACAAAATGACGTATTATTTTTAACTAATAATTTCTCATTTTCCAGCACGCCGCAAACATACGTAAAAAGATGCTTGGGCACCATTTCTGTTCGCTTAGTGATTGCACCCAAGTTTAGCCCAATTTCGTCCATTTGAACGTTCCATTCATATTGATTATGTATTTCTGAGCCGGTAATCAATGTTTAGTTCTTTCGAAATCCGATACAGTTTCGATTTTTTCGTCTATTCTGGCAATTTTTAATCACGGTCGTCCAAATTCATTCCGCTAGGCCTACTAGTAACCATGCATTTCGTTACCGGGGGAAAGTTAGTTATTAATTATCCTTGCCAAATTATCAATTACAGCTCATCACAACCTCACCCGGCTAATGTTTCAAAAGAACAAGAAAAAAAAGTGACTGTTCGCTATTCTTTGTGGTGATAATTTCGTGTGTTGTCTTGACCTGAACAATAACCCCCCGTTATGATCTTGTGCCGGTTCATTCATCTTCTGTTACGGTTTCTCTTCTTTAAAATTTAATTCATGATGTTTATTCCAAATTTCATCTATCGAAAATTCATCCTGTTACATAAGCGGGTTTCAATTCCAATCTATACAGGGGCACCACGAGAAAGTATATTTCCAACTTGCCCGGGGAGGGAATTAGATGACACATGCGTTATGCCCGGAGCCCAGGACACTGCAGGTAGTGAACATAGTATTCCAGAAGTGGGTTACACCGTCCTATCCGTCTCAAGTACTTATGGACTCATCTCCTGTCTCCTGTTTGCCCACCATTGCGCTGGGCTCTATACGACACATTTTGAGTTGTCACTTCTGTAGCAAGTGTGCGGTATAACGAATTTCTAGTAACGAATGTCGTAGGTTGTGGGTCCGGCTACGCGAGCAAACGCGATCAACGCTCTCTCGCCGCCTGGATTGCGAGCGCTCGCAGCGAAAAGCAACGGTCCGACCTCGTTACGTGGCCTAGCGCGGACGACTGGAAGCGCAGGAGAAGTGAAAACAAACTGCTACCTTCAAAGGACTGATCATAATTAGGCGTAGACTTACATACGGTACACGGCGAAGTGTTTAGGACTCGGGTGCAAATGAGGCGATCATTGACTGGCAATAGATGTTATTATTTACATGGAAAACTAAGCTATTCATGGACTACATGCTCCCAAACAATGACGGAATTCTTATGGATTACATCAGGCCCTGTCACTCGGATACAACTGTTCAAGATTGGATTCACGAAAATTCACGACAATTTCGGAAGGAGTAACTGGCCACCTGTGTCATCCGGTGTCAAGAGCGCCAAAGATTTACAGGTGTAAACGAAAAAAAAAAAAAAAAAAAAAAAAAAAAAAAAAAAAAAAAAAAAAAAAAAAAAAAACAGTTCAAATGTTTGGAAAGCTTAACTGCGGGGTCATCAGTCCCTAAACTTACAAACTACCTTATACTGAAGACGGCACAAACATCCATGGCCGAGGGAGTATTCGAACCCCCGACGGGGAACGGCCTCGCGCATCGTAGCACAGCGCCTCAATGCGCTCTGCTGCTCCGCCGCGGTTGGTTTAATCGATATTGTGAGTTCGTGTACATATATCAGATTGAGACGCATGGGAGGAAGCGCAGTCCATAAAAAAAGGAAGTAAGTTACAAAACATTTGTTCGTCCAACGTTTGAGTATTACTCATTAGTGTGGGCTCCAAACCATGTAGAGATGATGACATAGAGAAGATCTAACGGAGAGCAGCACGCTTCGTTACGGAATCATTCACCAAGCGCGAAAGCGCCACAGTCATGATGAAGAAAACCAATTCGATTCATTTCATTTGATTACTATACGTGACAGCAATAGGAGGAAGACGCACCCTCCGCCACACACACACACACACACACACACACACACATACACCATGAAGTGGCTTTCAGAGTATGGATGTAGATGTACAAAATTCTGCTCAGCCAACACTTGGACGGCAATAGAAGGAAAAGCATTCAATATTCACTTCACCGCTTCAGCGCTTCACATCTATACTTACATACGTAAGTCTACCACAGCCCGATGACTGTGATTCAAGACCTTCAATTTTATTTCTTCTATTGTACACCTCCACTTCATCGGCGATCTACTGGTTTCATGGACAATATAGTAATGGAAATTACGCACCAATTTGTCTCATTTTTAACAGCCCTGGTTTTAATTCTGAATTATAGTGATTATTTCTGACGGACTAGTTCCATATATCCGGATCTATTTTATGAAATTTTATTCAGATGACAGATAAAAGCAATTAGAACGTTGGGACTCCGTAATAAATATTCACATGAAAAAATCTAACACCTGAATGTGCTTCTTTAAAGATGTGAAACCGGTCGTGGATCTGTAAAGCAAGGATCTTAATAAAATAACACCCGACGTGGCTCCAGAATTTATTAATTATTTATTTGAATTATTTCCTTCAGAGGAGTTCGAACGAATCATTCAGTCGACGTCACGTCAGGCTGCTGCGTTTTCTCGCGGCAAAAGGAAAGGAAAGAAGGAACAAACCGAAGATGAGGTCTAACGTGGTGTCTACATCGTGGTCATTAGAGACGGGGGGAAGAGGAAAAAAAAACGGCCGTGCCCTGTGAAAGGAACCATCCCGGCATTTGCCTGGGCCGCGAAGATGGATTGCTTGGTTTAAGGCGTCATGGAACGGACAGAGTGGTCTTTCCCACCGGAGGTTCGAATCTTCCCTCTGGCATGGATGTGTATGTGTGTGTTTGTATGTGTGTTTCTTTGTGTGTGTGTTGCTCTTTAATGTAAGTTAGTTTATGTAGTTTGTAAGTCTAAGAAACTGATGCCATCCAACAGGTTTATAAACATTTGAACATTAGTCTGAAGTGGTTTAGGGGAACAAGGTTAACCTAAATCTTGATCACCGGAGGTAGATTTGAACGATTGGAGTCTCATAAACAAACCTCTTGGGCATTGTACGTGTGGCTTTCGATCAGCGTTAGGGGGCGGGGGGTGGGGAGGGAAGCAAGAAGGTAGGTAGCTTAACGGTATGTGTTCCAGACAACGATAACATCGGTGTTTTCAATACTCTATCTACAGTTCATCAGATAGGAACAGTGCAAAATTACTCGCTCACTAGGCTACTGTATACATCAAAATTTTTGCCCCGCAAGAAAGCGTACGGCATGGGGCGAAGGGAACCTCTTGCTAATCTGTAAACGAGTCTTGACTTAGATTCAAGGGCAACCAAACAATAATCTGGGTGGTGGAAATACTTGTGTCTAACGATAGGCCTATATCGTCATTCAGGTGCAGGGGATAACTGTTAACAAAGTAAAGGGACAACAGTTGTTACAGTCAACATTTCTGCCTTAAGTATGGCGTTCCTCCTGCAATTTAGGCGAACTGGCCACTCTGTAATTCGCCTAAATGACGTAGCAAGGGCGCCCATATTTTTGGAGGGGGAGACACTACCAATTCTCAGTGTAAGAAAGTGGTGTTTATCAAGTGGCTTACTACATGCAAACGTAGGCTTCCGCGGCTGTTGTCATTATCATTAAAATTCTTTCGGGTATGAGACGGCGTCGTCATTTTCTACACCCTACAGACGTTTCGGCCACTGTTGCAGACGGCCTACATCAGGGTCTGTGTCTGACTGCTGAATGTACGATCGCTTGCAGTGTATATATCAACGGATTGACCAGTAAGGGGGAAGAATGCAACCTACAATCATATGAAAAACAAGCCATTGAAACACCAATCATCAACGCCCCTTTCCACCAATGGCGTGCAATAATGTAACCACCATTATAGGAAAACCAACGTCCCCCTTCTTCTCCCTCATCCGCTGATAACTCCAAGCGATCCTACTTCAGCAGTCAGACACAGACCCTGATGAAGGTCGCCTGCAACACTGGCCGAAACGTCGGTAGAGTTTAGAAAATGACGATACGGTCTCATACCCGGAAGAATTTTATTGATAATGTCTTACTACACTTTCACTGTCCATATTAAATGTTTAAACGCCTGGCTTGGTAGCGTAAAAAATAACACACTCGTGCGCAACTCGGAAAGAACAATGAAATGCAAAGAGTTGCAAACTGAATCAACGCCTTGGCAGACGGAAGGCGAGGGGACAGACTGGGAGCGCGCATGCGCACTTGCAGCGTGTGAAGCTGCCGGGAGGTTGGAAGCAGAAACGACGCCTTGTTGGCTGGCGTGGCAGTAGCAGACGGGTCAGGCGAATCCGGACAGCGAGGAGAATGATGATAGTACTGGAACAAAAGAATTACAATGAAAGGAAAACGCACTATAATGAAACATTATGTTTAAAGAGACGAAAATAATTTATTGCTTTTAATTCGATTTCAACAGGGCGTTGATACACAACTTGCACACTCTAAGAAAACGCCACTGATTTGAACCGCCGTCTTCCCAAATGCGAGACCATTGTGTTACCAATCCACTTCCTCCATAGGTGTAGGGCAAAAAATGAGGTATGTTATGACTTTGTCACCTAAGTGTACTTTGGGTCAAATCTAGTCTCCGATACCGCTTTGACCAATGTCGTCATGTTTTACGTCATTCTGTCCCGCGCGTGTTTTCAATACCGGTACTCACTGTTTATGTCTGATATTTTTGAAGACACCCGAACATTCACTTTAAAAAAAGTTATCTGTAGCGGAGCCCTAAGTAGGTTAGGCATAGGTTAAACAAGAATTATTATTATTATTTAATTTTAGTACGTGAGGGCGCGTAGCGTCCGAATCTCCGGTTCAGAAACACTCAATCGATTTACAGTTGTATGTTCGACATAAACATATCATTTCAGGTCTTACAATTTCGAGTGCAAGCTTTCTTTAAAATTACCTAATTATTAAATTTATTTTGAAGCCGTGGTATCATTAAGCAGATTTGACCTATTTAGGTGAAATCTAACTACCGATACCGTATCGTGTTGTGGTATCATTAAGTATATTTGACCTATTTAGGTGAAATCTAACTACCGTTACCGTGTTGTGGTAAAGATGTGTTCGTATATCTCTCGATTATGTATGACGTCATATGTGACGGTCAAAGCGGTTTCGGAGACTAGAGATGCCGGCCCCGGTGGCCGAGGGGATTGAGGCGCTCCAGTCACGGTCTGCACGGCCACTACGGTCGAATCCCCCCTCGGGCATGGATATTTGTGCCGTCCTAGTTCGTAAGTCGTTCATAAGTAGTTTGTAAGTTTAGGGACTGATGACCCCGTAGTTAAGTCCCATAAGCTTAACAAACGTTTGAGACTAGAGATTATCCGTGTACTTTTCCGTAAAGCAAATAAGAGATGGTTATTTATGTGAAGTATGCTCCGCCACGCACTGCATAGTGGCTTACGGAACGGATATGTAGATTCAGAGGCGAGATACGGCGTGAGCAGCTCTCCGCACGTCACCCTAAATATTCATCTCGCGACGCTGAAGCCTCCTTAAAATTCAAAACAGTAAACGCGGAGGTTCGAAAGCCGCGTTAGTAATAATATTACGGGCGTGCGCCCGGAGCCGTCGCCGGCACTACCTGTGTTCGGTCAGCCGGTCGGTGGTCTATTACAGGAGAGCGACGGCAAAAAAGAGCAACCGAGCGGCGGGAGGCGGCGGGGAAGGAGGAAGCCGCGGCCACCGGCAGGAGCGGAGAGGAGAGGAGAGCGGAGGCAGCGCGCGGCCCGAGGCGGCGGCCGGCAAGGCAACAACGCGCGGGTCGGCGTCGACGTTTTGTGGCCGCGGCCGAGGCGAGAGGCCAGGAATGAGGACGCGGCCGGCCGCCACCTGCCCGGGACCGGTTGGGCGCGCTCGGTCGTCTCCGGCGCTCTCCGGCCGCGGTCGGGCACGCGAACGGCCACGCGAGCGCCTGCCATTGTTAGCGGACGACCTCTGCAGAGGTCACGCAGGGCCACTACTGGCTGCCGACGCCGCATCTGCGCGCAGGCGCCGCGGGCCGATCCGGGAGCGGAACCCACCGCGGGGTGCCCCCCTGCCACTGCTCACTGCGCGCCACAGACGGGTCCAAATGTTTGTTAAGCTTATGGGACTTAACTACGGGGTCATCAGTCCCTAAACTTACAAACTACTTATCTACTACCTTATCCTAAGGACGGCACAAATATCCATGCCCGAGGGGGGATTCGAACCCCCGACCGAAGTGGCCGTGCAGATCGTGACTGGAGCGCCTTACTCCCCTCGGCCACCGCGGTCGGCGATCCAAAAGTCAACATAGTTTCAGCCGACCAGTTGCATAAAAATGGTTTACATGCATAAACCTTGACCTAGGTTTCGGCAAAAGTAATTTTGCCTTGTTCAGAAGTATTTCATAAGGCTCACATTAAAATAGTTGTCAAATAAAATGTGGCTGACTCCATGTCAATAGAATAAAAAGTAAAATTTAAAACAATGCCTACATCGTAAAATTGTGGAGCACGTCCACACACAGGTCACGCAGTGCTCACTCGACTATTTTAATGTGAGCCTTATGTAATACTTCTGAAGAAGGCAAAATTACTTTTGCTGAAACGTAGGTCAAACCATTTTTATGCAACTGGTCGGCTGAAACTGTTGTCATATCCACGCCAAAAACCAAGTCTTAATTGATTAATTAATTAATAAAAAGGGGTAATACTGACGGGTTTTTGTTAAGGCAGACGGAACGGTGTAAGACAGACATCGTCTCTGTATAAGACTTGGCCACTTAGTGAAAGATACCTCACCCAGACAGTTTGCTTGTAAAGTTACCTGAATAAACTAGAAATTGTTAAACTTAAACAGGAGGTTTAGTTCAGTATTAAAATCCTTTATAGTCAATCCCAGGGATAATAACAGCCAGACAAAGTCTCCCTCTCAATTCGGTCAACGGCTAAAATCCCTTGTAACGAACCGTGTCGCTCAATCCCTTGCAATAACCAAGTTTGGGACGCGACACTGTGTTGACTTTTGGTACATAATCTTCTGTATGAGTTACATCTACATACATACTTAGCAGTCCACCCAAAGGTACGTGGCGGAGGCAGCTCAGTATCGTTATCATTACTTAATTTTCTGTTCCACTTCCATGTAGACCATGCGAAAGACGAACGCCCTAATCTCTGATTTTACCTTTATGGTCCTTACGCGAAATGTTGGTCTCCGGCAGAGGCAGATCCAGGCCGGCCTGCTGGAGGGGGGGAGGGGGTGGAGGATAGTGGGGTGAATGAGTTCTCCAGTGACTAAGTTGTTATCATTGACGTCAGTAATCTCTCGACGGTTGGGGGACAGGGTGGGGGGACCGACCTGTGAATCTTAATAATTATGTAAATACGCTAACATGAAACTGAAGGGATAGATTTTTAATATTAATCATACATGAAGGTGTGGAATACGATGTTTGCGCATGATGTCGTTCTTTGTGAGCAGAGCATCGATAGACTTGAAGAAAAGCTGGACGATTGGAGGAAGGCACTAAAAGGAAGAGGGATGAAAATTTAGCGGGACTAAATCAGAATATTTAGCACTGAACGATGGACAGATAAGGTCTTGCAAGATCCAGGAGGAGGAATTGAAATCAGTCTGTAAATTTAAATACCTGGGGTCGTTCGTACAGAGGGACGGAAGACTGGAAAGCGAGGTACAGCACCGAATAAACTATGGGTGGGTCAACTGGAGGAGTTGAAGATATAAAGATTGAAGGAGTGAGAAGGAGAGGAAGACCGAAGACGAGATGAAAGGATAAAATAGACGGGGACCTAAAGGAGAAAGGATGGAAGAAGGAAGAAGCAGTGAATAGAGTATTATGGAGGAGAAGGATGGAGAAGAGCAACTCCGACTCTACTTGACGTGGGACAAGGCTACGATACAGAAGAAGATACAAGAAGGTCAATGAAACGTATATAATTCGGAAGATGGTTTGTCATAGATTTGCGAATATAAAAATGATGTGTTAGGAGTGGTAAAAAGAAAAAAAAAATAGGATGATACTCCAAATTCTCCAGAAGTTTTGCCACTATATTTTATCCGATTGTAGGTGGCGTATTGGTACTGGGAAAGTAAGCTCAGTTAGTGCTTGAAGTTCCAATCTTTAGCTCTTGGGTTCTATTCACACGTCCCCCATTTTTTTTTTCTTTTTTTTTTTCGTGAAGTTCAGTTCTTAACTTTCAAATATAGTTTTTAATTATTATTAAAAATTCAGTTTATGAACGCAGATCCATTACAATATTTTCAATTAATGTATTTAAACAGCAATGGTCAGATATATGTTGTAGCAACTAGAGTTCGATCCTTTGATGATTTGAAATTTCATATTTGTAAACATAGAGAACTAGGACATTTAGCGAATGATGGAAGGATTCTTACGAAATATGTTGTTTTTAATGAAGTTTTATAATGCTAAATTGTGAAATAAGGCAATTAATTCCCTCAATTTTGTCTTGTATTCTCTCATGTTTCCTCTTTGCCCTTTCTTTCACCTGTTCTCATAGCTTTCACATAAAAACTATAAATTTCCAGTGCTCAATAAATTCCAATTACATTAATTTTTTTTCACTTACATGACAAACAGAAGTGGTCGAATTTCGACCACAGGCAATACTAGTAACTGTTAATCTGTTTATATATATTGTCTTTCATAACGCCCTCGCTTTCCACCAAAGTTTTGTGAAAATTAATTAAAATCATTTTACTGTGACTCCAAAATTCTCAAAAAAAGAAGATAAATGTAACTCGTTACAATTTTCTGTATAAAATTTCCTAACTCTTTTTGTAAACATATTTGTAGTAATAAAATATATATTGGTTATTTAGGATGTATCAGAAAGTTGCTGAAAATATTATTTTCCGAAACCAATAAATTTGAAAAATCAAACATAGTTAACTTTGAGATAGAGATTGCTGAAACTTGATTCATTTTCTTAGTTTAAGAACTTCTCTCCAAAATATATGTAATTAGTCTTTTTTCTATTCATTAATGACCTTTTAAGGTTGTTAAGCTAATATAAACTGTAGCAAACTAGGGGTCAATCTATATCCTTTAAAGTATACCTAATGAAAAACTTTGATAAAATTAAAATTCAAAAGTTTCTCTTTGAAATCGACATACAAAAATTACTGATGGCATACAGACTCTCTGGTGATAATTATCTGAACTTCTCAAACAAGTAGAAATAAGTATCTGTCAGCAAACAGGTTTACGGTAATAGTGTGAACTCAAAACCCCTTGTCAGAAGCCTTTTCGTTAGTATGCTCTTCAACATTCGGCGGAATGACAAATTCCAGACAAAATTAAGTTCTTCCGAGCTACCAAGTCATGGTATCACATATTGTACAAAGATTCGTATCGAAATCGTTCCAGAAACCACGTCTGCCTTCACCAAACAAGTTTCCATTCATTAAAAAGCAGTAAAAGTAGTATGTCATCGAATACACCTGTTTCAACTTTAATTTACTATTTACAGAGGATCTACAAAAATAGTACGTCAGGACCGTAAGAATCACTATTTTTGTACTGCAGATGAACAAAATTCATCTCATGGAAGTAAAATAAATGCACATGTTTATAACTGTATCCATTCACAGTCAGCTAAACACTGGCTCGGTAGAAAGAGTCTAGTAACGGTCACCACTTTTTACCCAAATGTTTGTATAGCTTATGGGACTTAACTACGGGGTCATCAGTCCCTAAACTTACAAACTACTTATGAACCAGCTAACACTAAGGACGGCACAAATATCCATGCCCGAGGGGGGATTCGAGCCCCTGACCGTAGTGATATATAATTGTAACCGAGCAGGGTTAGCGCAGTGGTAGCACGTTAGCTTCGCATTGTGGGGGTAAAACAAGCTGCTGCGCGGTACAAAACGATTCTGCTGCCACCAACCATAGTCCTATCAAGGGAAAGTGGGGGGGGGGAGGGGGAGTGAAGGGTCTGTGGTTGGTGGCAGTAGAATCGTTCTGCAGTCCGCTTCAAATTCCGGTCCTCATAATCGAGTCCGTTGTTTGTAATTACTATGATAGTCTAATTCTGTCAGAGACAGCAAAGGACTTGGAAGAGCTGTTGAACGGAATGGACAGTGTCTTGACAGAAGCGACAATGAACATTAACAACAGCAAAAGAAGGATTATGGAATACAATCTAAGAAAATCGGGCGATGCTGAAGGATTAGGTAACGAGACGATAAAGAGGGTAGATGTGTTTCTTTACTTGGGCAGTAAAAATAACTTATGATGGTCGCAATACAGATGATTACAATTCTGAAGGAAACGGAGAGAAAAGCCTTTCACAAAAAGTGATGATATCTAATGTTCGTTTAAGTTTTAGCTAGTCTTATCTGAAGGAATCGTTGTCGATTTTTGCTTTGTACTGGAGTGAAACGTGGACGATGAGTAGTTGAAGAAGGAAGGAAGCTAGCGGCGTAACGTCCCGTCGGCAACATGTAGAAGGAAACCATCCCGGCAGTTGCCTGGAGTAATTAAGGAAATTACGGAAAACCTAAACTTTTTTTTATTTTTTTTCCTTCGGGTAGATCTGTGTTCTGCGGTCGTTCGTTTGGTTCGTTCTTCATTGTTCGTTGAATATTTGGCTCAGCTTTTTTTATTACAGAATTTAACTGGTTGTTATCTCAGTCCCAAGTGCACGATGTCGTTCAGTGGGAGCCACGAGCGGAGTTGCAGCAGAGGGCGCTCGTGGCTGTCGTCGTAAGAACGCCGCGCCGTGCGTGCATGGCGGCGCGCGGCGAAAGTAGGTGGCGCGCACTTTGTACTTGTGCGACACCACACAGAAAGCGTTTAGTCCCCTGACCCGGTGCGCTGAGCCACGGCGCCCGGCAAAATAATTATCTGGAGCGAACCACCGCTTACGCTTAACAGCTCCTAGAGGAGATGCGTTTATGCGGTACGCTACAAGGAGTACATCGGTATGGGTGGACGTGGATTTGAAACATCCATCCTCCCGATTGCGAGTCCAAAGCGTCACTTCGCTCGGTATAGTAGTTCAGACAGGAGGAGAACAGAAGCTATTGAAATGTGGTGCGAATGCTGAATATCAGGAGAGTAGATCACGTAGCTAATGAGGAGGTCCTGAATAGGATGATGGAGAAAAGCAATTTATGGCATACCTGGACTAAAACAAGGGATCGATTTGCAGGACACACTGTTAGGCAATAACGAATTTTCAGTTGAACTTTGGAGAAAAGAGTGTGCAACAGAAATCTCAGAGGGTGATTCAAATGGATGAAGGGTGCCGTTCGTACGAGGAGGTGAACAGGCTCGCTCAGGATAGAGTATGCATCAAACCAGTCTCCAGACTGAAGACCATAACAATTATGGGAAACAATGATTATAGCCTTATTGCGATCTTGATAAAATGCTGTCCACTTGACCTTCAAAAGAAGCGACTTCAGCTACAAGTGTAAATCTTACCACTGCCTTTCTGCATCCGGTCGACATTTGTTGTTATGTTTTGCCTTTTCGAAGGAAGTGATGTAAGATCCCCTACTGTACCTTATATTCATAAACGATTTAGGAGCAATATGAGGAGCTCGTTTTGTCGGTTCACAGATGATGATTTGGGTTATCGTTTAGTGAAGTCACCAGAGGATCAAAAACAACTGCAAAATAGATTATTTATCGTGCATGGTTCCAAAATTGGCAATAGGCACTAAATAATGAAAAGTGCAAAGTCATCTGTGTGAGCACTAAAACAAATCCGTTAATCTTCATAACGACGATAATTGAGTCAAATCTAGAGGCCGTAAATTTTACTAAATACCTGTGAATTACAATTATGAACAACATTAATTGGAAAGAACAGATAGAAAAATCGTAGAGATGGAGAAGCAAAGGTTACGTTTCATTGAGCCAACACAGTTCTACTAAAGAAACTGCCTACACTAGTGTTGTGCGTTCAGTTTTTGAGTATTGCTGCGCATTTTGTGATCCCGAATAAGTGGGAAAGAAAGTCTACTGGAGATAGGTCAGTGAAGAGCAACTCGTCTTTTATTGGGCCTGTCTCAATATGGGGGAGAGAGTGTCTCGGAAATGTTACAGGATTCGGAGTGGAAATCGTTACAAGAAAGCGTTGTTTGTTGCAGCGGTATCTATTTGCAAAATATCTTTGACCAACTTATTCCTATGAATGTGAACATACGTTGTTAGCACCCACCTGCATAGGGGGACATGTTCATTACGATAACATAAAATAAAATAAATGAGATCGAAAAGGGACAGAAAAAGATGTTCCTTTTTCCCGCGCCCTATTAGAGAACGGAATGGTAGAAAAATAGTACGGAAGTTGTTCGATAAGCCCTGTGCCCGGCATCGAAAAGTGATTTGCAGAGTAAAAATTTAGATAGATACAGCTGTGCTTGCTAAGCACTCCAAAAACACTTTACATATGTCCTACTAGCATATTTAATGGATGTGCCTTTATAAATACGTTGTCTTTTCTCAGAATCCTTCCGACGATTCTATTTCATTCATCTTCCCTCATCCTTATTTTACGTGATAGCCCAGTCTCTTATAGCTTATCAGTATAATCCCTAAAAACTTGTAAGAAGTAGTGCGCTGCAGACATTCAACACAAATATTGTTAACAGACACTACAAAGATATCTATTTCAGTTATAGTTAGAATTTTACATTTATTAGTTTCTCTATGACTGGACTGCGTTATGCTGTTTCTGCAACTGTGGTTCGATTACTCAAAATCTGCTCCTGATGCATGGTATTAGGCTATTTTCAAGTATATCTTTAAGGGCATTTTAACATATGAGATGATCGATAAACAAGACTGGTATGTAACAATTAGTATGCGAGAAAGTGAATAAAAGGCCAAGTAGATTTAAAAATTAGGCGTCCATTGACGACATTGTTAGTGGTATAGAGTATCCGAAACAGCCTGCGAATAGTTTGCAAAGTGAAGAATGGTTATATGATTGACGCTTATGACAAGTTAGAAATACACACTTACATGAAAAAAAAAGGGGGGGGGGACGCTTAGCAAGCAATGCATGTTAAGGAAAACGTACCTCTTGGATATCTACATTCACCGAAGATAAATTTCCTTAGCGATGTTCCGCATGTTCGTAGCTGAATTGTGAGCATTTATGTATTTTCTTCTGAACCTTCCCTTGTCAGCGATAGACGATGCATCGATGCTGCGCTGGAGCCCTCGCCAGATACGCTTGTTCGAATATTGCTCTCTCGCGTTCCCCTCTTCACCATCGAGTTGGACACCTCGTTCATTGCAACTAATTTACAGCTGTTTCTGTATACCTTACAAATTCCTATCGTTTTGTGCCTGGCGGGAGTAGCCGCGTGGTCTAAGGCATCATGCTACAGACTGGGCCGCCGTTCCCACCGGAGTTTCGAGTCCTCCCTTGGGTATGGGTGTGTTGTCCTTAGTGTAACTTAGCTTGTAAATAATTTGTAAGTCTAGGGACTGATCACTATTGCAGTTTGGTTCAAACTACTTACATTATCTTAAAGTAACTTTCAATAAGGACAACACAAGCACTCTTGCCCGAGGGAGGACTCGAATCCCCGGCGGCTAACGGACGCATGCACCACAGCCGGGCATTTTAGTGCGCACGGCTATTCTGCCGCGGCTTGCAGTTTGGTCCAATAGGTTTATAAACATTTGATTTCGTTACTTTGTACATAAGGTATTAAATTGTAATCTGGAACACGACGGAATATGACCCGCTTAAAGGAAAAGGATGTAATCATTTTCTATCGGATTTTACATTTATGACACACCCAGTTTCATCATGGCCTCATTGGCGCCACAAATTTCCTTTTACAGTCCTTTTGAGTTTTATTGTTTTTACCACTGACCTCTCTATTAATTCTTTGTACATTTTAATATTGAAACCACGTCATATCAGAACACATCAGAACATAGCCGGTAAAGAATTGTATACGAATTTTGAAGAATGATATCCGATGGGAGCGGCTGCGCAACCCCACCCAAATCCTCCTAATCCCTCGCAAATTTTAAGTATGACATGCCCATTTTCTCAAGTCGCGCTGTTTCTCCATAGTGCCGCTTCGAGAGACGCACTACAGTCATACGCATGGTGTATTAACGTCTGCCGTTGTACACTGTAGACGACTGTTGCTGTTGTTGCTGCGTTTGCGGGTCTGGTTGGCTGCTCTATCTTTTATCACTAACTAAGTACACCAAGCTGTGACCGAAATTGGGACGCACTTCCTGAATCAACCAGTCATTGGCTCGGTGCCTCCCTTGTCTGCTTCAACCGCGTTGTGCATGTTCTGAAGAAGACAAAAAATATATATGTATATGCTCTACATATAATGTGCCTGATAAGGATTCCTTCGTTGTATCTCACTGTTCAACTGCAACAGTTGAGAACAATCTTCAGGAATTTTATCTTGAAGGTTTTGGCTAACAAAGAAAATAATTGTTACGTGTTTCGTTGTACAACTTTACTGAATAGTAATTTCCTTGAAAATCTTCCCGGTGTCACTTAAAGAGGTAGAGTAAGATTTTAATGTTCAAGCTTTATTCCTGGTAGTAATTATAATCGGATAAAGAGTCCTTTAGGTACGCTGAAACATATAAAGGATGCATAGAAATGGAGGCCGCGGTGGAGTAGCCGAGCGGTCTAAGGCGTCTCATTGCGGAGCGCGCGGTTGCTCGCCGACAGAGGTTCGAGTCCTCACTGGGGCACGGGTGTGTGTGTTGTTCTTTGGTTAGTTTACCTTAGTTTAATTAGTTTGTAAGCTACGGACTGATGAGCACGCAGTTTGGTCCCATAGATTTACAAACATTTGAACATAGAAATGGAGAATGGTAGCGGAAATTGCCGTGCGCTGAAAGACGATTTGCTGCGCAGTGCGCGTCTGTACCCCGTCGGAGTTTCTAATCCTTCCTCGGGCATGGACGTATGTATTGTCTTTAGCATGAGTTAAACTAGTTTATAAGTCTAGTGACTGATTGTGACTGCAGTTTGGTCTCATAGCTTTACAAATATTTGAACATATTTTTAGAGATTAATGTGATGTCCGCATACAGATAATTCTTGCAGCAGTAGGATGGGGCAAGGAATTGGAAGAATTACCCTCAGATGTCACCAAAAATAACATTATGGAAACACTTGATAGGGTTTACTAACTTGTATTCTATTTGGCAATGACATTCCTGACTATATTACACACTCCCGGTGCGTACTTAGATTCAAATGGTTTAAACACATTCATATTGTAGCTACGCTATGGCAGCTTAAGTAACAAATTGAACATGTTGTCAACTTCACATTTTTAACAGATCTTGGAGAAGATAAGTTACCATACTTGCTACATGTATTCAGTATGTCTCAGTAGAGCGTAGGAAAATATACGTAAGGACATAATTTTTGTTAAATTTCACTGAAGTATTACTGTCACTGTTCTTATTATATTCCGTTCTGAAGTTTGTAATGGACCGCGTCGTTTTGACAGTAACGTGCTTTCACCTTTGCTCAGTACTATGTGTTTACAGATTCTGCAGTTCCTGTGGCCATTTCAGTGCTGTTCACGGGCCGAATTCTTCTTCTGCTTGTGACTTGAGAGAACCTCATTTTCCGATAATCCTTATGTTATTATAGCTCTCTAAATATCATTTTGGTAATTATTTCTGTTTTTTCTCTGAGAAACAGCATTGTTATCGTTGTGGTTGTGCCGATTTTTTTTTTTTTTACTGGACATACATTAACGCCACATTTTTCTATACATCACCTGTTGCAGATGTTCAGTGGTCTCGAAGATTTTGTAGCTTGCCTGCCATTAACACATTACAAAATTATTTTATGACGTCGGGTTTACAGAACACTACATGTGTGACACTTTCATTTGTTTTTTAAGTATATTTATTCATCGATTCCTGATAAAGCAATTTCACAACACACTTCCATACTAATAAAATGTTACTCCACTCTGATTGCCATAAGACTCCAGACTACTACAGACTGACTCAGTTCGCGCCAATTCGCGCGTATAAATACACAATCACATTTCTAGAAACTTCTACAACACGGAAGTACAACATTTAAATATTTAACAATTTGCTCAATAAACATTAATGAATCCTGCTTTACGCAAATATACACAAAACTATGACAGATGTAATAAACATATTTCCATATCAAAATGAAATAACACAAAAGATCGTAAGTAAACAACAATTAGTGCAGTGTTAATATATGTTTACATTGTTAATACGACTTTCAATACTTAATGAATTTAGTTTGTTAGAAGGCCCTAGTAATGCAAATTATAATGATTAAAATAACTTGACAGAAGCGCTATAAAATTCTTATGTAATATTAGGTTACAATAATACGACCAATTATGGTATCGAATATTCACTTATTTAAACAAACGGAACCCTCCTGCTAAATGTATTACATGGTTCACGAATTACAAAAATAATTTTCAAACGCCGCGGCGGAGCGGCCGAGCGTGTTGAGGCGCTACGCTAGATGCGCGAGGGCGTTCCCCCTCGGGGATTTGAATCCCCCTCGGGCATGAATGTTCGTGCCATCTTTAATATAAGCTAGTTCATAAGTTGTTTGTAAGGTTAGGGACTGATGACCCCATAGTTGAGTCCCATAAACTTTACAAACATTATTTTCAAAAACTAACGGTAATTGTTTTCACTTGCTGCTTTTCCTTTGAAGACATCGTTACAGATCGTGAAATGTGTGTCAGGTTGTTCATCAGAAATACTCGAAACAAACAAGTTGGCCTCCTTCTTTTACTGGTTGTAATCAGTTCTATGTATTAGTAAAGTTCATTGTTGTGTACATTTTGTTTGCACCATTCCAGTTTTATTGGACACTCGACATTTATTTGAATCTCGGTGTCATTTAATCACAGTTTGAAGATCATGTACAGCTTATGACAATATACAGGCGTTCCTAAGGTCTCACTAGAGCGGTGTATATTTTCGGTAATCAGGAGTTATTACAAAGCAGTTAATACAGATTTCACGTACACTATCCTTTAAAAATGTAGGGATATAGGGGATTTATCTTACTTCCTGCTTTACAGTTCTTGTAGTTGATAAATCTCTGTTTGCGGTACACTTATCCCTAGGACAATACGTTTACCCAGTAAAGGCAACCACAGTTTAATGCAACACAGGAAATTTCGTGTACGTCAATTCATGTGAATACTGTTCTATTTGCTCTCGTGCTTTGGAGGCAGTTATTAGGAACGAGACCTATATTCAGCAAACCCAGACGAGGCAACAGTATGTAACAAATCACGCAGCCGCTGCCTGGTGACCAGCTGACGTTTAGCAATTCACCGCTGTATGAGTTCTCGCAATTGAGTCATTGGAAATAAGTGGCGATAATAATCACTGTTATTACTACTGGTTAGTATTGCCTGTGGTATGGGCAAGTCTTTAAGTAAAATCATAATTGGTTTTTCCAAATCTGTAACGTATCATGTTAGACTGACCTTGGCGATTATTTTAAATATTCACGTTGGAACAACATGTTATTAATGCGAAGTTATTTCTACCGTATGGCTATTAAAGGTAAGTAACTGCTACTCTACGACGCAAAGACAGACAATGAAAGAACCGTTTGCGTGTGTGGCTCAAGTCACGCAGCTGCACAAAGAAAGGTTGATTTCATTTGCTGCGTGGTTACCTCGAATTTGCCCTTGAACACTTCCTGGTTGAATATGGTTACCACAGTTTGAAGGAGAGATGAGCAGATTACTTGACTCTTTGATATTGTATCCAGTAGATGTGTAGTATTGTTTTGAATTGTCATAGATGATGAACGGATCATGAGAGAACAGAATAATCCGTAGCTTTTCACTAATAGTAATATAATTGATTACCAGGACAGCTATTAGAAATTCTGATTACGTGACAGTTACATGCCCCTTCTTACGGTACTTAGAATTCTAATATAACTATCGCGATAAACAATAAAGTCATAAAACAAATTATAAATAACTAGGAAGTTATCTTTCCCCAAAAATACGAATGAGAGGATGCCTCAAAATATAAGTAATTGGACTTGGATGTAAATTTAACCCAATGTGTGCAACATACCGCCTTGATTCTGTACTGGTTAAAACTGTAACAACAGCACTTCAAGATACCGGTGACAAGCAGAAAAATCATCTTCCAGAATTGATGCTGGCTTCTGAATTTCTATTTTCCTAACACCATACGGAATGGACAGCCTGTCAAAAGACCACCTAAAAATGCGCTAAAAGTGCAGGAACTGTTGAAAAAATTTGACTGTAAGGAATTATACAACTCATGCATCATCAGCCCTCCATCTATACATCTCGTGCACTCATTTTCATTGAAGCCACTGAAGATTTTATTACTATGGCTCCTTTCTAGACAAACTATCAGTGACTCTATTTAAGATTCAATATTTATTTTACATGTGTAGTGCGAGCGTGAAGATCGGGGTGAGAGTTTAAAATAGAGAAAGTTTAATTTTTGAAATTCACAACCACCAGCTGCGAACCAAATTCCTAAACGTGCAAAAACACTGGAACTGTGATTGCGACTGTTTGACTCGTTTTCTAGGGGATGATATCACACGTTTGCAGCTTTCCTTCCCTGCATATGATTAACAAAACAAATTCATAATAAAATCAAGTTCATGAAAGAAAAGTGTGTACTAACTATTATTGTTGAAAACGCGTAAAAGTTCACTTTATGTTGTTTATTTCACAATCTTAGAACCCTGTGGCTGATACGTCTGTACGTCGACACCTTTATCAAATAAAGTTATAGCTCGTGAGCCCCCAGACAAAATGAATATTTGTCGCAAATTGTTTTAACACCATGTGGCTGTCTCAAACACCGTTTATGTTCATGCCTATACGACGACACATGTTATATTAACAAATCACAGTCACTTTAATTCAATGCGATGCACACCTTGTTCCACCGGCTAAATATTCACAAACACACAGTAGCACTCGATTCAACTTGGTGCAGTCTACGACGAGCAACCACACTTGGCGATTGCCACACACAAATCTATAACCTCCACCTGGAGATCAACATGCCGATTCATGCAGAGCGACGCCGCCCAGCCAGCTCCCCACGTGCTCCCGAGTCCTCACTTCCTGCCCTCACGCGCGCGCGTGCCAAAAGCTCAACTGCCGGGGTTTTTTCCCCTACGTCATCAACTTCCCCATGTGAGCTGTTCTAACCGATTTGCCAACGTACAGCGCTCAGCCAATACATTTCTAAAACTTTACTTAAAATCAAAATAATTACACTACACATTAAATAAATTGTCTTCTTAGGTTTTTATATTGGTATAAACATCCTTTGTACTATTTATCATAATTGTGCAATTTCTTATGTCACAGATAAGTGATTTAACTGAATACTTCAAGATAAAATACACAAGATTAATTGAAAATAAAATGAGAAACAGTTAATATATTATTTTTATAAACAAACATTGCCATGCTAGTTGTGTAACTGTCTTGTATTCATTGGTAATTTATTACTTTTCATTGTCAATTAAACATATTACGTCAAATGTGACTATATCAGCTAATGTATTGTTTATTTATCAACAGGCTATTTTGTAATGAGAGCCTTAAAAGTTCCTAACTGCATCATATTACTTCAAACGCCAGTAGTATTAAAATATTTTATTTCACGCTGTGCACTGCACTGTGCCTGGCACTCGCCATTGTCCCTCTCTCCCCTCACCGGAAACGAACTGGAAAATCCTAAGGTGGAACAAGCCACCAACGTCGGCCTGCTCGCTGGCCTCCCGTCAGCTACAAGCACACAGCAAATCTCAACGTGGAGAATTTGTACCTATGGCCTAACTATAAATGTTGTCACCCAACTGTGTACATACATTGCTACCATAATTAATAAGATTAAAATTGTGTAACATTTAGTGCATTGGCATGGTCAATGTTTGCAGTGAACTTCATACTGTTTCATTATCAAATACTATTAATTACCAATATTTCTATTGGGCGGTAATCTTACAGTAGTTTATAGTATTTTTACATCGACGCTCAATTGTCTGACACTGAATACATTAGACATTTCTCCACTTCTAAGAAAAAAGATCAATTTGTATATTCCCTTAAAATGAAAGTTTAAAAGCATACGTAGGTGAAGAATGGGAATACAAATCAAACGTGTCTTTTTTATTTTTATTTATTTATTTATTTAAGGAACCATCACAGCATTAAGCTTAAGTGAATAAGGAAAACCTAAGTCTAAACCGGTGAATGTGGCTTGCCAAGCGGCGTAAGGAGCCTCGCTGCGGAGCGCTCGGTTGCTCGCCGTCGGAGGTTCGAGTTCTCCCTGGGGCATGTGTGTGGGTGTGTGTGTCGTCCTTAGGTTAGTTTACCTTAGATTAAGTAGTTTGTAAGCTACGGACTAATGACCACGCAGTTTGGTCCTATAGATTTACAAACATCTGAACTTTTAAATGTGGCTTTGAAACTTCATCGGAAACTTCGATTGCATTTCAGGACTTTAACGCGGCTAGTAACGAATACTACTTCAGTGTATTTCCAGTACCTCCTATAATTGTAAAACTTGCAGCGTTATTAATCAGAGTTCTGTTATCTTGAAGAATGAGCTCCGATCGTAAACACAACACGTGTTCATTTAAGTTGACTATGGAGTGTTCTGAAGAAAAACTGCACAATTAAACAAACCATAACAATGTCTTAATTTACTGCACTTTTTCCGTTCCTAGTTGTTTTCTTTGATTTACCATGAAACAGTTAAGATAAGACCATATTTTAAAAACTTAAATAAGTAGCATTTTTGTTCCACAATATTCATCTACATCTACACGAGATATACTCTGCAAATCACATTTAAGTGCCTGGAGAGGGTTTATCGGACCACCTTTATACTATTTATCTCCTATTACATTCTCAAATAGCGCGCGGGAAGAAAGAACACATCAATCTCTCCGTTCGAGCTCTGATTTCTCCTATTTTATTCTGATGATCTTTTATACCTATGTAAATGGGAGCCAACAATATATTTTCGCACTAGGGGGAGAATGTTGGCGATTATAGTTTCCTAAGTAGCCCACGCCGCAGCGATAAGCGCCGTTGTTTTAATGATTCCCATCCCAGATCCTGTATCATTTCCGTGACACTGTCTCCCCTGTATCGTGACCTTTTAAGGGTTCTGCCACTAAAACGCAGTCTCTTGCTCGCCTTTCCCATGACATTATCTACGTGCTCTTTACGGTTAAAGTCTGAAGTAATAGTAATTCCTGGGTATTTTATGACTCACAGATTTTACTTGCGCGCCTCAACCCTGTTTATCGACTCCCATAGATTTCAGGGACTGCAGCTAAACATATGGCAGCCATTAAAGCAGTTTCGGTCCGCTTTCATCCACATTCAGATCGGGCCACAAAAATGAAAATAGATGAATGGAGGCCACTTTCATCTACTATAGTCAGGTTAATACTGTATTTGTTTTTCTCTGCGTTGTTTCTTTGGACGCTGCAACTCTGTTCGCCTGACCACTTTTTATTGGCCCCTGCCTGTACTGCAGTGACAGCCTTTTGTAGCATTCCGTGCATGACGAGAACTGGGTTGTGAAATAACTCAGGCAGTTTACTACAGTAAAACGGTTCGTGCACCTGTTTGACGGGCGGTAGGTTTCGTGTTACAGTCTCGCTGGGAGTTAATTCCCCTTTCTGGTTTTTTCTGTAGGTACCTCGGTCGTTTGGATTGGGGCCAACTCAGGTGTGACGCCTACTGAATGAAGAAGTAATAGCATTTATTAAATGTCATTCGGTGACAAAAACAGACATGATAGTGTAAACACGCAGCAATAAGCGACTCTTGCGCTTGCGGCGAACGCATTTAAAGTAAATTGGGGTAAATAGATTTGTTGCATGAAACTAAGTTTGTGTTTATTTTAGTACCATCACCATTATATGAATATCTGTAATTTTTCCTACGATAAACTTTCGTAAGAAATTGAAAAAGGCCACTCACTAATAACTATTTAATTTTTATAATTACTTGGAGTGTTATTCCTACTGGAGATCAACCTCGTATTTGATTGCATATACCTCGTTTTTATGGTCATTAACTTAAGACTACAAGTATTTTGATAAAATACTCTCCACTCCACTAAAGGCTAACTGATACATTAACCAAAAAAATTGTTTAGCAATGAAAGACAGTCGTGATTGCAACTTTTCTATTTATTTATTACGGGTTTTACCCTAGTGCGGCATCCTCTGAAGTTCTGGAAAATAAAAGAAATGTGTGTGTGTGGGAAGGGGGGGAGGGCATACACCTTAAAAGCCCAATTTTAACGTTCACAAACCCACGAATAGAATGTTTTAAGTTCAGTAAACATTCTATTAATTTTAGTGGGATTTTGAACGTTAAGATTGGGCTTCTAAGTTGTATGCCCCCCATTTCTTTTATTTACCAGAATTTCTGAGGATGCCCCACAAGGGTGAAACGCGTAAAAAATAATTTAAAAATTTGCAATCACGACTGTCCTTCATTGCTAAACAAGTATTTTGAATTTATTTAAAAAATGTTCAATTGTTTGTTAAGCTTATGGGACTTAACTACGGAGTCATCGGTCCCTAAACTAACAAACTACTTATGAACTACCTTATACTAAAGACGGCACAAATATCCATGCCCGAGGGGGGGATTCGAACCCCCGACCGTAGTGGCCGTGCAGACCGTGACTGAAGCGCCTCAGTCTCCTCGGCCACCGCGGCCGGCTTGAATTTATTTATTGAAATTTCAGTGTTTCTTGACTCACAGAGAGGAAGTTTATATTTTTTATTGTATTTGTAAGTTTATATATGAGTCAGGAAACACTGAAATTAATGGGGGGTGAGGAGTTTATTAGTTTCATTGAATTTGTAAGTTTATATATGTGTCAGGAAACACTTAAATTTCAATAAATAAATTCAAAATACTTTTCCAGGAAATAGTGAAAATCAGAAGCTGACGATTTATACCGCTGAAACTGGTACGTTCATTAAATGAATTTCATTCATCAGTGAATAAGACTCTTTACCAATCCTCCAGCTGTCCATTGTTGGTGTGTCTTAGCCCACTGAAGCGTTTTCTTCTTGTTAACAGGGCGCAATAGTGGTTTCATTGTTGCTACATAACATTGAAGGTTGTTGTCAACCAGGCGTCGTGTAACTGTTGAATCACTCACAGGTGGTTCCCTCGTTGCGTTTAGTTCAGCAGTCAATTCACGGACAGTTTCTAGTCTGTTACGTTTACTGGACACAACTAAACACTTTTCCTAGCATTTTGATATTTTCCTGGGTGCTCCTCAGCGAGAACGATCTTCATAGTAGCCTGTTTCTCGATGTCGGTGTTTGGTTTTGATAACTCCGCTGATGGGAATCTTCAGTTCCTTTGCTATTTGTCGGAAATTATTGCCTTCTTGGAGCAAAGTGATTATCATTATCCGTAATTTTTGGAACCAGTTTCAAATACTTTCACGCGTGTTATACTTTTATGGAAACACAACTACAAGTGATCAGAACTGTAAACATCCTACCACTAATGGCAATGCGGTCTACTCGCACTACTTGGCGTGTTTAGTAGAACTGCTTGAACAGGTAACGTCGCATTACACAAAACGGAGTAATACTAGTATGCTTCAATATGTTGGTATATGTACAATAATTAAGTGTACAATAGTGACAGTGTCAATGTTAACCGTTATTTCAGTTTGCTATTCAGTATTCTAACCAGTAACTCACATTTATCACTCCCATCTTGCTCCTTTGTAATACGCGGTGTGGTGTTTCAAAACTTGTGGAGGGCAATGTATATTGCATATAATATATAGAAAGTCGATTTATTTATTATTATATTCAAATATTCATTGAAAATGAGATTGTTTGATTAGAAAATTTACAGTTAGAGTTCAAAGCTGACAGGTCAAACGGTATAGAAGTGTATTTTTCATGTACCCTCTGCCGTGCTTCATACAATTTCTAGCAGAGTATAAAAACCGTGACCATGAAATCATACACACGTATGCTCCCAATGATCAGTCAAACGGTGTCACAGTCTCTAGTCTCGTACCCTCTACTATGTATCGAAGAAAAGTGTCCAAAATTTTGTTAGACACACGAAGGGCGGCAACTTTAATCTACTTCAGTCAGGTTAACACCACAGCCTAACACATACAGTCGCGACACTCACTGCTGTGAAAGTTGTTACCGACTGACATTTACAGCGTCACTAGCGCTCCTAGTGGTGGGCCAGCCGCCGTAGGAGTGATGTTTGTTTATAATTATTTGTGTACGTAATTAACGAAATAGTTGGTATAGTTTGTGCGTTACACGCGTTCGTAAAATATTAAGAGATCTACATAACACGGACACTGATGTAAAAACAGCCGAATTTAACTGATTCTGAGGTGTAATGAACAACTCTGTCATTAACGAATACTTACGAATATGTGTTGTTTTGCAGCTTAGTTTGCTGAATGTAAGTAGAATATAAACATAAGAGCAACATACATTTCTATTATGGTATGTTATTACTATGATAAGAGTTTTTGACACGTATCAATTCGGTGTGTAGTCTATCGAACATTTTTAGGCTACTCTCCTCTTTCTGATATGCGCATATTCGTTTGAGTGTCATTACTTTAGCTTAAGAAGACAAAGTCTTGAAGATTCTTGCCGTTTGTGCTTCAGTTGTAGCAACAACTGTGGAATTGGGATCTTCTTTGTTGAAGACAGTTTGATTACATTTTCCGTTTTCTTACCAGGTCTGTGACGTGACTGCTTTGGTAGGTTACATACCGTAGTTATTGCATTCTATATGCGTTACCTACGTTCCACTCTCATCGATTTTACTGGAATTGTAGTGAAGAAACCATAACGTTCCTGAGTAGAATAGCGACGACTTTTTGCCAAAGGCAGGTATTCCGGTGTTTTTTAGCCATTTCCTACTTTTAATAGAAAATGATATTATTCAGCAAAAGTCTCTACGTTACAAGATAATTGTAAATAAACTGTCCTGCAATTTACCGTTTCGTACCTCATCAGGGATCTCAGTAAACCTAATAAAGACAAAGGTGGAGCTAATTTTAAATTACTACCTATTTTTTTGGTACTACATACGTTCCCTAGAGTGAAAAGTCGGTAAAATTCAATATAAACGATACTATTCGCACTCATCCATATCGGATTAAGAAACGTAGCTTGCCGGCCGCTTGGAGCGCTTCAGTCGTAGTGTATAACAAAAATCTGCGGGAGTGTCGTGACTGCTTATGTTAGACTGTGTTAACACTGCATTTCTTTTCCTCTGCATGTTCAGAAGAATATACACAATGCTTATATGTAACGTATGAAATTGCAGTTTATTTTGATATCAGGATCCGAGTTTGATGGAGAAAATACTATATGTTTTCCAAAGTACCTGTGAAATCCCCATAAAAATTCGGATAGTGTATGTGCATATTTGAGTGTGCAAACATACAAGCAGCCGGATACGAGCTTTAGACAAAAGTTTTCAGTGCAGTCTCTTTCCGTTTTCCGATTTTGATGAAATATTACTTGTGTCTTGCCATAAATTTATTGTGCTGGTGTTGCATATGTAAATCACACGAAAATTCGTTGAGTAATTTTAAAGATTAGTGTTTCTCGTTTCAATAGTTTTTATAGGCAAAGATGCATGGCTACAGATGGACCTGGCATTCATGAGAAAAGTGTGGTCTGGCCTGACCGCCAAGCTGAAGCCATCATGAAGCTTAGAGGCTGTATTACGCGATGTTTGAGTAGAATCTGGGATCATTAATTGTTTAAAAAATGTTCAAATGTTTGTAGGTCGAACTAAGGTAAACTAACCTAAGGACAACACAAACACCCATGCCCTAGGGGGACTCGAACCCCTGACGGCGAACGGCCGCGCGCACCGCAGCACGGCGCTCCAGTACACACGGATAATCCGTTGCGACCATTAACTGTTTCTCTGGTTTGCTGATATACAGGATGAGTGGTAAATGAGGAAAAATATTTCGTGCAAATTGTCACACAGTGAGCTACAAACATAAATTTGTTTTCTGCTTGTTCCTATGTCAATAAATGACAATGTAATTGCTTGGTAACAAACATGGAAATATGAAGTGGACTTTTGGGTGTTCCTGTGCACTGACATTGGCCACGGGAATAGATCGGCAACAGGGCGCAAGTTCCTTTACCTATGCCAACTAGCTACGATATATAATACTGGCCAGTGAAAGCGGTACGAGATAGAAGTGAGCGCTTTCAATTCTCGCAGTGTCACACAGTCCGTCGTTCGGCGCCACATGCCTTGCCTTCCCGTGAGGGACTAGACTACCTGCAACACTCGCATGTTGTGCCTTGTTGCCGATATGTTCCCTTGGACAATGTCAGCGCACAGTAACACCCAAAAGGCCAATTAATATTTCCAGATTTTTACCATTCAGTTGCACCGTCATTTATTGTCATAGGAACCGTCGTTTGCTGCCACATGCCTCGCCTTCTCATGAGCGACTAGACTACCTACAACACTCTCATGTTGTACCGTGTTGCCAATATGTTCCATTGGCCAATGTCGGCGCATGGTATTACCAAAAAGGCCACTTCATATTTCCAGATTTTTACCATTCAGTTGCACTGTCATTTATTGTCATAGGAACCGGCACTTGCTGCCACATGCCTCGCCTTCTCGTGCGCGACTAGACTACCTACAACACTCGCATGTTGTGCCGTGTTGCCAATATGTCCCCTTGGCTAATGTCGGCGCACGGTAATACCCAAAACGCCACTTCATATTTCCAGATATTTACCATCCAGTTGCAATGTCATTTAATGTCATAGGAACCCTCGCTTGCCGCCACATGCCTCGCCTTCTTGTGAGCGACTACACTACCCTCAACACTCGCATGTTGTGCCGTGTTGCCGATATGTTTCCTTGGCCAATGTTAGCGCACTGTAACACCCAAAAGGCCACTTCATATTTCCATATTTTTACCATTCAGTTGCATTATCATTTATTGTCATAGGAATCGTTGGTTGCTGCTACATGCCTCGCCTTCTCGTGAGCGACTAGACTACCTACAACACTCGCATGTTGTGCCGTGTTGCCAATATGTCCCCTTGGCTAATGTCGGCGCACGGTAACACCCAAAACGCCACTTCATATTTCCAGATATTTACCATCCAGTTGCAATGTCATTTAATGTCATAGGAACCCTCGCTTGCCGCCACATGCCTCGCCTTCTTGTGAGCGACTACACTACCCTCAACACTCGCATGTTGTGCCGTGTTGCCGATATGTTTCCTTGGCCAATGTTAGCGCACTGTAACACCCAAAAGGCCACTTCATATTTCCATATTTTTACCATTCAGTTGCATTATCATTTATTGTCATAGGAATCGTTGGTTGCTGCTACATGCCTCGCCTTCTCGTGAGCGACTAGACTACCTACAACACTCGCATGTTGTGCCGTGTTGCCAATATGTCCCCTTGGCTAATGTCGGCGCACGGTAACACCCAAAACGCCACTTCATATTTCCAGATATTTACCATCCAGTTGCAATGTCATTTAATGTCATAGGAACCCTCGCTTGCCGCCACATGCCTCGCCTTCTTGTGAGCGACTACACTACCCTCAACACTCGCATGTTGTGCCGTGTTGCCGATATGTTTCCTTGGCCAATGTTAGCGCACTGTAACACCCAAAAGGCCACTTCATATTTCCATATTTTTACCATTCAGTTGCATTATCATTTATTGTCATAGGAATCGTTGGTTGCTGCTACATGCCTCGCCTTCTCGTGAGCGACTAGACTACCTACAACACTCGCATGTTGTGCCGTGTTGCCGATATGTCCCCTTGGCCGATGTCGGCGCACAGTAACGCCCAAAAGACCACTTCATATTTCTAGAGTTTTACCATTCGGTTGCATTGTCATTTATTGTCATAGGAACATGCGGAAAACGAATTTATGTTTGTAGCTCAGTGTGTGACAATTTGCACGAAAAATTTTTCTTCAATTGTGGCTCACCCTGTATACATCATATTGGACAACACTGCATTGAACATCAGTCGCAAGGCAGCGACGATATGTTGGGATAATACAGACAAATAAAACTATTGGATATTTAATATTCATAGAATATATGACATCAACTGCGATTGGGCAAAGCTGAAAATGTGTACCCAGACGGGATTCGAACCCGGGTCTCCTGCTATCTAGGCAGTTGCGCTGACCCCTACACCACTGGGGACACAGTGATCACCGCACCTGCAAGTACTACCTAAGCACGCCTCCCGTCAGATACAAATTCTCAGCTTCGCCCTGCCCACAGTACTCAAACTCGTAGTTATGAAACTAATTCCCGTAAGAGTAAGGGCTTCAAACCTGCCCACCCCTCCCCACTAACGATAGTATCATTGCCCGTCACCGGCATATTATATATATACATGTGGTGTCTGTTCAGAAAGAACAGACGTCACTTCTGATCCTGCAGTTATTATTTATTTAAAATTCATAGAATATATGACATCAACTGCGATTGGGCAAAGCTGAAAATGTTAAATAAATAATAACAACTGCAGGATCAGAAGTGACGTCTGTTCTTTCTGAACAGACGCCACATGTATATAACTATCAGATATTTTCAGCCAGACTTCATTACATGTGTGACGTAGCTGAGTGACTCATGTTTGCTGTATTCCCTGTTTTGAGTAGCGGACAGTGCGGGCAGTATTCGCTTCCAAATTAAGTTCTGGGGGTACAAATATTGTGTCAGCTACTATTTAAGAATAAATTGAAACCGTCGAAGGAAATTGAAGAAATGAAAACACCAACTGCCGATGTACTTTGTACTGCCGAACACGGCTACGAACGAGAACCCCATTAATGACTTAGTCGTCAGCTTCGCCCTCTAATCTTCATCTGCACTACACAGATAACATCGCTGGGTCATTCCCCAAATTACATGCGGAAGCTGAAAGATATTGCTTAATCACGTCCAACATGAATGCGTACAGCAATAATTCGCAGAGAGCTGGCTGGCGTGTTCAGGGGGCCGAGCTTTATAGTATCAGCTGGAACTCTGCCATTAACTCACTCTCCGCACCTTACGCCGGCCGGCGCGGCGGCCTCCGAACGATTTCTGTTTCGTCGGCGGCAATTTTTGCCGCGCGCCGTGTGTAATTAGCAAGCCTAATGGTTGGCTCGCTCCCTCTCCACCCCTGCTGCCCGCGCCCAGTGTTCCATTACCGTCACGGTTCATTAAGCTCCGCCTCATCGCCAGTCCGTTCGTAAATCTGTCGGCTCACACAGTTTTAAATCTGCTACTCAAACTAGTGTTAGCGGCCTTTTTACTTAATTATTCCGCGAATCCCGCGATTAATCCATTTATCTCTCGCTCGCAAATCTTTGAGCGGTGATTAATTTGGGGGGTCTGTTCGTCCGTGGCGCTGTAACATCGGTTCGCGATGAGGCGCGATGAACGTCGTCATTGTGGAATGATTTGCAGTTGCGAGATACGCCGATAGAATCACGCCACGGAACACCAGTCCGATGTTAATCAGATTCTTTTTGAGGCGTTCAACATGTAATGGGTATTAAATGTTAAAAATTCTTCTCGCAAGCGGTGATGCGTATCGTCGATATCAATATAAACAACTCCACCATCCCCCTACAACACCAAGCATGAATATGCTCTTGTATTATGTCACGTATTACGTATTTAACCGTTCATGCATAATGTACATGATCATCTTCATACCTTACTTTGCCCATTATCTCTCAAAAAGATCAAAATTTTACCACAAATTCATTTGTAGCTGCTTGTATACATAGTGTTACATACGCTTAGTAGCTCGTACTAGAAATTATAAATCGCAGAGCGCTACTGAATCAGTTCGACAGTTAGCTGCATTTAATTACTCCTAACATGTGCGTTTGTTTACTCTAGTATTCCTCGTTTGCCATGTAAAAGTAGTCAATCACATACCACTGTTGCATTATGAGTTACTTTCTGGAAAGATTAGAGGCACAATAGTGACATTTACTGCATCATGGAAGCACCATACAGTTGACCAGCTATGAACATTTTGTTGCTGGTAGTGCATGATAATTTTAAGGATTTTTCTCAGTATATACGCATTATACATTAATCGTGGTAATTTTATAGCTTACGATAGAAAGTCATGCATTAAACGGTTAATTATTGTCTAATTATTCAACTATGAACTGATTAACAGCAACTGTAATACAGTTATTAACAACTTTTTATATCAGCCAATCGGTTGCGTAATGTTTAGGTTCTTGACCTAGGTTTCGTTTCCACTGGGGACAACTTCATCTGAAGAATAAAAACATTTACATGAAACACATACCGTCAAAAATATTACGAGCAGAATTGTTCAGGTCGATTACATGCTCTTCACAACATGTTGGTGTTATTTGTATAGCCAGAATGCTAATTTTTATTGTAATCGACCTGAGCAATCCTGTTCGTAATATTTTTCACGTCATGTGTTTCACGTAACTATTTTTATTCTTCTGATGAAGTTGTCCCTAGTGGCAACGAAACCTAGGTCAAGAACCTAAGAATTGCGCTACCAGTTGACTGATATACAAAATTGTTATAAAAATGTCTAATTATTGTTGAAATTAAGTTGAAATTGAACTTATCTTTTCTGAATGAAGTAACTAACGCATCAAATGGCCATAAGCGCCGACTTTTGAAAATCTTGGGGTATGCTTAGTGGCGTATTCATGGGGAGTGGGCTTTGTATTCCTGCTGCAGTCCCCCTCGACAACAATGTCTTTAACAAATAGAAAATAATAATAATAAAACAAACAACAAACCTTATACATACCATTCTCATTTTAACGTCAGCATTTTTCCAAATCATTTTCAGACTTTTCTTCTGAGGCATGCATATCAGATAATGATATGCCTGTATTGTGAATACTGTGTTCAGTTTCATAATCACTTATATTGGATCGTCTTCCTGGCTTCAATCTTCTGCAGGATTATTCTATAAGCCACTTCTGCTGTGACACCATGTCTGTCAATACCAATACCCACTGTTACATTACACACCAAATCATCAAACAGGATGAAAAATGTCACAATTTAAATTAACACGATTCCTCGAAGAGAACTGACTTCTAAGAGAATAAATAAAAAAAGCGTTTCGAAGAGCGGCGTCATGTTAGAGATAAATTAGGTTCATGATGGAGTCAGAAATGACTCCAACATAGTAACTCAGGGTATGCGTATCGTATAGCAAGAGGGAAAGGTAGGCCCTCACATGCTATTCCGGCACATATACGTGGTTGTATGTATGTGAATGTGACACTATTGTAATCTGTTTAGGCAGGGACCCGAGGGTTCAGTTTAAATTGCTAGCAATGAAATGAGCAGGACTCGTCTTGCTCGTCAAAAGTAGATTTGTTTTTTTACTAATATATCATCATTTTAAAGGATGCGCTTTACGAGGATAATTAATTTATTGATCAGCCATAGGTCAGGATTGCAGGAAATGAATTAAATAATTTTCCCTATTATATTGCAAATTCCAAGGTCATTTTTAGGTTGGAACAGAAGAGTGAGGCTGAAATTGCCCAACCGGACATTTGTGACGAGAGTATTTTTAAATTTCATTGCTGATGTGTTCTGATCAGTTAACTACAGCAAATGTGTTCTACTCTAACTCTGCCTTCTGATTTTCTAACCATAACACATACACATCACACTGCGTAACTTCGAGTTCATACTCCGCAAAGCTCTTGCGCCGAATTTGTCAAATACAGCATGAAAGGTCTTCACAAAATGAGCCAAGAAAGATAACGTAAAGAAAAAGCAATACCAAAATTTTCAGTGGGGTATATTCACTCAAATTTTGGTGTATGCTTGAGTGACCGAGCATATCCGTAGTCGGCCCCTATGCAAATGGCAGTTAAATCGGCAAACGTTTATGAATATCTGTTAAGTAATATCATACGTAAAGTTTCGTACACTCAAATGAAATGAAGAAAATCATTAATAGTCGTCAACTGATTAAATAAGTAACCTTTCTTAAATTTAACGCCAAATGATTCGGGAGTGCAAAACAAAGATATTCCTGAGACATCAGTAATATTTTGTAATATTGAGAAGTTTTCTGGAATAAAATTATGATAATTTACACTGCACTGTTGAGAAATAACGTTTTTATAAGCATTTCATACCTACGGTTGAACTTCGGCAGCATAACGGCAAACTAGAGCTGAAATAATGTTATGTATCGATATAGCTTTGGCAATGTTCGATAATATAGGAATCATACTATTGTCTTAATCGTTTGATGGAAGTAAAATTGGAATGGAAGGAATAGAACTATTAATCTAGAATGTAAAAATATGCAAATTCTCAACAATAGGTATTAAAAAACCTATCGCTGACAATTTATCGTTTATGTCGATAAACTGTATCGCGAGCCACACCAATACACAACTTTTACAAATAAGAAATAGTTCCTGGAAAAGAATCGTTATTGACCTCGTTAGGTAGTTCAGTAAATGAACAGATTTCACAATTAATAAAATGATTCTTGACAAAGTTGCGTAGACATCTGTTCACATCCGACAACAAAATCTAAGACATTCCAGATAAGAGTGCAGATGGGTAAGAACAAGAAGGTTACAATAAAGAAACGTGACATTATCTATGCCGAGGACATACCGTTGGTGACTTGGGACAGTGTGGGTGACTCGGGACATTTTGACAATGTTTCGTTTTTTATTATGTTGGAAGCATTGGGAGGCCAGAACTGTGTTTTGCTGGTTATTATTGTTTATGTGATGGTGTGCTGATGTCCTCAGGTTGAAGGGAACAATTTGTTATCAATTTAAGTACTACTTTTAATTGTTTGAAAATTGTCACAGTATTAACGAAACAGTGATAGTGAAATAGGAAGGCCAGCTGTTTGTTATGTATTAATAATGGAAATATGGTTAATGTTTAAATGAGATCCCCACTTCTATCTTTAATAATAACCACATAAAGATAAAAATGTAGACCCATATTTTGGGCTGAAAATTTCGATTTCCTAAATGATAGCAAACTTGGGGTGACTTGGGACATGTTGCTGATTGCCAGAAACCTCTCATATATGCACAAAAGCATATTAAAATGAAATATTTGGTGTTTCTTATATACATTGGAGACATTGTTACTATTTGCTTATTGTTTTATGGTTAGGTTAAGAGGTTCTGAAAACATTAATTGGGAAATATGGGCCATAAAAGATTCCAAAGTGAGAACTTAATTTTTCTCATTTCTCTCAGAAGCAATATGATATTTATGTTTTTTTTTTTTTTGTTTTTTTTTTTTTCAAATTAAGAAGACAATCAAGAAGTTTCTATTTCACAAGTTATGTGAAAACTTGTTCACCTCTTTGTTCCTCGTATAAAAGTGCAGAGTAATGTGGAAAAAAAACTAATTACTGTAATTAAAAAAAATGAAACTATTTTTGTACTTTTACATGTGAAACACTATTTAGAACATTAAATGTCATAAAAATTTCATTTGATTCTTTTTTAACTTTTCAACATTTGTTTTATTTTTAATATAACATAATTTTGATTATTTCACTTTGAAAGGCACTAAAATTGGTAACACGTATTTAAAATGAAAAAAGGAAAACATTTTTTTGTACCCAGTCACCTCTTTGGTGAGGTGAAAGCAGTTTCATGGAAAAAACTGTATGTGTCGGAAGTCACCCCACATGTCCCAAGTCACCCCACCCTGCAGCGTAACTTATGACACCAACAAAATGTTAAATTAAAAACAAATAACCAAATTTAAGACAATATTTGATACATAAATGTAGTCTACTGACCCAGAGTAAATTTTGATATACATATTCTTCTCGTTAGTTTAATGGGCTCTGAGAAAAAGCTAAGGAAACACAAAAAGTGTCCCCAGGCACCCCGTTTTACGGTACGTCAGTTGAAGCCTGTCCGCCATTTTCGTAAGTTTTGGAATGCCATTTCTCCATTAAAACTTATCGTTAAGTGGACCCTATTATATTAATGCATTCAACTGACAGTCACTATAAATTATGTAGTTACAAACAATGTACTTTCTTGAATAAACAGTAATAAATACTCATCACCATATATTTGGAAATTTAATTTTTAATGGCTGGTTTGCACTCTTTTAATACGTTGTACATCACGGCAAAATCGTCGGGCGTTTTATTCCTGTTTTAAGTTTCATAAAACACGTCTCCAAAACTTAGCAATAAGGCGGTGGCAGGCTTCACTTTTTTAGCGTAACGGCGTCTCCCCGTATTCTAACCTCCTTGCCTGAAATAACATAAATTTCCACAATATGTATGGTTGCTATTCTGTGTCATCGTTTACGTTAGAGTCCATTGCGACACTAGTCTAAAACACAAAAGATTACATAAATTTTCTATGTCTTTTGTTCATTCATTAATTACTAGAGTACAACGAAGAGCCTCAGAAAACAATTCCATCTACACAAATACTCGGAAATTGTCACTTAAGTGTCTGCCAGAGGATTCAAGAAAGTGAACTGAACTATGACTGCTACACTTACACAACATCCTATTTACTTTATCGCTAAACATCAAGACCATTATCGGGTCAGTTTCATTTGGGGTACTTACACAAGAAGAGAATAAACTGTCTGGAGACCATTTCGGGGAAGATTAGTTTGGATTTAGGAGAAATGTTGGAACGTGTGAGACAATACTCACTTTACGACTTAACTTAAAAGTAGGGTTAATGAAATGCAAACCTATATTTCTAGCTTCTGTGTATTTGGAGAAAACTTTCTAAAATGTTGCCTGCAATACACTCTTTCAAATTCTGAAGTCCGCAGGAGTAAAATGTAGGTCACGGAAGGTTATTTACAGCTTATGCAGAAACCAGAGAACTGTTATAAGAGTCGATGGGCATGAAAGGAAAGATTGGTTGGGAAGAGAGTAAGACGGGTTTTTATCCTTTCTCCAATGTTATTTAAGCAGGGGCATAAAGCAAGAAGATATTTGGAGAACGAATTAAAATACAGGGCAAAAAAATAAAAATTTTGCAATTTGGCGGTGACATTTTAATTTTGTGAAAGACAAAAAAGGACTTGAAAGAGTAATGGAAAGAAATCGGTAGTGTCTTGAAAGGAGCGCATTAACAAGAGAAAAACAAAAGTAATCCACTTTAGACAACGAAAATAAGGCGATGCTGAAAGATTAGATATAGAGACAATAAAAGTGGCGGATGAGTTTTGTTATTTCGCCAAACAATTAACTTAGACGGTCGTAGTACAGATGATATAAAATGCAGAATGGAAAAGGGAAGAAAAGTGTTTCTGAAAATTAGAATTTCGTTAACATCGAATATTAAATTGTTATATGCAATCTTTATAAGTAGTTCAGACAGGAAGAGGGCAGAAGCTTCTGAAATGTGCTACAAAACAAATGTCAAAGATTAGGTGGGTAGTTTGTATAGCTAATAAGAAGGCGCGGAACAGGATTTGGGAGTAATTTCTGGGATATGTTGACTAAAAGAACAGATAGATTGATAGGACACATCAATTAATCGTCAAAATGAAACTTTCACTCTGCAACGGAATGTACGCTGATATGAAACATCCTGGCAGATTAAATTGTGTGCCGAAATCGGGACTAGAACCTGGGACCTTCGCCTTTCGCGGCCAAGTGCTCTACTATTAAGCTATCACGACACGACTCACGGACCAGCCCCACAAATTCAGTTCTGTCGGGATAGCTCAGTTGTCGAACGCTATCCCGCGAAATTCAAAGATCCCAGGTTCGAGTTCCGGTTCCGGCACACAACTTTAATCTGCCAGGAAGTTTCATATCAGCGCACACTCCGCTGCAGAGTGAAAGTTTCATTCTGGAAACATCCCTTAGGCTGTGGCAAAATGTTCAAATGTTTGTAGAGTCTCTGGGACTTAACTAAGGGGACATCAGTCCCGGAACTTATAACTACTTATGAACTAGCTTATACTAAAGACGGCACAAATATCCATGCCCGAGAGGGGATTCGAACTCCCGACCGCAGCGGCCGTGCAGACCGTGACTGGCACGCCGCACACCGTTCGGCGGGCGCTGTGGCTATGCCATATCTCCACCATATCCTTTCTTCCAGGAATGCTAGTCTTGCAAGTTTCGCAGGAGAGCTTCTGTGAAGTTTCGAAAGTAAGAGGCGAGGTATTGGCAGAATTGATTTTGTGGGGCGGGACCGGGAGTCGTGTCGGGATAGCTCAGTGGTAACGCGCTTGCCCGCGAAAGACGAAGGTCCCAGGTTCTAGTCCCGGTTCCGGCACACAATTTTTATATGCCTTGAAGTTTCAACTAATCTTCAGTTTAGCATTGAAGGGAATTATGGGGATAAAACTCGCAGTGGGAGACCAAGAAACGAATACAGTACCAGGTTCAAATGGATGTGTGTTGTATTTCTTATAAGCTGATGAAGAGGCTTGCTCAAGATATAGCCGCATGAAGAGCTGCATCATGGTCTTCAGACGGAAGATAACAATAGCAAATCTGATTGTTGACGTGTGTCAGTTTTGAAATTTTTAATGCTATTAGATTTCCCTGCGTGCTGTAATGGCCGACTTAGTAGAAAAAGTAGTGAGCTGCTATTTCATTTATTTTATTTTTCATTATTATTTTCTTACTATAGTGTATATACTATATCGGAAGTAGAACAAGCACTGCTGAGCAAGGAAATTTGAGTAAGTAGTTGATAAAAATTGGACGTAGATGTGGTCCGTTTAGGGATACCAAAAAAAAAAAAAAAAAAAAAAAAAAAAAAAAAAAAAAAAAAAAAAAAAGCTGCAGAGGTAACATTTGGAGCAAAACGTTACGTAGGAATGAAAATATTGAGACAAAGCGAATATATTGAAGGGGCGGTCAGACTTTTTACTTCTAGATAAGGAAATAGAAGGAAATAGTGTGATTTCAATCGGACGTCTACGCAATGATCGGACATAATTAACCACTCGCTGTTTTTCCAACATTCCTTAATGTGAGGGTTGAAATTCTCTTCTAGACTAATTTAGGCTTTAGGTAGCTCTCATTAGTCACGTATTAAAAATCTCAGAATGGTTTTTCGAAAAGACTCGGTTCCCTTTCTTTACAATTCATACCGTCACGTCAAGGGACGTTAAAACACTTTACACGTTCTCTGTTTCCATATCTAAGTGAACCCGTAATGATTTCAACACACGTACTAATGTCATTTTGCCTGTTGACATTTACATCAGGCTTTTCGGCCAACGTTTGTTCAATGTTTCCTTTGACGTTTCGCCAGTATGAGTGTTTGCATTGTCAAGGTTTCAGTCTCCAGTGTCGACGGTTGCAGTAGAGGGGAAAATTTTGATAATCGCGGCCACTCGTGCTGGTGAAACGTCAGATAAAACATCAAACAAATGCCGGCAGATAAAACCGAGGTAGGAGCCAACAACTTATATGCCAACAAATGTCCTCGAAAGTCAGTGGAAATTTGTACAGATGCGAATGTTTTTCATTGAAATATTTGGTCGATGCATTTTTATATGGGTATCTCCATTAACCAATCTTACGGAGCAATATAAGTTTTCAAGGCGATGCCTCGAGAAAGAATGGAAATTTTTTCAGCTATCTTTGTGGATTACAATGCTATTTGCTGAACGTCGTTGTCACCGCTACTGGTTCTCTATATAATATCGCCTAATTGAGCTGTTTTGGAGACGTGCGTTAAATTGCACCCATAATTCGCTTTCTGAAAGATCCATTTACTGATTCTTTTCTAATACATACTGACCAATTTTCTGAATGTGGCTAATCACCTAAGTAGGAAGTTAAACAAATTAATTTTTAATGAATAATTTCACTGCCATTTGACTGTATTCTTTTATTCTTCTTAATCACCACCCGAATTTCGGCTTTACAGCTATTTTCAAGTGTATACTGTAACGGAATGGATATAAAAATAAAATTTAAAACAAATTTATACGTTTCAAGAAAAAATATATACAGTGCAAACTGAATGAAATACATTACAGTATTACCTCTTTCACTTACATCAGGCGAAGTTGGTAATTGGTACATGTAGGTAACCAAGTCGTCATTTTTAAGAATGAGAGGTTTGCATGTAAATCGTCAGTCAGAAAATGATCAATGGTCCATTGCATTTTCATGTTGATACAAAATGAGATTTATAGACTACTCATTCCAAGGATGGAAGCTACACGAGTACTCTACAACTATCATTTTGTATCGACATCTTCAAAATTAATTGGAACACTGATCTTTTTCTCATAGACGATGTACAGGGTTGTACTTATGCAAATCTAATATTCTTAAAAATGATAATTTGATTACCTACATGCATTAATTAATTCGACTGATGTAAGAAAAATAAGTAACACTATATCTAATTTCATGCAGTTTTCAGTACCTATACTTTCCCTTGTAATGTATAAACTTGCTAAAAACTTTATTTTGTTATTGATTCCTTTACAGTGCACACTTAAAAATAGCTCTAAAGCTGAAATCCAGATTGTGATTAAAAATAGTAAAAGAATACAGTCAAATGGCGGTGAAAACATTCAGTAACTGTTGCCTGACTATGACTCATGAGAACAAAAAAATTCTACTTCCGTTTTCGTTCAGGTATTTCCACCGCATAAACATCACGTTTAGGTGTTTTCAGCATAACGTAAATTCTTTTATGGGACAAACCTCTCGTAATGTAGGGCAAATAATGACGTTCTAATAAATCGAGTGTTTACTCATTTCATCTTGTTATTCATGTTAACTTTATGATATATTTCTACGAACTGGTACCACAGACGTTTTTCAGAGTTATATTTTTATTACGATTTAGGTACAATACAGTAGTGTATCGAATATCTTCAGAACTGTGCATTATTTATTATGGCGGTAAAGCGATGTCTAGGATGACCTGAACTTCAAGTGTACTTTTAAGACATTTCAGTTTTATTAAACTGATGAAATTATCTCTTACCAATAAGAATCTACATTTCAAGTTTCATCTTCATCATTCTGTCCAAGTATGAATACTCTGAAAGTGGGTTCTGCAGCTGGAAATCTTATAGAGGTTCGGTACTTAAAGAGCACGCATATGCCTCTTCTGCAGCTCGTCCATGAACAACAGTCGCAAATGAAAAATTTTGGTTAGAGGGATGGGGAGTTGGATGGGGGTTGGGAGAGCTGAGCTTACGGTGTCCGGCACGGAGGGACGAATATAAAATGCTATTGAACACAGAAATTTTACTGAAAATGTAATGTTTTTCGTAGAAACTTATTAAGTAACCTCTGCCGTTTATGTATGAAAAATCATGTCCCTCAAATGACTAACCAAGGCCGGGCTGCATCGAGCAGTGCGTTTCTAAAGATCTCGATGACGCAATCACAAACATCTGATAGGATGACGTTAATAATCCTTTCATTTCGTCCTTCAGTTGGTGTACTGTTTGTGGTTTCTTCCGCATGCACTTTCGATTTCCCAAATCCCCTCCAAATCCAGCGACAAGGTGTAAAATCGCATGATCTAGCAGGACGTGTCTGGTTGCTGAAGATTTTCAGTAACCAAAATTCTCCAGTTTTTCTTATTGACCCACTGTGGTGAAAGTGGGCGACATCTGAAAAATTTATTCTCCATGTGACCTTTTTGCTATCCAGTTGTGCACATTTTTTGGCACCTGGCTAATGTTTGTAAATCTATCGGACGCTACAGCTTGGTCATCATTCCATTGCTTACAAACTACTTAAACTAAGATAAACTATCCTAAGAACAACACAAACACCCAAAGGGGACTCAGACTCTCAACGGCGAACGGCCACGTGCACTGCAGCACGGAGCCTCAGTACGCACGGCTAATCAGCCGCGGCTTTTATGGTACCTGGCGTGGTTTCGTCACCACTAGGAGTTACTTCATCAGAAGATTTAAATATTTACATGAAAAACATGACGTTAGAATTAAATCTTGAGTTTGCTCAGGATGAGTATGATAAAAAATAACATTATGTCCTTAAAATGTAAAACAATAAATATGACAACACCAGTGTGGTGTGAAGGTCATGAAGTTCTCGTTCCCCACTTGGCAAGCCAAGAGTCATTCAACAAACCGACGTCTCTTTCCACGATCGACAGATTTAAATCTTCTGTAAGTTGAATCTTGCACGCATGCATTTTCAGACCTTCTGGAAGGATTTTATGCAGTGAACTTCGTGATAAATTCAATTGTTGGAGTCGTCGGTGGATCTATTTTCTGCAGCCCACCGTCATGTTGTCAAATGTGCTCTTGTTTTCGAACAACAGGCGGTCGTCTTATTTCCTTAAAGTTTGAAAAAGGGCCCGTTCTCTCAAACTATCGCTTCAACTTCTGAACTGTTGATTCGATTGGAATATATTACGTCAGGACTGTCACACGCAATTAACGAACGGTTACTGTGGGACTTTCAACGATTTTGTAACTTCTTTTTACCACTTGCTTACGTCGAGTAGGTGCCATCTGCTCAATGAAAAAAAAATCACCACACAAGAGCTGTCATGCTACTTATGGGAAGGATCCATGAAGCAAACATGAGAAAATATGAAAACATGATTGCCAAACGTCTGACGACCAACTGGTGTACAATTCTAATTCGTCCATACTTCCGAACATCTTCTAGAATTTTTGTGTCACCGCTCTGTGTGCAAAGTTTGTAGCGTATAAGAAGATCTTTTCTTAAGAGACTGCAACTACAAATACGATTTTCTAGTTTGGTAGGCCTGAATACTCAGGAAACTGTTGCCCATTATAGGGCGATGGGGGATGTAGGGGCTAGGCTGCAGTCGCCCCTCGCTTTCAGAAGTCGCCTACGATGCCCACTGTAATACTATTGGTTGGAGAAAGGTCCGATTCGAATTGAAGCAGAACGGAGTATTGCGTAGGTTTCTGGGAACCTTAGAGAAGCCGGTTTGAGAACAGCTACGTTGCGAAACGCACCAGACTACAACAACGATTACACGGGTTCCTCCCGCCGCGTGCTCTACAATTACTGTGAGTTAGTGTGATTACATCCAGACAACTCTGGTATTATTTTGATTATTCTGCCTCCTTATTCTTGTTTTACCGCCAAGGAAAACTTCAACCTTTATCACCTCTTCGAGGTACTTTGGAGTTCTATGTAGAGTTCTAGACATTTTTCCCCCTCACATCCGCACAACTATAATCACGTGTGGTAAACGAGTCCCACCATCACGATAATCTAAAACAGTGTCATTCTCTTATTTACAGTTTTCCGATCAGGCCATTCCCACTCATAACTATGCATTTGGTATGATACAAGGGCAACAATTCCGTTGTGCAGTTTTATCTAGCATTACTTCATGGTGATTTCTTCTTATAGTCACGTTTGGGTAGTTTATAGATTGTTTATATTTGCCTGATACGAGATTCAAAGCTTCTTTCTCAAACGTTTTCCCCTCTATACACTCGTACAGATTTTTACATTTCCCCGACCACTCGTCCGTTTCATTTTAGCTTTATATTATGACAAGTGCGCTCGGTAGTGTTTCGTTGTCTGAAGTAAATTCAGGTTTTACGCTGGAGGTATGGGGTTAATTTTTTTTCTTTTTTTGTAATACTATCGTATATCAAAACTGGAACCACAGCTAGTCAGATACTTATAGAAAACATTTGTGGAACAACCGTTCAGTTGCGAAAGGAATTTATTGTGCTACCGGTTTCGTTGCGACATTAGTACAATCTTCAGGTCTCTACACACGACTCGAGGTGTACACTTCACACGCCTATGATGTGTCATTAGTTCGCGATATACAATGTCCGTATTAAAGATGTAGCTATTGAAATGTTCTTGCGACATGAATTCATGCATGTCCGTAGAACTATTATTCCGTATATCCATAATATGAATGATAGAAATCACAGTGCAAGCCAAAAGGCGCTCTCTAAAAGAGGGAAATGGATTGGAATCGTGGTCCGTCACGAGTTTTCATGTGCCACAAGGGAAAAAAATGCAGCTAAAGTACAGCCCGATTTGTAGCTGCGAATATGTTTCATGTATTTGATATCTTGATATGTTGGCTCCGTTTAGTGAACAGGAACGGCTGGTTTGCTTTCCACGTTTGGTGTGCAGGACCTGAAATGTTGCCAGTGTGGTTCGTACCTCATAGCATAATAACGGTATTCCATAAAGTTACCGCTGCAGGATACGTGTTTCCTGTGAGTCTGCTGATCTTTTGTTCAGTTGATGGAGTTATTCTGCACCTCTCAGCTCTTACCTTTGGCTAGCGAGTCAAGAAATACCAGACATCATCTGCAAAAGTCAGACAGTCAGCTTCTAATAGAAATATGAGGGCCTCTCGAAAGGTAAGTTCTGATATTTTTTTTTTCTTCAGAAAGCTCTTGATCGTGGAGACATTTATTACGTACATGTGAACAGTTCAGCCTGTCAGGTATTTATCAACATAATTTGCACATACATTGAAATATTTGCCACATCGCGATTAAGTCCTCGAAATTCCTAGTGCAAAAAATTGTGCCGCCTGTGAGTGTAGCAATTCTTCGACGCTCCCCTTGAGCTATTTGTTCGTTTGAAACCGCTGCGATGTAATATCAACGTGTTTGGGAAAAGTGTACAGTAGCTAGGAGCAAGTCATGTCTATAGGGCGAATGCGGTAACAATTCCCGCATAAATAGTACCAAGAGAGTTCGAGTTGTATTGCAGTAAGTTGCCGTCAATTTTCATAAAACAGAACCGTGCTGAAGCCTAACACGCTACGTCGTTTGTTCTGAATTGCTTACACGACCTCAGTTATTGTTGTTCCTTGTGCCGGGAAATACACCAACAAAACTAATTATTTGCCTCAAAAGACAGTTACTAAGAGGACCTATTGTGACAATGTTTGGAAATATTTTTTTGGTTTCGTAATGGATTTGGTTTGACCCCATGAGGTTTTAAACGGATGAGCGGATCAAAGAGCGTGTCAACAGGTTGCTTGCTATACTTAAAGACTGCAGAGTTTCACGGAGAAGCGATTTGTAAGCTTGTGAAGCGGTGTGAAAAATCTTTAAATGTTGATGGACATTTTCACATAACTGTTGAGGTACTGTACAAATCACGTAACTGATGACGCAGGGAATAAACATACCGTAACACAGAAAATAATAGCGGCTGCCGATAAGAGCACACGGATACGTGAAGACCCTAATATCTGAAAAACTCTGAAGTCTAACAAAGGGACCAAACGGCTAGGATCATCGGTCCCTAGATTTACAAACTGCTTAAAGTAACTTATACTAAGGACAACACACACACACACACACACACACACGCTTGTCCAGACTACATTATGAAAAGGGGGTTGTACAGCGCTCTGAACCGCAGCCGCCACATGACAACGCGAAATTCAGTGTTTCAGTGTGCCGTGAAGCAAGATTGGTGTCACAAGTGAAACGCAATGTCTGGCGGATACGCACTCGGTGTCCAGGGTCAGTGTGTTATCTATGCTTTTATAAGTTTTCTATGTATATTGTTTAGCATTTGTTTTCCGCAATTTGTACATGGTTTTATTGCTCCTTGAAAACTACTTTTGTCCTTGTTTCTTCCACTTCAAAAGATAGTTGTTTCTGGTGTTGATTCAAGGTCAGCAAATTAATTTTAACGCGAGTAAAGAGATGATTATTAGCCAAATATTGACTGTGTCATAAGGAACACGCGGAAAAATAATGTTGGTAGAAATGTACCTACAAGATTCTTAGCTCGCAAAAACAGTGAATTTGTGAAATTTACAGCTTTCCCGGCTTACTGATTGCTCTATTAAATTACGTGAATACTGCCGGATGTCCGTAGCTTGCTGGTACAATATTTCGGCGCAGAGTCTTCTGGCCATCTTCAGGTAATGACTGATGGGAGAAGCCCTGAGCGCATGCGCTTCTGTTGCAAGTCTGACCGCTGCTCCGCGCGTCCTCCGCGGTGTAACCTCGCCGCATCGATATCAGATCGATTGTCATCATATTTTAAAAACGTTGAATGACGACACTTTCGCAGAGCACGTAGTTTTTTCACAATCGGCTTCCACGCAGTGTTTAACTGGAAATCAATCAGGATTTGTAGGGGTCTCGTTGTCTAACAATCTTACTTCTGTAGATGATGAAGCTCCAAAAGTTTGATGTGGTAGCCACAGTTTTTGTATCGTCATATTTCATCAGATGGTCGTTGGAGATGCAGTGTTCGACGACAGGTGCCTTACTGGGTTGCAGCAAGCGGGTATGTCTTTGATGAACCACAATGCGATCTTGCACAGTGCGCTTTGTCTTGACCTATGTAAGACTTGCCGCATTCACACGGAATTTTGTATACATCTGCTTTGCGCAATTCTAGATCGTCTTTTACAGATCCGAAAAGCGCCGAGGTTTTGGAAGGAGGACGAAAAATGACTGTAACTTTATACTTCATTAGTATTCGTCCTATTTGTGCTGAAACATTTCCTAGGTAAGGTATGCAAACAATTGTTCTGAAGGCATCCTCTTCTTTTTTATGCTGTTTTTGTGCGTCTTCAGCGCTTTCTGTATGTGATGGGACGAATATCCATTGCTCTGAAACACAGGTTGCAGGTGTTCCAATTCCGTTTGCAACCTATCGGCATCTGATATAAAATCGGCTCGGTCCAGCTCCTGAATCACAGAAAACTGCCACTGACAGCTGAGCATACACTGCCGACGAACAGGCGAGGCATGGATGCCATATTCAAAAACCAAAAATACCAAAAAGACCTACAGATCTCTGCACGATTATACAATTCTATGACCAAACTAGCTGATAACTACGACAACATGGTTTCGTTATTGGCAAGCAACCGCAGGAGACCCAGAAGACTTCATAGATTTAGCTGCAGTAATACATAGGTTGGTTGGTCTGGGGGGTTTTAGGGGGACTAGACTACTATGGCCATCAGTCCCCCATTTAATAGCTAGGCGACACGCAGAAAAACTTAATCATCGATCAATGTGCCTGAGCTAGATTTAAAATAGCGCAGAATGAAAGAACTCACTGTCAATGAAATATTGAGAGTCAACAAGAGACGATACAAAAGACGCCAGATACACAGTAACAGATATGAGATAAAAATAGGATAAAATAACAGAGCCAATGAATGTGATTGACCGACCATGAGTATAAAAGAGGAAAAACCAACCACATAGCCTACACAAGAAAAGCTGTCGAAAGACGCGTCAAGTGTAACCAACCTGAGAACTCATAGCAACTAGTAAATCCCCCCCCCCCGCACGAAGAAATCGTAAAAAAAATATTAGCCACTGACGCATCATCGCCGAGCACCAAAGATAGTGTTCGGGAGGTTAAAATAATGCCGTAGTGGAACTAAAATGGGACACTGAAGTAGGAAATGTTTGTTTGTATAGTCTATGGGACTTAACTACGGGGTCATCAGTCCCTAAACTTACAAACTACTTATGAACTAACTGAGACTAAGGACGGCACAAATATCCATGCCCGAGGGGGGATTCGAACCCCCGACCGTAGTGGCCGTGCAGAAGTAGGATATGGACCACTGTCAACGGAGCACCACATTGGCACTTGGGCGGGTCCTCTCGACGGAGGTGGTGACCATGCGTTAGACGGGTGTGACCAATGCGGAGACGACAGAGGGCCACGGAGTCCAGGACCCCAGCTGCGAGGACTTCCAGACAGATGTCGTGTCCTTGATTGTTCGCAGCTTATTGGGCACGACCAGAGCAGACCATTCGGCGTTCCACAGTTCTCGCATTTTATTGCGAAGCAGCGGGCGGACGTCTAGTTCTGGGAGGCCAATAGCCATAGGGCGGCGAGTGGTAGCCTGTTTGACTAGCTGGTCGACGCTCTCTTGCCCGTAATGCCAACATGGCCCAAGGTCCAAATGAATGTCACAGAGCGATCAGAGTCATCAAGAGCCAGTATAGACTCCTGGATGGCCCTGACCAATGTATGACGGGGGTAACACTGATCAAGGGCTTGCAAACCGCTTAGTGAGTCGCTACATATCAGGAAGGAGGTCTCGGGACAGGTGCGGATGTGTTTAAGGGCGCGGTATATAGCCACCGGTTCGGCGCTGAAGACGCTGTTGCCGGGTGGTAAAGAGCTCAAGCGCCATGCATGTAGGCATATCCAGTGTGGTGTTTCCATCCAAAGAACCGTCTGTGTAAATGACCTCGAAGTTATAGAACAGGGCATGAAACTGCTGCTGTAGGACCAGAGGAGAGGCGGAGGTCTTTGGCTCACGGGAAAGATCCAACCGAATCCGCGGTCGAGAAATGGTCCAGGGAGGAGCGGAAAGGGGGTTAAGAGGGAAGGAGTCAAGGGTCGATAGAAGCGATTGGACCCATGCTGCTATCGGGAGTCCTGACCGCAGTCGCCTCTGCGGCAAACGAATGACCACCCCTGGGAAAAGTAGTCTATTATTTGGATGCTGAGGGGTACAGTGGACTTTGGCAGCATACTGGGCGAGTAGTTGCTGACACCGGTATCGCAATGGGGCGACTCCAGCCTCTGCAAGAAGACTCGTGACAGGGCTTGTATGAAACGCTCCAGTGGCAAGACGGACGCCGGTATGGTGGACTGGGTTGAGAACTTTCAGTGCAGATGGGGAGGCTGAGCCTTAGACTTGGCTCCCATAGTCCAGACGTGACTGCACCAGAGCGTTATACAGCTGGAGGAGGATAGGGCGTGCTGCCCCCTTGACAGTATGGCTGAGGCAATGAAAGACGTCCAGATGTCGTGAGCACTGTTGCTTAAGCTGTCACAGATGAGGGAGCCATGTCAAATATGAGTCAAAAAGGGGACCCAGGAAACTGTGTGTGTTCACAACCTGAACGAGCTCACCATCTAGGGAGAGCTCAGAATGCGGGTGTACCGTCCATTGGGGACAAAAGTGCATCACCCTAGTTCTCGCAGGGGAAAATTGAAAACCATGAGCAGGAGCCCAATTCTGCCCCCGATGAATGGCTGCCTGCAATCGTCGTTCGGCTACACTTGTACTAGCCGTAGAATAGCACAGGCAAAAGTCGTCAGCATAGAGAGAGCAAGAAACTGATGGCCCCACTGCAGCCACTAGTCCATTAATGGCCACCAAGAAGAGGGGTACACTTAGGATGGACCATTGTGGTACCCCATTCTCTCGAATATGGGGGGGGGGGGGGGGAACTAAAGGAGGTGCCAACGCGAACTCTGAAGCGGCACGAAAGTAAAAAAAAATTCTAAATAAAAAGTGGGACTTAGCCACGGAGACCTCATCCATGTAGGGTGGCAAGGATGTGGTGATGCCATGCCATGTCATATGCTTTCCGGAGGTCGAAATAGATGGCGACGAGGTGGTGATGTCGGGCGAAAGCAGTGCGGATCACCGACTCCAAAGAGAGGAGGTTATCAATGGCAGAGCGACCCTGCCGGAAAGTTCCTTGTTGTGGGGCGAGCAGACCCCGATACTCGAGAACCCACAGCAGTCACCGGCTCACCAAACCTTCTCACAAAGAACTTATGTGAGACTTATGGGACGGTATATCAATGTTCAATGGATCTGCACCTGGTTTCAACAGAGGGATAACGATACTCTCCTGCCATTGGTACGGGTATGCTCCCTCGATCCAGAGACGATTGAAGAAATCCAAAAGATGGCGTTGCGAGTTTAGAGAAAGATATTTTAGCATTTGACAGTGGATTCGGTCTGGTCCTGGGGATGTATTGGGGCAACTGGCAAGAATACTTTGAAATTACCACTCCTGAAATGGAACATTGTACGCTCCTGGCGGTTTGTGTGAAACACCAACTTTCAAGGTACAAAAACCGTGGGTGTAGGCAGTGGTTGCCTAATGGAGAGCAAAGTACGCTGCAACATACTCGGCAATGATGGTCGGGTCGGTATGGATAGTACCATGGATAGAGACCCGCGACCCCTGCCGGTGGGTTGTAGCCTGATATGCAGCGAATCTTCGTCCAGATCCCAATTGTGTGGAAACGTGTTCTTCCCAGCAGGCCTGCTTGTGCTGCCGGATGAGCCGCCACATCTGGGCCCGAAGACGTTTACAGGCAACCAGGTGGTCAACGGTTGGTGTACTTCTGCAGAGCTCTGCAGCTATTGCCAATTACTGCTGCTATCTCCGGTGACCATCAGGGCACTGGTCTTCGCCAGGGTAAGGCAGAAGAAGATGGTATTGTGGACTCAGTGCCAGAAACGACAACAGAAATAATATGCTATACTGCCATCATCAGGGAGAAGGGTATCCAGCATTGCAGCTGTGGTCTATGCTGCCCAGTCGGCCCTGTGGAAGGACCAGCAGGGTAGGCGTGCATGGCGTTGGTTGTGGGGAAGCGAAAGGAAAATGGGAAAGTGGTCGCTTCCACAAAAGTCATCATGGACCCACCAGTTAAGGAGCGTACGTAAGCCCGGAATACACACATAAAGGTCTATGACAGAAAAGGTGCCATGGGCCACACTAAAATGGGTAGGGGCCCTTGTGTTAATTTCACAAAGGTCAAGATAGTTAAAAAGTAGTTCAATGTCTCCACCACGTCCTGTAGTCACGTTGCTCCCCCACATCGGGTGATGGGCGTTAAAATCTCCTAAAAGAAGATATGGCGAAGGAAGTTTACCGATAAGGGCTGCTAGGTCGGCTGGAGCTACATCTGCATCAGGAGGAAGATAAAGGTAACAGATGGTAATGTCCCGTGATACCCGAATGCCCGAACCCTGACAGTGACAGCCTCCAGGGCTGTTTGAAGTGGCACTGGGGAACTGTAGACAGAGGTATGTACATATAGACATACCCCACCCGACACCCTATTGTAGACTGTGCGGTTATTGAAGTACCCCGGTAGCCCCGAATGGTGGGGGTCCGATAACTAGGAAACCAGGTTTCCTGCAGAGCAACACAAAGAATTGGAAAGGAGCTCAACAGCTAACGCAATTCAGCCAAGTGGCAGAAAAAACCTCCACAATTCCATTGGAGGATCAAACTGTCTCCTTATTGACAGTGCATGAAGACGACGAAGATGGAAGAGGGATGGCATGAGCACTCGTCTCTGACTGGCTAGTGTCTAATTTCTTGGGTGATAACGTTGGAATGGGGGAACGAGTTCCCTTCCCAGAAGAAGAAGCCAGAGAAGGGAAACCCTTTTCTGGCTGGGGAGCGGGGGTAACCACTCCTGATGTAGAGGGCAGTATGGGCCCCGCAGAAGATGGTGTGCCCCCAGATGTGTGGGAGGCTGAGGTAGAATGGCGGCCCATAGGGCCCACAGAGGGAGGTAGAGCAGGTCGATAAGTGGTCACCAGTGGTGGCGCCATCGTTGTATCTGAAGCACATGATGTTAGTAGAGACAGGATGCAGCTTTTCATATTCCCTTCGAGCCTCTGAGTATGTTAAGCGGCCTAGTATCTTGTATTCGACTATCTTCCTCTCTTTATGTAGAGCAAGACAGTCCTGTGAACAGGGAGAGTGGTGACCACTGCAGTTGACGCAATAAGGAGGAGGGCCACAGGCAGTGTCAGGATATAAGGGACGGCCACAGTGCTGACAGGTTGCAGCAGCGTTGCAAAGAGAGGACATGTGCCCGAAATTCCAACATTTAAAACATGGCATTGGAGGGGGGATGTACGTTCGGACGCCACATCAATACATCATGAATTTGACCTTTTTGGGCAGATTGTCACCCTCAAAGGCCAAGACAAATCTTTTGGTCCCCAAACAACGCGTCGGACAAAATGGACTCCGTGTCATTGTAGATAGTCGGGTAACTCCTCATCTGTCTGCAGCAAAAGGTCTCTGTGATATATTACCCCCTGTACCTTATTTAAGGATTTGTGGGCGTTATTGAGACTGGAATGTCGTCCAAGTGGTCACACGTTAGGAGGTTTCGTGACTGAGCAGGGGTCCCCGCCTGTATTAGGACCGATCCGTCAAGCAGTTTGGACATGTTAGCAACTTCTTGAAATCTTTCATCGAGTTCTACGACGAAGAAGGAAGGCTTAGTTGCCTGGAAAGATTCCCCATCCAAGATGGCACACACTAGGTATCGTGGTGAATATGGCTCAGTCTGCTTTGTGGGCCCACGTTCCCCCCATGATGTAGTTAGGGAAGGAAATGATTTGGGGTCATATCTTGCAGCATTGAAATTAAATTTACCACACTTCGAGACACCTGACTTAGAGACAGAATTTTCAGAGGTTTGTTTCCTCTTCATTGCGGAATGTCCGCCCCGACGCCAAGCACTCCGAAACAGGGGCTCTCCTCAAGGGCGCCACCCAGCCACAGATACGCCACCTGGCAGGATAACCGTTGCTGGGAGTCCTGATGTCCCACAGAGACAAGTATCGACTCCTTGGCATTCATGAAGAGGTCACAGCTCAGGCATCGGCAATGTGATCCCTGTGCTATTCAGGGGGCTCAACCATGAGAGTACATAACAGCCCCACCACATAGGCTGGCTACCGTGCTGGTGACCTAGCGGGGGAGGGAGCTACGGCGAGGAAGGGATTTGGAAGGAAAGGGTAGGAATCCGCGCCGTAGGGGCTAGGTTGGAATTTCTTCTCCAAATAGCTCACACTTAGACTGAAATTTTGATGGAGGTCTAACCCTGAGGGGGACCTAACGGGGCCGAAATTGGTGGAAACAGCAAACAAAGACAATTGCGAAACCAGCAATACTGTGGAAATAGCCGGGCCGTCATCGCAAAACACATAGAGACGGAGTTGGAGAAGGGTAGGGGAGGAGGAAAGAGATTAGGGAGGGGAGGGAACTGGGGGGAGGAAAAGCGACCTGGGAAATAGGAAGGAAGGCCGCAATGGCCCGGGGAACCGTGCGCGCCACACACGTACCAACAAAAGAGCTGTGGGCCCCCCTGGAGGGCAGTAATACATAAAATTGACTTACCTGTTTACGACTAACTTTGTTATGTCACTGGTGCCAAAAGATACCCATTACTAACAACACCTTATCCCACTGTCGCTGACTGCAAGCAAACTAATACTGTCCACACTACCCGTTCGTGACTGTCGCAGAGGTTTCATTCCTTTCACTCTTTCATTAGCATTTTTTCCTCTGTCCTTACATGCCCATCCTTCGTCTACCTTTACTTCTATCTCCAGATGCGACTGTGATAAAGGGAAATCGTTCCCACACATGGGAACAACATCGCAGTCCACACTTCTCGTGATCCACCTAACCAAACACTAACAAATACGGACATAGATGTAGATCGTTTCTGTAGGTCACGACGTAGGACGTGTCCCATTTTTGAGTAGCGCAACATCTTCGCGGGAAGGCTGAGGTAATGGCAGCTCCACATTTGCAGCTAAGGTGTACATCAAAAATTTCTGAAAGAGGGCACTGTTCACTTGAGTATATTAAATGTTGCACCATCAAAGTGGTTTCTCGAGACATAAAAATTCGAATTTACTTTGCGAATCGCTGTCGTATCCATTCATAAAAAATTGTCGTTCTCCACGTTGTTTGTTGCTGTGGTCTTCAGTGCAACGACCAATTGGATGCGACTCTCCAAGTACCCTATCTTGTGCAAGCTTCTTCATCCCTGAATAAGAACGTCAACCTACATCCTTTTAAACCTGCTTACAGCATTAGCCTTTCGGTGTCGCTCTGCAATTTTTGCTCTATGTACTTCCCTCCAATGCTAAATTGACCATTCCTTGGTATCTGAGAAAGTGTCCCGTCAATCGTTCCCTTCTTTTACTCAAGATATGACAGAAATTTTGTTTCTCCCAAGTTGTGTTCAGTGCTAATAAGTTATGCGAACTACCCGTGTCATCTTCAGTATTCGTCTGTAGCAGCTCACTTCAAAAGCTTTTATCATCTTGGTGTCTGAAGTCTTTATCGTCTACGTTGAACTCTCATACAATGATAAACTACAAATACTTGCGGAATGGAGTTCCTATTATTAAAATTAACGTTGTATACAAACAAATTTGTCTTCTGCGAAAAGGTTTTCCTTCTCCTAGGAACTCTGCATTTTACAACACTTTTCCTTCGACCGTCGCAAGTTAATTTACCGCGTGTTAATGGCAGCATAGTGTAAGGCGATATGCAACGGATTGCGCGATACCTCGCCGTCCTAGGTTCGAGCTCTCCTTCATTATGGGTGTGTGTATGTTGACGTTAAGTCAAGAGAGAGAAAGAAAAAAATCGCGTTTCACGGTCCACTTTAGATTTTCCTGTAGTTTTATGATTAATTGCCATTACTTTGGATAAATATAATAAGAATATAAATATTAAACTATGATGGACGATACGATTACGACTCTATTACCGTGACAAAATCTATGCCCTGAACTCGTAATATTCTCTCTGGCCATATTTCAGCAAACAGCGAAAATAATTTGATATTTGAGTTTACTTCGACAAACATACTCTTTTTTTTAACTTTTATCTCCTTAAACTAATATTTTAATATCTTTGCTATACTTTCTTTATCTTTTTCCTTTTAATTACTATAATCTGTCTTTCCGTGGTAGTTTGTCCACTTTCTCCAAGTTTATTTTCTTTGCCTGTACTGGCTTACGTGAAATCCAGTGACAGTGTCAAATCACCGCTATTTTCTGAAATATCTCTGCAAGGGTGCGAGTTATAGAAATAACACGAGAGAGGAAAGTTGTAGGGAATTTTCTCGTCTTCCTACAAGGTTTTTTTTTTCCTTTTTTTTTTTTTTTTCAATTTTCGTCTTGGGTGAACAGTTAAAACGTTATTTGCAATTAAATTTTCAGCTGTCAAAAAGCCGTTGTTACTGACCTATTTCTTGTGACAAACATTTTACATTTGTAAAAATTGCTGCCGATCGTTTGACGGCGCGACCTAAAAATAGGGAACACGTTACAGGTCAGGCATTTGCAAATATCTCTGAAATGATGCAGAAATAAAAAAAAAAAAACAATAAAAAATAATAAAAAAATAAAAATTAAAAAAAAACTTGTAGGTAGACAAGAAAATTCTCTACAACTTTCCTCCCTCGTGTTATTTCTATAACTCGCACCCTTTCAGAGATATTTCAGAAAATAGCGGTGATTTGACACTGTCACTGGATTTCACGTAAGCCAGTACAGGCAAAGAAAATAAACTTGGAGAAAGTGGACAAACTACCACGGAAAGACAGATTATAGTAATTAAAAGGAAAAAGATAAAGAAAGTATAGCAAAGATATTAAAATATTAGTTTAAGGACGTAAAAGTTAAAAAAATGAGTATGTTTGTCGAAGTAAACTACAATATCAAATTATTTTCGCTGTTTGCTGAAATATGGCCAGAAAGAATATTACGAGTTGAGGGCATAGATATTGTCACGGTAATAGAGTCGTAAACGTATCGTCCAGCATAGTTTATTATTTATATTCTTATTATGTTTCTCCAAAATTTTGGCAATTAATCTTAAAACTACATAAAAATTTAAAGTGGACCGTGAAACGCTTTTTTTTTTTTTTCTTTTTTTTTTGTAGTCTATGGGACTTAACTAAGGGGTCATCAGTCCCTAAAGTTACAAACTACTTATGAACTACTTACGAACTAGGACGAAACAAATATCCATGCCCGAGGGGGGATTCGAACCCGCCGGCCGCGGTGGCCGCGGGGACTGAGGCGCTTCAGTCACGGTCTGCACGGCCACTACGGTCGGGGGTTCGAATCCCCCCTCGGGCATGGATATTTATGCCGTCCTTAGTCTTAGTTAGTTCATAAGTAGTTTGTAAGTTTAGGGACTGATGACCCCGTAGTTAAGTCCCATAGACTATACAACATTTGAACATTGATTCGAACCCCCGACCGTAGTGGCTGTGCAGACCGTGACTGGAGCGCCTTAGTCCCCTCGGCCACCGCGGCCGGCCACATTTGTTTTTCTTTCTCTCTCTCTCTCTCCTTTTTTTCAAATAGATATGGAGTACGATTTGGAGGATGCCTTTGCTAATATTTACTAGAACACACTCTTTCGAATTACGAAGGTAGGAGCGGTAGAACATTCAAAACGTAGAAGAACCTGACATGTATGTTGTAGATATTTTCTCATCTACAAATTCGTTTATTCAATCTTTGTGGCATACGAACAGTCAGACCTCCATTTTCATTTCATCAGAGGCAATCGAAAACGCCCACTTTTAGTGTTACTACCGTAACCTGAAGTGGACCAATTAGGTTTCACGTACTAATAGCTTTTGCGGAATGCGAAACCAGTGCGTTACCACCTGGCCACCTTGAATCCAACCTGACCCCGTCGGAAAGTCCGGCCAGAGAGCGGGTAGGAATGCCAGAGATGAGTGTGGGAACGGTGGCGCGCAGGTGGGAGCGCCTGCGAGTGGTCCCTCCTACCTGTTGGCCGCGGGCGGCAGGTGCTGGCTGGCCGGCCGCGCTCCATTGTGCGGCAGCCGCACTTGTTTCTGAGGCCGCGCCGCGCCAGGGCAGCGCCGCACAAATAAACCGGACCAGCAGCAGCAGCAGTAGAGGTCCCGCTAACGACCGCGCAGTCCGCTCAAATGCCCACACACGCCACACCACCCAGCCGCCGGCTCGCGTGCTGGAGGCGCAAGTCACGGTGCGTGTGCCGATGCCGGCACTGACTTTCTCCCGCACCTCTCAGGGTTGAGGCCAATTCACACTGTCCGTCACGTCACGTCACGTCACCGTCCGTCAGAACATTCCGCAATGTATTTCTAATGGCGGCATTCACACTGTCCGTCACCGAACCGTCACGTCGCGTCAACGTCCGTCAAGCTTTCTCGAGAAGAATGTTTTGACGGAACGACCGTCTGCTAACATCGGAAGTTAACCTATTTTCGTCACGCGAATTACGTGTTGCAGTCGACGATTGCACTGTTTATATGCAAAAAGGGTCTTATTCATCTTTGTGTTGTTGTTGTACCTCGTTTTAGGGGTAAATCTCAAATGTTTCATGACGACTTAAATATTTTTGTCAATTGAGTGTCCCCCTAAAATCGAGGCCGGATATCTGAAACAAAACAAAAAATGGTTTATGTTACGTAACATTGTAACAGAAACGACTGAAGCAAACTGTTTATTTGAATAAGATTGTAATTTGATTACGCATTTTTCATTAAATAACACTTTAAATGAAAATGTAAGTTCTAATGAAAGACAAAAATTCAGTTGTTTACGACGGTATTAACAATGTCAGCGAGCAAATCGTAATGGTTAAAGTAAACAGGCGCTATTTATGCTCTTACAAGTATGGTTTGATGTCTTCATATTTTTTATTTTTTCGCTTGAAAATAGATGTCGATGTTTTGAAATGTTGTTTCAGTTCCCAGTAAGTTGGCCAAAAACATACACTGTAAAGTTTTCTTTGGCCGCTAATAACATTTAGCGTTGTTGTTCCCCCTTTCTAGTATTAAACTATGACTTTCTACATAACAGATCGCCATTCATAACCTAACTTTCAACATCGCGTATTGAGATGGACGAATTGACGTGACGGACACGGACGGACAGTGTGAATACAACTTGACGTGACGGTTCCGTGACGTGACGTTGACGTGACGGACAGTGTGAATTGGCCTTTGGGCCCGTCTTACACTATCTGATGGGGTCCCCAATTTCAGGTGCCGTAGGAAATATTCAGATACAGGGTGGAAATTTTAACTTGACAAGTTAGAATTAGTCTCAAAACTACGAGTTTGAGAACTGTGGGCAGGGTAAAGCTGGGAATTTGTATCTGACGGGAGGCGTGCTTTAGCAGTCCTTGCAGGTGCGGTGATCACTGTGTCCCCAGTTGTGTAGTGGTCAGCGCAACTGCCTAAGAAAGCGGGAGACACGGGTTCGAATCCCGGCTAGGTACAAATTTTCAGCTTTGCCCATTAGCAGTTGATGTCTTATATTTAGTGAATATGAAAGAATAACAACTGCAGGATCAGAAGTGACTTCTGCTCTTTCAGAACATAACACAAATTGAATTAAAAAAATAACACTAGAAAGCACACAAAAATATATATAGAACAATATTACCAGAAGCAGTACAAAAAAACTTCTTTATTATAAATATAAAGTTAAGTTCTTTGAGAACAGACGCCACATATATATATATATATATATATATATATATATATATATATACAGAGTGTTTCACTAAGTGTGTTTGCCTCTGTAACTTATAAAATAATAGGTGACGGGAAATTTTAATGCGGTGGGTCAACACAAGAAATGTTACACTTTCTGCGGTGCTATGAACATAGTTTATTGTATCATTTTCGAAAGAGTTACACCACAAAAATGGAACTATAGTTTTTCTATCGTGTATTGGATTCGTTTAAACCAGCAGCGCCCAATTCAATTTAAACTACATACCTATCAGTGTTAGTTCGGGAGCTACAACCGTTCAAAGTTCCGGGGGCGGAGGCTGCGATAGCGTAGCTAATTGGCCGAGTGGCTATCCCTTGGGGCACGGCCCACTGTCTCATGACCACCAGCCAGTCAGCTACGCTGTCGTAGCCTCCGCCTCCTAAACTATGAATGGGTATAGCTCCCAAACTAACAGTGATAGGAATGTAGTTTAAATTGATTTGGACGCAGCTGGTTTCAACGAATCCAATGCACGATAGAAAAAACTATTGTTCCATTTAAAAATTATATCTTTGAGGTGTAACTCTTTCGAAAATGATACAATAAACTATGTTCAAAGCTCCGCTGAAAGTGTTACATTTCATTTCCCGTCAGCTACTATTTTATAAGTTACAGAGGCAAACACTCTTAGTGAAACACCCTGTATATATATATATATATATATATATATATATATATATATATATATATATATGCCTAGGTGTGTTTGCGTGTGGATATGTGTGAGTGTGTGTGTATTTGTTTACCTTCATTTCTTTTTTTTCCCCCTACGGTAAGTCCTTCCACTCCTGGGATTGGAATGACTGCTTTTCCACTTCCTTAAAACCCGCATCCTTCCCTTTCTCCTTCCTTCCTCTTTTTCCTGCAGAAGCTGCCAGTGGTGGCGAAAGCTTCAATGTTTGTGTGTTTTTATTTGTGTTTTTTGTTTCTATTGGCGAGCCTGTGCTTTGGGTAAGTCAAACAATCTTTATTTTTTTACACATATTTTTTCCACCAGGAAAGTCTCCTTCTATAATATATGCCGGTGACGGACAATGATCCTTTCGTTAGTGGGGAGGGCAGGCAAGTTTGAAGCGCTTACTCTTAAGGAAATTAGTTTCAAAACTACGAGTTTGAGTACTGAGGGCAGGGTAAGGCTGGGAATTTGTATCTCACGGGAGGCGTGCTTGGGTAGTCTTTGCAGGTGAGGTAATGTGTCTCCAGTGATGTAGCGATCAGCACAACAGCTTAGAAAGCTGGAGACCCGAGTTCGAATACCGGCCGGCTATACATTTTCAGCTTTGCCCATTGGCAGTTGATGTCATACATTCTATGAATATGAAATCATAATAACTCGAGAAAGAAACATCAGACGAAAAATCTGAGAATCCAAAGTTGATTATTTTCAAAGCGACATCTGCTGGTGTTAATATTAGACCACAACCCCAGACCTCCGTGGGGTGGCGTTGGAGGCAAATTTCAAATGGGAACCACCAATTTTTATTGCAGAGTCAGATTCTACGATGGGAGTTTGATAAGTCCGTGCAAAGTCCGAGACATAACACCGCCGGCGCATATCGAGATCACTTTTAATTCGTAGCATCTATGGAAAGAAAGCACAGAAACTTTCATCCATATTGGTGTATTTGTTTGTGTTTGGCATTCGTGTGAGTGAAGGAAGACGATGCTTGTGAAAGAATGGACGAATAAGAATTTCGTTTGGTGATTAAACATTACTTTATGAAAGGCAAAGCGCCTCAAGGGACTAAAGAGAAGCTTGATAAACAGTAAGGTGACTCTGTACCTTCAATTAGAACAGTTTATAAGTTGTTTCAAAGTTTTCAGTGTGGTCATATTGGCACAAGAGATACTGGACGTTCTGGAGGCCCTGTAGAGGTTACGACTCCAGAAATCATTTATAAAATCCATGATATGGTGATGGATGACAGAAGATTCAAGGTACGTGAGATTTTTAGTGCTGTGGGAATCTCGAATGAACGGATACATAACATTTTGCTTAATAACTTTTGGATATGAGAAAGCTATCCTGAAGATGGATGCCGCGATTGCTCAAGCTTCACTAAAAGTGAAATCGTGTGAAGTGTTGTAAGGAAGGTTTGCAGCTGTTTAGGAAGAATCTGCAGGACTTTAAGCATCGTTTCGTCACTGTGGATGAAACGATGATACATTACTATACGTGATGTCAGTACCTTGGTCCACCATTTTGGGGAAGGGGTGTGGGACGACGTCTATAGGTGCTGAAACATCTGACGCATTGCATATGCACTGGCAGTAGCAAGTTTTAGTGCCAACATTAGTGACTGCAGTTTGCGTAGACGCAACAGATTTTGGAGCTGGCGTTTGATGAACCGCCGCGAAACAGGTGATAAACGATGGCGGTTGCATGGCCTTGTACACCTTTTTCGCCTGACCATACGAAACGCGCTTTGATGTCTTTATGTCCTGTACCTTACGTTCTTCAAGGTACACGGCACAGGAATTACTGCAAACTGGGTGGTCCCCAGAACAGTTGATACACTTAAAGGGTGGCGAGCAGTCGTCCCCTTCATGAGCGGCCTCACCACACTTTCCACAGGTTTGCTGTTTATTACATCCCAAAGTGGTGTGCCCAAAGCGCTGGCATTTGAAGAAGAGCATTGGGCTGGGGTAATAAGGCTGTACATTTAATCTAGGAAAAGCTGCTTTAACGTGGTCTGGCAGCTTCGGAGTATTGAAGGTCAAAATGAAGCACTCCGACTTTACCAATACGCCATCCACCCTCCTAAAAATTTTCGGTACATCCACAATACCATCGAAGGCCCATTCGGTTTTTTTAGTTCCTCGATGGGTATTTCAACAAGGTCGCTGCATGTAATCAAGCCCTTGCTGTAATTTAATGTATTGTGGAGTTCAGTTTCTATGGCATTTCTTGGCATTTTGAAGATAAGCGGCCTGTTGGGAGGTAGCTGTTTCAACCAACAAAGTTCCGTTACGCAACCTTTTCACAGATTTGAGGTTGCCTACTATGCCCTCAAGATCTTTTTGAATATAGAATGGTAACACTTTTTCAAATGATCCTTCTGTCCCTTTAATAATCAGAAATACATTGTGGTTAGCACCATGTGCTCTGTTACTCATTGTCTGAGTCTTTTCAGGAAGTTTTTTTATATGGAGGAGTGCCTAAGCGAGCCCTCTATTTGGAGCGGGTGTTAGTACCCTCCAGTGGTACACTCATCCCACTGCAAGGTTCGAGAGACAAATCAAAGTTATTCATCTCGATCCCGCGAACACCTATGGAAGTAAATTTCCGCCTACACAGAGCCCCGCGTGCCTAGGTGAGCCTTATACAACTGAGGTGGGGCAGGTTCCCCAGAGGTTGCTCGCTAGCGACCCTTCCACATCAAGTGCCATGCATCCATTCCATCAGCGCGTAGCCACCTTAAGACATGTTTTTATAGAGGTATTTCCTACCTCGTGACCCGGGCAGTCAAGCCAAGATCCCCATTCCCTAGTACACAACGCGTCTCACGTAGGTCGCTGAAGCGTGCCCAGAGGTTACGGTGTCTAGAGGACTGGCGGCGCTTACCAGTCCCCAGCTCAGGAACCCGGTTTCACTGAGCCCGTACTCAGCAAATTAATGCTTAGCCGCTAAGGGGGGTTTATAAAAAGCGTCAATGTGTAAGACTTATTTGTTATAGAGAAGAATTAAGTTGTTTAAAGCGTGGGATGGCGGCGTGGTCTAAGGAGCCATGCTACGGTCTGGACAGCCGTTCCCTTTGAAGATTCGAGTCCTCCTTCGGGCGTGCGTGCGTGTGTGCGAGTGTGTGTGTGTCTGTGTGTTTTGTCCTTCGTATAAGTTAATTTAAGTAACCATAAAAGTTTTGTGGTTGTCATAATGTAAGATGGCTATTACTGTAATAACCGACGTTTCAGCCAACGTTACAATGGCCTTCTGGGTATACTGATGTGAGCTGGTTTTTTCCCCGTAACAACCAGCTCACATCAGTATACTCAGAAGAAGGCGACTGTAATGTTGGCCGAAACGCGGTACAACACCCAGAAAAGTTTCACTACTGACTCCGGCCGCGGAAACCTAAAGCCGTTCTATTACTTTAAGTAGTTTGTAAGTCTAGAGACTGATGACCATAGCAGTATGGTCCAACAGACACATTTGAACATTTTTTGAAATGGCTACCCTGCATCCACGCGGGAAGCCCGAGCGGTCTGGAGCGCCGCGTTGCGGATCGCGTGGCCTACCGCGTCGGAGGTTCGAATCCTCCCTCCAGCATAGATGTTTGTTTTGTCTCTAGTGTAAATTAGTTCATAAGTAGTTTGTAAGTTTAGGGACTCATGACCGCAGTTAAGTCTCATAAGCTTTACACAAATTTGAACATTTTGTTACTACAGGCCACATGACCACATGATGGAGAGGTTTGGGGTACAAAATTGAACTTAAATAATATCACTGAAAGCTGTGACTTAACGAATAAAATACTTCTAACTCACGTAGAAAGGCGTCAGACTTATTTAAAAATTCACATAAAATACATCGTTAAATTAAATGTGGAAGATATTGCTTGAGAATAGGAAGAAGCAGCTAATCTACAGCTAAAACCGAACCTGATTGCCAACCATGTGATGTTTACTTACATATTCAGGTGGCGCTCCCTGGTTAAAACAGCGGTCGGTTTAAGCACACGCTGTCATACCGGTAACTGAACAACCCAGCTCCCGAGAAGGTGAGTGAAAGGCCCATATAGGTGGCGTTCTTGTGTGCGACTAAAACAAAAAAGATAAATAAATAAAAATAAAAATAAAAAAGAGAAAAAAATCTGCTGGAATTTACAGAAATAAAATAACAATTGTTTGATATGGGTAGCACCGTTTTCTGGAAGATACCCATCATTATGTCGAAAAAGGTTAAATGGTTCGACAAAATTTGCTCGTTTAGTAAGTTCGAAGATTTCAAACGTACGTGCTTCGAAATTTCAAATTCTTCGGAAACATTTAATTTGTGCCTTTACTAGCTACCTTCCCTACAACAAGTATGACGTACAATGAGACACAAATTTAATATACTTTTGAGTCAGTTGCTATTTTTAAACAAACGTCTGATGATGCTTATAACAGGCGAAACACGTCACATGTGAAAAAGGAAAATATTGTATTTGTCCAACCATGATAGTTTTCCGCAAAGTACTAATAATAATAATAAACCTATACTTCCTCAGTCTGGAATTTGTCTTGCCGACGATTCATTTTATTGTGTCATTCACAAGGATCCTTTTCATAGAAGTACCTGCTCCTAGTGTTGGTTCTACCACTGCGTAGTTGTATAATAAATATCGGGTGTCCGAGCATTGCTGGGGGATTTATTTTCTGTTACATAATGGTAAATGGTGCTACTAACCGCATTTTCGATGCTAACATATCTTCTGTGATCCGAAAAACACGGTAATATAATCATGGAAAAATCACGGTTTTACGAAAAATAGAGCTATCTAGATGAACTTAAGGAAAAAATAAATAAATGTACATACAAAATTTAATCGAAATTGTTAGAGCCGTTTACGAAATAGATAAGAATTGCTTCCTTATAGATATGAGGTAAGCGTTACGAGGTTAACATATCTCCGGTATTCCGATAAACGTGTAATTAATTTTGTACATTTATATCATATATCAGTACAATTTTGGAAAATCGAGTTTTTAAGAAAAATACAACTATGCATATGAACTTAAAAAAGTACAAATACAAAATTGCATCAAAATCGTTCGAGTCGTTTCCGAGATTCCCCCAGGGGGTCACGGTTCTTTTGTGAGTACGTACGTGGCGAGCACGGGGCCCCGAGCTAATGCAGTCTTCCTTCTTTCTTTACCTCCCAGATTGTATTTCCTTTTCTCCTCCCCTCCTTTCCTATCCTCACTCCTTACCCTCCCCACCGTGGGACTGATAACCTCAGTAGTTTATTCCCCCTATCCCAATCAAACAACCAACCCATATATATATATATATATATATATATATATATATATATATATATATAATAAAGATTTTTGACTTACCTAAAGTACAAGCTCGTCGACAGAAACTTAAAACAGACACAAAAACACACAAACATTCGAGCTTTCGCCACCACTGGCAGCTTCTTCGGGAAAAAGAGGAAGGAAGGAGAGGAGAAAGGGAAGGATACGGGTTTTAAGGAAGTGGAAAAGGAGCCATTCCAATCCCAGGAGTGGAAGGACTTACCTTAGGGGACAAAAAGGAAGGTAAAGAAATACACACACACTCACACATATCCACATGCAAACACACCTAGGCAGACTTTTGTAGAAACCAAAGAAGTTGGACAGAGATTTTGGTTTCTTTGGTTTCTACAAATGTCTGCCTAGGTGTGTTAGCATGTGGATATGTGTGAGTGTGTGTGTATTTGTTTACCTTCCTTTTTGTCCCCTAAGGTAAGTCCTTCCACTCCTGGGATTGGAATGGCTCCTTTTCCACTTCCTTAAAACCCGTATCCTTCCCTTTCTCCTCTCCTTCCTTCCTCTTTTTCCTGAAGAAGCTGCTAGTGGTGGCGAAAGCTCGAATGTTTGTGTGATTTTGTGTGTGTTTTATGTTTCTGTCGACGAACCTGTACTTTACGTAAGTCAAAAATCTTTATTTTATACATATTTTTCTCACCAGGAAAGTCTCCTTCTAATATATATATATATATATATATATATATATATATATATATATATATATATATAATTGCTCGTTTAAAGATATAAAATGTAGAGCCTGTGGTGTCGCACAAGTCTAAAGTGCGCGCCACCTACTTTCGCCGCGCGCCGCCATGCACGCACGGCGCAACGTTCTTACGACGTCAGCCACGAGCGCCCTCTGCTACAACTCCGCTCGTGGCCACCACTGAACGACATCGTTCACTTGGGACTGAGATAGGAACCAGTTAACACTTTGGAATCAGATAGGCACCAGTGAAGATTTGGCTATCGGATGGGCACTAGGCAGGCCTCTAGCTCAACTATGTATCAGCATTCTGCAGTACTGAGCTATGTAAAAGTTAAGTATTACTAAGTCTCTAAGAAATATAGATCTCGTTCTAATTTACTCTAGTGTTTCTAGTTTCTCCTGTCCTACTGGCTGGTCACCTCCTACCTGCACAAGCGTGCATCCTTTATTCCTGTGTCGGTCTTTCTACTCGGCCACCGACACCTACGACGGAAACCAGACACAAAAGTGGCGGCGAGGATGGAATACAAAAGAGGCCTTTTATATAAGCAAGGTTTTTAATTTTAATCTGTTTCTGTGAATTTCAGATAACGGTCAGTTATACCGTGAAGTTTTCTCGTGGCCGAGTAGCCACAAGTCGGCAGTTTGTCACTGTCTTGCAGCGGCGACGCCGTCACGGAGCCGTGCCACCTGACTTTTCGCATTTACGTCGTTAATTCCGGGCGCGGGCTGCATCGGCGCGCTCGTGTTTTTGTTCCAGCCCTGCCCAGTTTGTCGGAGCTGTTGATTATTCATTTAATGCCTGTTTGCCCGTGGTGTCCGTATTACGCGTGTTTACTCTGTACCCATGCATGCCGGCCGCACACACACACGGGTTCTGCTCATTCATACAAGTTACATGAGCGCATCACGTCATGTAGGAGTGTATGTTACGATTGCAGCGGCCGTATATGTCAGCAGTATGCAAATGGTAAAGTTCCAGCGGAGTTGTGCCCGACTTTCCGATCGCGTAACAGCGTAATTCATGTTGAATGGTATACGAAGCGATCCTCTGGAACGAAGCGGAATGAGAGAATAGAGAATAGATGGAATAGGTGACGTTAAAGGGAAATTTACGTCTATGAGACAACCCTATTACAACTAGAACTCTACGATATTTCCCTTGGATTCTCCATGTGGATCGCTAAATGGTGCTAACGGTGAAGTGCGTAATGCAAAATCATATGATATTAATTCAGAATCTGAGAAAATTACTTGCTTTAGCTGCTCTTCTTAAGGTGGTCTATCATCTTGTGACATGTTAATACTGTAAGTTCCACGTGGGTTATTTGTGACCTATGGGGGTGTTTCGAGTGCCATAAACGCCTCCATATTCATCTTAGCACCAAACACTCTTTTGACTTTTAATCATTTATGGAGTTGTATAACTCACCAAAATTTCATCCTGCTTGGCCTACTAGAAGTGTGAAATTTTTTTTGTTATACCATTAATAGGGGAGCCCGGGGCACGTTGGCCATACTTTTTATATTTGTTAATATTAATTTATTTGACATATTTAAATTTGTGAAATTATTGTTAAATATTAGATAGGTCCTTACTTAATCAGGATGGCTGTTATTAAGTTTGAAAATATCAGCTGATGTATTAGAAAAAAAATTAATTACTGGACATATGTCAAGTGGGGAAATCTGCCCCTATCTCGGGGTACGTTGGCCCAGAGGCTGGGGCACGTTGACCCATGTAGTCTTTTGTTAAGTATAACGAGGAAATCAAAATAAAACTAACAGTTATCAAGAAATGTATTTTAATGTACATAATATCAAGTTTAATATTGAGTTACATGCTTAAATTGAGCACTATGACAACAGGACAGGTTAAACTTATTACGATTTGTAGTGTCTTAATACAAACCAGTCAACTTTAATCACTCCAAAGGATCAGCACAGTTTTAACACTCATAAAATAGTCCACGGATTTCATTTTTGACGCATCTCTGATGATCCCAACGCTTACAGTTTGTGAACGAAATTCCTGTGACTCTTCCTCATCGTCATCATTATCATCTTTCCTTTTTTTAAAAGGGCTTTCATAGACTGTTGTCGAAGTTTTCTTCAGTATTTCTTTCCAATGCTTTGGTCCTATGGGAAGGGTTTAAATTCAATTTGTGTTTCCTAAGTTTGAATTACCTGTGCAAACTATCTGTAATTAGCACAGTACCTCCAGTACGATTGTCTTGTAATCCTAAAGTCTTCGCTAACAGCCTTCACAGATCTTTCCTTTTCTTTTACTTCTAAAACTGCTCTTAGCATTGTATCTTCAAAATAATTCCACTTTCATTCTTTTATAATTTCGGATCATTTTTATGATACTACAAATAAAACAAAATTTTAAACCAGAGCCGTAACTCATGTTTTGTAAACGAGGAAATGAAAGAGATCCTCACTTCTCATTTCACTGTTTAAGGTTAAAATAAAATTGGTTGGCGTTTATTTAACGCTTTTTATCTCGTGAATATGACGATCTTTTGAGCTCTGAAACGTGTCAAAATATGTTTAACTTCAACAATTATGTTAATAATTTAATAAACTCGAAGAATTATAAACATTGATATCGTTAAAAGTAACAAATATCGAGTTTAAAGAAGTACAGCTCCTATAAGACGTGACAATTTGTCTCGGCTGGCCATCGTGCTCCGTCCTCACTGGGCCAACCAGCCCCATCGCAATCTATACACTAAACTCTGTTCTTTAGAAAACTCACTGAAGAAATTAAGACTGTATGCCATATAGAAATAATCCTTAAAGTACGACCTTTTATTATACTACTCTCACCGTTGCGCCTAAGGCAAGCAAAAGTAAAATAACATACATTATCCGACGAGTAGAATTTTACTGAAACACCAACAAACACAATTAAGGACTTCAACTTGTCCACAACTTCGCTGCCTGCGATATTGACCGTGTATAAGGAGAGGTATAGTGCTACCTACTTTCTGATTGATTCCTAAGACGATCTAGCGTCTACTGTGTGAACTAATTCAACTTGGCCATCCTGCCCCTATGGCTAATGTATCCCAGTCTCCCCTACCATGTGGGTCATTTTTGACCTATTCACAGTTTAACATAATTTGGCGTCACGAACACAAGTTTTAGACATGAAATAATATCTGGGCGTGCCTTAATGTTATTCTCCAGATCTTGGAGTATATTATCACACTTTGGGCCAGAACTAAAGTGAAATACGAAAAATTTTTAGGTCGTGTGACGCTTTATATCAGCGGGGTTTCGGTGTTCAGTGGACTGCCGATATTCAGACCTATGCGTGACACTGGAGAGCCACAGAATAATCGCACCTCTGCCTGAGACACTGCTAATAGTTCTATGACAAGATAGTAAATATCAGGCGCGTCGACCTTAGAGGATTCCTTTGGTCCAGCCGTGTAGGCTGAGGCATTCGTGGTCGCAGTGACGTCAGCTTGTGACTTATTTGCTCGAGTTCGCGTTATTGAAGCTACGTTGGCAAGGAGACGCAGTCTCACATACACTCAAATTCTCTACTATCTACATTTCACCGACGCTATCGAGTGACGAATCCGTTAGCGAGACAAGAGCTGAGGAAGACAATGATTTTGTTACAGTAGAACCTGTTGATGAAATATTTGAGATGCATCAAATGAACAGCAAAAATTAATACGAAAAATCTGACGATGATTTATCTCTTGCATAACATAATCATGTAGCATTCAAACTACGGTTTTGAACCAATAAGCACGCAGTCCACTTGATTTCTTTCTTTGTTCTGTTATTTACGTGTCGGGTTATGGATCTGAGAAGACATTACAGTGTTCGAACTGGCACCCAGTAATGGTCTGTGCATATTTTTTACAACATTCTTGGTCTCGCAATGATCAGTGCTCACACAATATTTAATTTAAATAAATCAAGGAGCATGGCAAGGCGAGAATCTGTTGTCAGAGTAACGGATGAGCTTGCTGTCCCCTACAAACCGGAGAAGGGCGCCAAACTCCGCTAGCAAGTACTCAGCGGCGGCGCTAGCCAATATGGAAACATATGGCATTATCAAATCCAGAATTCCTACAAACAACAAAGGGTGAATAAAACACCGAACGCATGTTTCAAGTGCAAGAAGTACGTGTGCAAAAGCTGCCGCGGCGGAGTGGCCAAGCAGTCGGCCTCGGGCCGTGTTGCGGTACGGACGCGCCGCCGCTCCGTGCCGTGGGCCGCTGTAGTGTTTGTTTACTCGCGCGGCGCTCGCATAGCGACTCTCATGGAACGACCCAGCAACATGGCCGCCCTTTCCTACAGGAAAGCTACGATCAAGATAACGTTCTCAGCACAATACGCAAGACCAAAGGCCCACGAGATTGAACGTTTTCTCCGCGAAGTGATGAGTATCGATCCACAACAACTAATTGGTATTCATTTGTCTATCGTTTCCAGCACTGTGTACCTCAAACTCGTCGACGAAGCGGCCTGTCAGAGACTTCTCCATAGATCTAAGGAAGGATTCCGTTTTTGCCACTCCGATGGGAATGTGGGTCAGGTGACAGTAGAACATGTAGGATTCGGTGTTCGGACGGTGCGAGTTTTCGAACTCTCCTTCGAAGTGCCCGCCCAGTCAGTAATGGATGCTCTACGCCCATATGGCAAAGTTATAAGCCATGTGGCCGAAAAATGGAACACTTTTGAGACGTACCCCGTGCTCAACGGCGTACGACAGGTCAGCATCGAACTCTGCAAGCACATACCGTCGTACCTAACTATCGGCGGATGTCGTGCGATCATCATTTATGACGGTCAGTGAGGACATGTTCTGGATGCGGCCAAGAAGGACACGTTCGGTCTGAATGCCTACAAAGACGCATTGTACGGATACCACGAACGGAAAAACCACAGGAACCGGAACCAACATCTTTGCCACTCCAATATGCGGCGGCAGTAGGTACCGGATTACAAGACAGCCATGAGCAACTCCTAACACAGTCTCCTATGCACATCGATCAAGATTCTGCAACGACTCACTCACAGGAACCCCAACAACACCAAGACCCTGAAGCATCCTCACGGGACCACAGTACGATACCTGAGACGACGCAACAGACCCCTCTCGCCGAGACAGATGGGGAGAAGAACGAAGATCGCCCCGCACCCCGTCCTCTATCAGAAGCGGAAGGGCGACAGAGAACACAAAAATCTCCGAAACGCCATAAAAAGCGACGACTGACAACCGAAAATGAACCATCAGATTAAGACTCGAAGCAAGAGGATGAGGACGAACCTGACACGCGGTTGTCACCTGCGTCCGGTTCCACCGCTTCTGACAACCAACTTCTTCCGGCTCCCCTTACTCAGAAGAGGTAGCTCCACTATTCCAAGGCAACACAGAACACTACATCGTCGGTGTCGATTTCAATTGTGTTCTGCGACCTGAGGACCAAATTCCTCACTTTCTACCGTGCCCGGCACTTCAAGCACTGACACGAGACCTGGTGCTTCATGATACGTGGATCGTACAAACGGGGACCGACGAGGATACACTCACTTCACCAGCCATTCGGCAAGTCGGCTGGATAGGTTGTACGTTTCACGTAACCTTCGCACGACGATTTCTGGGGCCGAAATATGGCCGACAGCCTTCACCAGCCATGAAGCATACATCTGCGCTGTCACCTCGACCACGAACCAGACGTAATAGGGGACTGTGGCGACTTAATGTTGCCATTCTCAAAGAAGCTGCTTGTCGCCGCGAGGTTGAAGAAACATGGCACCGGTGTCAATGGAGAAGGCATACATACGACTCCACCCTGACGTGGTGGATTCGGTGTGCAAAACCTGCATTACGCCGGAGTTTCATGAACTATAGTCGTGAAAAGACAAGCTGACAAATGACGACCTCGGAGTTCTATTACACTGCTTTAAGAGAACTTGCGACACAACCACCATCACCAGACCGCCAAAAAGCCGTGCAACCTCATTAAAGCGCGTTTGCTACGCCTGACTACAGAAGCGTTCGATGGTGTACGTGCCCGAGAGCGGACGTTTGACGAAATTTACGGCGAACGCTCTTCAATGCATTACATCATACACGAAAGGCGACACCGCAAACATATACTCATTACAGAACTAGTGACAGAGGATGGCAGACGAGCCGAGACCCAAATGGATATCGTCCGAGCTTTCACTCACTCTTACCGGACCCTTTACGCCGAATCCCCTAGAAACGACGCGACAATGGAGGATGTAATACACCCTATGCCAGCTTCTCAGCACACACAGGATGACGACGAATTACTAGCAGACATCACACAGGACGAACTACACACGGTCCTGCTGAGGGGTGCTTCCAATAAATCGCCCGGCCCTGACGGACTACCACATGAATTTTACAGAGCCTTCGCTGATCTCATGGGCGCAACGTGGATTCGGTTGTTCCAAGAACTTATGAACCCCACTTTTGAAGTCCCTCACGAATTTACCGAAGGCATTATGATTCCCGTACCGAAACCACGTGGTAGACACCGACCGCAAGACTATCGGCCACTGACATTATTAAATGCAGACTACAAGCTGTTCGCCCGTATACTTCGTGCGCGCCTCCACACAACGGTCAAGGCCGCAATACACGCTCATCAAACTTGCCTCGGCGGCGGCAACAAAGTCCACACCACGTTGGGATCCTACAGAGACATCATAGCGTTGGCGTCGACTTGTCGCCTAAAGGGCGTCCTGGTGGCAGTGGATTTCGATCATGCATTTCACCGCGTCAACCACTACTTTTTACGCGCTGTCATGGAGCACATATGCATTCCCCCAGGTGACAACGACGGTGGTCCTCCGGTTAATCCATGATGCACAATCGAGGGTAATGGTGAATGGCTATCGCTCAGAACCCATCACTATCGGACGTTCAGTACGCCAAGGTTGACCCTTGTCCTCCATGTTGTTCGCAGTCGCCCTCGAACCAGCTCTATATGGGCTCCGACTACGTTTGGAAGGCATCTCCCTACGGTCAGCCCTATTCAAATGCTCCGCCTATGCTGATGACGTCTCTTCTTGGCCAAATCAAGAGATGAAATAGAGTCGGCACTTTCATGGCACCACGCTTATGGCGAGATGTCTGGAAGTCTCCTCAACCTACAGAAGACTAAATACATGGACATAGGCCGCGGATTACCTACAGCATCAGCAGTACCAATTACGCAGGTCCCTCAGATCAAGTGCTTAGGGATAACATTTCACGGCAATGTTCAAAAAACTGCAGCGACGACATATCGACGTTTGTTACAAAAATGCGTGCACAGATACGACTCCACAAACTTCGAGGGTTTGACATGCTCCAACGAGCACGTTATGTCAACATGTACTTGGCATCCAAGCTGAATCACTTCACGCACGTACTACCATTGCCAGACACGATCGCAGCCAGCTCTGAAGCAGCCTTTGGACACTTTGTGACTGCAGGCTACATTTTTAAAATACGATACATCACCCTATCTCTGCCCCGACCAGAAGGTGGCGTCGGCTTAACTAAAGTCAAGAATAGAGCTCGAGCGCTACTCCTCCGGACGACGCGACGACTTGGCATTCTCCGCACAGAAACATCACATGCACCCTTATTGATGAAGTCGCGCCAAGATCTCTGCAGCCGCCGGCTCCGGTTGGCCATTTATCGCCAGCGCTTGCGCACTTCAAAATCTACTTTGTAGAACACAGTTTCATGCTGACTGACCTACCGACAACGCGAGAGGCCATGGCTGAGGACTACTATAACATTTTACAAAGAAGGAATCTAAGTAACATGATAGAACGGCGACACCCGAACGTCTTCTGGAAAAGAGTGTGGTGGGCGATTCATTCACCTTTCCTGCCGACAGAAGTACGGACACCGTGGTACATATTAGTGAACGAAAAATTCCATAATCGTCAGCGGTTACATTCCATTCGCCTCCTTAGCGACCCCTTATGTCCATAGTCTGCAGACGTTGATACCCAAGTGCATCGACTGAATTGTAGCACTGCCAGTGCGTGTTGGAAGCTCACAAGGCAAATGCTGGCTGGCCCTCCTACGTCGTCTTTTCACGTCGATCCTATCTATCGAAGTTTTCTACCCTGATGGCGTCTATTTTCCACCAGCGAAGACGAATGCAATCAACTGGATTAAAGGCGTGGCGCTACATTACCGAGATAGCGACAAAAACATCCTGGATTTCTGGCAATATTTGCTTGATACACACACGACTGTCCAACGTAGACCATCCTACCGAACCACCTTTGCGAACTTTTGAGGGTCACTGTTCACGAACCCTCCACCCAGCTGGCGTGTCCCAGGTATGAGAAGATAATAATGATGCAGCCCATAGAACCTGTTACGCCGTCATTAGGTAACCTTTCCAAGTTTAAGTTACAAAGATATTAAATTGCTAGATATATAACTTTCAAAGAAGACTAGTGTTTTCTTTTGTAACTAACATGCGGTAAATATTACAATTCAAGTTTAATACCTATATTAAAATACGTGACAATATAATAGATTATGACGTTATCCTAAGAAATATAAAGTGAATTGCTATTGTTTGACTGCGTTGTGTCGCAGATTGCGTAGTCAATTCCTACTGAGTTTAGAGTCCCCCCCCCCCACCCCTAGAGCATTGATGCTGATGGGAAATCGTTAGTGTAAGTAGTTTGTAAGTCTAGAGTCGTATGACCTCAGCAATTTGGCTCCCTTAGGTTTACAAACTTTTCAAAATTTGAACATTCGATCAACACTACATGGGAAGGCATCGCTTTCACATCATCAGAGGCTTCACTTAATCGTAACTCAATCAGCAAAAAATGTGCATAATCTGCAAATAGTACTCTTCCTTTTACATAACTCATATGTTCAAATGTTTGTTAAGCTTAAGGGACTTAACTACGGGGTCATCAGTCCCTAAACTTACAAACTACTTATGAACTACCTACAACTAAGGACGGCACAAATATCCATGCCCAAGGGGGGATTCGAACCCCCGGCCGTAGTGGCCGTGCAGACCGTGACTGAAGCGCCTCAGTCCCCTCAGCCACCGCGGCCGGCTCTAATATAACTACCAATTACTGAGCACATGAATATCTCTTTAGTAGTTCTTTAAAAATTCCTACAGTTCTTATTTCCGGCAATAAATTAATGATGATCCACTCTGGCCTTTTCATTGTTAGATTCTCACCTCATCACACCCTATGTTTCTGGTCCGACACAACAGGAAGTCCCAACGACGCGACGTCGAGATAATTTTTAAGGTCGCTAGAAATCATGACAACTATAGTACCTACTGTCGGTCTCTCGTATTGATGACGCGACGCATGTACTATTATCCGAAGAACTTAAATCAGTATTTTGAATGCTATTGAGTAAATATGTTATAGAAAATAGTTACTTTGTTGAATAGCAGTGGTTTCGATCGATTTCATATCTGTACTGCCCACTGAGGAATTCATCAGACCAAAATATTATCTTTTACATAGCTAAAAATTGTTAGTGAAAAGGTTAAAGATTTTGGTACTGCACTGGACCAGTTCCTAAAATGGATCTCATATGGATGTTTATAAAAACATAATTGTAACGAATTTAACACTAACTGGTACCGGGCGCGTCGCTGCGGCAGAAGAAACAATTTTGCAAGTAAAGTTTGAAATTTAAAACTGTTACCTTGTTTAATTACACATAATATAAGTAAATATTAATTTTTTGTCGAACATCAATACATATATTTAAATTTAACGATTAGATGTAATTCCTAATTTGCGGCATCGAAACGCGTAGGACACAATAAAACGCTGTTCTTTCTGTTTCTGTTACATTCAAAACTTTCACTACTTCAATGGCAGTTCCAATACGTATGTCGATACGACACACGTGCCACCTACTGTAAATTAACTGTACTATGTCTATAATCTTCGCGTAAGAGTAATAAGTAAGTTTGCGAAGTCTTATCGCAATCAGATTAACTTTATGGCAGCGCATAAAATACGAACAGACGATAAATATATACGAGTTTTCCAATCTTCCATTAGTGCATCCCCACCTTCCCCTCCTCTCTGTTCACCTGCTCCTCTCCTAGTCTCGTCCTGTCTCTTTCTCTGTCCATTTTTCCTCCCCCTCCCTCTTTTCATCTCCTTTCACCTTTATGTCACCATCTCCTCCAAATAATTCTTCTCCTCTCCCCTCTCTCTGCCAGTCTCTTCCCTTCCCTTTTTGTCCATCTACTCCTCCACCTACTCCTCTCCATCCTACATATGAAAACATTCATATATGCACCAAGTATCATGGCAAGTGATCAAACGGTTTCAAAATCGCAAGGTATCCTCAGTTATGCTAAATTCACTGGCCTGCAGATTATAAAAACCTCCATCATGCAAACATACTTTTATGTGCTGACTTTCATGGTGACCAGTCAAACAATTTGGATGTATGTTGTAACCTACGGAGGCTTACGAAAGGTAGCCCATGTATTAATTCGTGATACAAGCTATCTTCATCCCACATTTCATTTCATTCAGTCCAGCCGTTTCTGCGTGAAGAGTAAGAAATACGTTAATCCACTGTAAGGTACCCTCTGGCATGCACCGTACGACGGCTTCCTAAACGTAGCTCATGCGTTACTTCAAGGTATAAGCTATCTCTATTTGAAACATCATTCAAGTCTGTACTTACCTTTCAGCATGAAGGAGTAGGAAACATATTAACACATTGTAAGGAACCCTCCATCACGCACTATACGGTGGCGTACGAAAGGTAGCGCATGTATTAATCAGGGTATAAGCTACCTCTTTTCCAAATGTCATTCATATCCGTCCAACCATTTCAGCGTGAAGGCGTAAGGAACGAGTTGACTAATTCTAAAACACCCTTCACCATGCACCATACGAAGTTATTTTTAGCATGTCTAGAACTTACGCGAGAGTCCAAGCAATACATTGACAAAATATAATTTCAATTGGATGTACGGTGTGGCCGTGCATAAAACACGAAGAAAAAGTCAAACAAACAACCATTAATTTTTATATATTAGATATGAGAAAACTTACATGTAACAGAAATGTCAAATTAGAGCGACATCGTTCTCGTTACATAATACATATGTTTTGGTTTTTTCATCCGACTGAAAATGTAGTTTGATCCTTTTGACTGATCCATTTGAGAGACGTTACGTGACATTGCTTAACAATAATGCGTTAAAGAAACAGATGTATCAATACCTGGTCGTAGTTCATTGGTTCTTGATGTTTCGAAGATCGTAGCTCTCGGTAGCCGCTGGCTGAAATATCATGAGGCGAAAACTAATTCACTACAAACAACGTAGGCAACACACAGAGCTGCAGTTCATTGACACTTTTAATTATTCATAAATGCCCAGTCGTCCGCAATTATGGCTAGCCAACAAGTTTCATTAATTACAATTAGTGTGACCAGGAATCCACATTCCACACATCAATAATATAAATTTATACAGTTCGTGTGGGGAATACAAACGTTCGAGGTGTATATGTAGCACAAATGTTAATAGTCCATTCATAATACCGGTAGAAACACTTTCCATATGACTAATACCAAAGGTCTTTTAAGTAACTATTCAAAATTAAACTTCGAACTGGCATGAATTGTACCTCAAATCACGGACGAAACAATACTCTGAACTGTCGTGGATTGTGTCTCTGACAACTGACGAAACATTACTCAATTACTTGCCGCGAATGCATCCTATTTATATCTTTCAAACAATGATACTGGAATTTGCATATTGTTAATTATGTACAATAAATTAATTGAAATAGAAAAGTAAACAATTTCATGCAACTGGCTATAGTAAAAGATAGCGTAAATAATACTGATTAAATTAATATACAAATCTCGGTTCAATTAATAGTATTTCATTTACGTATTTAACAAAATAGGTTTATCAACAATCCTTTCGTAATTAACGCTACGTATACTGAAACTAAAGAGGGCAAAACTTTCCTAACATTACTTGTGAAACACAATAATACTTACTTTAATATTAAGAGAAAATTTAATTAGTTTTAACAGAAATACTAATAAGCACAATACCAGAACTTTAATAATATTCCTCTGGCAATAACTAATTAATATTTGCTAATTAAACGACTTCAGCTAGTGACGTTACAACATAGAATAGCAACAGTTTTGGAAAAGAAAATGATGATAGACTACCTACATTCGTATCTATTATTATACAACAGTGGTATCGGAAGGTTCTGTAATGCAAAGAGATGGGAATAAATCCCGACATGCTTCGTTACATCACCCCCTCATTTACTTAATCAGATAGTTATTTGATAAAATAATTAACTGGGTAATTAAATGATAAAAATTTATGTTGTTAATGATATAGCTACAAAAAATAATATGAAATACATAATTACAAAATAACATGAATGTACAGTACACATTCTGTTAAATATGATAGACATACAGGGTGAATCACCTAACACTTGTACCGCAAATATTTCGGAAACGGAAAGTGCGAACGATGTGTGGTTTTCACAGAATGGATTGGTAGTCAGAGACTCGTATTTTTTGCCAACATACAGATTGTAATATTACTTACAAAGTGTATTTTTAATGCAAACATATAGTTTCTTAAATGGAAAAATGTTGTTTTTATCATGCACTGCAATTTGTGACATCAGCTGTGTACAAAGAATTTTGAATGACATTTTTATCACGTTTGGTTTGGCAGCTACAACCGTTCAAAGTTTCGGGAGCGAAGGCTGCGATAGCGTAGCTGTCTGGTCGAGTGGCTAGCCCTTGGGGCACGGCCCACTGTCTCATGACCACCAGCCAGTTAGCTACGCCGTTGTAGCCTCTGCCCCCAAAAGTTTGAATGGTTGTAGCTGCCCAGCTAAACGTGATAAAAATGTCATTCAAAATTCTTTGTACACAGCTGGTGTCAAAAATTCCAGTGCATTTTTGAAACAACCATTGTTCCATTTGAAAAAAAAAATTATGTTTCATAAAAAAATACACCTTCTAAGTATTTTTACAATCTGTTTATTGGCTAACAAAAATGTTCAAATGTTTGTAGAACTTATGGGACCTAACTACGAGGTCATCAGTCCCTAAGCTTACAAACTACTTATGAACTAGCTAAGACTAAGGACGGCACAAATATCCACGCCCGAGGGGATTCGAACCCCCGACCGTAGTGGCCATGCAGACCGTGACTAGAGCGCCTCAGTTCCCTCGGCCACCGCGGCCGGTATTGGCTAACAATACGAGTCCTTGACTACCAAACCATTCTGTGAAAACCACACATCAATTGCACATTCAATTTCCACAAAGTTTGCGGTGCAAGTGTTATATATTCCTTGTGAAGTACCGTTACGTAACGTCTCTCAAATGGATCAATCTAAGGGATCAACTGCATTTTCAGTCGGATAACACCGCCAGAACACTGTGATCATGTCAGCTTGCCAGTAATTTCCCGCCGGCCGCAGTGGCCGAGCGGTCTGCGGCGTGCCAGTCACGGTCTGCACGGCCGCTGCGGTCGAGGTTCGAATCCCCCGTCGGGCATGGATGTTTGTGCCGTCTTTAGTATAAGCTATTTCATAAGTAGTTTGTAAGTTTAGGGACTGATGACCCCGTAGTTAAGTCCCTTAAGCTTAACAATCATTTATTATTTTAATTTCCGTTAGCCAGTGTGCCTATGATTTGGATATGAATTCAAATTATAGACACGCTCGCATGACCACTGTGTTCTGGCGGTTTCATCCGATTGAAAATGTAGTTTTATCCCTTAAATAGCATACCGACCAACCAATCAGACAGAAAAGCTCGTACGCCGAAAGTGCCATCACATGGACACGAAAAAGATTAGCGCTTCTAGTAACAAAACTGGGTTACAACTGTCTCTGTCCGACTGTAGGGAAACGTTACAGTTGTATCAATTAATACCTTTCAAATTGAAGATTAACACAATTGCGCGGTAAGACAAAAACTGTATTACATATTAGCATTTAGAAATGTAGATCGAGAGCACAAAAACGATTGGACTGCAATAAAGGAAAATGAAGGAAAACATCATTTCGCATCCTATACGCAGATAAATGAGATGACGGAAAATGAAATATTTGGGTATCTGAGTAACGGTTTTAAAATATTGAAAATATTTTATTATTTTACCTCTTCATTAAGAATCATATAATTATTTAAGGAAAAATATTTAAGCATTTTAATTCTTCAAGAACGTCGAACCAGATGCTTTTTTTTCCTTGTGTGTGGAATACTAATATCATGAGCTTCTTTAGGCCTTAACGAATACTCGATAGAAGAGGAGCTTTAAATTTTAGTAGCCTTTTTCCTTAAGAGAGGTTCCTGGTATCTGCTTGCGGAAACTTGACCTGTTTGTCTTGTATAATAGGAAGGATAACTGTCAAAAATGATTTTGTAGAGTGTAATGGTTTTAAACAATGAATAGGACACTGAAGTCATTTGTTTCTCAGAAGACTTGAATTCTGTAACACCAAAGCTTAAAAATTCAATGGAAAAGTATTTGTATTCTCTGTGGTAGGGAACAGTAGTACCGAAAGTAGTAATTCTGACAATAGCTTTTTTCGTTTAAAACTATTACCTATTAGGGTGCATTGTATTTGTTGAATTTCTTAATGTTCAAATGTTTGTATAGTCTATGGGACTTAACTACGGGGTCATCAGTCCCTAAACTTACAAACTACTTATGAACTACTTACGAACTAGGACGGCACAAATATCCATGCCCGAGGGGGGTTTCGAACCCCCGACCGTCGTGGCCGTGCAGACCGTGACCGGAGCGCCTTAGTCCCCTCGGCCACCGCGGCCGACGAATTTCTTAACTCCCTTCATCTGAACATCTTCTTCAGTATGCAAGTGGATGTTAAAAATATATACATCCCATTTATGAAGGCCGTGGGGCGTAGAAAAGAATATACCTGTTTAGGTTACAGTAAACCTACTCACACTAGCTGGTGTCTGCGAGCTAGCTACTGTTATCAGCCATCCCATCTGAACGGTGTATTACGCCTGTACTACGGCTAGACCTGTCTCTGATCCAGAGGGCTTATCAGCATTGCTTAGCCATCCCCGCTCCGTGTATGTATTGAGAGAGGATTTCGACAAACAGATTCGCAATACATTTTGAGCAGCACACAGTAAACACGGAGAGCAGCCAGAGGAAACGGAGAACACATACAATTTTTTGTCTGCTCTGTGTTACTGGCGCGTCGTTTTTAAGATCGGCTGGCTATTCAGGAAATGTCAATTAAAAAGCCGGGCAGTTGCAAGTACGACTGCGACTCTGAGAATTTCCTACAAATTTAATTAGTTCCTGTGTGGATTCTGTTGAGTGAGTATTGACGATACGAGAGCTCCCGCTTATGATTGTTGTATTGAGGTATTGACAGTAATACTGAACATGTGAGGGCCCCCTCAACTACCTCACTCACTGTAGCTACATTTCTTCGGCGGGATGCCACTGAATACTATCGTAGGTCGGATTCGACTAGTGGAATGATTCACATTTTACAAGTAGTAACCGAAAAGGCACAGTACGCTGTTTTCCATCAGTCAGTGGAAACAATTACAAGAACTTAACATCACCAAAAGTAGTAATTAGTATGTAAAGAACCATACTACATTAAGCGTGTATGCTTTGTGGTATTCGAATAGATATACAGTATATTTGGTGAATAGTTGGGAGAGAGTCGTAATGAAACTGTACAGAGAATCAAAAGAGAAGAAATGGAAGAAAAGTGTGGGTAAGGGCGAGTTAAATAGATAATTACACTGCTAGTTCTTTGTAACATTTTGTGCGTTTTAGGACCGGTACGAACAAAAAATTAGTTGAGTGCGGCAAACTGCTGAACGCCAGTTTTTTGCTAGACACGTGAAAAATCTGGTTGAGAATTTGTGCCTCCTTCCTCAATTGATTTGAAGTCGTTTATTATATCATTAATCCTCGGGGAGGCTCGAGATAATTGAGCTATTTAAGCTTGCATATTAACGATGTCGCAGACAGAAAAAACTAATATCTGGGAACCGGTTTCTTTATAAGCTGACAGTAGAAAAGAGTCCCGTTGTAGGGATCCCGCCCATTTTGCGGCGTCAATGAAAGATTGTGCCCTTGACTCATGCATATATTATGAAGTAAAGTACCTGAGATTATGTTTACTACCTATCGTTGCTGTAACTATCTCGTTGGCGAACAAGTTATCCTCAAATTATCTTCTGTAGTAAGACCGTCATTTCATTGATAAAGTAAAGGAACTCGTTGCTGATGCCCTGGAAAACAAGTGATTCTGACTTGCGGTGAGGTCCTCTTTTGCTGAATGGCATTATTTTGATGGGGAATGAAATCGTAGAATACGAAAGAAGGACCTATAGACATAGGGGATCTGGTGTTGGAAAGAAATTGAAGACACTACGAAAGACTCGAAATCTACTTAAATAGACCAATACAGAGTGACAGTTATTCAACTATATGAAATAAAATGATCATAACTTCTGACCTGCCTGTCTTAGGACGTTGAAACCTCACTGGAGCATGATGGACATTAACAAACACTTGAGCATGTGAATACAGTTTGGTTTAGTGACGCAGCTCACTTTGATTTTGATGGTTTCGTCAACAAGCTAAATTTTCCCCTTTGTGAGAAAGAGAAATCGCATCTAGCTATCAGTAAGTACCTTCACCCTCAACGGATGACTGTGGTGTGTAATGACTAGTCACAGAATGATCGGCAAGATATTAATTGATTCCACACACACACACATATATATATTGTTTTTTTTCTTATTATTACTTCACTGCAGGAGTTGATGTAAGAAAAATTAGAGAAAACGCGAAGGAACAGCTGAAAACAATTGAAAAGGTAGAAGATCGTAAGTTTTTTTATGGGTCTCGTTACTTCGGACTATTTTCATATGTATTACCGTTTATCCGGTTACGATAAAATTTTGCACACAAGAATTAAAAAAAAAAAAAAAAAAAAAAAAAAAATAGAGGACTACCGCTGTTTACATAATACACTCCTGGCTACTAAAAATGCTATACCACGGAGATGACGTGCTACAGACGCGAAATTTAACCGACAGGAAGAAGGTGCTGTGATAAAAGAAATGATTAGCTTTGCAGAGCATTCACACAAGGTTGGCGCCGGTGGCGACTCCTACTACGTGCTGACATGAGAAAAGTTTCCAAACGGTTTATCATACACAAACAGCAGTTTACCGGCGTTGCCTGGTTTGTGATGCCTCGTGTAAGGAGGAGATATGCCAACCAGCACGTATCCGACTTTGATAAAGGTCGGATTGTAGCCTATAGCGATTGCGGTTTACCGTATCGCGACATTGCCGCTCGCGTTGGTTGCGATCCACTGACTGTTAGCAGAATATGGAATCGGTGGTTTCAGGGGGGTAATACGGAACGCCGTGATGGATCCCAACGGCCTCGTATCACTAGCAGTCCAGATGACAGGCATCTGGCTGTAGCGGATCCTGAGGCCACGTCTAGATCCCTGAGTCAAAGATGGGGACGTTTGGAAGACAACAACCATATGCACTAACATTTCGACAACGTTTGCAGCAGTATGACCTATCAGCTCAGAGACCATGGGTGCATTTACCTTTGACGCTGCATCACAGACAGGAGCGCCTGTGATGGTGTACGCAACGACGCACCTGGGTCCAAGAATGACAAATCCTCATTTTTTCGGATGAATCCAGGTTCTTTTTACAGCATCACGATGGTCGCATTCGTGTTTGGCGACATTGTGGTGAACGCACATTCGAAGCGTTTATTCGTCATTGCCATACTGGCTTATGACCAGGAGTGATGGTATGGGGTGCCTTTGGTTACACATCTTTCTCACCTCTTTTTCGCACTGACGGCACTTTGAAAAGTGGCCCTTTCATTTCAGATGTGTTACGACCCGTGGCTTTACCCTTCATTCGATTCCTGCGAAACCCTATACTTCAGCAGGATAATGCACGACCGCATGTTAGGTCCTGTACGGGCCTTTCTGGACACGGAAAATGTTCGACTGCTGCCCTAGCTAGCACATTCCCCAGATCTCTCAGCAATTTAAAACGTCTGGTCAATGGTGGCCGAGCAACTGGTTCGTCACAATATACCAGTCACTACTCCTGATGAACTGTGGTACCGTCTTACAGGCGCATGGGCATCTGTACCTGTACACGCCACCCAAGCTCTGTCTGACTCAATGCCCAAGCGTATCAAGGCCGTTATTACGGCCAGAGGTGATTGTCCTGGATACCTATTTCTCAGTATCTATGTTTCCAAATTGCGTGAAAATTTAATCACATGTCAGTTCTAGTATAATATATTTGTCTGTGAATACCCGTTTATAACCTGTACACACCAACCAAGCTCTGTTTGACTCAATGCCCAGGCCTTTCAAGGTCGTTATTACGGCCAGAGGTGGCTGTTATGGATACAGATTTCTCAGGAGCTATGCATCCAAATTGCGTGAAAATGTAATCACATGTCAGTTCTAGTATAATATATTTGTCCAATGAATACCTGTATAACATCTGCATTTCTTCTTCGTGTAGCAATTTTAATGTCTAGTAGTGTATTACCGTTCATCCAGGTGCGATAAAAATTTGCACACTAGAATTTCAAAACAAGAGGAATACCGCTGTTTATAAATAACTAGCTGAAAACCCGGCGTTGCCCGGGTAATTAATTCTTTATACCAGACATGATTCGATACTTCTCCTATCCCTTCTCCCTGTTCCTCTATTAAAAAAAATGTTACATTTATGGCAGAATATTAGATCAAAAATACAGTTCAGTTCAAATCGTGGCAGTTCCGTCAAGCAATCAGAATGGTGTTATTATCAACCAATGAGATCGTTCGGCGCGAATCAGCTGGAAATTAATTGCTGATGTTTACAAACATTCGTGTGTCCGTAAATCATTAAAAGCAGAAAAGAAATAATCGTTACTAAATGGTTCAGAGTTGCAAAATCCAGAAATCATTCCAGTTCATGAAACGTGTAACTTCTCGTGTTGGTTCATTGTATCACTAAAAAGGATGCCAAATCCTTTCCGAAATATTTAATAGATTGCCATGTAATTTATTAATCATAATAGAAAATCCAAGTTCCAATGAAAACTGCATGCTCTTGAAGGTAGATTTGTGGGATACAATGGGTATTCGTTAGGTGTACTGTGTTTCATTCTGTTCCTTTCCTTGTAGCTCTATGGAAGTAAACTGCCTTCGCTTCCAGCCGGATGGGGCAATTTTCCATGAACGTTACTGTTTACGTGCTCATATCTCATGAACTACGTGTCGGAATGTGATACAATTTAGAAGCTACATTCCATTATATATGTGTATACTGTCTGTAAAATTTCCTGTCGCTACAATTTGTACTGTTCAAATTACAAATTGTAACGTCATACCGAGAGCCGTAGTTTTACACCATAAACAGCGGAAAAGTAGTAAGCGAGAAACTTTTTTCCTTTTATCATTTTACTGTGGATGCCAGTAATAAAAAGTTTATTAAAGGTTTGAAATTATGTTTAAAGTTTGTTCCAAGTCGCTAAGTACTGTCATTCTCATACAGCGTATTTCTAAAATATCGCCGCATTATATGGCATTTTTTTGCGATTTCTATTTGTTATGACGTAATATCTTTTGAACCATATGCCGTAAGTGATTCTTAACCATGCAGCAATTGTTACCTCACGGTAAGGAATGTGTATACCAAATTTGATTGAAATCGGTCCAATGGTTTAGGAGAAAATGAGCAACATTGCCGCAAAATGCAGCAGTTTTTCGCGCATCTCATTGTTTATGACGTCATATCTCGTAAACTATATATTGTATATGATTCTTACACTTACGGCGACAGTCCTCATGGATTGAAGGTTACGTGTACAAAATTTCATAAATATTGTAACAAAACTGTAGATTTTCATGCAACACGTACAAACATACGGACACACTGCTTTATATATTAGATTCGAACGGTGCTTAGATTTGGGTATTTAACAATATAATTCTATATCAAACTGGTCTTGATGAAAGTTTACATACTTGGTCCTCGATATAAGAGAAAAATTATGGTGTACATAAGGTTTCGTGCAGTGCATGGAGGAGGTTACCTACTCTAGACATCGACATCGTTTGGCCGATCACCATGAAATTTGGCGGATACATTTAAATGATCGTGTATAGGGGAGGGAGGGTACTTTACAACACTCTTTGACACCAGTCTTCAATTCTCTATTCTAATGTTGATGAAATTTTGTAGACATGACATCAAAATAACAGAAAAATCACTGGCTACTAATCATTTCGTATGTTGCATGGTCAATAGTATAACACTACCTGCCTATTTATTTTGGGGATCCCTTAACTTCAGCATTTATTTCATAGAAGAAAAATTTAGAATAAATTTACAAGTATATAAAAATTGGAAAGAATTCTGAACAAACTAACTGAAATGTACTGAAATGAATAAGCAATGGAAAGAAATAATTAAATGGTAAATTATTCTGACTGATACGGTGGTAAGTGCTTCGACAGATACGTATAAAAGAAAGGACGAGCTGACCTTTTACGACATCTGCAACTGCATTCATCTCACAATGGAATCTTGCTTAAATAAAAGGTCATTGTAATTCAAGGTAATCTCGTCCTGCATTGAACTCGGAGCAATTAAGTTTGGTATTCCGAGCAGAAGACCGAGAGGCAATTTTCAAGAACTCTCGTTAGTATGGATTATTGCAAGATGGAATCCATCGTACTCCGCGCATAAGCAGATACCAACAAAAATTATTAAATGTTCTAGCAGGCACAAATTGAATGGTAATGAAATTATTGATTGATAATATCAGGAAACTTGTTTTTGTCTCTAACAGAATGCAAGTCGCCATACTGGTGGCGAGTAACCACAAGGTTAGATTCTTGCGATAGTTACAGATGAGCTATTGTGCAGGAGCTGTGAGTAAAGAAAATTGTTAATGTAAGTAATCAAGTTGAAATGACATTTATTTAAGAATAATACCTGATCACCATTCTCATATCGTAAGAAATGAGATAAATCACCCAACGGTTACCCTTCAGCGCAACGGCGAAACACGTGCTATCGCGTGATACAAATTTAATAAAAATTAATTAAATAATTAAAAAAACGAAAAAAATTAAAAATCACCCTCTCTTCCCTTCAGAATCGAGATACCTAGTCCAGACTTCGACACCGTTTAATTAATCACGAAGAAATTTGTCATGTACATTCAATGTTTCGTATGTATTGGAGGGAAGAGATGAAGAGATAAAGGTTACCAGAGGAGACTGGCAGAGAGGAAGAGAATGGCAGTGACAGGGAAATGGATGTGTCAATAGAGGAGGAAGGAGGAGAAGGCAGAGACAGACAGAGGGGGCGGAGGAGATAGATAGATAGAGAGAGAGAGAGAGAGAGAGAGAGAGAGAGAGAGAGAGAGAGAGACCAGGAAGGAGTACATGGACAAAGTGAACATTTGTATAAATAAATATACGAGCTATTATTGATAGATCTGAAGCATTGAATTAAAATTTGTGGTGCGGCCGGGAATCGACACCGGGCCTCCATGTTAGAGTTAGAGTTCTGGTCTTGGACACTGGGAAAGCCTTTACATCCATGTACACCAGTTTCTTCGTGTTGATGTCGTTGACACTCAGAGACAGCAATCCTGCCGATTTAAACTTGATCCATTTCCACAGATCCGCTATTTTGGAGCAGCCTACTACACGGTGGATGGCAGTATCGACCAATCCGCAGTGCTGGCAATACGGGTGACCGGTGAGCTTTATTCTGTGGCGACGGCCAGCAGTCGGGATTAAATCATTTATAAACATGTAAGCTGATGAGCGCAACGTTGAACATATCGATTTATCTGCAAAATTGGACCAGACATGTTTCCAATTTAAGTCTTTGTGTTTCTTTTGGATTGCTGGAGGATATGGAGCTTTTACACCAATGGTGTCGAGTATTTTCTTTGTCGTATAGAACGTTACGTTTGGAGATTTCTCTAAAACACATGTTGCTGTCTGCAATGTACGCAGTAGATTTGCCGGTAGCCTTCTGTCACCTGTATTGCCTGTTACGATACCCCACCCAGCCTTTAGCAAATCTGACTGACTAGCCGGTAATTTTAGGGTATGTATGAGATTTTTCACAATCAGGGCTGAACATTTTGCCTCACAATCAGTTAAAGATAAGCCTCCTTCAGCAAATGGTTGTGTCAACTGATCCCTGGCCACCCGGAATAGTTTACCTTTCCACACAAACCAACCTATGTACTTCTTTATTTGTGCAATACATTGTCTGTCGATAGGGATGACTTGTGCAACATACCACATTTTAGAGAGAGCCAGTGTATTTACACATTCGATCCTCTGTATGATGTTCAGTTGCCTCGTACTATTTGCAATAAGAGCTCCCCGTACTTTGTCCACTATGCTTTTAGAATTATTGGAAAGGAGCTCATTTACATCCTTTCGGAGTTTTAGTCCTAGCACTTCCATTTCAACAGATTCAGTGAAAGTATGTGCGAAGGGTTGGGCACCTTCATTGAGCCACAGGAGATGTGTTTTCCTGTGGTTAATGGTTGCTCCTGCTGCATTTTTATAGTCGTTAAGTATTGCTGCAACTTTTACAGTATCTTGGGGTTCTGTAATTATAATGGTAACATCATCAGCATAGGCATTCAAGGTAAACCGTTGGGCACCAACCTGCAACCCTGATAGGGAGGTGCTAACTGTGCGGATTAGTGGCTCCAAGGATATGACGAACAAAATCATAGCCAAAGGGCAACCCTGTCTAACAGAACGTTGGATTGGGAACTTTTCCGTAAAGTTCCCGTTGATTTGAACTTTGGCAAACATTTGGTATCTTGTCGGTAACAGTAAGTCTATCGTTGCCTGCGGAAATTGGAAATGCCGTAGAACTGTCCTTAGGTATTGGTGACTGACGTTATCAAAGGCTCTCTCGAAATCGATGTTCAGAAGCCCAACCGTTTGTTGCTGATTCTTCCATGCGTAGAATGTTGTATCCCTTAACAGACAAAGTCCATCTATAATCCTTTTCTTAGGTACGCTACACGTCTGTTCCGGTCCTATGATCTCTGGAAGTGTGCGCTTTAGTCTGGCTGCCATGACACGAGAGATGATTTTCGAGTCGGCGCATAACAAAGTTATTGGTCGAAAATCCGTAATTCTATGTGACACCGTTTTCTTTGGAACGAGTACAATAATTCCAGGTTCAGTTTCGGAATAGAGACGTCCATACCTTTGTTTCTCTCTCGTCACCTCCATAAACTCTTCCTTGATAACCGACCAGAGGGTTTATAAAATTCATAGGGGATACCGTCTACTCCTGGACTTTTACGTTTCGGCAACCTTTTGATAACATCCTCAATTTCTTCCTCAGATATCGGATCCAACAGCATAGTGACACTTTCGTTGGTTAATTGCGACGCACAGTTTTGCAGCAGTGTGGCTGTTGTAAGAGCATCAGATGGTTGTGATCGGTATAAACTTTCGAAGTGTTCTTTAATGCCTTCCCGGTTAATATATTCAGAGCCATCTGCAGACAGTATGGAACTTACATATCTCTGTTGGCACCTTCTCCTTTCTCTTGCGAGATGATAAATACTCCACTTCTCGTCTGGCAAATGCCCGTGGTCTTTGCAAGTGATGATTTTCCCATCCAGTTCTCTTTCCTGCAGTTCTAAAATTTTATTTTTTATTTTTTTCAAATCACTTGCTCGATCTTCCCCATTGTCGATTTTAGTTTGCAGTTCACGGGCAATAAGATAATAGTACTCCATGTTTTTCCTCCTGGTTTCGTTTATCCTGTAGGCAGCATTGGTAAATGGTTTCCGAATACCGGGTTTTACAAGATTCTCCCACCACTCAATGGAATTCCGGAAGAAGCGTTTACGGCGAACCCACAATGTGTAACGGGCGTTGAACTCCATCTTTACCCATGGTTCGTGGAGCAGGTTGCAATTTAACTTCCAGTATCCCCTGCCAAATATTTTAGGACGAGGGAAACCCTTTATTCGGAGAATCACGCCGTGATGATCGGAAAAGGTCACAGGGATAACGTCGTAATCTTGCACGGCCATACCCGTTGTAATGTAGATTCTGTCAATCCGGGACGATGCGACAGTCGAAACATATGTGTAGTGTGGACGCGTGATGCCAAGTCGCTCAACCACATCTTTCAAGTTCAGTGCGTCAATCAGGTTTTGCAGAGGACCACAAAATGGTGTTGCTCCTGTAGAGTCTATCGCCCTTAATATGCAATTGAAGTCTCCTGCCATGATGAAGTTATCTTTCGCTTGCCGAAGAAAATATGGCATATCTTCGGTAAAAAACGTTGCCCTTGCAGCCCTATTATGCGTTCCGGAGGGAGCGTAAAGATTTAAAACAGTCACCCCATTCAGAACACCTTTGACTATACGTCCTCCAGGTTCTTTTTCTACGTCCTGCAACTCCAGTCCGTGCCTGGTTAAAATACAGCAACCCCTCCCTGCCGAGCCAACATTGTTGTACGCGTTGTATGATGAAAAGGAACCCACCTCTTCACATACCACTTCTTGTAAAAAAGCAATATCAATATCATTAGTTCTAAGAAATTTCTCTAAAATTTTAATCTTTTTAGCATTACTTATCCCACAAATATTTAGAGTCAAAAACGTGAGTACCCTTCTATTGTCCATGTGGCGGGTAATTTATTGAGACCACCTAGTCACGAGGTTTGTGCTTTGGTCCAGGATCATGTTCTGTTGTCTCAGTTTGTGGGTCGTGCGTTCTGTTGTCTACGTGCTGATCTTTTACGCCTTCACTCCTCATTTTATTGCGTGCCACATTCATGTTTGGTTTTGGTTTCACACGTGTAGATTTTGTGGTACTTTGTGGTTTAAGAGATTTCTGACTGCCGGTAATTTTTTCGGGGTCCCGAACGCTGCCCTCGGCTGGGAGGTCAGCGAGAGCAACACGTGATGCCGAGGCGTGTTGCACGCCGCTTCCTGGTGTGAGCTCTGCATCGGCTACTGGGGCCGCGCGCTGTTGACGCTGCGCCGTGGCCCGCTGTGCCTCTGCCTCTGTAGCCGGCTGTTTACTTGCACTAGTGACGTCACTCAGGGGGACAGGTACATCTGCTGCCGGCGTCTGATATACCGTAGCTTCTTCCATGGGCACATCTGGGGGCGGTTCCATATTAAGTGTGACAGGCATCACGGGCAATACCGTTTCCGGTTTCTGTTTCCTCGGTGTTTGAATTGAATTACCACCGTAGTCGCCTTCTTCCGAGTCCACGGTTTCCGGTTCCAGGGGTCGTTTTTTGGTTTTCTGAGGCTCACTGGTAGGCAGATGAACATCCACGCTCATTTCAGCGACGGATTCTTCTCGAAGAAGTGCAGTGTCATTTAATTTTATGCCGGTTTCTTGCAATAAACTTACGGGGTTAGCGTTGGTACGACTCGCACCGTTCTCGCCACCTGTCTTCGGAGCGAGTGATGCATTTATTTTTTCTGTCTGCAACGGAGGGAAGTCATCAAAGGTTATAAGAGGTGGTTCGGTATCTTCCTTTGCGGCAACAGTAACGGGTCCGCGTAAAGTGGCTGTGTGTTAAATCCTGTAACTGTAATCTGGAACGTTTTTGCAGGGTGTTCTTCAGAACAAATGTCCGCTGCGGACAATTTTCACGGAGATGTCCCGGCTCGTTACAAACATGACATGTTGCTTGCTGCCCAGAGTAGATAACATGAGCCTTGTATCCCGAAACCATAATGTGGGAGGGGATGTCAGATTTTACACACATCTGTACGGACCGTATGCCATTATAGCACTGTATTTTATATCTGCTGGACCATTTTTCAAACTCGATGCGTTTCACCTGGCCATACTTCGAAAGAACCTGTTCTAAGTCAGTATTCTCAAGTTCCGGGGGAAGATTCAGAATTCTAACAGTCTTCAGTTCACAGTTGGCATTGCTAACATCAACCAAACTAACAGAATCATCGCGGTGGAGAAACTGAACCTGTCCCTTAGTTTGCAGTAAAATCTTGTCACACAAAACCGAATTATAGAACTTGACAAAAACACAGTATTTTTCACTGTCAAGCTGAGTAAATTCAGCATTATCTCCTGAAATACCAAATGTTTCATACAACCAGTCATGTATTTCTAAAGCAGTAGGCTGAACATGACGAGTATTCTTGTCAAACGAGAATCTTAACGTGTTTTTCCTGAGAGAATCCGACATGGTGAACAAGCGGAAAGCGGATGCACCGCCTCGCCACCAAAATTAACAATAAGCGGTACTTACAAGCCCCGGCGACGTAAACGACACTGAGACCGCCTGTTGCCGGTGCTTCCGAGGTCTTCAAAACAACACAAACACTGGTTAACTGCGACCGCACGTCCGTACCGTTCGCCCGCCGAAAGCGGAATGACTACCACACCACTAACGATTAAGGCGCCTAGGAAAGTCTATGTACGATTTCCCTCCACAACACAAACTTTTAATTCAGCTTCTTTATTCCACAAATCTTAATTCAATGCTTCAGATCTATCAATATGTCTTTGACATATTTGAGACGTAAATCCGTCTCAGGGATTCTTTCATTGTATTAATTGATAAATATACGAGCAATGCTGAGTTTACAGATAGGTAATACATAACGAGGACTATGACGAAAAAGAGGAAGGTAAAAACATAGCACTGGCGTGTTTCACAGCCCGTTTTAATTTTCCCTGTCGTTTTATGATTATTTCTGAACCTTTCGGACAAAAATAATAAAACTATTAATAATAAACAGTTATGGACGATACGATTACGACTCTACTATTGTGATAATATCTATGCACTCTTTTCCCTCTAACCGTATTTTAACAAACAGCTTAAATTATTTGATATTCGAGTTTAGCTTTAACAAAAATACCCTTTAAAAAAAAAAAAAAAAAAAAAAAAAAAAAAAAAAAAAAAAAAAAAAAAAAACTTTTACCTCTTTCAAATATTATTTTAATATCTCTCCCATATTTTCGTCATATTTTTCCGTTTAAATATTATCATCTGTCTTGCCGTGGTAAATTTTCCGCTTTTTCAAGTTGATTATCTTTGCTGGAACTGGTTTACATGAAATAAGTGATAGTGTCAAATCACCGTTATTTTTAAAAATTCCTCTGAAACGGTGCGAGTTATGGAAATAACTTAAGAGAGCATAGTTGTTCAGAATTTTCTCTTCTACAAATACGTTTATACAATTTTTGTGTCAGATGAACAGTTAAGACGTTACTTGCAATTTCATTTCCTGCTATCAAAACTCCGTCATAAAAGGTCTAGTTTTAGTAATGCTAATCTCTGTTTTGTACCTATATATTTGAAAAATGGAGGTTCTGGTCGCTGGCGGCCAACAATTACGCCAGTAAAATTTATTTCTATATCGGTTGTACTGCGCCACCTAAAAAGTGGAACACTTTATAGGGAGGCGGAGAAACAGTATAAAATTGCTGTTAATTTTGCAAATATCTCTTGACTCGAGATATGAAAAAAAGCAAAGCTGTAGAGACCGTTCTCCTCTACAAATTTGTTTATTCGAGTTTCGTGTCAGATGAACGGTTAAGCTGTTATTTTCAATTAAATTTCGAGCTGTCAAAGACGATCGCAAAGACCCACTTTTAGTGTTACTACCGTAACCTAAAGTGGTTCAAATTGGCATAGCAATTGGTAGCAGGCAACGCAACAGGATCGAGTGTACGATGTACCGTATATCTAATTCCCACGCCCATGTAACAATTGTGGAGCACTGACGGATGTAATTTTATTTTTATTTCACTTAATTCTGTTTTAACTACAAGAGAGCTGCTTCTACTATGAGTATGTGTACTGTGCTCCAGCAGCCTAGAAAATTTATTCTTTTGCGGATAGGAGAAGGCTAGAGTTTTCTCGGACGGTGGGGGGGGGGGGAGGAGGAGAGGGCTCTGTTGCATTGTGGGGGGGGGGGGGGAGCAGGTGTCAATTCTCAACTAAAACAAGTTCATTCAGATCAGCATCGAAATATCTCCAACCGTTTCAACGTTTAAAAGTGAAACCCAAATTGCATTGTGAGCGCTTACAAAAATATAACAAATAAAAAAAGATAAAACAATTAAAACAAAGAAAATGTGCTTCATGGATATAGCTTTTGGGTTGAAGTTGTTCTATCCTCTATCTTCCACCTTGTCCTCCGTTATGTATGCCCTTTTTTGTGCTTTCAGTTATCCTATGTAACACGTTCTAAATTTGTTTTTAATTAAGGGAAGTGCCGATGGGGTAAGAATTGACTTACCATTCTCCTGAAAAGCGACAGTGATAAAACATCTTTCATATACTTTTGAAGAATGCTGCAAATTTATTCAGCAATGTTTATAATTGCAATTTTGTTATTTGTATTTACTATTACCTGAAGATCGAACTATCCTTCTCGCCTTATACCACGTTGACGTATATATTTGCAGTTTTCAACAATACTAGCAGTGAATTCAGGAAGATGTATGTGTTGCAATAGACATAAATTACAAAGCGTACAGCTGTCTATATTTGTAAACTAACTGTAATTTTTGAAGCATATTTAGTCGGCAGCTGCTACTGCAGAGCACTGCATTCATAAATCGTGGCGATGAGCACGTTTTCTGTGATGCACGAGCTCGACTATATAAAAAAGCGTAGTTACATAATGACCTACCACCAACGAAACGGGTCTATCGTGATAGCCTTCGTGCCGTCGAACAAGTGGAACGTAAAGAGTATTAGCAAAAACACGTGGAAGTAGGGCAGCAGCTCCAAGCCGTCATGACTGCGCGCATGGGCACTAGTCAGGGATAAAAGCCGTACATGAGCGAAAGGATGCACTTCGAACAGGGTATGTTGTTGTCTGTGGTCAGCAGGTACGTTAAAGTTCTCCTTTGAAAGATCGACTAAATAATCAATTTTTGAACAATACAGTATTTAACCAAAATAATATTCTTTAGGTGGAAAATTTGTTTTAAACATGCAGTTTGCCAAAAGCATTAAGTATTCTGACTGATTCGTGTTCTAGGAATGAAATGGACCGAACAATCTCTAGGTTCCTAATTTACTAATGCAGTAAGAGTGTATATGATTCTTACGTCACACTGAGTCATAATAAGATTCTCAGCAATAGTTCATTTCTGAGTATATCCGCGTGTGGCCTCACATAGGTGACTTTAGATTGGTATATGTAGTTGAGTAAGGGTCACGATAGACCTGAATACGTCAATTGTTTTATTTCAGAGTGCCCGCAAAGAGAAAGGGGTAATTTGTGGTAAAAGTTCGATGACAAAAACTGAAGTTTTAGTTTCTACTTTTGACAAGGTGAAAATTTCTGTGCCACTCCGAATTCTTTCCCACATCACGTTACCAGCTCCTCAGAGCATGTCAAGTCCATTCTCATTAAGTTCCGAAGTTCCTGTGGTCTGACTGGCCACAAATCATTCGCTAGTAGGGGAATGCATGGCACTGTCTTTGCCACTTCTTCCCAGCCAGAGTTGAACGATGCGGTTCACGAGCTCATATAAATGGGCAATGAAATAGCCTTTTTGGGCATCCAAACTGTTGCAACATTATCTTTGAGTTGACTTTTTTCTTCTTTATTGTTTTTTAAAGTCCCAGAAAGGCAGGCTGTCAGCGACCTATGTGCCGATCTGCAGCCGAGAGATGTACAAACTTGACCAGTAGATAAAATGAAATTGAAAAGGAGACAAAAAATACCGATATAAATAGTTAGCATGGAGTGAAAAAATGGGCGAGTTAATAAAAACCAGGTGGATCATAAAAATACACATTATCAGATTGAAACGATGCCACTGTGTGTATAAAACACTGTTGTGCACCATCAAAAACCAGACGGCGACACCGACGGAAAATTACTTAAAATGTATGCACAAGTGTCCTGCCTGTTCAGCGATTGTGAAGCGTAGCTGACTGGCTGGTGGTCATGAGACAGTGGGCCGTGCCCCAGGGGCTAGCCACTCGAGCAGTCAGCTACGCTACCGCAGACTCCGCCCCCGGAACTTTGAAGGGTTGTAGCTCCCAAACTAACAGTGATAGGTGTGGTGTCGCACAAGTACAAAGTGCGCGCCACCTACTTTCGCCGCGCGCCACCATGCACGCACGGCGCGGCGTTCTCACGACGACAGCCACGAGCGCCCTCTGCGACAACTCCGCTCGTGGCCACCACTGAAGGACATCGTCCACTTGGGACTGAGATAGGAACCAGTTAACACTTCGGAATCAGATAGGCACCAGTGAAGACTTTGCTATCGTACAGGCACTAGGCAGGCCTCTAACAACTATGTATCAACAGTCTGCAGTACTATGTAAAAGTTAAGTATTGTTACATTCTGTGCAATATATATCTCTTTCTAATTTACTCGAGTGTTTATAGTTTCTGGCTGCTCCCCTCCGTACCTGCACCAGCGTGCTATTTTTGTTCCTGTGTCGGGCTCATTCCACTCGGCCACCGACACCTACGACGAGGCTGGGACACAAAAGCGGCGACGAAGTTGGGACACAAAAGTAGCGACGAGGAGTGATAGAACCTTGGACCAGCCCGCTTACAGCAGCCAGACAGCAGCAGTCGGAGCACGCAAAAATTGCTCCCGCCCACCCACCCTTATTATAACAGTTTTGGAGAAAGATATTCTGTTACGTGTTTTGTGGACTTTTTTGTTGCAGAGCGTCCTCTTTCATATTGCATTTGTGTTTTGTTATAATTTACTTGTATGCGCGGCGCCTAATCGGTCAGCATGGCCACTACCCCGAACCCAAACTTAATGGAAATTATTCAGTTACAGACGGCGCAAATCACTCAACTACTGCAGGCCGTGTCACAGTTGACTTCACAGGCTGCTTACCAACAACAACAGCCGTCACCTCAGCAGCCCACACCTGCCGCTGCACCGCTTCCTACATTTCGCCAGTACAACGAACGTGAGGAAGAATGGAGCGACTACTTCGCACAGTTTCAAGAACTCGTCGCGGCTCATCAAATTACAGGTCAGAGAGTGAAGAACCTTTTCTTATCAATTGTGGACCCCCAGACCTTCGTACTATTGCAAAAACTTTTCCCTCTCGCATCTCCTCGTGATGTAGACTTTGAACAAATTGTAGATGCACTGAATGCTCATTATGAGAGAAAAGTTCTTGTAGCCGCTGCACGATACCGATTTTTCAGACTTAAAAAATTACCGCAGCAGTCACACCAAGAGTGGATTACGGAATTGAAGGGCTTAACCCGCCAATATAAATTTACTTGCTCTTGTGGACTTTCGTGTAGTGACGTGATATTGAGGGATGCGATTACGCAGAATATTCAGGACCCCAGAATTAGAGCAGCAATTCTGAAACAGTCTGAACCCTCATTAGACAGTGTACTGCAGCTTATAGAAGCGCATGATACTTTTGACTTAGCAGATGTAGAAATGCAAAGCCACAGTGTAAATTCAGTGCGCCGCAACGGTCGCTTTCCTAGCCGTAGTTCTCAGTGTAGCACTAGTGATTCTTACAATAGTACAGGCCGTGCTGAACAGACAGTGAACAGTAGCCAGAGTAAAAGTGCGACGCAAAGGTCGCCCCGTAGTGTTAGACACAGTAATTTGCATAACGGGCGCCAACGCTCATTTCAGAAAAATGTACGTAAATCTTGCCCCCAGTGTGTGTCTCGCCACAAGCGTGCTCATTGCCCTAGTCGCAATGCAACCTGTTATCAATGTGGCAAATCAGGACATTTACAGTCTGTGTGTATGCAAATTAAAAACTCAAAGAACGGTACCGTTAGAAACAGTGCTTCGCAGAGTGCGAGAACAGTTCATTCTGTAAATGTTGTACGGGCTGTGGAATTGAACAGTGCTTTCCTTGGTTCTCAATTGAATGAAAGTTCTTCTGTGCCTATTGAAAAACTATGTAGTGAGCCACGCCGCAAGCGCCGACGAGAGCGTAAAACAGTGCAACGGAAAAGGGTTCGGGACAAGCAAAATGATTATGTACAGTGCAATCCTGTAGTGAAAATAGTGCCTTCTGCAACTGCTCCTTGTAATAGTGCCCAATACTGTGTAGCTAGTGACAGTAGACATCAAGTAGCTACTCAAAAGTGTAGTGCAGTAGTTAGTGACTCTGTCGTAGCCTCGCAATGCGCGGACGCCGATCCGGCGGTAGCAGACGTTGCCCACATTCGCGCACCTGTCGAGCGCCGCAAGCAAAAACTGTTTGTGACTCTCTTCATAGAAAATAAGACAGTGCAATTTCAGCTTGATACTGGTTCCGCTGTCACATTAATAAATAAAGATACTTATGAACTTCTGGGTTCGCCAAAATTGTCGCCGTCACAGCAAGAGTTAACAGCTTATACAGGTCAAAATATTCCCGTGCTAGGAACGTGTAGCCTGTCCGCTTCTTTTCAAGGTGTAACAAAAACAGTTGCTTTTGTAGTTCTTCAGGCCAAATCGACACAGAACATTTTTGGACTAGATGCTTTTGACTTGTTTGGTTTATCAATTCAAAGAGATGTGCTTCAAATTTCATCAATAGTGCCTCAGGATAAAATCACTGCATTGTGTGACAAATATAGTGACTTGTTTTCGCTGGAACTAGGTTGTGCTAAAGACTTCGTGGCACATGTAACTTTAAAAGAATCTGCGGTTCCAAAATTTCGTAAAGCTAGACCAGTGCCTATCGCCTTGCGTGATACAGTTGCCGAAGAACTTAAACGTTGGCAAGATAGTGGGGTGATTTCTCCTGTTTCTGCGAGTCAGTGGGCCTCGCCTATAGTAATTATACCCAAGCCGTCAGGAAAACTTCGTCTCTGTGCGGACTTCAAATCAACAGTGAACAGTCAAACAATTGTGGACACTTAGCCCCTGCCCAGACCTGAGGAACTGATGGACAAATTAGGACAGTCTCGCTTCTTTTCTAAGATTGATTTGGCGGAGGCATACTTACAAATTCTGCTTGATGACGAGTCAAAAAAATTTTTCGTCATTAATACTCACACGGGCCTTTTTCAATTTCAACGCCTACCCTTTGGCAGTTCTTCCGCTCCCGCTATTTTTCAGCGTTTTTTGGAACAGCTGACAGTTTCTGTACCGTGTTGTTCGAACTATTTAAATGACATTGTGGTATCCGGATGTACAGTTGAAGAACATTTAGCAAACCTGGAGTGCCTTTTCAAAGTTTTGACTGCAGCAGGTCTACGTTGCAATAAAGCAAAGTGTTCGTTTTTTTCAAACTGAAATAGAGTACCTAGGCCATGTGATTAATGCCCAAGGAATTCATCCCTTACAGTCACATCTTAGAGCAATCAAAGACTTGCCTCCTCCTAAGAATGTGCATGAATTGCAAGCAGTAATGGGAAAGCTTAACTATTATTTCAGGTTTATTCCCAATGCCTCTCAGATTGCCGCTCCACTGCATCACTTACGTAGGAAGAATGTTCCTTTTGTATGGTCTCAAGATTGCCAAGTTGCGTTTGAAAAATTAAAGTCTGCACTACTCAGTGATGCATGTTTGATTCCCTTTGACCCACAGAAGCCTGTAGTGTTAGCAGTTGACGCCTCGTTGTACGGTCTGGGCGCAGTAATCTCACATCGCATTGGATCTCACGATCGTCCTATTGCCTTTGCATCCAAGCTACTGACGCCGACGCAACAGAATTACAGTCAGATAGAAAAGGAGGCCTTAGCAATAATTTACGGCGTCACAAAGTTTCATCATTATCTCTATGGCAGAAAATTCTATTTGTTGACAGACCACAAGCCTCTCACGTCGTTGTTCTCACCCACAAAGCCGATTCCGCCACGTACGGCACAAAAGCTTCAGAGATGGTCCTTGATATTGTCAAATTATCAGTATGAGATTTTGTACCGACCTACCACTAAACACGCCAACGCGGACACACTTTCCCGACTTCCGGTTGGCCAGGATGTGTCGTTTGATTCTTCGGAAATGGCATGTTGTCAGATAGACTCCAGAGATGCTTCCGCTGTCGCAGACTTTCCTTTGAACTCTCGTCGGGTTGCACAGGAAACAGCTGCGGATGCAGACCTAAGTGTGGTAGCACGTTTTGTTCGCTCAGGGTGGCCTGCCAGAGCCAAAGACATTGATCGGCCTCTGGTTCAACGTTATTTTGCACAACGTCATGCATTGTCTTTAAGTCAGGGTGTTATGTTGTTACATACGGACAACGACCAAGCAAGAGTGATTGTTCCTCGTTCCCTGCAACGAGAAGTGTTACGCCTCCTGCATCAAGGACATTGGGGCATTGTTAGGACAAAGCAACTGGCCAGACGTCATTGTACCTGGGTTGGTATGGACGCTCAGATAGAGAGCATGACATCACAGTGTACAGTTTGTGCGGAGCATCAGGCGGCTCCTCCACAGCGTTTCTCAGACTGGCCACGCCCCAAGGGACCATGGCAACGTTTACACATTGACTTTGCCGGACCTTTCTGGAACACGCGCTGGTTAATTGTTGTAGACGCTTTCAGCAAGTTTCCTTTCGTGATTGCCATGAACTCAACAACAGCGTCTAGTACAATCAGTGCCTTAACGTCAGTGTTTTGCATCGAAGGTTTGCCTGAAACTATCGTCAGTGACAATGGACCACAGTTTGTTAGTGCGGAATTTCAACAGTTTTGTCGTGTGAATGGCATTCAGCATATAACCATCGCACCTTTTCACCCTCTGTCCAATGGTGAAGCAGGACGTTTCGTTCGAACATTCAAGTCTCACATGGAGAAGATGAAAGGTCAGCACTCCAGGCAGCAAGCTCTTCAAATTTTCCTGTCTACGTATCGGTGCATGCCACGTGACGGCCCGTCTCCTGCCGAGCTGCTACACGGCCGCCGTCACCGCACTCTCCTTCACCTGCTGCAGCCTCCCACGCACCGAGTCGGTTCGTATGGCGCTACGCTTTTTCAGGTTTCCACGCCGGTGCTGTACAGGGTGTTTGCTGGCAACAAGAAGACATGGTTGCCGGGCACCATTCAGCGCGTGCTCGGTCGCAATATGTATGTTGTACGTTCTTCCACAGGGTCCGAGCTGCGGCGCCACGCAAACCAATTGCGTCTGCATAGGCCGCGCGATCCTGTCTCCGGTATCTTGATTCCAGACCCAGTTCACCGCCAGGGAGCACAACCACATCGTTCGTCAACGGGTCCAGCGTCCCCGGACTACGAGATCGTGCCGATGGAGATCGACGCGACGCCGCCGCTGACGCCGCCGCAGATGACAGCGTCACCGAGAGAGACTCCGGGACCGTGCGTGCCGCCGCCGCCTGGGCCACGCACCTCAGAAGAAGATGACCTGCTCCCTCTGGGCGGGGGGGTGCCCCCTTCCCCAGGTTTCGGTGGGTTCCCTGGAGGATTGCAAGGCGGATGCCGGGGCGCGGACGGCGTCTCGATCCCAGCCTCAGCTATGACGCCCGTCCCACCAGTAACGCCCCCGCCCAGGCCCTCCTCCCAGTGCCGTCGCCGTGGCCCTCAGCCCTACGCCACGACGGCGCGGCGGTTTGGGGGGGGGGGGGAGGGGTGTGGTGTCGCACAAGTACAAAGTGCGCGCCACCTACTTTCGCCGCGCGCCGCCATGCACGCACGGCGCGGCGTTCTCACGACGACAGCCACGAGCGCCCTCTGCGACAACTCCGCTCGTGGCCACCACTGAAGGACATCGTCCACTTGGGTCTGAGATAGCAACTAGTTAGGACCTTCGTAATCAGATAGGCACCAGTGAAGACTTTGCTATCGTACAGGCACTAGGCAGGCCTCTAACAACTATGTATCAACATTCTGCAGTACTATGTAAAAGTTAAGTATTGTTACATTCTGTGCAATATATATCTCTTTCTAATTTACTCGAGTGTTTATAGTTTCTGGCTGCTCCCCTCCGTACCTGCACCAGCGTGCTATTTTTGTTCCTGTGTCGGGCTCATTCCATTCGGCCACCGACACCTATGACGAGGCTGGGACACAAAAGCGGCGACGAAGTTGGGACACAAAAATAGGAAGGTAGTTTATATTGATTTGGACGCAGCTGGTTTAAACGAATCCAATACACGATAGAAAAAAAAAACTATTGTTCCATTTAAAAAATTATATCTTTGTGGTGTAACTCTTTGGAAAATGATACAATAAACTATGTTCCTAGCTTCGCAGAAAGTGTAGCATTTCTTGTGTTGACATACCGCATTAAAATTTCCCGTCACCTATTATTTTATACGTTACAGAGGCAAACACACTTATTGAAACACTCTGTATATACATATTAACAAGCAATTGTGACGTGGAAGTCATTTTATGTTTCCCCTATCATATACTTCCTTCTCCAAATTTCTCCTTGATATCCTTCACAGCTCGTTCACTGTATTGAATAATATTGGTGAAAGGCTACAAACGTATTTTCACTCTAATGCCAAACACTGCGTCCCTTTCATGCTCTTCGACTCTTATAACTGCCGTGTGTGGTGTGCTCAAGTATAAGAAATACGTCCCATGTGAAGACGGTTAAGCACCGTGCGATGCGGCTCGCGGTGCGGTCTATCATAATAGCTGAGTGGTGGGCTACAAGCAGCGAGGCAGGAGGCAGGAGGCTTGCCGTGGGAACGGCGCTGGCCGGCAGGTGTCAGTGGCTGGTGGTGGCTGCGGCTGCTGTTAGCGGCCGGGGCTCCGTGGCCAGCACGCCAGCGCCCGCGGGCGCGGCCCCTCTGCCTCTACTGCCGCCGCTGCAGCCACGCGCCGTACGTTGATCCCTGCGGAACGCCCACTCTGCCGGTGCAGCCCCCTCTGCGCTGCCGTACCGGTTTACGCTCACTAACTGCCCGGCTGGGGACAGGTCGCACGCCAACAGCAATCGTATGCCGACGCCTCACTCCACCCTACTGTACTTAATTAACTTCTAATCGTGCCTCATCTTCATACGTGATGCCTGCTGATTACGGGGCAGATGGTCTTTTAGGCTCTCGTTAAGGCACTCTTCTCTTTCCCGGCACAGTTTGTTCTCAATTAATTGATTGACCCATTTTGGTCTTATTAGTTGAAGACCTGTCGGATGAAAATCAGTGTGAGTTTAGGTGTCTTAGAGGATGTCGGAACGAGATCCTTAGCTTTTATCTCTTTGTTCAAAAAAATGTTCAAATGTTTGTTAAGCTTATGGGACTTAACTACGGGGTCATCAGTCCCTAAACTTACAAACTACTTATCAACTACCTTATACTAAAGACGGCACAAATATCAATGCCCGAGGGGGATTCCAATCCCCGACCGTAGTGGCCGTGCAGACAGTGACTGGAGCGCCTCAGTCTCCTCGGCCACCGCAGCCGACTAACTCTTTGTACAATAGTGTTCGATGTATTGCCCAAGCACCATAAGTGCGAAATAGTTTGACTTCCTTGTTTTCACCCGTTTTATTCTAAACTAGCTGAAAACCCGGCGTTGCCCGGGTATTTATTTATTTATTTCTGCTTTGAGTTAGTACTTCTCCTATCCCTTCTCTTTCTGTCCATCTCCTTTTTTCTAAAAACATGTTACTTTTATCGAAGAATATAATGTACAAAATTATAAGCGCAGAATCAAAAAAAAGAAAGATAGTAGTCAAAATATAAAATTCGTACGAGCTCATATTCATTGAATTATATGTTGTAAAATTGTGTAATTTTTCAGGTATATATTCATTTGTATAAGGGCTGTATGTCTGTAAAATCTCTTCGGAATACAATTAGTAGCAAAGAAGTAATAGATTAAAACTTCGTACTTGATGGGGCGGTTTTCCACGGACGTTACTGTTTATGTGCTCATATCTCATAAACTACCTATCGTACTGTGATACAACTTACACGGTACACACAACTATATGCGTGTATACTGTATGTAAAATTTTCTGCGGCTACAATTTCTAGTGTACAAATTATAAATTGTAACGTCATACCGAATCCCGTAGCTTTACTCAGTAAAAGTAGTTTAAGCGAGAAACTTTTTTTCTTTCGTCATTTTGCTACGGTTGTTCGCGAGAGAAAGTTTAATAAAAGTTTGAAATTGTGTATAATGTTTGTTGCAAGTCGCTAAGTACTCTGATTCTCTTATAGCGTATATATAAAGTCTCGCCACATTATGTGGCAGTTTCTTGCAAACCCTATTGTTTATGACGTCATATCTTCTGAATCATGTGCCGTATATGATTCTTAACCCTGCAGCAATTGTACCTCACGGTAAGGAATGTGTGTACCAAATTTGGTTGAAATCGGTCCAATGGTTTAGGAGAAAATGAGCAGAATTGTCGCTAAATGCAGCAGTTTTCTGCTCATCTCATTGTATATGACGTCATATCTCGTGAACTATTTATCGTACGTGATTCTTACACTTACGGCGACCGTTCTCATGGATTGAAGCTTACGTGTACAAGCTTGGTACAAAACTGTAGATTTGTATGCAACACGTACAAATATACGGACACACTACTTTATATATTAGATAATAAGTTTACCACTGGAATTTGTGATATTTCAGTGTTTAGTAATGTTTTATTGTTTGAATATTGTAATGTGTTCTAATTATATAATTCAGTAAATTATTTAATACATTGAATTTTTTTGTGTTCCAAATGCCATTCCAGATATAAGACGGTGGTCTCTTCAATGACCACCATCCACAGTAGTCTAAGCCCCACAAAAAATGTATAGTATTCTGTACATCAACGACGTATTTCCTCCTTCCAGTCACATGTTAAATGAGTATAAGATAATTCTGAGTATATTACATACCCATAAAAGTCGAATGGGATGCAATTAAAATATTACCTTTCAAATTCGCAGAAAAATTAGTTTTGTCCTGTAAGGGGTTAACAGATAATGGAGAAGGGTTATTAGTGGAACAGGGAATTGTATCTACGCTTTACGGGTCTATACTGGTCGAAACGAATAGTGTTTCAGTTGAGATACCTAGATTCTGAAGCAATTTCATCGGTAGTATGAACTAAAATGGTTCAACGGTTTTCTGTCGCTTCTACGGAGTGGAGACCACAACACTACGGCAACCGAGATAGTGGAAATAACAGTTTCTGCAGAGGGTGTGGTGTTGACTTTTTTTTTTACTCTACCAAACGAATTACACAAGCAGTTTTATTCAGACATTGTAGTGAGCAATGTCATGGACCAGCTAGTAACATTGAGCTTGCGGTTCGGTTCAGATAGTATAGAGAGCAGGTAGTGCAACGTAACAATGGCATGGAGAGCCATAGGAATGTTGGAAGCGGGACAGACGCAGAGAGAGGTGTTTGCAGCTATTCAAGTGTTCCTATTTCCACTACCTGGACGCGATTACAAATAACACGAACCGATAAAAGAAGGCAAGGCTAAGGTCTACCACGAATTGCGTCAGGCTCTGTTCGAAGAAGAATCAAAATTTTGTTTTCAACCAGACAACTGTCGTTCCCTCATCTGGAGAGAATGTGGAACTCGAAACAATCCTTCTTATGTGCAGGAAACGTCACGACGTCATGGTCTTGGACGAATGGTAGGGGCAGGATCAGTATTGGCGGACTTACGCACATCTATGTCGTTCAGAATGGCGCTTTGACTACTCAGAGGCCAGGCGAGATCCTTCGACCATTTGTTGGGCCCTAACGTCTTCTCAGGCTAATATGAATGTGAAATAAATGACTGAAAAAGTATGAAAACGTCACAAAAATGCATGACGTCTTTCAGCCTTTCTTGTTAGGATTATTCAGATGCAGTTTCGACTCCGAATGTATTGGGTAGTGTTGCACTTCAGCTTCACACATTAGTGAGCACTGTTTGATTTCATTTCTGTAATTCATAGCTACGAAGAGTCAGGTGTTTTCCAGATTCTTTGTTTCGTTTACATATGGAGTTGTATTACTTTACTGGGGTATCGAGCTTCATGTATCATACATCATGTATCTTAAGGTCAGGTGTTGAAATCAAAAATCAATTGTAGTTGAGTTCATCTTATTCAGAAGCATCTCTCTCTAGTCTAATAATCATGACAGTGCTGACAAAGCGTTATTACTTCATTACATTTCTTTTGTTTATCACACTGAAGCTATGTCACCTCCGGAAGATGAAGTCTAGCCCTAGATGAATAACACAGCTGTAGGTAGAGTGATAAATCATTGGGTGCTTGCTAATAACTCTAAAGCTACCAACATGCCCTTTTAAGGGGACAATTCACATATGACTTTTCAGCTAGACAAACAATATATCGAACTACAAATTTTTCAAAATGAAATGAAAATGATGTAACCACAGCAGAAATGAAGGAATATATCCCTGGAGTTGGTCCCAATAATACCAGTATGAACAATGGAAGATGAAACAGTTATTGCACTGAAGCAAGACTAGAACAACAAATGTGAGGACGTCAGTTGTCCTTTGTCTGGTTACAACCAGGCCAACTCATGGATTTTCGTGGTGCTACAATTCCGGGGATTATGAGTTGCGTTCCATGATACACTTGTGGATCGTGCTCTGGACCTCTGCAGGAAAAACTACTTGAAAGAGAACATTACGCCAGTTAAATACGAGGAAAGATGAATCAAATTATTAGGTGTTCAGCACATGGCTATCTGTCTCTTGGATTCCAGTTTCTGGCTGCTACAGACAACCAGAGCTTTCCGGACAAGGTGCTAATGCTGAACGAAAGATTAAAGATACCTTTCATAATAAAATTATCTGGAAACCCGTCTTTGTAAAGGTAGTATTTTTCCATTGTTCTGTTCTTAAATTTCTTTTCCCTTTCTCTGCCAGTCCATATCATACGCCTTTTTAGGTCTATCAATTTCCTCCTTTCCCCCCTATCTCCGTCCACCTCCTCCAACAACTCTTTATACCTCTGCCTCCCATTCTCCACTTCTTCCTCCTCGATCACCACTTCCTCCTGATTTTCTTCCTCTTCTTCCTCCTCCTCCTCGTCCTCCCCCCCCCTGCCCTATATTCATCCAACTGCCTCAGATCATCACTTTCTCCCTTCCCTTTCTGATGTAAACAATGGTACATGTAACTCACAGTAGCATTTTCAACATCATATATTACTATCTCCCATTGGTCATTCTCAACCCTCTCACTGTTCACCTGCTCCTCCCCCTCTCTCTGTTGATCTGCTCTTCTCAGTTAGTCATCATTTCCTCCCCTCCCTCTCACCCCTCCTTTTCCTCATACCCTCCTCCACTTGTCTCGGCTCATATTCTCAAATTTTATTCCAAAGTACCGTTCGCCATGCATCATACGGTAGCTAGCAAGAAATAGAAACCTATTCCATTAAAACATACGTACATCTGCAATGATTTATTGCAACTGTTCAATCAGTATTGACACAAATGTTCTGCAAAATCAAGACTGGGCAGCACACAAAAATGGTACTCTTTACAACAATAAAGAAAATTAAGTGGTACAGTTAGTGCATCAGCTTAAGAATGAAATATGCACGTGGCAAGATAAACCTCCAAGCCGTGTCCTTATGAAATTTATAAAATACATAACAGCCGTAAAGAATTTTTATTATTTACTCTTTCATGTGTGGCTCCTTTCATGAATACCTGAAAAAGCAAAAGCAACTCAAATACGAACAAATAACTATGAAGGGAATGTACAGAATCAGATTCCAATCTCATCAGTACCATTACTTTCCAAATTAATAGAAATTGTAACACAGAATACACTAATGAAGTAACTAAATCTATAGACCTTTCTCCGCACGGATTAATACGTTTGAACCCTGCAAGAGATACACAGGCAACTATAACGAAGTTTAAGAAGCCAGGAATCAGTACAGTAGTGTCCCGAAAACTCGGTCTAATGTGGACCGAAAGCTGGGCGAGGTTGTGAAAATAGCGGGTTATCGGGAATCGTGGGAAAAAATGTATAGGTAACATTTTTGTAATAAAATACTTTCTATTGTTACTTTAGAATGCAATACAAATGCTGGAATACAGTAACAAATATAAATTTAAGAAAAATCTAGGAAATGATATTCGTTACTTACTCTTATGTGGACAAAACGCGGTTAAGAAAAGACAAACGCTGTAGGCACACTGAGCGGCAGAGGGCGCGCTGCCGTGTCACATGTGTGTCATTGTTTCCTTCTATAACAAAGTTCATAATTGTCCATCACGCCTAAGCTGAGTTTAAACGATATATATATCGTCTTTCACTAAGTGTGTTTGCCTCTGTAACTTATAAAACAATAGGTGACGGCAAATTTTAATGCTGTAGGTCAACACAAGAAATGTTACACTTTATGCGGAGCTATGAACATAGTTTATTGTATTATTTTGCAAAGAGTTACAGCACAAAGATATAATTTTTAAATGGAACAATAGTTCTTTTCTGTCGTGCATTAGATTCGTTGAAACCAGCTGCGTCCAAACCAATTTAAAGTACATTCCTATCACTGTTAGTTTGGGAGCTACAACCCTTCAAAGTTTCAGGGGCAGATACCACAAACGCTGCGCATAATGCAATGCGCCTTCTAAATGAGGTGCGGCCGAGTTGTAACGTCGCCGGTGTCACGGAGCGTGAAGCTTCCTCGATGCGCTGTTAGACTGCCGACTGTCGCCGCACACGGCCGTATACCCGACAGTTGGAGCCACACAAATAACCGGGGCTCGTAGGATGACGATGGCATACACGAACAACGAGTACGTTGACATGTTGCTCATGCTCGGCGAGGGCCGATACGATGCCACTGAAGCAGCCACGGTGTCGAATAAGGAGAAAAACTACTTTTTGCTGTCGGCAACACTAGTACTAATGATACTAGACAAAAATTAAAGGCAGTTAATAGAAAAAAAACTATGAAACTGTAAGAGACCTCTATAATACGACAATTGGAAATAAAGTAACTTTGCATGTTAAAAAGATAAACTGTACGAACATTCGACTATATATATATATATATATATATATCAACGATACACTTATAGTACAAAATGAAGACAACATGTGAGAATTTTGCTAAGGAAGCTATCTTGATCATTTTATGCCCGGCAATTCTATGCACGAGTGAGCAATAAGTGTAGGGAACACACTTTCAAGTCACTGAATAGAGGTGTGTAAATATTAACGAATAGTAGTAGCATGACGCACTGTAAAGAATTATTCAAAAGTCTTAAAATTTTAACAGTACCCCAAGAGATTTTGTATATATATAGAAAGAAAAATCTTCATCTATATGTCTCAAGGAAAATATACAAAATAGTCTAATATATCTTTGAATATAGTTGTACAACAAGCTACCACAAGAAATAAAGGGTGTATCTGATCACCACATCTTTATCCAAAGACTAAAAGTGTGCCTGTTAGAAAGACAGCTATTACACGGTAGATGAATGTTTACAGTAACTGTAGATAGTAACTAAATTTATATGATCGTTTAATAAGTAATAATTTAAACGTAGTTACGAAAATGAATACCTTTCCAAAGGGTAAAAATTTGTCTCTAGAATAACAGCAAATATATTCTAAACGAATGTTGAAAAAGAGTCTTGTGACTTAATTCCATCAACACTGCAATAACATTTGTTACGACAGAAAACAGAACGAAAACTATTTAATGTGTTGGAATTAATGAGTAATAGTGTCCAAAAAATTCCCGTCATCCATACAGTGGGTATTGATTTAAGGATAAATGAATCAATCAGTCAATCAAGTCTCTTGTGAGATGCTATGCACCATACACTGTATGAAATATTTAGACAGTGGTCTTTGAAGGTGATATATGCTTTTTACAACTTCTGTATTCAACTTATGGAATTAATTAACTTTTTTTCGGTTGATTATCAAGGAACTTCAGACGGTACAACAAAGATACCTCATTTTATTCATGACAACGCTAGCTGATCTCTGCAGCTTTGAATTAAACTAAGCGAGTAAAGCGATGCACCAGAAAGTTGTGACTAATTTTGTATGTGATGCAGGGGAACATTTCTTGTGGGGGGATAATTATATAAAGATAGCTTTCAGTTAGAGTTACAAACGTTTCAACACTATTAACAAAATTTGTGGTCTTATATCGTAGCTGAAGAAATGATGTATGTTCCAAGTAAGTGAAGATGTTGCATCCCGTTGACATTAACAGCAGCGTATATATATTACGAGGCAAAGAGGTTCCTGTCACGTCCACTACTGAACGAACAGAAAATGAAAATATACAAAAACGAATAGGGCACATTATCACCTCAAGTAATAACCATAAAAAGTGCCCACGGCAACGTGCGGAGCTGACACTACTTTGATTCACGGTTCCCATAAGTTCCAAATTAAAGTCAAGTAATATCTAATGCAACGGAAAACGCACTGTTTTAACACACAGAGCACTTCACGAACACAACGGGGTACGCTATTGGCTTTCCAGCTTGGCAATAACGCGTGCAGTCTATGAATATAGATGAAAATAGCTCGTAAAATATGAATGTACGCATTATAGATGAGTAGCGATAGAAGGTTCTGGAAAAATTGGTCTCCACTATGCAAGAGTCAGCGGTTTCCTATATTGCCCTTCGCAGCAAAGCACTTTGAAAATATACTCCATTGCACAAAATTGGTTATTTCAGTAAGTCGACACAGGACAATTTGCTTCGTTTCTTTTTATAGTGAAGTATGATTCATACGGTGTATTTAGCAGCACATTAGATCTTCTGATACCTGATAATTACTGCACATTCTATTAAGTGTTTTTGATAGCTTTTCTACTGGATTATTTAACGAGGTACTGTTACCCGAGGGCACAGATTTCCATGGCGTTTCCCAAATTTTTTGTATAAGCCGATTTTTCTACATTACATTTGAAAATTTAAATCCAACTAAATGGTTTAATAGCCACAATTTCTATTTAATGTAAAGCGAAACTCACAAATTTTTGCCTATGTCTTGTAATCCTCTTTATATCCCTTGGTAATTATGGTAACTTTTCATTGACTGCTGAAAAGTGTTCAGCTTTGATAGCCTGCGGCACGTTCACTTTGGAACACTCTATAAAGAAAATTCTTTTAGGTGATTAAGACTTGGCCGTGTAGGAGTGGCCGAGCGTTTGAAGCCACCTTGCTGCAGAGCTCGCGGTTGCTAGCCGTCGGGGATTCGAGTTTTCCCTCGGGAAAGGGTGTTTGTGTTTTTCTTAGCATAAGTTACTTTCAGTCAGTTTAAGTAGTTTGTAATCCTAGGGACTGATGACGAACGCAGTTAAGTACCTTAGATTTACAACGATTTGAAGATTTAAATTAAGAATTATTTTGAGTTCAGAAGAATTATGATTCCAACACTGTGAAAGAATTGGAGAAATGAAGAGTCAGGGTACTTGCATGAAACGGAATGGAAAGATTTCTACAGTAATACCAGTGGATGTGTTTTCGAATACACCCAATCGCATAAAGAATCGAAGTCACACGTAAAGATCGGCTTTGAACATTTGATTACGTTACAAACGAAGTAACGTGTCAAATAAATGACTTCCAGCGTGTAATCGAGGGAAAATATAGAAATGCTTAAAAATTCTATTTGAAGTGCTGACAGTATCAAACACCGTATGAATAATGGGTAATTTTCCCTGCCTTTTAGCCAATAGCTTGTTTTTCAAGGATCTGGTTGTCATCTCCTGAACTGTGTAATCTAATATATAATATATATAAAAATAATATTTGTTTGTCTTTTTTGGTCGTTTTTTATGCACGGCCATAACGTACATCCGATTGCGATAAAACATTGTCAAATCATTGCTTGCACTCGATCGAAGGTTATAGGTACACTTAAATAAACTTCGTATGGTGCATGGCGGAGGGTGCTTTACAATTAGTTAATTAGTTTCTTACGCCTTCTCGCTGAAATGGCTGAAAGGATATGAATGAAACTTGGAACAGAGATTGATTGGTATATGGTCTACCTATCCTATGGTGTGTAGCGGAGACGTACCTCACAGTGTGTTAATATACTTGCGACTCCTTTACGCTTAAACAGCTGGACGGATTTGAATGAAATTTAGAATGCAGTTAGCTTACACCCAGTATTAACGCTTGAGCTACCGTTAGGAAGCCACTCCACGATGCATGACGGAGGGTACCTTACAGTGGCTTAACACATTTGTTACTCTTCTCGCTAAAACGGCTGGACGGAATTGAATGAAATGTAGAATGAAGGTACCTTATACCCCGAATTAATACATGGACAAGCTTTCGTAAGCATTCATAGATGCATGGCGGAGGGTACGTTACAACAAACTTCCAAACTATTTGATTGGTCATTATTAAACGTAGGCCACTGTACGTAATAAAAGATTAATTCTGGTACGAGGTACCCAGATAAGAGTTTAATGTTATAAAAAAGCTTAATTTTGTTAATACAATAAAAATGCAACCTACTTACAAGGGGTAGTACTGACGAAGCCCAGCATTGAATTTAACATCAATCACACAGACCTTAACGTTACTGGGGAGAGAATTTACAAACCACACTCACTCGCTCACACACACGGAATGCAACAGCGAAACTAACCAAAATCAGCGTGCTGAAGCGAGACAGAAATAGGTGCCGCTATCGTAGGCGAAATTCAGCAAACCCGTAGGTACCACACAACACAATCTAATATATAAAGCAGAGTGTCCGTATGTTTGTACGTGTTGCATACAAATATACAGTTTTGTTCCAATATTTATGAAACTTTGTACACGTAAGCTTCAATCCATGAGGACGGTCGCCGTAAGTGTAACAATCACATACGATATATAGTTCACGAGATATGACGTCATAAACAATGAGATGCGCGAGAAACTGCTGCATTTTGGGACAACGCTGCTCATTTTCTCCTAAACTATTGGACTGATTTCAACCAAATTTGGTACACACATTCCTTACCGTGAGGTAACAATTGCTGCACGGTTTAAAATCACATACGGCACATGGTTCAAAAGATATTGCGTCATAACCAATAGAAATCGCAAAAAATGCCATATAATGCGGCGAGACTTTCGAAACACACTGCATGAGAATGACAGTACCTTAAACAAACTTTAGACGTAATTACAAACCTTCATTAAACTTTTTTCACGCTGACAACCATAGCAAAATGACGAAAGAAAAAAAAATTCTCCCTTAATACATTTCCGGTGTTTATGGAGTAAATCGGCTTTCGGTATGACGTTACCATTTATAATTTGTATACTACAAATTGTAACATCAGGAAATTTTACAGACAGTATACAAACATATAGTTGAATGAATCTTCTAAATTATATCACAGTTCGACATGTAGTTCATGAGATATGATCGCATACACAGTAAAGTTCATGGAAAACTGCCCCATCACGCACCAAGTTTTAATCTATTACTTTTTTGCTACTAATATTGTACTCAAGAGATAATGTTCAAATGTTTGTAAAGTCTATGGGACTTAACTACGGGGTCATCAGTCCCTAAACTTACAAACTACTTATAAACTACTTACGAACCAGGACGGCACAAATATCCATGCCCGAAGGGGGATTCGAACCCCCGACCATGGTGGCCGTGCAGACCGTGACTACTCAAGAGATATTACAGACAAACAGCTCTAATACAAATGAATATATACCTGAAAAACAAAAGGAATAAATAAATAAATAAATACCCGGGCAACGCCGGGTTTTCAGTTAGTATACAATAAAACTGAGAAAATGGCTCTGGTCTGTCATGGCTGATTAGAGATGGTGCGTGAGTATAGCAAAGTAAAGTTACTTTTAGATTAGACAGTGAGCCAACATGCTAACGGCGAAACACGGCTACGTTACATGATCGCACCCCACTGAAGGTGAAGTGGTTAAAAATCGGATTCATTACACAAAATCACGGCGGACTCATAAGTTGCAATCTGTGAGTAAACTATCTGGACACTGGTTTTATGAGAAGTGGCTTGAATTCAGGTGACTAGCTACAAACCCCTGAAGTCGGAGTTCGTACCCACGTGATTTGAAAACTGATAAAAATGTATAAATTCAATTTCAGAAAAATAAAGAAAAGTTACTACGGCATTCAACCCCTAGAACTGCGTAGAATTTCATAAGGAAGCTACTGAAATGCAGCAAATGCGATTGGGAGCGTTCACAGAGTCGTATGAAGTCCAGTCTCAAAACCCGGAAAAGGGAAATAGTTACCAAGTCGGAAAAATAAAAACTACTGCATGCAACCCATAGAAATGCTTAGAATTAAATAAGCAAGCGAATGAAATGCAGCTACATGCGATAGGGAGCGACTACAAAGACGGATGATGTCCAGTCTAAAAAAAAATTTAAAAAAAGTGAAATAATTACAAAGACAGAAAAGTGAGAAAAAAGCTACAGCTTGCAACCATTAGAAATACAGAGAATCTCATTATGCAAGCTATTGAAGGAGGTTGCACAAGGCCCAGAGAGAATTACTGAGCCGGCCGCGGTGGCCGAGGTGACTGAGGCGCTCCAGTCACGGTCAGCACGGCCACTACGGTCGGGGGTTCGAATCCCCCCTTGGGCATGGATATTTGTGCCGTCCTAGTTCGTAAGTAGTTCATAAGTAGTTTGTAAGTTTAGGGACTGATGACCCCGTAGTTAAGTCCCATAAGCTTAGCAAACATTTGGACATTTGAGAATTACTGACAGAGATTGAGTGCATGAGTTCGGAGAAGAAACAGCAAATTTAAAATAGGCGGGGAGAGAAGATCGCGAAATGTTAGTGGAAATCAGAAGGTTACCCGCATGGTTACTTGCGTGATGGGCACGGAACAAACAATAGTGGAAGCTGAAGGCTTTGTTTTATGAACCAATCACATGGAACACATATCACTCATGAAAGGAGACGATGAGAAGATTTTTACATGCACTGTACAAAAATGAACATGTTACTTATTAGAAATAAGCTCCCACAAAGCTAGAAAGTATTTACACAGAATTCACACAGCGCCACATGACCACAAAAGTTTTTAACACACCAGGCCGTTATCAAACCGCAACTAGAATTACACACAACGCATTTATCTATTGGAAATCACTGGATTGAAAAACTAGAACACATTTCCGCACACGTTAAAAAAAAAAAAAAATAAGAATCCGAAAAATGAATCTAAGTTCAAGAGTCTGAGTTAAACAGCCTAGACAACGAATCGCTACCATCTCCACAGACACCTGAGCAGATCATACCTTACCTCACAATGATCCGAGCACAAAGTGAAGAGCGAGCGGCCAGGAGGCGCAAAAGCTACTGGAAACTGGGCAAAACCCACGAGAACAGCGGTGGGGAGAGAATATTGCAAGACCCGCCCTGGAGAGAGCTCTTCAACTGCCTTGTAAGCAAAAGGTGTAGAAACCTCTTTGGCCGCATCAGCAGCATGGGTTGGTAACGACTGTTCAAATGTTTGTAAATCTATCGGACCAAACTGCTTCGTCATCAGTCTGTAGCTTACAAACTACTTAAAATAAGGTAAACTAACCTACAGACAACACACACACACACCCATGCCCCAGGGAGGACTCGAACCTCCGACGGCGAGCAACTGCGCGCTCCGCAGCGAGGCGCCTTAAACCGCTCGGCTACTCCTCCGCGGCACCACCCACATTCAGACAGCCATTAGATCCTCGCACATACACTTAAAAGTAAAACAAGTACACATTCTCACAGGGACAGTGGCGTAGCGGAAAAGCCATACTTATTGCCACATTCGTAATCACAATAATAAATTATTAAAATAACATAAGTCTAGCAATATTAACTAATATTTTAAAACATGTAATATAAATGCTATTCCTCATGCCTTGAAAAGAGTGGTTTTAACAAAACGCTAATCTCGCGAAATCAAATAAATTACAGATTTATAAAAAATATATGAGGGACGACAGACGGTCGTCTTTCAACATTCATGAACTGCTATACAGTGATATAGAATATAGGAAATAAAAAGCAGTAAAAAGTTTTAGAGTTTTCCGATCAACTCAAGATTGATTATTAAGACAGTGCGAGTGACGTGCATGAAATATTTACTTGTACAAATCAACAGCCGAAACCATACTGAAATACCAGGAGTCGATCCATGCTGAAACACCCAAACTACTATGTGGTGTAGCTTCCACGAGGGTGCGGGGTGGGGGGTGGGGAGAGGTATGTGGGAGGAGGGAGAAGTAGGTTCTGATTCTGTCATCCATTCGATGATACAGACGGCGAATACTATGTTGGGACACATTATTAAACGCAGGCTCGCCATGTTCACGTTGCTCTGCAAGGGTTGTCGTCCCACTACAATCCATAAGTGCTAGATTGGAGGCAAGTCCGGAGATCACGTTGTACAGAGCTGTTGCTGTACGTCTTTCAGAGCGTGTTGAGTTTGGTATGCAGTCTCAAGACGAGCATTATTCTGCTGGAACAACATTCCTTTTGTAAGAAGGCAAAAGACAGGTCTACCAAAATTAATTTGCACGTACCGAGCACTGGTCAGCGTTCCCCCCACAAATATCAAAGGTGAACGATATCTGTATCTTAACGAAATCCACACCACGGGGCCTGGGCTGGGTTCGTCCGCCATTCACGAACGCGCCCTGTACGACAGCGCTGCTTAGTTCCTACGTCACACGCGCTGACGACCATCACTTTCCTGCGGGCAGAGTCTGATATCAACGCTTAAGCCCACGGTCAACAATTCTTCCTTCCAAGTGATTCATTGAAAGCTCACCAGTCGTGTTTTGCATGTCGATGCTGTAGTGTGAGTGGAATGGGCTAGATGTCTCGTAGTCCGAATGCTAGTAACTACATCGCTACAGTTAGTGTGTGTTGACACTTCTGGACTCACAAACCTTTTCATCTGTGAATTTGTAGCGGTAGGGTCTGTCAATGCTTCCTTGGAAATACGACGATCTTGGCGGGCGTCTGTGCTGCGTGGAAGTCCAGAATCTCGTTTACGGATGTGAGAATGTCCACATGACCACTGCAACCAACATCGTTGCAGAGCTGACACAACACGTCCATCAAATGTGGAAATTCTCCGGAAGTACCAACTCGACACTAGGAAGTCCCTAGTTGGAACGCCTCGATACTAGCTCAATTGGCTGTAGATAGCACAACATCTACATCTACATGGGATACTCTGCAAATCACATTTAACTGCCTTGCAGAGGGTTCATCGAATCACCTTTATACTATTCATCTCCCATTCCACTCTCGAGTAACGCGCGGGAACAAAGACCATCTGAATCTTTCCGTTCGAGCTATGATTTCTCGTATTTTCTTCTGATGATCATTTCTACCTATGTAAGTGGTAGTCAACAATATATTTTCGCATGCGGAGGAGAATGTTAGTGATTGGAGTTTCGTAACTAGACCACGCCGCAGCGATAAGAGCCGTTGTTGTAATGATTCCCATACCAGATCCTGTATCATTTCTATTACGGCGTCTCCCCTGTATCGTGACAATACAAAACGAGCTGCCCGTCTTTGAACTCTTTCGCTGTCCTCCGTCAAACACACCTGATAAGGATCCCACACTGGACAACAATACTCCAAAAAAGGACGGACAAGCGTAGTGTATGCAGTCTCTTTAGTAGTTCTGTTGCATCTTTTAAGCGTTCTGCCAATAAAACGCAGTGACTCGTTCGTCTTTGACACGACGTAATCTACGTGTTCTTTCCAGTTTAAGTCTGAAGTAATAGTAATTCCTAGATATTTTGTGGAGTTTACGGCCTTCACGTTTGATTGATTTATTTTGTAAACAAAGTTTAAGGGATTTCTTTTCGTACTCATGTAGACGCCTTCACTCTTCGCATTATCTAGAGTCAATTGCCAAGTCTTACACCATAGTGATATCTTACGTAGATAGTTCTGCAGTTGCTTTTGATCTTCAGACGATCTTACTAGATAGTAAAAGACAACGTCATCTGCAAACAACCTAAGAGAGCTACTTAGATATTCTCCCAAATCGTTTATGTAAATAAGGAACAGCAGAGGACCAATGACACTACCCTGTGGAACGCCCGATATCACCTCTGTTTTAGTCGATGCCTTACCATCGATTACTAGAAACTTTGTCGTTTCTGATAGGAAATCTCCTATCCAGTCGCAAATTTGGGGCGATATACCATAACCACGCAATTTGATTAAAAGCCGCTTGTGAGGTACGGTATCGAAAGCCTTCTGGAAATCACGAAATACTAAATCAATTTTCAGAACCCTTGTGGATAGCACTCATCACTTCGTGTGAGTAAAGAGCTAGTTGTGTTTCGCATGAACGATATTTTCTAAATCCGTATTGCCCTCGGGTCAATAGATCATTCTGTTCGAGATAATTCATAATATTTGAATACAGGATAAGTTCCAAAATCGTGCTGGAAATTGACGTCAATGAAATAGCACTTTAGTTTAGTGGGTTACTCCTACTGCCTTTCTTGATTATAGGTGTGATCTGTGCAACTTTCCAATCCTTTGGTACAGATTCTTCTTTGAGAGCGCGGTTGTATATGTCTGTTAAGTGCATCTCCATAGCGTGTCGCCTGTTTTCTTCACACGTTGATATCACAGTGAGCCTTATGGCTGTAAACATTCCTTTTTAAAGGTAAAAAACAGATGGCACAGTGGCAGGTGTCACTACGCTGCCTCTTTGCGGATGCAAAAAAACGTTGTCTTTCAGATTCTGCAAATATTTATACAGCAGTATTATTTTCATGGTTTAATCAGGGACATATTTAGGTATTGTCTGCAAAGTATCTTGCGAATTAGCTGGTAGTAAAAAAGTAAGAAGTTAAAATAGCAAGGCAGACGTTCAAATTTGACTTCATGATCAGCAAAAATGTAGTAAGCTATAAACTCTCTTCCAGTCATCGTTGCGTGACGGGCGTAAGAGAAAAACCGTTGTGTGTGTTTTTTTTTTTTTTTTTTTTTTTTTTTTTTTTTTTTTTTTTTTTTCCACGTTTGAAAACCTGTTGTAGATGCTTACTGTTATCATCAACGTGTAATGGATGAACGAATTTCGTATCTTCGAGCGCATTGTCTTCATGAAAAGGACACGGATTCTGCTTATTATAGCTGTCTTTTCATGTTAAACCATACGTCATGTTATACCTAATAATGAGAAATTTAAATTTTTAAAATAAGACAGAAATCACGAATTACTGAAAATGAATTTTTCTCTGTCCTGGAAGCCGTTAGATGCTGGATTTTAACACCCGGGAACCGTGTCCCGCAATACCCATTTAGTAATGTAGTTTGATAACCTGAAATTGTATTCATGTAGCTAAGTTTATCCCTTAGAAAAACGCACTTCTTGCTGGGTAGCCCTTAGCAGTTGGTGATGTGAACATTGACTTATAATGTGAAGGTACCTAAGTCGTGCCATTGCAGTGGCATGTGCGTGGCTCTCTGATGACCGCGTACCAATACGCGCGGTCTGGCTACTGTCTGGGACACAGCTAAGTGCATTATATCGGCCAGCCAGTCAGCTCCGCGTTTGCGGCTTATTCTGTGAGAGGCAACCACCTACGTAGCTCAGTCGACAGCGTCGCTGACAACTACGCAGGGAGCCCGGTTTCGATTTCCATCAGGGGACTGAGTGTTGGGCTGTCCGCATCATCATTTTCATCATCATCGACGCAAGTCGCCGAAGTAGCGTCAAGTGAAAAGAGTAAACAGACTTGCACTAGGCGCCCGAACAATGTGAGACGCGATCTCACGGCGAAAAATGCCATCGAATATTTCATTTCTGTGAGACGTGACACGATAGAACCCGGACCTTCTCTTTAGGAGGTGTTGCGCGTACAAGCCGCACTGAAGTGACAAAGCATTCAAACTGAATACTAATAGGCTCCATATAGCATACTCGCAAAGAACGTTTATGACAAACGAAACAAATTTTCTGCCTTATTTAAATATTTTTGGCGGACTGGAGACGTAATATAATTTCAAATTAAACTGTCGACATACGAGAAAACACATAGTTTCTGAGATTTTCACACTGACTCTCCATCCTAACTGGGTACTCTACCTCAGAAAACAAATGTTGGTGCCCTGGACAGTTTAACGTTTGGCTTTACAACGGTAACTGCATGTATTGGCACGGGGAAACTTTAAACTGAAACGGTAAAAAAACCAGCTCCAATGTAAGAGTCGTAGTCTTAGAAACGTTTAAATATTTATCAGGAAAGACTCGAAAGCCATAAAGAATTAAATTTCTGTGTGTAGAAATGCTTGATATGTCAGATTACCTTACAAACGAGTAAATTTAATAAATATTTTATGTAAAGCATGTGATCAAGATAAAGTTCTAGAAATTCGTTAAAAACTATTTAAAACTTACTGGAAGTCAATAAGTGCGACCATCATCAATGACTGATAGAATGTAGGGTCACTTTTGCCCTATTTTAGAAACATACTGTGAGTATTAGTATGGTGATTTAATACTGCAAGTGCATTCAATGATTATGTAGATAATCCTTGCTCACTGCATTTGCATTTGTGAATGGAGTTAGCTATTAAAAGTAACAAATGGCGAGGTCTGGTCACATGAATAGCGAGAAACGTTTTCCCCCTCCCATCTTTTTCACGGGGTGTTTGCCGAACTAATGGATTTTGTAAAGGTTTGAAATAAACAGTTTATTTATTGGAAGTAACTAGAAGTGGAGGTATGTTTGTTCAACGCCAATATTTTCTCATACCATATTTGTGTAACGCCAAGATTTTTTTCTCACAATCACGCTATGTATGACCTGCAGCAAGATGACGTCAAGAGCTTTCTCTCTCTACTTTATCCCACTCGCGGAAACATAGTCACGTTTGGATAGATACACAGTGACCGGCAGGACGATGTCACGACACACTTAGCTGCTGCATCCGCCACGTCATGTCCGCCCGTGCGTTACGCCTACGCACCCTAAATGTGGGTAAGGTTACAGGTCGACTGCTTGGCACAAACTTATTGCACAACTCTCTAGTTACCTGCTCCTTTCTACTGACAAATATAACACTTTCCATATCACACCGGCTCAACTAGGAGACGATTTCATAGATATTTCTTTTCTCCATACTTCTTAAAAGTCAAACAATAAATATAAGATGAATATTTATATTAAAAAACTAGATACCTCAGCGCAACATCATTCACATTCTCTTGTTACTGGTACCAATACCTTTGGGAAATTACGTTTATGGTAACCCAGTAACTTGTTACGTATGGGCAATACAGCGTTGCGGTTTAGTACCAGAATCTTTCATCCCTCTCTAGTTTCGGTTTCACCGTAATTGCTTAGTGACACGACGCGAGCCGTCGCGTAGCACCATTTCTGAATCGTTTCGAAATTACCCTGTAGTAGTTCTCTCAAGATATATTTCAGATGATTATAGTTACTCGAGGATGTTCTGACAATATAAGAAGAGAATCTACACCAAGCCTTGATTTGAACGCTTGAGGAAGCGTAAGTAACTAGTGAACAATTTATCTCGGTAATATACTTTAGAGTTGACTTTCACTATAATCTATTACTCCTTAATGTTGTTATCTCAGATTTAAAATGAGATGTATGCACATATATTTAAATGTTCAGTCGTTCCAACTACATTTTATCGAAGGAATGAATACAATTTCTTGCTCCTATTCTTGTACAGGCTAATAAATGGGTTTTAGGAATTTCGTCTTAGAGGTTGACATTTTGATGTACAAACGTTTATCTTTGTCGTTGTATACAGCGGATTGCTTTTTGTTCGCATTTCCAAGCGGATTTAGTGGCTGTGCATGGTTTAACGCAGTTGCCCCATATGTCAAATCAGATGTAATCAGCTTTAATTACATGTTTAGTCGTTCTAAGTGTATTTTATCAAAAATGGATCTACATCTACATACATACTCCGCAGTCCACCTTAAGGAGCTTGGAGGAGGGTACACGGTACCACTACTAGGCATTTCCTTTCCTATTCCATTCCCAAATAGAACGAGGAAAGAAAGAATGTCTATATGCCTCCGTACGAGCCCTAATTTCTCTTATTTTGTCTTTGTGATCATTACGCGAAATGTAAATAGGCGGCAGGGACATCGTTGTACACTCAGCTTCAAATTCCGGCCCTCTAAATTTCCTCAACAGAATTTCTCTTAAAGAACGTCGTCTTTCCTCCAGCGATCCCCATTTGAGTTCTTGTACCATTTCCGTGAAATTCGAGCATTGGTCTAACCTACCAGTGAACGAACCTAGCTGCTTGCCTCTCAACTGCTTCTATGTTTTCCTTTAAAATGATCTGCTGCGGGTTCCAAACACTTGAGCAATACTCAAGACGTGGTGGTACAAGCGTTTTACATACGGTCTCCTTTACAGTTGAAATACTTCTTCCCAAAATTCTCCCAATAATCCGAAGTTGGCTATCTGCCTTACTCACAACTGTCCTTACATGTTCGTTCCATTTCATATCGCTCTGTTATGTTACTCCTAGATATTTAAAGGGACCCGACAGCATCAAGAAGCTCACTACTAATGCTGTATTCGAACATTATGGGATTGTTTTTTCTACTCATGCGCATCACCTTAAATTTTTCTACATTTTGCTAGTTACCATTCTTCAAACCAACTAGAAATTTTGTCTGAGTCACCCTGTATACTATTACAGCCAATGAAAGACGATACCTTACCATACACTATAGCATCATCAGCAAACAGCCGCAAATTACCATTTACTCTGTCCATCAGATTATTTATATATATAGAAAATAATAGAGGTCCTATCACACTCTCCTGGGGCACGAATGACGATACACTCGTCTCTGATGAACACTCGCCGTCGAGAACAACGTACTGCATTCTATTAGTTATGAAGTCTTCCAGCCAGTCACAAATCTGTGAAACTATTCCATATGCTCGTATCTTCGTAACAATCTGCAGTGTGGCACCGCGTCAGATGCCTTTTTGAAATCGATAAAAACGCAATCCGACTGTTGCCCTTCATCCATGGGTCGCCAGCTGTCATCTGAGAAAATGGCAAGCTGAGTTGTACATGAACGATGTTTTCTAACCCGTGCTGATTTATACAAAGAAGCTTTTCTGCCTCAGGGAAATTTACTATACTCTAACTGAGAATATGCTCAAAAATTCTACAGGAAACTGATGTCAACGATATTGGCTTGTAATTATTTGGGTCAATTCTCAAACATTTCCTTTAAACGGGAATCATCTGCACTTTCTTCCATTCACTAGGAACTTTGCGCTGAGTTATAGACTTGCGATAGGTAAGGGGCCAATGTCGCAGAATACTCTTTGTAAAACCGAATTTTTTGTATTTAGCTCTCTCAACACCTCCTCTACACCGGAAATACCTATTACTATGTCTTCCATTTCGAAGTTAGTGCGTTGATCAAATGATGGTACATTCGTGCAGTCCTCGTGCATGAAAACATTTCTTAAAGGTTACATTTATAACAGCTTTCCGTTTGCTATCACCTATTACTGCCCCGGAATGATCAACGAGTGACTGGATAGTGGGCTTTGACCCGCTTCTCGATTTTACATAGGACCAGACATTTTTATGTGTCTCGGAAAGATCTTTTGCTAAGGTATGGTAGTGGTAATTATTGTATGCTTCGCGCATCGATCTTTATGTAGACGTACGAATCTCTAACTTTTTCCTCTCATCATTTGTATGTTCTTCTTTTGAACCGAGACTGCAACAGGCTTTCTTTCTCAGTAGCATTCAAAAATTATTATTATACCACGGCGGATCTTTCCAACGAAAGACTACGTTTCAATGGCAGAACACTTGGAAGATGCTACAGCTCTACTAAAGAAACTGCCTACACTACACTTGTGCGTCCTATTTTGGAGTATTGCTGCGCCTTGTGGGATCCACACCACGTGGGACTGGCGGATGATTTAGAGAAAATCGAGGGAAGGGCAGCTCGTTTCGTATTATCGCGATATCGGAGAGATAGTGTCACGGAAATGATGCACCAGTTGGAGTGGAAAAAATTAAAAGAAAGGAGTTATTTGTTGCGACGAGATCTATTTGCGAAATTTCTTTCACCAACTTTGTCTTTCGAATGCGAACATATATTGTCAGCACCCACCTACATAGATACACTTGATCATCGTAATAATATAAGAGAAGTCAGTTCGAAAATAGAATGATTTGGATGCTTCTTTTTCCCGCGAGCTATTAGAGAATTGCATTGTAGAGAAATATCATTAAAGCGGTTCGGTTAACCCTCTGCCATGCACTTCACTGTGTCTTGCAGAGTATCCAAGTAGATGTAGATGAGTACCCACGCTAATGCTTGCCTGTGATGGTCCCGTGAGTCGATGCGATGTTTACTTATTATGAAGTCCCCAAAATTATTCTAAGCATTTCATCTAGGGACAGGGCGGCCGCTATCGTAGGAGCTTGAGCCAACACCGGACATTTGCGTTTATGGTCAACCAGTCTCGTATTACGAATGGACGATTAAGCGCTGCGGTGTAGTAACAGAAGCTCTCATCACCGCTCTTTTAACTTCGATGCCATACAAATTGGTCAACAATGTAGTACCGTATGACTTAAAGCGAGCCGTTGCCTAGCATCATTACGAAACCTGAATCGTTTCCAACTCATCGTATCTATACATCTCAGTGCTTAGAATGTTTGCAAAAGCCACTTACAAGATATCTTTCTGAAGATTTTAGTTTCTTTATCATCCTTCTTACCAAGAGAGACTGAATATCAAGCCTTCAGTGGAACACTTGATGAATCGTAAGTAAAAAGAGAATGTGATGATGTTTCGGCGAAGTAGATAGTTTAGTATGCAAAAATTAGCCTTGATTTGTTATTTACCTCTTAAGGAGGGTCAATTCTAATTGCCCATACCGTCTCAATATTTCAGTTACAGAAATAGGTATCGGCAACTTGAATTAACCTATATTGGTTAATTCTAGTTGTCGATACCTGCTAAATATGACTGTATTATATAAAAATTGGTATCGGCATCTGAAATTAATCTACATAGGTTATTTATAGTTGTTGATACCGTCTAAATAGTTCAGTATGAAAATTTTTAAAAATAGTTGTTGTCAACTGGAATTGACCTAAACAGGTAAGTTCCAGTTGCCGATACCAGTTTCCTTGTACATCCTTGAATTTCCTATTTTAATTCTGCTGTTTTCATAGCATTTTCATAGCGTTTCATATACTTGATATTATTATGTCCTCGGCAATTAAAAAAAATAAATAAAAACAAAAAATAAAACTTTTTCCCGCGCTAGTCCCGTTGAATTTGACGAATATTTCCATGTTTTGCCTCGGCATGTTCGTGTCTTTGCGTTAGCTACCGTACTAGCTTCGATGAATTCCAAGAATAGTTCAATGTTTTGTCGTGCCATGCTGTAAGTAGCGTATCTCTGTATTACCTATGACGTCATTGGTCAAAGCTGACGAATTGTATCGAGAACTGGAATTTATCCCTTAATCGTTATGTAGGAAGCGAATGCCTGTGGAAATATCTCCTAATGTAGTATATATGCTGATAGCACTCGTTATATTAGTCAGTAAATAGGAGCATGAACCTGGAGAATTGTACAGTAAGTTTGCTTCTGGCAGTGACGTATAACCTTACCCGTATTCAGGGTTCGTGGTGGTAACACACGAACGGCTTATGAAGTTACGGATGCAGCAGTTAAGTGTTTCGTGACGGCGGTCTGCGGTCATTCTATTCAAACGTGACTTAGTTTCCGCGAGTGGGATGGGCGAGAGAGAGAGAGAGCTCATGATGTCTCTTTGGCATAGAAGAAGCAGTATAACCCTGAGCAAAAATGTTGGCATAGAACAACACTGTATGCGATAGCGTTCGCAGTGAACACACATAGCTTCCCTACTGTAGCTAAGTAGTAATTTATGAATGAAGTTGGCATATTGGACCTACTTCTGCTTTAACAAAAACACATCATTTCTAGTTGTACTACTCCTCTTACCGGTTTTAACTTTACATAAGATAAAACCTTTTAATGTGTCTAATATGACAGCATTTAAAAAAATTGTCCGTGAATAGCTACAAGAATAATAGAGGACCAAATTTTTCTCTGCCTTGGAAGCACGCTGTGTAGATGGCACCGAACGAATACCCCAGACATGCAAATTCAGCACATGGATTCCCGTCTGACTGCTGTAACTTTTTGAACTTTCATTTTCAATTAAATCTTCATATTCGTTCAGCTTTGTCTTGTTGATTCGTAGCAAATTAACCGTATCCATCTATTATGAGTCAATTTCATGCCTCTCTTCCGTCATAAACAGACAGTGGCAGTAGGGAAAATAGCTTTATTTTGGAGGGGAGATTGGGGGGGGGGCAAGGTTTGACAATTTTGCTGCTCATATTCAGACGATAATTTGCGCTTAAGCCCCTTTTACTTTACCGGGATCAAGCTTCGTTGTTCACATTAAATCATAAAAAGCTATATTTTATATATTCCTTATTTCTGGGGTCAGGTACCATGCCAATCCTTCCCCCCACCCTTCTCTACACTCAGACTCCCGATATACGCCTCTGGACACTGGACCTGTGCATTTCCTCCTTACGGAAAATAAACACCGATGGGTAAACATCGTAAACGCTATGACTTCGACGAACAGAAGATAAAATACCGCATCTTAATACTAACAACTTAGGACCTCATGCCGACTTTAAAGGAAGTAGAGTTTTCTGTCATGCTATGAATGATTCTAGATTTTATGCCACAATTTTTGTGCAGCCATCTGCTGGGAGAAAGTTTTATCACTTGGTGACATTTAGCAGCTTCGTTGACAAAGTTTTCTCATATTGGGTAGGACTACTCCATTTTGTGAATCTTATTTCATGAAAATATGTACCTATTGTAGATAATATCCATTACTGGCGTTTATAATACTTTGCTGTGTAACACGTTTTGGTACAGTTACATGTTTCATTAATTATGGCTACAAAATAGTCACACTGAGACTTTGTGCCTAATTTTAGAGCACAGTTTCCAAGTGGTCATTAACTTCACGAATTTCCAGTACATTTTCGAGTATAATTGTAATAATTGAATCGATGAAGGTGGGACAGTAAACTATGGATTTATATAAAGGTGGTCAAGCAAAGATGGAAAATTCATTTAGGTACCTCATCTAACAGTTATCAGCCGCTACAATTAAAATAAGGTTGGAAACGACCTGAGTAACACGATAAGCTTTTAAAGGATCTGCACTAGAAATATGAAGTGGACAGTAAATTATTTGTTACTTTATTGACCTGTGAAATCCAAATATCTGAAACCACCACAGGACTGACAAATTAAGAAAAATAGTAGCGTAGTTTCAAGTTAAGAACTGCAGAGTGTTTGTGAAGTGGCTAAGAGAACCAACATTCTAAAGAAAGGGGTTATGACTGAAATCCTAAAATTACAAGATTTTCACTATCACATTCACTCTCGACATCTGTTACCCGTTGCCGGAGATAGCTGAAAATGAGCTGAAAATTAGCATAAGGTGAAAGTCTACTGATTGCGCGAAGCAAAGAAAAATGAAGTGCCGCAAAGGCTGATGAGATTTCTCTCCTAATATCATCAAACAAAAGTTACCTTGGGTTTCACCAGAAATAGAATGTTTATTTTTATTATAATCAGTCTCTGATAAGGTGATACCTACAGAATACTAATTTGTTGAGCCAATTGCCAATTGAGCACTTTTGAAGCCCCTCACGACTCGTCCGTTACCATTAGGCACCGCGAGCCAGTCGACAGCTCACTGCTATGATGCGATTGAGAGCCAGCTCGATCGAGCAGTTTGCTGAGCAGGCCTGGTGTAAGCTATATTGATTTGTACTACAGGTAAAAAGAAAAAAAAAGGGTAATGCATGTTCCGATCGAGGGAAAACAGGGAATATCTCTAAAACTTGGTAGGAAAAGAAGAAAGATGGAGTGAAAACACTGGACATTGTACATCAGGTTTCTTAAAAATTACCAGAATATGTAAAAATTCTTTGATTTAAATGTCTTTGAAGCTTCCATGTAAATAGAGAGACTGCGTTTCCTCATTTACACCTTTGATGCCGCGCTGGAATACAGAACGGTAGGGAGCGCCACGTAGCAGATCGCGTGGCCTCCCGCGTCGGAGTTTCGAATCCTTCCTCGAGAGGAGGAGGAAGGAAGCTTAGGGCTTAACGTCCCATCGACAGGTTGGCCCTTAGAGACGAAGCTAACGCTCGGAGTTTTGGGTAAGGATGTGGAAGGGAATCGGCCGTGCCCTTTTGAAAGGAGCCATCCCGGCATTTGCCTGGAGTGATTTAGGGAAATGACTGAAACCTAAATCAGGATGGCCGGAGAGGGATCTGAGCCACTGTCCTTCCAAATGCGAGTCCAGTGTCCTTCCTCGGGCATGGATGTTTGTGTCGTTTTTAGTATAAGTTAGTTCATTAGTATTTTGTAAGTTTAGAGACTGATGACCCCGCAGTTAAGTCCCATAAGCTTTACAAACATTTTACACCTTTGTTTAGGATAAGTATGTTTGTTCACATGTTTGTAAATCTATCGCTAGCCGCGGTGGCCGAGGGGACTAAGGCGTTCCAGTCACGGTCTGCACGGCCACTACGGTCGGGGGTGGATATTTGTGTCGTCCTAGTTCGTAAATAGTTCATAAGTAGTTTGTAAGTTTAGGGACTGATGACCCCGTAGTTAAGTCTCATAGACTATACAAACATCTGAACATCTGTAAATCTATCGGACAAAACTGCTTGGTTATCAGTCCGTAGCTTACAAACAACTTAAACCAAGGTAAATTAACCTAAGGGCAACACACACACACCCATGCCCCAGGGAGGACTCGAACCTCCACGGCGAGCAACCGCGCGCTCCGCAGCGAGACGATTTAGACCGCGCGGCTACTCCACCGCAGCTTAGGGTAAGTATGCAATCGCCTGTTGTTGCGGTGTGATATGAGCGATTTTCATTCTCGTAATAATCAGTAAATGACTTCAGCTGGATATGGTGTCCTTGTTGTAGAGTGCGAACTGTAGAGAAAAGTTAAAAAAATGTTCAAATGTTTGTAGAACTTACGGGACTTAACTACGGGGTCATCAGTCCCGAAGAGAAAAGAGAGAGTGGAAGACAGAGGGCAGAAAGTGTGGTGAGTAGGGTGGAGAGGGGGGGGGGAGCTGAAGACAGAGAAAGACGAGTTCTCTCAGACGAAACAGTTCGTCGGCAGCGAGTGTGGGCGTTGAAGGAAGTGTCTTGGGAAGCAGGTGTGCGGTTCTTACTGGAAATTAATGAAAGGCTGGTTCCGCACTTGAGCAGCCAGAGGACTATAGCAGTTATTCGGCAGGCAAGCCCCGGCTGAGGCGCCGGCAACAACGGGGCTGTTCTGTACGAGAGACATTGAGATGGCAGTGCTCCATCAAGCGCTCATTGTAGCGGCTGCGCTTTCAGCGGTATCTTGACGTGACGAGAGCCGCCGCTGCTCCGCGGGCGTTCATTGTGTGCTCGAGTAAATGGAGCAACTCCGCCGCCGCCGCCGCCGCCGCCGCCGCCGTTCTGCCTGGCTGTCGCCGAGGCTGCGCTCTGTTTCCTCGCGCCACGCACAAGGCCTGCTGGCTTTCTTGAGCCCCAGACAAGGACACCGGGAACACACGAGCACTCACTCCGCGTCATGATTCACTGCGTTTATCGCTATTTTACCGTATATTTCGCATGCAAGTCGAAAACTAGAAGGGTAACAGCCATGTACCGGGGCGGGAATGGCCGTGTGCTCTAAGACGTGCTGTTGAGGACTGCGCGGCTGTTCCCCGTCGGAGGTTCGAGTCCTAACTCGGGCATGGCTGTTTGTGTTGTTCTTAACATGAAATTGCGTGCTTATGGAATATCTTCCTAATTGTGCGATTGGATTCACGATTTCCTATCAGAAAGGACACAGTTCGTTGTAATTGACGGTAAGTCATCGAGTAAAACAGAAGTGATATTTGGCGTTCCACAGGGAAGCGTTATAGGTCCCCTACTCTTCGTCGTGTTTATAAACGATTTAGGAGACAATCTGAATAGCTCCCTTAGATTGTTCGCTGATGAAGCTGTCGTTTATCGGTTAGTGAAGTCAACAGAGGATCAAAAGCAACTGCAAAGCGATTTAGACAAAATTTCTGCATGGTGCGAAAATTGGCAATTGACACTAAATAAAGAAAAGTGTGTAGTAATAAACATGATCACTAAAAGAAATCCGCTGAATTTCAATTACGCGATAAATCAGTCAAACCTTAAGGTCGTAAATTCTACCAAATACACACAGAAAATATTTTGGGGAAGGCGAATCAAAGGTTACGTTTCATTGGCAGAACGCTTTGAAGATACACCAGCTCCACCAAAGAGACTGCCTACATCACACTTGTGCGTCCTCTCCTGGAGTACTGTTGCCCAGTATGGGACAGCTCGTTTTGTTTTATCACTTTACGGGAGGGTGGGGGGGGGGGGAAGCGTCACGGAAATGTTGCACGAATTGGGGTGGAAATCATTAAAAGAAAGACGTTATTCATTGCGGCGTGATCTGTTTGCGAAGTTTCAATCACCGACTTTTAGTTCTGAATGTAAAAATATCTTGCTAGCACCAAATGTTCAAATGTTCAAATGTTTGTAAAGTCTATGGGACTTAACTACGGGGTCATCAGTCCCTAAACTTACAAACTACTTATGAACTACTTACGAACTAATACGGCACAAATATCCATGCCCGAGGGGGGATTCGAACCCCCGACCGTAGTGGCCGTGCAGACCGTGACTGGATTGCTAGCACCCACCTACTTAGGGAGATATGACGATCCCAATAAAATAAAAGAAATCAGATCGAAAACGGAACGATTTAGGTGTCCTTTCTTCCTGCGCGCTATTAGAGAATGGAACGGTAGAGAAAAGTTATGAAAGTGGTTAATGAACCCTCTGCCAGGCACTTAAATGTTATTTGCAGAGTATCTACGTAGATGTAGATGTAGAACATAAGTTAGTTTAATTAATAAGCTTAGGGACTGATGACAAACGTATTTAAGTCCCTTACATTTACAAACATTTGATTTGATTTGCTTCCCGTCGGAGGATCGAGTCCTACCTTGGGCATGGATCTGTGTTTCGACCTAAGTGTAAGTTAGTTTAACTAGTTTGTAAGTCTAGGGACTGATGACCATTGCAATTTGATCAGCGGCAAGGTTTTTTTTACGATTAAAGGTGCAAGAGAGTTGATGTATTGTGAGTGCCCGTAGAGTTATGTATCTTTTCGCGAATGTAAGCTCACTCAGTATGTATTTAATATTGCTAAATAGACATACTAAAGAAGAGGTATCTTCCTCAAGAGCCAACCGCGGTGGTCGAGGGGATTGAGGCGCTCCAGTCACGGTCTGCACGGCCACTAGGGTCTGGGGTTCGAATCCCCCCTCGGGCATGGATATTTGTGCCGTCCTTAGTTGTAAGTAGTTCATAAGTAGTTTGTAAGTTTAGGGACTGATGACCCCGTAGTTAAGTCCCATAGACTCTACAAACATTTGAAAATTTTTCTTCCTCAAGAGCCTTAATTTCGATTGATAACCTCTCAGGCACACACAAAAAATAACCACACTGCAATGCATTTTCAACTCTAAAAAGGCGCCTGATGATGGCTGCTTGCTGCCGAAACACGGTATGCTAATAAATTATTAGTAAAAGTCATCGCTGCAGTAAAATAATGCGATAAAAGTTTCGGCGAACAACGGCGCGCTCCGCAGCTAGGGGCCTTGGAACTTCGTCCACTCCACAGTGGCACGCAGAAAGTAATCATTTGTTTGCTTCCATAAGTAGCCTTTACGATTTTGTTCTTGTGTTCTTTATGTTGTCATCTTTACTTCCTTTTTTTTTTTCAAGTATCAAACAGAATGAAACTTTCACTCTGCAGCAGAGTATGCGCTAATATGAAACTTTCTAGCGGATTAAAACTGTGGGCCCGAATGGGGACTCGAACCTCGGACCTTTGTCTTTAGCGGGCAAACGCTCTACCACTGAGCTATCCCAACACTACTCACGGCCCGTCGTCGCAATTTCAATTCTGCCAGTATCTTGCATTCTACTTTCCAAACCTCACAGAAGTTCTCTTGCGAATCCCGCATGACTAGCACTCCTGGAAGAAAGGATATGGAGACATGGCTTATCCACAGCCGAAGGGATGTTTCCAGAATGAAAATGTCACTGTGCAGCGGAATGTGCGCTGATATGAAACTTTCTGGAAGATTAAAATTGTGTGCCGGAAACAGGACTCGAACCTGTGACCTTTGCCTATCGCCCTTTCCTGCACACAATTTTAATCTGCCAGGAAGTTTCAAGCAACAAACAACTTTACATATCTTCATTTTGGCATTCGTGAATACATAGCAGCTTCAATCAGTTCTGCAGAAAGTGTTTCGAAATATAAAGTCATAGTTCCGACTATGTTATCAGTACAAATTTACGCCAACTGAACGGGAAAAGGTGTATGCCACATGATCAATGTTTCCTAAACCCATATTAGTTATTAAAAAAATCTACCTAAAATCATCGATCCACCTAAAGAACAAAAGAATATACACGAATAAAAAAGTCACTGGTTCTTTTTCTCATCTTGATTTCTAAAAGGTTTTCGCACATTCGTGTTAATTGAATACAACTGTATTCCGTAAGATTCCGATATGTTCAAAAGTAACAGCGCTTTCTCTGTAAAACGCATTTGTACTATTTTCTGAACATATCTACCATGAAATATATAACAACAAATTGCAAATACTGACTTCGTTTTTATGTGTAGATTAACTGGAGAGATACTGTTCTACTGACTGTTGCAAATGACGTAACGATTGTAGTAACTTTGTATATAGATCAAGTGTAGAGTTTGTAGAATTCAGTGCTATCACACTTACTCCGTTTGTTCTTTTAGCTGCAAAAGAAAACGTAGTCACGGTTTGACTCATTTTAGCGCAGAACAAAGTAACATGAAAAAAGTCATATCTGAAATACAGGAAAGATACTACAATTTACTTTAAAAGCGACCATAGCAACCATGCAAAAGGCAAACATTTTAGTAGACGCATTGATTCTAATTAATGACTTTCAACATATTCCATAAATAGTGAATAATTGCTTTCGTTTATTCAATTTTGATTCAGATAAACGGTTAATCCGTTATTTTAATTTAAGGATTGAACTGTCAAAACGTGATCGCAAAGGCCCACTTTTAGTGTTACTACTATAACCTAAAGTGGCCAGTTTTGGGGAGGTAATGTGCTAAGTACAAATAGATCTCATGTCATCCTACAATCTGTTGAATGTCAAGAAAAGAGAACATAACCTCAACCAATGCTATTGTACCAAAAAGAAGACGAAAGTATCGGAAAGAAAAATTAAATCAAAGCTTAGGAAAGCACTCATTCGAAAAGAAAATACTTTCAATGGTCGAACGAAATAAACTATATCAAATGTAGGAGGCCTGAAAATCGAGAAGAAACCATGGAAAAATCATGATGATATCGATGAGAAAGATTCACTGTGCCTAAGGTGCCTCTAACCTTCTTCTAACAGTCGACCTGCAGCACAGTGGATTCAGTGCAGAAATTGCAAGCATTGGGCATTGGACTATTCTATGAGTGTTTAAACTGTGCTTAACCTTTGGAACTCGACAGTGATTAAAGATGACTGGTTTTTATTAAGATATTATAAATCCTAAGAAGTTAAAGGTTTCCCGTTATCATACTAAAATGTTATGCATTTAACTCAATATGCAAATTGATATTATGTGCATTACAATATTTTTCTTGATTGGCCCCTTTTACATATGTCCAGTAATCAATTTTATTCTAATACTTCAACTCATATTTTAAAGCTTAATAATTGCCACGCAGATGCAGTAAGATCTCTCGAAGATCTAACAATTTCATAAATTTAAACACGTAAAATTAATTAATGTAAAATAAAAAATACGTGCCTCAGTTTCTCCTATGTGATTTCTATATGCCAGATATTTTATATCAGAGTTCTTCCTCCACAAAAGAATTTCTTCCCTCTATGGCTTCTACCAATTTACTTCCAACTTACTTCCTAGCCTATTTTTTTAATGCCTCTTCGTTGTGTGTCGTATCTCTCCATTAATTTGTTTATTTTTCTATAATGACATCTCAAATAGCCGGCCGCGGTGGCCGAGAGGCCTGAGGCGCTCCAGTCACGGTTTGCACGACCACTACGGTCGGGGGTTCGAATCCCCCCCTCGGGCATGCTTATTTGTGCCGTCCTTAGTGTTAGTTCGTAAGGTTAGGGACTGATGACCCCGTAGTTAAGTCCCATAAGCTATACAAACATTTGAACATCTCAAATATTTCAAAGTTTTCTCTTGCTTTCCCATGTTCCTTTATGCAAAATCCACACAATACAAAGTTTTATTGAAGAGTTACAATTTCGCAAACGGCTACCAAAAAATTTGAACCCGGAAGGCTCTGTCATTGCGGATTACTTTCTACGCGCCAGCATCTGATATGTGGCTGGTTTGGTTTTTCTTGAATGATATATATATATATATATATATATATATGTGTGTGTGTGTGTGTGTGTGTGTGTGTGTGTGTGTGTGTGTGTAATTCTTCCACTTCTACTACCGAGTCCCCCACATTTTGATCTCGGACGAGATGAGTTCCGTTTTCTGCTAGTCAGCACACCTTCATCGTCTTTCCCAATACTCTTAAAATGCATAATTTCATGCATATAATGTTCAATGCATATTTTGCTTTAGTTTTTGTTTCTTAACTGCAGGCCTAGTGAAACGTTTAGAAAGGTTTCTTTCGCGTTCATAGACTGAAGGTTTAATTTAGCTTTACAAGTAGGAAATGTGATTATTGACAAATCCTCTTATTCCGGTTGAGGTCAAAATGAGACTTACTTTCCGAGAAATTTTTCTCTCTTAAAATGAAACTAAACATGTTCTGCTACCTATTCAGTTGTCCTTTCTATTATTGTCTGTAATATTCTGCTTACCATTTCACGGGTATTGTATTTTACACTATTTTACCCGTATATTTTGTCTCTACCTGAACCGTTTTAGCTACTGTGTTTTCAAACGGTATAGTTCTTCTTTGAGCTTTCCAATGCTTCATTGATGCCATTTAGCATCACTTCGCGTAGTTCCATAGCTTCGAATGAGAACTTCGCGAAGAGATACCAAATGGTATCACTGAAGCATTCTAAAGCTGAAAGAACACAGGGATACTTCAACGATGCCATTTGGAATAAAACGAAGAAAGGGTTGACTGAGAGTGTTATCCCAATGGAGATGCAATTAGTCAATAGCTTTGCAAATCGGCACATGTAAAATGACATAACAGAGACTTGAAATAAGACCTATACATTGAGGCCAGTTCTTCCTTGTGTGTTGTTAACAGACTAAGAATAAAATTGGAATTTTGGGTGGATGAAATAGAATTACTATGGAAATAAACCACATTTAACGTCCCTGTTTGTAATTCACAAAGGTGAAACATAAGGTAACCAAATTAAATCATGTTTTTCCCGTAGAAAAATGGTGGCAATTGTGGGATGAAAAATCGAAGACTCAAATTCGTCACCTTGTAGAAGGTCATCCTCGGAACTATAAACGCTAAAAGTCCCAAAATATTCGCACTTCATCTCAAATTTTCGGTTTTATCTGTATAATACGGCGTTTTTTGAAGGTGACCATTCTCTAGAAAAATAGACTATATTTTTTTTACGTAATTCACTGGCCGTATGCTTTATGCTGATATCAGCTGTTTCTTCTTTACAGCCTGCAGAATAACAGCGAATTTGACTTTTCTGCGAAAAGTAAAAAACTCCCAATTCCATTCACTACAACTACAAAAATATACATTTTATAAAAGGACCGATTTGTTTAATTAACCTGTGTTATTTTGTGACCATTGAAGGTGTTACTTCACGTTTAATGGCCTTTTCAGAACGGGTAATTATCACTCGCCCGATAAAAGTTCATATAGTTTATGATACAACGGATGACGCTTTATTAACTAGCCGCCACAGAACCCCCGTGCAGTAGATAAATCTGCAAATAAATTGTGAAATGCTACTGGGATCGTGTGCCTCGCTATGTCCCCTCTCATAACTGCGATTGGAACAGCTAAAAAAAACTACAGGTCTTTCCCTTTACTTACGTACGGTATTTTATAGGGGGAGACCGTTAGAATGCTTAGTATTTGAATTACCATTGGGAATAAAGTTTGGTTGTCGCTACTTTAAGGTAAATGTGTTTTAGTTTGCGTCAATTGTATTGAACACTAGCGAGCGCGTAAATGCTTTGCCATTGCTAATGTCAATGCCTATAACTTCCCCAAACTCTATTCACTCTCGTTACCTTCCTCATTGGCGTCTTAGGCTTTTCTCTGAATTACCGATCCGAAACCCCGGTGCTTCTGAGATCTCCACCCTCACCACTTCCTCCTCCTCCGTGTCCTCCTCTACCTCTGCTACCTCCTTCTCTTCCTTTTCCTTGTTCTCCTCTTCCTCCCCTCCCCTTCCAAACACCCTCCTTGTCTCTGTCATTACCTCTCCTGCTCTCTGCCTATTTCCTACTGACCCCGCTCTCTTTCTCCATCTCCTCCATTACATGTGCATGAAAAACTGCCCATACGTCAAAAATGTCATGGAGATAGGTCGAACAATGTAGAAGTATGGAGTACAATATTTTCCATCGTGCGCCATACGAAATATTATGCAGACAGTGATGTTTCTCTCGTGTCGAAGGTGTAGTGTGCAGAATGTCATCAAGACCGGAATGAAATTGGAGGTTTATGTTGAAGTCTGTTGCAAAGCACCTCCAGTTGCACCGTACAGAATCTTATGTAGACAGTGGCCTCCGTCTTCCTTTGAACGTCAGTCTCTATGATAGCGTCGGACCCTGTTGTAAAGTAACCTTCGGGAAGCACCATACAAATAATTTGTTTTGAAAAGAAAGAGTGTAAAAGTTTTATCGAAGTCGGAAAAAATGTGGGGCAGCACATTAAATAGGAATCTATTTCGAAGCGACAAGGCCTATACAGAATTACCAATTTAGATTTTTTCAGGGTTCCGCCTTCTTCATTATTATTTTTTTCTTTTTGGAAAGCATTCTGCATTAAAACTAGCAAAACAAAACTATTCATATCCGTTAAGCCATTTCTGAATTTAAGCTAGACTAACGCACAACAACTGATTTTTACATGTATTATTACATTGAGCACTTTTTTCTTATCATTGATTACAAGACGGATTTATTGTTATTAAGTGCTAGACAAACAGCAAAAATATAAAATGAAATACAATCAAAAAGGGCGTGAACAGATCAGCAGATACGAGTGATTGGAAAGAAATGTGAAATAGTACTGGAAAGAAAGGAAGATCAAAACTACATACTGTTGAGATCAAGCTTGGGCGGAATGAAACTCTTTATAACCAAAAGTCGGCAACAAAGAATAGTGAAGGAAACATTATTAACTAAGAATTTTATGATCTATTCTGAAAGAAAATGCGAGATACGACCATGGGTGTTTACAGCAAATTTGAACTACTGGGAAGTATACCTATGAACTCTAGCAATAGTTTAGGGGGCGATTTTTATCTTGATTAGCAAATACGCAGTTAACAGAAATAGGTAAACTACACATGACTTAAACATCAGCCCAGCACCATCATCATCATTGTACACCCCATGTGAACAACCCTATTATACATACAGTATTAACCTCTTCCAGCGAGGTAAAAATCACATATGAAAATCACATTTCTAGCTGATTCTGTTTCTGAATGTTAATTTGAGGGGGGGGGGGGGGGGGGGGTGAAAGCTCATAAAAGAACTAATTAAAAACTGTTGTACACAAAACTTTACCACGTAGTAAAGTTGCTAGTACAAATGAAATGGACAAAATCTGCAACATTTCATGCTCAAAAACTAGCCCAATCATTATTGAATGAAATTACCGAAAAGTCGTTGGCCACGTAGAACTACGTAACATACCTCATGTGGTGCTTTACCGGTGACGGAATATGTGATTTACTTCCAAGTACAAGGAAGCTTGACGAGTTCTGCAGGATTTAACGAAAATCAGCGCTGTGATCTTGCGTTACAGCAGCACTTATTACTTTAAACACGCTGGAGATACACAAAATTTGACAACAACTTCGCTGCCTGAATCCGGCTAAACAAAATTACACTCAAGTACTCACTGATAACTACCTTAAATACAATAATTATTATAAAGTGGACCCCTGTCTAGTGAACAACTAAAGGTATGCTGATAGACAGAATGATGATAGAATTGAAGCCAAATTACTTCATTTTAGTACCTTTATCACCAACACGTGAGGTGTTATGAAGATAAATCCACACACTTACCCATCCATAAGACGACTCTTTTTTTCTTTCTCGAATCCGAAAACCAACCCTCTTGTGACCAATAACAGAGGAGTGAAGATTCGTGTCAAATGGCTGTGATCAACCTAACGATACCCAACCAGAGTACAAGCTTATCATTGGTGTACGCGAAGACATCTCTTGTCATGTTTGCTCAGTACCTAAGGTTGATAGGAACTCTACTTTGCACCGATCTCTGCTGCTCTGGTGCTCTAACAAACTCTCACACACACAAAAACCAAAGGACTGAGGGATTGGGAGTGTGGCATTAATAAACACAGACTAATGTCTATTTCCCTGGCTAGTGGTTGCAGAGGGGATAAACTTATAAAGTTCTCCATCTCACATAATGTCGTGAAAAACGAAGTTGGCAAATTTGGAAATGAATTTCAACAACAGTTTCATCTCGACGTGGTCAAAAGGGTGGACGAAGTGATGTGAAAATAAAGAAACACTGAAATACACTACTATCTGTCGTTCATTGCCGATACAGCCTACTTCGGAGCTATTACTTTTTAAATAATTTGTTTCGACGGATTGCTTATAGAACACTAGTAGGACCCGTTCTTGAGTACAGGTAAAGTGTTTGAGGTCCACACCCGAACGGTTTCAGAAGTAGAATCAATTCAGAGGTGATATTCTGGATTTGTTACTCTTCGGCTGTTACTTCAGAGTGACATATAAAAGAAGGATGTGTGTGATCGCCGTAAATGCATATTTCTGGTTCACGTTGTTTATTCTCGAATTTCGAAGGGAACGGCGGAGGACTTTAAAGTGCAGGGGTGTTTTCCGCACGTCTGATCCTCCGCTCGGTTAACCTTTCGCTGTGTGGTGGCTTAAGAAGAAAGCAACGAGCAGGTTGTCGTCGGCACGGCCGAGGCTTTGCCTTGCGTAAGTTGATGTACGTGATCTGACTTCCAAACAGCGTCAGGACGATATGTTTGCCTACCCTCCAGGGACGCGACATTGGTATTCTGTGGAAAAGAAATGCATAAATATACTGTTATTTACGTGCAGCGACGCTCCTCTCGTATTTACCACTATTTACCGCTTCAGTTTGGTCTCTCTCTCTCTCTCTCTCTCTCTCTCTCTCTCTATCTCTCTCTCTCGGTGTGTGTGTGTGTGTGTGTGTGTGTGTCGGAGAGAGAGAGAGAGAGAGAGAGAGAGAGAGAGAGATGGTGTGTGTGTGTGTTCTGATACATTCGAGAGTGCGAGAAATTAGCATTTTATTTTCATTGACTCAACTCTGATATTTTTGTGTTCGGAAATAACAATGCTAACCCCACCTCTGTTAGTTTTAATCTTGCCTCGTTGATTTCATTTATTCCTACCTTCTACACTCGATGTGAAGGTTGGTATTGGTGTTTATCATATGTAGTGCAATTATCTAGTTTCGGACGTTTTCGTTTATTCGAAAGAATAGTTTGCGCATACACCTGTAATTTTTAAGAGACAAGTTACCATTACGCTGCGATACAATGAATGTACTGTTCTTTGTCTTTCGTTCTGAGATTTGCACATTACATTTTAGCAAAAAGTTTTACTTGATAGCATGCCGCGGTGGAGTAGCCGAGCAGTCTAAGGCGCCTCGCTGCTGAGCGCATGGTTGCTCGCCGTCGGAGGTTCGAGTCCTCCCTGGGGCATGGGTGTGTGTGTGTGTGTGTGTTATCCTTAGGTTAGTTTACCTAATTTTAAGTAGTTTGTAAGCTACGGACTGATGACCACGCAGTTTGGTCCGATAGCTTTACAAGTATTTCAACATTTGAACTTGATAGCATGCAGAAGTTGCTCCTGATCCTCCACATATTGTTGACTGATTATGAGGTCGAAGTTTTGAAGTAGCCTATTTTAAAGTTAACGTTTCATGCCTTGCACAAACATTATTTGTTTACTTAATTATGATGCGAATCATTAGAAGAAAAAATACATCGAAACCAAAATCGCTATGCTGGTCATTTATACAAGATTATCTATTTCGGTAAGTAATGTTACCATCTTGTTTGCATACTCTAAAAACAGACTAATATTTAAAGCCTATACAAAATATATCATATTACGGCAACATTGATTACCGAAACCTACAATCTCGAATAAACCTCCAAGTGTTTCTTCTTCTCCTGAAATTTAAGACCGCCCCTCGCACCAACATGAGGACGTTATATATGATACCAATACCGACACAAAACGAGCAGGTGCACAGCTAGCACGCTGGCGAAACATTTTTGAAGAACGTCTTTTAATTTCCTGTATCGATACTCATTTTTAGAATTCAAAGGATTTTCCTAAATCATTTAAGGCAGACACGTGAGTTCTCTTTTTGAGGAGGACATCGTCTCTAATAACCTCTGCCTACATTGTATTTTCCGAAACTACTGCGAAACATTAACATTTTCTGAACTGGTGTATTATTTCACTCATACCAAAAGTTCAATTTTCAAACCTCTGGTTTTTTCGTGAGTACGTACTATGCTAGCACGGGGCCCAGAGCTAATGCAGTCTTTCTTCCTTCTTTCCTTACTGGACTGCATTTCCTTTCCCTTCCTCTCCTATCCTGTCCTCTGTCCATCTTCCCCCTCCCCCTCCCACCCTCCCCCCAAAAAAGTCAGGAGATATGACATTAGCAGTTTTGTCCCCCTGTGGGAAACAAACAACTTACCAATCGTCAAACCTCTGCAAATGTTCAAATGTTTGTATAGCTTACAGGACGTAACTACGGGGTCATGAGTCCCTAAAATTACAAACTACTTATGAACTAGCTAATACTAATTACGGCACAAATATCCATGCCCGAGGGGGGATTCGAACCCCCGACCGTAGAGGCCGTGCAGACCGTGACTGGAGCGCCTCAGTCCACTCGGCCACCGCGGCCAGCCAAACCTCTGCACAATGTGAGGAACATTTTTAGTATCTGACGTGTTTCCAAAACAGAATACGAAAACAGATTCACCTTTATACTGAAGGAATCACTCGTTGTTATTCATAAAAGGGAGGGGAACGTTCGCGTTTAACGTCTCATCGACGAAGATGTCTAAAGAACACACACCACATAGCGGTGCATTACTAGGTGAACATGAAAATCGAAGTGCGAATTTTTATATTGGTTATACAAGCAGACCAATGAAACTGAGGTGATTCCTAATTCCAAAGGCGCTTTGCCGTAGATATGCACAAAACAGAAATCATTTATATATTTAGTCGTCGAGAGTGCTTCCATTACTATATCTCTAGCGCCACGTTCGCAATCACCCGTTAGATGGAATGCTGCAACTTCTGCGTCGGAATGGCCGTGCGCTCTAAGGCGCCTTGCTACAGGATGCGTAGCTGTTCTCCGCTGGAGTTCCGAATCCTGCCTCGGGCAGAGATGTGTGTGTTAGCGTATCTAAGAGTACGTAGTTTGTCTAGGGACTGAAGATTACTGAAATTTGGTCCGGTACCTTTACGAACATTTGAACATTAAAAAATGCCACACCAAAGTTAAGGGATTTCGAGAAATCGAATTCTAAGAACGTTCGTGTTTAAAAGGTTTACTTTCAGTAACACACATATACCTGGAGTCAACAATGCAGCAACTATTATGACGAAGCTATTGTCAGAAGTGAGTACCAGAACATATTAGTAGTAATGAAGACTTTATTTAAAGTTTTTTTATATACGTCATAATTTCGTTTACTTTTATGTTATTTTCCGCCGATATCACAAAATTTGAAATAAGTTAATAATAATTAACTTAATTGAATTTTCCGTCGGTACTTGAGAGAACAGGTTACTATTATGAATAAGGAAAAATTCCTGATATTCACTCATGAGAGCTGCTTGCTTGATGATGGCTTAAGAAGACGAAAGCCGGTTTGTAGCCAAACAAATAATTTTGCAGAACACCAGGAACTTTTCTTTTTTCATAATTATTAATTTGTTTATGTAGAACAGTTATGACTCAGGAAAGCGGAATTTGACTTAGAGATGGAGCAGGAAGAGAGAGTGAAAGTAGGGAAGATGACATGGAAGACAGAAAAGGGGAAGGGTCGATGTACAAAGACGGTGGACTGACAGAGGGGAAGAAGAAGGAGTAGGAGAAGCAAGAGGTAGGTAGAGAAGAGGAGAAGGGAAAAGAGTGAAGATAAGGATTAGCTAGACACAATGCAGAAAACGGTTGCTTTTTTCAAGGCCAACATACATAGCATACTAGATACTCAGTAAACTGTATGATTCGTATGTTTATGCAATAAAAGGAGAAAAAAAAAGAAATTAGTCGTGCCACTGTAAATGCTATGCAGTGGGATAAATGAAGATATTTTGCAAAATAAAAAAAAAATGTTTTTGTACGTTTCCTCTGAATTAACACAGCCACATAAGGAGTAGATAGACAGAATGCAGAAAACGGTTACTTTTCTCAAGGCTAGTCATGAGTTGAGTATGATTCGTATGAATATGCAGTAAAAGGACAAAAAACGAAATTATTCGAGCCACTATGAGTGCAAAGCAGCGGAATAAATGGAGTTTGTTTTGCAAAACAAAAATATTTTTGTAAGTTTTCTTTACATAGTTTTGTAAGTTTTCTTTGAAGTTACGTAGCCACGGGGCGTAGAGCTAAGCGTAAGTGATTTGACTGATGTATCGTTAGTGTATACTTGCAAGAAATATTTTATTTACTTTTCCGCTCTTTTCATACCACAATAGGCCACAACGAAGCGTGCCCAGGTTTAGCTAGTGTATATAAATGAAGATGAAGACGACCACTGAGCCCATGTTCAATGAGGATGCGCAACACCCTCGGCGAAATTTTGCAAGATTTAAAGAGTAGATTTAATCTGCAGCGAAATTGTTTTTGTAAGGCCAAAAGAGCAGAACGTCAGGTCCATATATAGAAGGATAAGAGTGGAGAAGCTTCAAGACAAGGAAGTAAAACAAAAATACATAACAATGATCACGGAAAGGAACCAGTTAGTTGAATGTAATGATTTACAGTCACTGGAAGAGGAATGGTCAAGGTACAGGGACACACTACTGGAAGTAGCTAGAGAATGTCTTGGAACAGTAGTGTGTAAGGGCAGGAAGAAGCAGACAGCTTGGTGGAATGATTCTGTAAGGCAACCTGTAAAAAGAAAAAGAAGGCATTTCAAAAATGGCTCCATACTAGAAATCAGGCAGACAGAGAAAGTTATGTTGAAGAAAGAAACAAAGCCAAACGGTTAATTGCAGACTCCAAGCAGAAATCGTGGGAAGACCTTGGAAATAAGTTAGAAACTCTGGGTCAAGCTGCGGGAAAACCATTTTGGAGCGTAATTAACAATCTTCAAAAGGGAGGGAGGAAGGAATTAACAATTGTTTTGGACAGGTCAGGAAAGCTACTAGTCAATCCTGTGGATGCCTTGAGCAGATGGAGGAATATTTTGAATAATTGATCAATGTAGGTGAAACGTTAAATGATGTGTCAGATTTTCAGGTAGAATGGGATAGGAATGACGATGGAAACAGGATCTCATTTGAGGAAGTGAAGAAAATGGTCAGTAGATTGCAGTGCAGTAAAGCAGCTGGGGTGGATGAAATTAAGCCGGAACTCGTCAAATAAAGTGGAATATCAGGTCTCAAATGGTTACACAGGATAATTGAGAAGGCGTGGGAATCGGGACAGGTTCCGTCGGACTGGACGAAAGCAGTAATCACGCCAATCTTCAAACATGGAAACAGAAAAAGATTGTAAGAGCTATAAAGGTATCTCTTTAATTAGCGTTGTAGGCAAAATATTCTAAGGTATTGTTGAAAGGAGAGTGCGAGTATCAATTGAGGACAAGTTAGATGAAAATCAGTGTAGGTTTAGACCTCTCAGAGTCTGTCAGGACCAGATCTTCAGCTTACGGCAGATAATGGAAAAGTGCTATGAGTGGAACAGGGAATTGTATCTATGTTTCATAAATCTAGAAAAGGCTTTGACCGTGTTCCGAGGAGGAAGCTATTGTAAGTTCTACAAGATTATGGTATAGGAGGCAAACTTCTGCAGGCAATTAAAGGGCTTGATGTAGACTGCCAGGCAGCAGTCAGAGTAGACGGCAAATTAAGCTCATGGTTCAGGGTAGCTGCAGGGGTAAAACAAGGCTGTAACCTGTCACTACTATTCATGGATCATATGCTGAAAACAGTAGACTGGCAGGGCGGGAAACAAAATATGCAGTCTCGCATATGCGGATGACTTAGTTGTATTGGCAGATTCGATTGAAAGGTTGCAAACTAATATTTCAGAGCTCGATCAGAGGTGTAAGGATTATGATATGAAGATCAGCATCTCCAAAACGAAATCAATGTGTGTGAGAAAGAGATTTAAACAGATTGAGTGCCAAAAAGGAGGAACACAGAACGGGTAGACAGTTTCAAGTACCTGGGATGTATTTTCTCACAGGATGGCAACATAGTGAAAGAACTAGAATCGAGGTGTAGCAAAGCTAATGCAGTGAGTGCTCATCTAAGATCTGCTCTCTTCTTCTAGAAGGAAGGAAGAACCAAGACTACGTTTGCAGTGCACCGCTTTGTCTTTCGACCTACTTTGTTGTATGGGAGTGAAAATTGGGTGGATACAGGTTACCTTATTCATAAGGTAGAGGTTACAGATATGAAAGTAGCAAGAATTATTGCAGGTTCCAACAGATGGGAACAATGGCTGGAGGGTGTCCATAATGACGAAATCAAAGAATAACTGGGAATGAACACCATAGATGAAGGAGTTAGAGCGAACAGACTGACATGGTGGGGCCATGTTACACGCATGGGAGAAGCAAGGTTACCTGAGAGACTCATGAGCTTGGCAGCGGAGGGTAAGAGAGTCGAGGTAGACCAAGAAGAAAGTACTTAGATTCGGTAAAGAATGATTTTGAAGTAAAAGGCATAACATCAGACGAGGCATCAATGTTAGCATTGAATAGGGGCTCATGGAGGAATTTTATTAGAGGTACTGTGCTCCAGACTGAACGCTGAAAGGCATAATCCGTCTCTAATGATGATGACGATGATAATAATAATAATAATTATTATTATTATTAATAAGTAGAATGGACTGGTGCACTACGTTAGTAGTATGTGATAAATTGAATGTTTGCATCTTGAGAGACGTGAGTGGGTATTCCGAGCAGCTGTGGTGACCACTGTGTCCGGGTGGTGAAGTGGCCAGCGCAGCTATATAGTAAGCGAGAGAGTCGGATTCTAATTCCGAGCACATATTTTCAACTTTCCCCATTGATTCATCTAAGTGCGCACTGGTAGATAATGTCGCAAATTCCTTTATCGCCTGAAGACGTCCTTAATTACTGAAAGTATCCTAAGCAGTGGACAGTAAAATGTTTCTATTCTATTTCTATTAAAAGAACTATGCGCGTGCGTCAGGTTATGAGCAGAGTGATTAAGAGTGCAAGGGAACGGAACAGAAGATGATAAATCCACTACGGTAATGTAGCCTGCTATCATAGCAAAATTACATAGACCTTTTAGTTCCCTTCTCATGATTTAAGAGGTTTTATTCTGACGGTGATACGAATTGATCATGGGCTTCGCAGAGCAGATGTCTTGTCTATGATCTGTCCAGTTTTGTAGGTCAAATGGAACAAAACAGTACAACTTTGAAACCGCTTGATAGTTCAAGGGCAGATGTTTTGGAAAGTGATATGAATGTTCTTCTTGTACTTGCTGAACCTCCGTGCAGAAGACAACTGAACACCCACCCCCTAGAAAAATGTATCTACCTCTGTGGTTCAGTCGCCAAGTAGATATGCATAACTCGATCCGGGTGACAAACATACTAATCTCAAGTAACCAAGTAATTACTGACAGTATTCAATAATTTTAATAGAGTAAAATCTTTCGGTTCAAGTTTTTGGAATCCCGGAGCATGCCCCCAACAGAGTTCGAATTTTATTGGATGCAATCTCTCATTCACGCTTACCAGATCGACTTGTGTGAGTTTACGGGTCGATGCCCGTAATTCATTCACCTTTTGTCTTGTGAAAAACACGAAATAACAGATTGTCTTTTCTTTGAGTAAGCGGAATGAGACAACATTTCCCTCGCACGAACTCGTGTACCTCGTTCATTCGTTACCGGTGAGCGTGAGGGACCTGTCGGCAGCGCAGTGTTCCGTTTTCTGTGGCTCCATGACTTCATGAGAAGTCTCGCGCACGTTCACTGAGTCAACGGATTCTCTGAACGTTAAATTCGCGACGATAATTACGCGACGTAGAAAACTAATGGTTAATCAGGAATCAGTCATCGAGTAGTTTTCGTCATTGATACACTTGTACGTGAAACTTAATGTGGGTCGTACGCGTCTTTTGGACTTACAAGTCGGAAGCTACAATTGTTAATACTTAGATCCTAGTTATAAATACCCCGTAACATTCTACTAACATACCGAATCACTCCGGGATGCAACCACTGGAATGTACAGAACAAATCGCATTATCTCGTACTGGTTCCTTAAACCGTAAGACAATATCGGATCCCTATAACTAATCGAAACTACAATGAAAGAGACATAGTCTAAAGACGATGTGATAACCTGTTCCGCATGTCATAACGCAATACCAAACGCACCGTGATCTGCTAATAATTCAAATCATGGCGCATATTAAAAAGCGACGTATTATATGAAAGTTCCTATATGTGTTTCTATGCGCGTCGATGGTAACAATGTTTCCAGTCACTGTCCCCCCCCCCCCTAACTAGTTAATATGGGTGGTCACCGTTGTTTTGAACATCTCCGAAAATACCTCACAAAATATAACCGTAATTGTATATGTGCCCCGAAGGGTATGACGTTTCAGTGTGGCTTTACAATTATGATCTTAAGCCTTGTGGGAACACAGGTATAACCGTGAACAAAAAGGACAATGAACAAGCAACAGTATATTAACGGTGGGCGTCAAGTTGATAATTTGGGTAGTATGAATAAAGTATCCTGATGGCTGAAGTGGTTAAATGCTCATTCGCAAGAAGTGCGGAATAGAGTTCTGCGTCCCACTCAGACACTAATTTGCAGCTGTTACCACTAAATGTATTTTAACGCCCGAGAAAATCGAATAATTCAAAATTTTTAATTGATAAATGTCTACTTCCATGACTTGTTTTTATGAGTGTCCAACTTGTCTTTACCAGACTAAATTTTGTAATGAACAGAACAGTAATTTTACTACAATTTTGCAAGTGCATCAACTTTGTTCATAACTCTAAATATAAAAATCAGTTGCTGTGCTTTAGTCTGGCTGCAATTCAGAAATGGCATAACGGATTTGAAATTTTAGTTTTTTGTTAGCTTGAATACAGGTTTGTTCTCTTTAATACGGAATTGACTTAAAAATGATAGGACAGCTGAAGAATAGCAAATATCTAAATTTATATGGGTGTGCCACTTCGAGATAGATTCGTATTTTATACGCTGGCACAACGTTCATCCGATTGCGGTAATATATTAACACTTGACCTGCAAAATAAGGAGAACAGTATCGTACGGTGCACGGCGAAAGGTAGTTTACAACTGACTTGGACAACAATTTACAATTTTATTCCGTTCTTAATGAAATTTTCCCCACTTGACCTTCATTATAAGAGAAACTTCAATTGTCTACGTAACATTTCGCACGGTCCATGACGGAAGGTACTTCAGAAATCGACATCGTTTGACAAATAACCATAACATTGGGGGAGGGACGAGATGAACAGAGAAAGGGGACAATTACAGAAAAAAAAGAAACCTCTGGTCCGGATGGAACAGCAGTTCGGTTTCACAAAGAGTATTGTGCGGCTTTGACCCCTCACTTAGCTTGTATTTATCGCGAATCTTTACTCGGCGCAGAGTTCCTAGTGATTGGAAAAAACCGCAGGTGACTCCCGTTTATAAGAAAGATAACTGACCCTCATAATTGCAAGCTAATGTCGTTGACATCAAATTCCTGTAGAATTATCGAGCATATTCTCAGTTCGAATATAGTAATTTTCCTTGCGACAGAAAAGTTTATTTTACGAAACATCGTTCATGTGAAGCTCAGCTTGCCCTTATCTCACATCTTGCAAGCCATGGATGAAGGGCTACAGGCAGATTGTGTTTTTCTCGATTTCAGAACGGCGTATGACGTGGTGCCACACTGCCGACTGCTAACGAACATGCGAGTATATGGAATACGTTCACAGATTTGTGACTGGCTGGAAGACTTCCTAAATAATAATATGCAGTACGTTGTTCAGACGGCGAGTGTTCGTCAGAGATGAGTGTATCGTAAGGCGTGCCTGAGGAAAGTGTGATAGGACAGCTATTATTTTCTACCTATATAAATGAAATGTTCAAATGTTTGTAAATCTATCGGACCAAACTGCGTGGTCATCAGTCCGTAGCTTACAAACTACTTAAACGAAGGTAAACTAACCTAAGGACAACACACACACACACACACACACACACACCCATGCCCCAGGGAGGACTCGCACCTCCGACGGCGAGCAACCGCGCGATCCGCAGCGAGGGGCCTTAGACCGCTCGGCTACTCCACCGCGGCTATATAAATGATCTGACGGAGAGAGTAACATGTAATTTGCGTCTGTTTGATGATAATGCTGTGGTAGATGGTACTGTAATAGAATACAGGATGATTTAGATAATATTTCTAGTTGGCGCAAAGAATGGCAGCTAGATCTCAATGTAGAAAAATATAAGGTGATGCGCATGAGTAGGAAAACAATGCCATAATGTTCGACTACAGCATTAGTAGTGAGCTTCTTGATGCAGTCGCGTCATTCAAATATCTAGACGTAACGCTGTAGAGCGATATGAAATGGAACGAACATATAAGGACAGTTGTGAATAAGGTGGACAGCCGAATTCGATTTATTGTGAGGATTTTGGCAAGATGTACTTCATCTCTAAAGGAGACCGAGTATAAAACATTTGCAGGACCACGTCTTGAATATTGCTCAAATGTTTGGGACCCGCAGCAGATCAGTTTAATAGAAGGCATAGAAGCGGTTCAAAGGCGAGCAGTTAGGTTTGTTACTGGTAGATTGGACCAATGGGCGAGTGTCACAGAAATGCTCCGCAAACTCAATTGGCGATCGCTGGAGGAAAGATAACGTTCTTTTCGTGGATTCCTGTTTAGGAAATTTAGAGGGCCGGAATTTGAAGCTGAGTGTAGAACGATCTTCCTGCCACCTACTTACATTTAGCGTAATGATCACTAGGACAAGATAAGAGAAATTAGGGCTTGTACGGAGGCATATAGGCATTCGTTTTTCCCTCGTTCTATTTGGAAGTGGAATAGGAAAGGAAATGCCTAGTAGTGTTACAGTGTACCCTTCGCCACGTACCTTTCGGTGGATTGCCGATTATGTATGTAGATGTAGACAGGAAGAGATTAACAGAGAGGGGCAGGTAAAGACAGAGGCAGGGGGGATGGATGGGTGAATAAGTGGGTGGAGTGGGATGTGGAGCAGGACGAGGAGACAGAGGAAGATGGACAGAGAGAGGTGGGAGAAGTACATGGGAAAATAAAAGAGGCATAGAGGTAGGGGACGTGACAGGCAGAGAAATTAAGGGCCGCGGTGGAATGACCAAGCGATCTAAGGCGCCTTGCTGCGGAGCGCATGATTGTTGACCGTCGGAGATTCGAGTCCTTCCTCGGAGATAGGTATTTGTGATGTCCTTAGCATAAGTAAGTTTAAGTTAAAGTAGATCCTAAACCTAGGGACTGATAATCTCGACAGTTATTAGGTCCCACAGATTTAGAAATATCTGAGAGATTAAGGATAGGAGTGTAGCAAGTATATTCAATTCGCACGCACATTTACCAATTCGGACGCATTGCCAGTTTCACTAATACATTATAACCAAATACTTGATAAATTTTGAAAAATAGTCTTTTTATGTCATGATTTTTGGACGTTCTCCTACCGACGTTTTACGACACCAGTACCTTAGACAAGATTATCTATTGATTAAATCAGCCAACGTCAGTCGAAACCGATAGAAAAATCGAAATAACTAAATTTTCACTGTAACTGAAAGTCTACTACTGTTAATGTCACATCAGAAATGTCTCTTCCAACAAATACTACTACCAACTAATCATAAGCTACACGGTCAGATGGAAGGTGCAGAGCTATCGCGCTCAATCACACCCACCGATCAACCTTGTCATCTTGCAAGATTTAAATTTAAGCGACCGTGCTGGAGAGCGATATTACATTTTTTAAATTTTCATCCTTTTTTTATCTTATACACCATGTGTACAAAGTCTTAAGACAATATCGCTAGCCGCGGTGGAGTGGCCAAGCGTTCTAAGGCGCCTCGCTGCGGAGCGCGCGGTTGCTCGCCGTCGGGTTCGAGTCCTCCTCGGGTATGGGTGTTCGTGTTGTCCTTAGCATAAGTTACTTTCAGTAGTTCGTAAGCTTAGGGACTGATGACCAACATAGTTAAGTTTTTACAAATATTTGAACATTTGAACAATATCACCATTTCTTTATTTACTGAAAAGACCAGTTTCAACGATATAAATCGTCATGTTCAGATTACATGAATACCATGCTAGTGCCAAAAAAAACTATTATAATATGACTAAACATCGTCATCAATTTTATAATAATACGAGAGATTCTTCGTAACTACAAGGAATATTTTAGGTATTTCTCCTAGCGATGTTTCAGTTCACTACTACCTTGGAACTCATTTTCTATTTATTGAATCAGCGAGCACTAGTCGAGACTAATACAAAAGTAGAAAGAGATGTAATTTGCACGGTATCTTACAGTCTACGTGTGTTAATTTCAAACAGTTAATTCACAATCAGCTACACTGGATGTTGCGTATCGTCTCGTTGATACTCTTCCCCACCGAGGCGGTGTTCGCGATACCGAAATGTCTCCTGAGATCTGTATTTTTAGTTTTTCTTGCTTACGCAAGCAAGATCACACCAACTACAATGCACTCTTCAAACACTGTCAGTGTTGACAATTAGATTTAACACCAACCTTTCTCAGGGAAATTTTGTAATAATAATAAGAATTTGCGCACATATCTAGCTTTGTAGATCTTTCTGGAACTGGTCTACGCAGTTCTTCTTGCAACCTCATCAAACTGAATAAGAAGACAATAGTTAAACGAGGAACTGTAGCATTGATTGAAAGCGCACTTACGAACCAAAACCGGTAGTCACAACCATATCAAGTGCTCCTACCTTGTGGAAAGAATTAATATCTGTTCCCAAAGGATGACAACGAGAACAATTACATCACAAAATTTCCTGTTGATTATTTTACTTTTTTATTAAATATAGTTTCAAGAAAAATGTTTAAGGTACTACATTACTACTAAAATGTAAACTGACTTCTGCACCCTCTACCTTAATCTGATAAAATTAATATAATAATTGCATCTGAAGATATTTCTCTGCATTTCAGACGTTGACTAGCTGTCCCGAGCAATCTACTAGTCTGCGTCTCCGTCGCCTTATCCTAAGTGAGCAGCGGTGGACACCGGACTGAAATAGGATTATTTGGATTTCATTTCTGTACGCTATGAAAATATTACATGATTGCAGCCTGAAGTGGTAAGTATTGATCTAATCTCTATATAATAGTGTGTATGTGTACCTACTGACAGTCTTTCCTTCGTAGTTATTGACGGTAAGTCATCCAGTAAAACAGAAGTGATATCTGGCGTTCCCAGGGAAGTGTTATAGGTCCCTTACCCTTTCTTGTGTTTATAAACGACTAGCTTAAACCCGCGGCTCCGCTCGCGTGTTGGTTGATTATGACAGATAAGCTATCTTTCAGTAGTGTGCTATGAGACTGGTTTTCAAGGATGAAATGAGATACAATACCTTTTTTAGAAACAAACATTTTTAATCAACATTCGAATAAAAAAATAAAATTATGTGAAGTGTTTAATGATTTTCAGTAAATTATACATACATTATCCCTTATAGCCTGTGTTGCAATATCTCAACACGTATGGTGAGAGTAATGTCCAAATTCATTTTAATTTCATTTTAGGGCATTCTAGTAAACTAGGGCATTCTAGCATTATTTGTAGTATTGTTTGGGGCGTAATTTAGAAATTTTTTGGGTTGCCCACCCTTGAGCAAGCGACGTATCATTGACCATGTGAAAAACATGAGGGCTGTAAATGGATTATTGCAGCGTTTAATGATTGTCCTTGAGATTTGTTAATTGTCATGGCAAAAGCTAGACGAACTGGAAACTGAAGCCTTTTGAACTGAAAAAGCATATCTGAAGGGATTAAAGGAAATTCAACATTAATGACTGAACTAATATCAAAGATCAATCACTTGATGTTATGCGCGAAACGTCATATCGATTTTTTTAAAGAGATTTATTAAAAGAAATTTCTTTTTTACTGCTTTCCTTTTTTATTCTAATATTTCTTTATTCGTATGTTTATTCTTACAGAGAAAGAGATGAAGACATTGTAGCAAGCATAGACGAAAGATATGGTCGGTGGCATCACGTTTCGCTGTATGTAACCTCCTTGCTGTAGAGTTGCAAACGTCATCGCAGGCCTTCAGTCCGAATTTGTTATAATTTGACGACTTTCAACCACTATATCTTCCGCCCCTTTATAGCTATCGGCATGGAACTGGTATGGTGTACAACGGGAGACTTTGAACAACAATTACACACAGACCATTCGTTTGCGTTCTGTAGTTTTCGCTACAGAGCGAAATATTAACACACACACAGAGAGAATTTTGTATACACCGATCCCAATATACTCCACCCTTTTATCATTATCAACCATCAAGCAACAATGCAACCAATAAGACCATCTTCATAGAGTAAATATAATTTTAAAAGAGTAATTATTGTTCCGCATTTCGCGTTATATTCTTCAAATTAATAAATATCTATCAGATCGCTATAAAATCGTGCATAAAACCTTCCTCAGGTATAAATTAGTAACTGTAAAAATATTCAAGTCTCTGCGTCATGTCATTCGGACGTGATAAGCGTACACCGAACAGACATTCACATTAATAGAGAGAGAGAGAGAGAGAGAGAGAGAGAGAGAGAGAGAGAGAGAGAGATAAATAGCTATCCGATCGCCATAAAACCGTGCCTAAAGCCTTCCCCGGGTAGACATTACTTACTGTACTAATTTTCAGCTCTTTATGTCTTGTGGTTCAGACATGATAAACGTACACCGAACAGACATTTACATTTATAGATATAGATTTAGGACACAATCTGAATAGCTCCCTTAGCCCGTTTGCGGATGATACTGTAGTTTATCGGTTAGTGAAGTTAACAGAGGATCAAAAGCAACTGCAAAGCGATTTAGGCAAAATTTTTACATGGTGAGAAAATTAGCAATTAACACTAAATAATGAAAAGTGTGACGTAATAGACATGACAACTAAAAGAAATCCGCTGAACTTCAATTACACGATAAATCAGTGAAACCTTAAGGTCGTAAATTCTACCAAATACCTAGGAGCTACAATCACGAACAACTTAAGACTGGAGAGAAAACATAGAAAATATTATCGGGAAGGCGAACCAAAGGTTACGTTTCATTGGCAGAACGCTTCGAAGATGCAACAGCTTCACCAAAGAGAGTGCCTACATCTCTCTTGGGTGTCCTCTTCTGGAGTACTGTTACCCAGTGTGGGACCCTCACCAGGTGGGACTGACGGAAGACATTGAGAAGGTTTAGAGAAGGGCAGCACGTTTTGTTTTACCGCGTTATTCGGGGAAAGCGTCAGGGAAATGTTGAACGATTTGAATTGGAAATCATTAAAAGAACGACTTTTTCGTTGCGACGAGATCTATTTGCGAAATTTCAATGACCGACTTTTACTTCTGAATGCGAAAAAATTTTCTTTGTACCCACCTACATATGGAGACAGGACCAACCCAATAAAATAAGAGAAATGTGATCGAAAACGGAACGATTTAGGTGTTCTTTTATCCCGAGCACTATTAGAGAATGCAACGGTAAAGAATGTTATGAAAGTGGTTAATGAACCGTCTGCCAGGCACTTAGACATGATTTGCAGAGTATCTATGTAGATGTAGATGTAGAAGACCATCAACTGCCATCCAGACGTGGTTCTGATGGTAGATAGCCCTCTGTCTCATGTTCTTAATACGGAACATAAGTCACCGCAGTGGGTGAGTGTGGCGAGCAGAAATCCGAGAAATGTGAAGAAATAAATTCGTTCAGGAAAAACTGTATACTCTGTCTCTGTGTGATAACGCTCCACTAAAGCCAATAGCGTCAAACGTTTCCTGGCAAAAATGGCTTCTTCTTTATCGCTCGACTCAAATTCGGCTTGAAAGGAAAGAGATTTGATGATATTCCTGACATCCAACGATGATGAGGCTTTTGAACATCATCCCATAGGAAGACAAGTGCAAAGTTCCCAGGACATGTATCGCAGAGCACAGCGTTGCATACTTAAGATAGGTGATCATTTCGAAGGTCAGTAAGAGGGCCGGCCGCGGTGGCCGAGGGGACTGAGGCGCTCCAGTCACGGTCTGCACGGCCACTACGGTCGGGGGTTCGAATCCCCCCTCGGGCATGGATATTTGTGCCGTCCTTAGAATTAGTTAGTTCATAAGTAGTTTGTAAGTTTAGGGACTCATAACCCCGTAGTTAAGTCCCATAAGCTCTACAAACATTTGAAACTTTTTTTTTTTTTTCAGTAAGAGGTAACTGTAGTTCGTAGTTCACCTACGTTTATGTCACAGGGCTATTCATCGAGAGGTTATATGTTTACTGATACCAGTGGCTGCTACTGCTGTCTAAGAAACTAAAATGTCACCTAATCGCTGTCGAAGTCTGTATTTCGGATTGCCTATCTGCAGACGCAGACTAATTGTGTGTTACAATGCAAATTGTACAGTTAGAACTACAACTTGCAGAGAATTATTTGTGTCGTTTTGATGTATGTGTACAGTATGCATCCGGAGTTCAGTGACGGCGTCATCGAACTCTGTGGAAGAGCCACTGGTTTGATGTCCGTTAGGGGACTGGGTGTCCGACACCCAAATCGCCAAAGGGGCGTCATTATAATGAATTGCTATTGGCGGCCCAACCACGACGGGGATGTCACTACCAGAAAAAGCCATACGATCAATTTCATTGCATGAACATTTTGGGGACATAAGCATTGTATGAAAATTAGTGCCAAGTTACGGTCTCGAACCCGGGTCTACTGGCACAGTGGCTTCGCGCAACTGCATGGATTTGCTCGAGCACATCTCCGTCTTCAATTGAAATTCTCACCTCTTACTTAGGCTATATAATGTTCTCCCGCTAATTCGAACAACAGAAGAAGGGAGCGTGTCAGAGTGAATCCCTAACGTTGGGCATGGATACTGTGCCAAGATGGAATAGTCGACAGTGCGACTATACAGGAGAGCTGGGTTAGAATCCCGCTCTCGGTAAAAAAATTTCATACGCTGCTAAAGTCTGTTCAAAACCTACAAGTTTCTTTGGATTTGCAAAAGTCCCAGAATCATTTCGTGTGTTGTGTCCTATTTCGACGCACCTTGTAGTTACCACAAAGATGTCTTCTGAACCTGAAGGCTCCTATGAATAATCCTGTAAAAAGTTTAATTCTGAATTTGATGGATTAAATAAATAAGCAGGTACAATCAACTTTCTGTACGATAAATGCCATTCGGTAGCACCCTTATGATACCGACCTCGTTGAATTATGCAAAAACAAACTGCGTCTGGTCGCCCACCGTATTAATAGATGCGGTAAGAAGCAAAAGTGGCGCCCAGAAATCACCTCTGAACAGTGAACGACTCTTGCATCACAGAATTCGGCGCACCAGTGAACCACTAATTTCAGCTGTACAAGCTTAAAAAGCTAGGAATTTACGCAGCTCAATTCGGGCATAGTGAAAGAACGTGAGCAATGAAAGGAGGAAAGATCAGACAGACCCCTGTCAAAGCAAATACCTGGTTAACATTCTATGCGTCAGTTTAGCAATTCTACCGTTCAGTATCTCGTTTAAATTTTCAGTTCTTGTGTGACACTGAATATTTGTCATAGAAAACTTTAATACATTTCATGGAGAAAATTGATGCACTGAATGTAATAAGACGAAGTAATGTAACGAAATGACGGCTGCCTAACTGCATTTCTATATCTACATACTCGTACGTTCCTCACGAGGCATTTTGTACACTACAAACCATTCCCTTTCCTTCTTCACTCACAAATAGAGTGAGAGAAAGACAAATTTCTTTACGCCTCCTTAAGACCCCTAATTCGTCTCAACTTCGTGGCTCTTGCGTGAAATATACGTTGACGGCTGTAGAAACGTTGTGCAGTTGTCTTGAAATCTACCCTCGAAATTATTTCGTCTTCTCTCCAGAGATTCCCATTTGACTTTCCTGAGCATTATAAATCACCAGCATTCTGATCCAATCTATTGGTAATATTTCAGGCTGCCCTTCTCTGAATTCCTTCGATATCTCCCTGTAATCTGATCTAGTGGGGATCCCAAACACTTGAGCGGAATTCAAGAATGTGTCAGTGTCACATTACAGATCAACCACTGGTTTTTTAAAGCCTCCAAATAAAACTAATTCGATCCTTCGCCTTCCCTACTAGAGTCCTTACAGTAGGAGTTCCATTTCAAATCGTTTATCAGAGTTATGTCTCGACCTTTCATCGACGTGATTGTGTCAAGATTATTCGAACATTTCCTAGGGGGTAGTTCTACTTCGTACTAATGGCCTGTAAAATTTCCACTGAGAATTCTGCTACATTATTACTGCAGATAGCCGAGGAATACATACCACAGAAGTACACTGGTACTAGTGTACGTTAATAACAAGTACATGCTGAAAATTAAAGATGTAACAGAAAGCAGAATAGCAAACTGCGAATTAATTCGTTGCATATAATATTGATCAGGATGAAGCATTACTGTAATATTATAATTAGTTTGGTGGTATCAAGCCCCGAAATCTAGTTCACAGAACGGCATTTTCAAAAAGATACTGCTATAAGGAGATTAAGTGTCGTGTCGAAATGAACTTGACTGAATGCTATGCACGCGGCATTCCATTCTGCTTCAGACCTATTCCAGTGATTTTCATGGTACTTCTGGTGAAATGCCACTTTTCTGACAACCTACATCTACATACATACTCCGCAATCCACCGTAAAGAGCCTGGCGGATGGTACACTGTACCACTACTAGGCACTTACTTTCCTATTCCACTCCCAAATAGAACGAGGAAAGGAAGAATGCCTATATGCCTCCGTACGAGCCCCAATTTCTCTTGTCTTTGTGATCACTACGCGAAATGTAAGTAGGAGGCAGCAAGATCGTACTACACTCAGCTTCAAATTCCGGCCCTCTACATTTCCTCAACAGAAATTCACGAAAACAACGCCTTCTTTCCTCCAGTGATCCCGAACTGAGTTGCCGGAGCATTTCTGTGACACTCGCGCATTGGTCGAACCTGCCATTAACAAACCTAGCTGCTCGCCTCGGAACTGCTTGTATTTCTTCCTTTAAATTGATCTGCTGCGGGTCCCAAAAACTTGAGCAATACCCAAGACGCGGTCGAACAAGCGTTTCATACGCGATCTCCTTTACAGATGAAGTACCTCTTCCCAAAAGTCTAAAGTTTTAAAATTGTCCCAACTCTGGCCTAAACTTTTAGGCTGGAGGTTTTAGTATGTTGCAGCGTGGCTGGTTCATCATTTTATATCGCTGTGGTCCGCCGCTCGTGTTCCTCAGCTTAGTAATTTAAACTCTTTCTCCAGCTTTGTTATAGGGATACTTTCCACCAGCTTCAAGTCTACTGTTAACCTATGTATTTCACTTCAGCTGCACGTGTTACTTCCTGGATCGTTGTCCTTTGTCTCCTTACTGTTTACACTTGTTAGTTCTTATATTCTTTAATTTGATAGGCCGCTGAAGACCTAGATCTCGAGCGCCCAAAACCCCCCTATCATCATCATCATCCCAAAATTCTCCCAATAAACCGAAGTCGGCTGACCACTTTATTCACAAATGTTCTTACATATTCGTTCAATTTCATATCGCTTTGCAGTGTTACGCCTTATATTTTAACGATGCGACAGCATCAAGAAGCTCACTACTAATGCTGTATTCAAACATTATGGGATTGTTTTTCCTACTCATGCGCATCACCTTACATTTTTCTACATTGAGAGCTAGCTGCCATTCTTCACAACAACTACAAATTTTGTCTAAGTCGTCCTGTATGCTATTACAGTCAGTTAAAGACGACACCCTCCCATACACCACATCATCATCAACAAACAGCCGCAAATTACAACTTACTCTGTCCATCAGATCATTTATATAGATAGAAAATCACACTTCCCTGGGGCACGCCTGACGATAAACTCGTCTCTGATGAACACTCGCCGTCGATAACAACGTACTGCGTTCTATTATTTAGGAAGTCTTCCAGCCAGTCACAAACCTGTGAACCTATTCCATAAGCCTATGACGAGATGTTCTTCACTGGGTGAGAAAACTGGTGACCGTGTTGGCTATTGCAGCAGTCTTAACATCTTCTTACTTGAGTGACGTCTAGACAACAGGAGTACGTTGCTGTCTTCCTATGTATACTCAAAAGGTACAGAATACATTTACGTGATATCTCGTTTTGCGCGAAGAAGATCAGGAGATGCACTTATCATGGACTTCGCAACTTATTTCAAGTCCCCTACATGAACAGTGGTCCTCTATAGTAGTCGTCAATAGTGCGAAGGAGCTGCCGGTAAAGGATTTTCTCTACGAAATGACCTCTCAGTTATGACCCTTAGTGTTCTATGGGATACATGCCTGACATTTTAGTGACAAAGTCATTCACTATATTTGTCAAGAATGTTCTTCAAACCAGTTGTGGCCGCTGACACAGCGCATTGTATCCATAAAATTACCGTGCTTGTTTGGGGAAATGACATCCATCAATGACTTCAAATGGTTTGTAAGTAGCCGAATAATGATCTAATCAGTATACCCCAGATGACATAGGCAATTGCATGTCATAAAGCGCTTACGATCATGGAGACACTATCAGCATGCACTGTGCCTTGGTGACAACTTGGAAGTCTGTGGCACATTAGAATCCTCTCATCAGGTGTTTCCGACTGAAATTTGACCAAACCGCAGTTCATCACTGTTCTAGGGTCTAACAGATATGGAAACGAGTCCACAAGAAGCGCTTAAGGCGAAGTCCTTAGCAATGGTACTTAAGTCGGTTGTCTGCCGCCATAGCCCTTTAACGCCTAATTGCAACTAACTCTCCAAACAGAAACTTTCGTCGTACGTCTTACACTGATTTTTACGGTTATTTAACGCAATTAAATTGTCTGATAGCAGTAAAAATTCGGCAGACGCGGCTATTTTCGATCACTGGGAGCAGGCCGTCGACCACTGTGTTGATCGTGATGGGAGTCAATACTTCAAATTTGGTACTCTCGCCACGTTACTGTTTCTTTGGATCTCAGAATATTGTACTCTCCTGTGATATCCTAAAATGAAATGCTCCATGCGTCTAGCTGCAACCCAGAGAAGGGCTACCCGGTGGAGTGGCCGAGCGCATTGAGGCTACGCTCCGTTGCGCGAGGCAATTCCCCGACGCGGTTTCGAATCCCCCCTCGGGCATGGATGTTTGTGCTGTCTTTAATGTAAGGTAGTTTATAACTAGTTTGTATTTTCAGGGACTGATGACTCCGCAGTTGCCGGCCACGGTGGCCGAGCGACTGAGGCGCTCCAGTCACGGTCTACACGGCCACTACGGTCGGGGGTTCGAATCCCACCTCGGGCATGGATATTTGTGCCGTCCTAGTTCGTAAGTAGTTCATAAGTAGTTTGTAAGTTTAGGGACTGATGACCACGTAGTTGAGTCCCATAGACTATACAAACATTTGAATTGAACTCCGCAGTTAAGTCCCATAAGGTTAACGAACATTTGAACATTTTGAAGAAATGGGCTATGAGCTCGCTCGAGAAACATGCGACGCTAAGGCAAATTCAAGATAAATTCTCGAGTATTCTCGAGAAGTTGTCGACAGAGGCTGGGTGAAACTACTGTACAAGAAAGCAGTCACAGAGCAGTCGCAATCGTTGTCTTCCTTACGTGCTAGTTAGAAGTCTCAACTGATTCAATGATGTCTTCCTTGGGTACATATTTCGGCGCGATCGCAAAATTGAGTCCCTTAGCCAGGATCTGAGTGGCTGCTTAACTTAAGGTGCGGCTGGAGAAGTTCACCTCTGTCCTTTGTGTATCCAGGGTTTGTTCTCCTTCCGTCGTAATCGGCCACAGCTTGGAAAACTTTTCCATCGGACGACTGGTGATGCTCTCAGCAGACCTCGTGGCTTGTTGGAAGGTCAAACTAACCACATCCAGTTTTATTGCCAGGAACAGGAACAGTTCGTAGAGCTTTTTGTTGTTCATGTCAACGCTGGCCGAAACGTCGGTAGAGTTTATAAAATGACGACGCGGTCTCCTAACTGGAAGAATTTTATCGATTAAGAAAACGTTGTCGCTACTTTCCACAAATCAGGGCTATATTTGTGCGAACGGTGTGAAATCCACGCTGCCATTTGACAAGCCGTTAACGTTAGAGAACAATATGGCTATCGAAAAGAATACCTTGTGGTTTTAAAAATCAAATGTTTGTTAAACTAAGGGACTAAAATGCTGGGTTCATACGTTCCTTCAGCTACAAACTGTTTGATCTTGTGCTAAGTACAACACAGACACTCACACCCATGGCCGAAGGAGAATCCAGACCTCCGACGGGAGCAGCCACGCAATTCGTGACGTGGCACCTTAGACCACGCGGCCTCTGTGTTGTTGGAAAAGTAATTTATATGGATGGTAACAATTACGGCATTGCGTTTATACATATCATAGACTGAATTGTCTGATGAAAGGCCCGATGAAATTACATGTTTTAAGGAAGATGATAATGAAACTCGAAAACCTGAGTGATCTTGACGTGGCATCTGGAACAGGAAGGAATCCTATCCCGGTGGAAATTATGGAAGAGTTTCACTGCAGAATTCTAAACGTGCTCTGAGTAGTGAAAGCTCTTGTCTTGTGTAAGGCTACGAGAATTGTCCGTAGAAATGTCAACAGTACTGAATGTTTTCAGATTTGTTCTACAACGGTATCTGTTCAATATCCTGACGGTAGCAACTGATACAAATTTTCCACAGCAATGTTCTCAATTAACAGCATCTCATCGGCAAATATTCTATGCAATGACATCTCACATCTTATACCATAGTTCGCCGTAAATACAAACAACTTAAAAGTACGAGGTATTCGTAAATGGCGTGCTGTACACAAAAAGCCATTGGATTCGTATGGCCTACCGTGACGTCTGCACTTTATCAGGACCTGTTTGTAACGCAGCTGCCGATGAGATCAGGAGAGCAGCTGTGTGGTAAACATTGTTTTCATGCAAAACGGAGCAACTCCTCGGGCCTCTCGCCCAGTGAAGACATTTCTTGATGCAATCTCTCACGAACGTGTTACCTGCAGAGGATTTCCGTATGCATGGCCTGCGAGATCACCTGATCTGAATCTACGTGACTTCTGGCTCTGGGGAAATCTAAAAGAACGCGTTTACCAGGGATACGTTCGATGTCTACCTGATTTGAAGGTAAGTATATAGGAACCGTCGCTCAGATTTCACCGGCACTGCTGCAGCCAATAGTTCATCACGACGTTTTATTGACGCAACATCTCATCTACGTCTCCGATGCCCATATTGAACGAAATGTGTAAGCGGGGTTAATAATAATATTTTTAAAAAATCTGTTTGTTTGCTATTCCTGTCTCCGTCAGGTTCCTAATCGGTTACCTATGCCAACTATTTAGAAGTCTTCCTTTCATTCACATCGTCAGAGATACACCAGGTGACCTACAAAATTATTTCAGTGTAAATCGGTTACACGTAAACGAATTAGAAAGTCTACCAAGTTTCGCTGCATTTTGATTATAGTCACCCGGTACATAGCAGTTGTAGAACCGTGAGCAATGTATGTGTTACTGTAGAAGTAAGACAAATGGTAAATACTAGAATTCACCGGTCAAACCTAAAATTTACCATCGCTGTGTGGCAAAAGTACAAAATTTCTCATTATATGCTTAGATTTCGAGATTTCACCAAGAGATGTTGGTAAATCTTAGGAATTTAACGATACGAAATAATAATATCGTGTGCATTAAAAAGATCAAGTTAGTACTTTACTGATATTGTTTGTATTTATTGCAAATTTATGTATTTTAAAAATTCTTGCATCCCTATGTGATTATAACAAGCAATATCAATGTTAGTGAAAAATGTTATGGTTAAATAAAAATGTTGTAAAAATGTTACCTTGCAAATATTAATTTTTGTTACAACAAGGCTGACTATTATGGCATTTCGAATTACATAAAATGAAAGACGATTTACATGATCATTTTTCAGTTGAACACCTTTTTAAGCAATTGCAACAAAAGATTGTTTGGTAACCACTTCCCGCAGAGTAATTTCTTCTCTTCCTACTTCTTTAACGTTGATAAGATTTTCCTTGCACAATGTAAATTGCTTCCTAGTGTACAATGACTTCAGTTTACCAGCGTTGGTACCTAGATGATAAAATTCGTCATCTTTTTGATCACTTCTGCTATTACAGCTTTGCATAAATTTTTGCTCTGTCTACATTCGGTGCTTTAATTCTCACAATCTGTTCAACTGATGGTTTTGTAATTTTGTTACATGAGGCTACTTTCATTTTCTTTGCCTGAAATTGAAGACCTTTGGCAGGTTCTCGGATCCGTATCACTTTATGAACACCATTGGACGTTGTCAGCGTCTCGTCGCGACCTTTAACTGTCGTCAAATGCTGTCCGTGTCTCTGGTGCTTTTTCACTTGCTGTAGCCACATTTTCTACCTCCGTTCCTTCTGTTCAAGTTCTTAATTCACTGGCATCAATTTTTTGGCCACCATTTTCAATTCCCCGTAAGTCAGTGGAAGTGCTGTTTAACATTGTTTGTAAGTCTTCTTCAGTGTTTATATTGTCTTATAAAATCACGTTGTACATCTGAGGTAGAATTGCCCAGTTCATTGCGACGCCAAACATGGGTTCATATGGTGAACATCTGATCCCTTCATGATAAGGCTTAATTTTCATTGCGTACACAAACCTCAGCACTTCAGACCCTTTTGAAGTTTAATTTGTTTCCATCCAAGTTCATATATTTTAGATATCTTGATTTGCTCTTTCGACTGATCGCAGAGACTGACTGTGCCTCGGCTTCCCATGGACTATTTTTGTACCACTCCACCTGACTAGGTTACGAAAGTCTCTACCATTATCACAATGAAGGATACTTGGGCCACCAAATTTGGTAAAATCTCCAAAAGATGACATGCCACTTCATCAGTTCTTTTTGAAGTTAGTGCGCGGATGACAATTTTATCAAATGATCTTGGTACACAAGTATGAACTTCAACTTTTGGTCTGGCTTTGCCTGCATGTCAATTAAGTAAATTTCACGTTGTGTATGATAGGTGTTACTGCAACGCCACTTTTCAATTTTTAATGCTTTTTCTGACATGGTTCACATAATCTTAAATAAGTAACGGTTTATTCAACAGTCACATTCTTGTACTTACGATACAGTTCCACAATCATCCGTGTCCGACCGCCATGACCTATAGCAATGTGTGTCTCAAGTAGTACGTTAAACAGTTCATCAAAACGAACATAATAACGAATTTCTTCTTTTCCAGCAGACACCGGTGCTACTAATTTCTCTTTACCTCAGATGTTGAGAACATCATATCGCTTCAAACGCCTGTGGTGAACAGATTTTTTTTTTATTGGAAACGATTTTTCATTTTTCACTTCATTTAAGGGACTATTATATAGCTCAGCAGTTTAACAATGAAACTTTTTTGAATATTCACGATGGAGGTGGGAGATTGCGCTTCAGCTTTTACCAGTTTGCATTAGTGAATCCTAAGATTTACCAATGTCTCTTGGTAAAAGTTCGCAATCTGTGCATAAAATGAGAAATTTCGGATTTTAGCACACCGCGATGGTAAATCTTAGGTTTGACCGGGTAATTCTAGGATTTACCAATTATCTTACTTTTTCAATAACATATACAACGATTATAGTTATGGTTCCTTAGTTGTTCGTACATATCGAAAGATTAGGCACCAATGTTTGACATTAACTGGCGTAAAATTATGAATTCGATGTGTTAAAACACCTCAAAAGTTTAGGGCATTAAAATAAATTAAATGGAGAAGTTGAAAATTGGTACTGGATTTCCCGTTTCAGGTCAGGTGTCGCCTTAACAAATTAAGATATCCAGACATATTTTCAGTTCTGCTCAAATTCTCAACTTGTCGCACACTTCTACAGTATTACCTGCTACTCATTACTTCCTCTTGCTCGCAAATTTAATTGTATTCCTTCGAAGAATCAGGTGTATATCTGAATCGTTACAGATTCTATCATTTGCGTGGTAGAGGCAGACATTTGATTGTAGATATTATGTCTGTTCTTTCTGACCCTACCAATCTATTGTGCGAGAAGTTGAAAATTTGGTCAGGTTGAGAACTATGTCTGCACAGTCTAGTGGTTAAGTTGACTGCTGGACCGAAGTCGTAAACCCGGGTTTGAATCTTGGTCCATCATCAATTTTTACTTTGTCTTTGAATTTTTCGAATTCGTATAGCTATATTGTGGAACGATCCTCGATATGGCAGGACCCTCCCATTGATAAGTTCCATCATGTACAATGCTCAAAACAGTTCGTGGATCAGTTGAGATATCGCACACAATATACATATGATAATGTATTTTATTAAGATGTTTGTTACAACTGTAATTTGGGTGCTATAAAGTAAGATATTTTGCTTTTTCAACTCTTTACTTGCGTTTAGCATGGTGTTTACATGGAGCGAGGCACCACTGGGCTATCATTACAGTGAGAAAGTCACTCTCGTTGTTATATAGTATGGTGTGTGTGATCACATCGGACGACCAGTACGATTCCACAAGTGTGTGGTATGGACATTATGAGGTTATCAATTAGTTCCTGAGGGTTATTTGGCCATTCTTCAATGAGTGCAGTATCCAGCTCTGAAACCGTTGTAGGAGGTGATAGTGTGGCTTCAATACGTCTACCAAATGCATCCCAGAGTTGTTCAATCGGGTTTGAGTCCGATGAAAACGCTGGTCACTCCATTCGTTCACTTCCCTAAGCTACAAACATGTTGTCCAACAGAGCAGCTCTTCGGGAGCGAGCTCTGTTGTCCACCAGAAGGATTGTGTCGCGTATGGCAGTAGCATAGAGTACAACAAAAGGTCGAATAGATCTCGTCTCTTTTTGTGATCTCTCCAAGGATTTGAATTGTGTAAATTATGGAATTCTTCTAGATAAACTAAAGTATTGTGGTATGAATGGGACAGTGTACAAATGGTTTAAATAATATCTAACAGGAAGAGTGCAGGAAGTTGACATAAGTAGTTCACATAATATGCAAAAAACAGCTTATTCCTCAAACTGCGGAACAATCAAAAATGTGGTGCCACAAGGTTCGGTCTTGGGCCCTTTGCTGTTTTTAATACATAATAATGATCTGCTATTCTATATTCATGAAGATGCAGAGCTGGTTCTTTTTGCTGATGATACAAGTATAGTTATCACACCTGACAAACAAGAAATAACTGTAGAAATTGTAAACGACGTCTTTCAGAAAACCATTAAGTGGTTCTCAGCAAATTGATTATCATTAAATTTTGATAAAACACAGTACATACAGTTCCATACAGTAAATGGAATGACACCATTAATAAATGTAGACTTTGATCAAAAATCTGAATCAAAGGTAGACTACTCAAAATTTTTAGGTTTATGCACTGATGAGAGCTTCAACTGAAAAAAAAGAATAATAAAAAAATATGAATATCTGTTGAAAAGTTTTGGTTCAGCTACTTACGATATAAGGGAATTGCAAATTTTGATGATATGCATGTCAGTAAATTAGGTTACTATACCTATTTTCATTGTTTGCTTTCGTATGGCATCATTTTCTGTGGTAATTCATCACTTAGTAAAAAATATTCATTGCACAAAATCGTTTAATCAGAATAATTGCTGGAGCCTATCCAAGATCATCCTGAAGACACTTATTTGAAGAGCTAGGGATCTTCACACCAGATTCATGGTATATACATTCCCTTATGAAATTTGTTATTACCAATCCCACCGAATTTAAAAGCAATAGCAGTGTACGTAACTACAACACTAGGAGAAAGATTGATCACTATTCAAGGTTAAATCCAGCTTTGGCACAGAAAGGTGTGAATTATGCTGCCACAAATTTCTTTGGTCACCTACCAAACAGCATTAAAAGCCTGACAGGTAGCCAAATAGCATTTAAAAATAAATAAAGAATTTCTGAATGGCAACTCCTTCTGCACTGTAGATGAATTTTAAGATATAAATAAGTAAATCTGAAAAAATGAAAAATATAAACAAATATAATAAAAAAAATTGTGTCATGTAATATTTAGTACAAAATAATAATTTCTAAAGACACCTTTCATTAACCTGACACGGTCCACATCATTACGAAGTGCCGCATTCATGATCTATGGAACAAGTACTTACCTAATATAACCTCTGAGTACATAAAGCGTGTGGCCTAGTGGTCTGCGGCGCGCCAGTCACAGTCTGCACGACTGCTACGGTCGGAGGTTCGAGTCCCCCCTCGGGCATGGTTGTTTGTGTCGTCTTTAGTATAAGGTAGTTCATACCTAGTTTATAAATTTAGTGACTGATGACTCCGCAGTTAAGTCCCTTAAGCTTAACAAACATTTGAACATTTTTTGAACAATATTGACTCCTGTTCGCAACATTTGTCCATCACCATGATGTGGTGACTTTTCAAGCAGACAAACAGGATTTTTTTTTTCTAGTTGCATGTTCTCTACAAATCTTGATTCATCAAATGAACAGAATCTGGGGCCATTTGTTACGACTCCAAAACTGCCGTTTGTCCGTCCAGTTTATGCGGGTTAAACGGTGTTGTGGTGTTCATGGAACTCAAACGATAGGCCTCCGTACGTAGAGTACACAATCCCAAATGCTATTTCGGACTGTTTGCTCACTTTACCCGTAAACGACCTTCGCCTTACCTTTTTGTAGTGTGAATTCAGTTTCAGGTCTTGGAAATTATACTTTGGAAAATTCCAATAGCTGCAGCCACCTCCCTTTCTGTCTGTCCAGCTTCCAACATTCCTATGGCTCTCCATGCCATATCTTGGGTAAGTCACTTTGCTGTTTCCTCACACTACCGGGCACTTCACTATCTGACTGAAACTGCAGGTGTAATTTGTTTGTTAGAGTAAACACCAGTCAATAGCAACACCCTCTACAGCAACTTTCTGTTGTTACCACTATCTTGGTTGCCGTAATGTTGTTGTCTCTACTCCGCAGAACCGACAAAAAGATGTCGAACGATTTTAGTTCATTCTGCTGATGACAGTACTTCCGAACCTAGATATCTCAACTGTTTCCCTAATTTCTTTGACCACTGTAGATAGTTCTCCTTGCTCTGGTGGAGAGCCTCGGCAATACTAATATGTATTAAAAAGAGTGCAAAGGTGCAGTTAAATGGTGTTGTAATGGTCAAGGATGAGAAATTTCAGTGCTGCCACATTGCTTGCCAATAGTAAAAGGACAACGTAACCCTGTTTATGGAATTAGATTATTCGTAGGTTATCGATTTAATAACTTGTGGCGAAAGAGAAATATTCTGTTACTTGCTTTTGTGGGCCTGTAGCGAGGAGCAAAACACGCTTTCAGAGCTAACAGCAGACCAGTGGCGAGTACGAGGGTGGCTCTATTATTTGGAGGGGCAACGGTTCCCGGAAGACGCCTTACGGCCAAGGGCCACAACAGGTATGACTGAGACGTGATCCAAGTATTTTCCCACACGTTACCGCCATCTGGCTGGCGCCACCTATGCCTGCGTCGAGAGCCTTTGGAGCAATACAATATGCCTCCATGGGCGGTATAAACTGCTTGGCGAGGGGACGTCTGGCGCCGAGTCGCCGAGTTGGCGTAGGCCAGTATGGCACCCGCTAGCACATTGTACGTCTCTGGTGCCAAACTGGCGGGCGCCGTAGTTGTACAACAGCAAGAGAGTTTAGCCGTTTGCTGGGAACAACTTGCTGGCTGTGTTTTTGACGGAGCCTGAAGGCTGGACGTAAGGACAAGGCCCGACCAGTGGATACACGGGAGGGCTGGCCCATGGCTGCTGTTTTATAGTAAGAGGGTTCGTCTGTCCGACTCCCAAATGCAAGCCATGATTGGCCGTGCTTTGGCGCCTCGCTCTGTGGATTGGCGTTTCAATAGAGTTTGGCGGACCCTTGGACGCTTTGCAAAGAGGAGACAGAGATTCTAGAAGTGGAGAGAAGGAGACTGGTGTTTGGGCAGCCCAGGAGAGGAGACGCTTCTCTTCTGCTCTAAGTTTATACTTGTCTTAGAGCTGCTGTACTTAGAGTTTGTGTTACAACTTTTGGGGTTGCTCCAAAACTTTTGTAAATAGCGCTGAGTATTGTCAAGCCGAGAGTAAGGTTAGCCGGCCTGATAGTAGACGCACTGACGCGCTAATTGCGATTATCACAGTTCTGGTGTCATCTCTGCCTACAGCACATTCGTGTTTCACGACCTAGCCGAACGAGTGTGATCGTAGGCACTATGATCCGTCGGGGTCGAAGTTTGCCGATATTAGTTAAATATCTCTTCTGGAATACGAAGCTGAATTATCTCCGGGTCCGCGACTTGCAGCTATCGATGCACACAGCCGCCGCTCAGCTGTCGTGTTGCTGACATTGCCAGCCAGCACAGTTTTGGTACAGTATTGCGTGCATTTGCTAGTGTTTCAACGGGTATTCACTTTTTCGGAGTGTTGAAAACGTTAGGTAAATTCACAGAAATCTGGTATAGGAATATTCCTCTCGATTACGACACGGTTTCCAGTTAAATGTGGGTTTTCACAAGTGTATAGAATCAAATACAATTATCTTCGACTTACTAGTCGCTTGCTGTAGGAGTGTATATTCTGTTATGTAAATTCGTAAAATTTGATCTATGTTGATTTGTGTGTGAACCTTTGCTTTCAATTCTGACGTTCATTTGATTTCAGAGAATAAAACGAGTCAAAAGAAATTTCTGTATCCAAATCACTCAAATTTGATAGCCCCTTTACACAATTTTGGATGGGTTTTATTACTTGGAAATTAGAGCTTAAATATATTAATTAACTGATCGATGGTGGGTCAGTCAAGCCTTTCCTTTAATATCAAGTGAACAAACCATTTGCATACCGTCCTCCCTCTCCTCTTCCTTACTTTTATTTCCAAAACACCCACCATGAAACCAACACCTTTCAAGCAGACAAACTGAAGTAATTGTGCAGGTGTGGTATCTGTAGTGCCAGGTTGATGGTGTTATGGATAGTGCATCTGCGTGCTGAGCTGGAGACCTGGGCCCAACTACAGGCCATCCTCTCCTGTTCCTTCCTTTTATGCCGGCCGCGGTGGCCGAGGGGACTGACGCGCTCCAGTCACGGTCTGCACGGCCACTACGGTCGGGGGTTCGAATCCCCCCTCGGGCATTGATATTTGTGCCGTCCTTAGTATAAGGTAGCTGATAAGTAGTTTGTAAGTTTAGGGACTGATGACCCCGTTGTTAAGTCCCATAAGCTTAACAAACATTTGAAAAAACTTACTTTTATTTTCAAAACACCCGCCATGAAACCTACACCTTTCAAAAAGACGAAGCAGCCGTGAAGGTGTGGTATCTGTAATGCCAGGTTGATGGTGTTAAAGATAGTGCATCTGCGTGCTGAGCTGGAGACCAGGGCCCGACTATAGGCGATGGTACAAATTTTAATTCTATGTTTCAGCCAACATTCATTAGTATAGTATAAAGTTCGTTAGATTTCCTCCTCATAGTCTTGGAAATTTAATCGCCAGCATTTGAAATTACCGATATTGTCGCAGGCAGAAAACTTCGTTCAGTACTGCCACATACAGTAGGACGATACTCACGTCGCGCGATTATGGTTTCTTCGGAGCCTATCGTTTCTGGCACGATCGGGAAATTACCAGGGCGCGCCTCGCGGGATCGTCGTTATTATTTTTAATAATAGAGCAGCCGCGGGCAGACGGAGGTGCGCTGGTAATCACGCACGAGGCGCGCCAATTATTCAGCGGCCGCCGATGGCCGCGGCCGCCGCATGCCTAAACGAATCCATTAATATCGCGCCGCTAATAATGCCGAGTCGTAACTAACGCCGCTGCCGCTACAAGTGCCAGATTCGTATCTGGTAATGGAAACCCGGCCCCTGCCTATGGCGGCCAGTGTTCCCAGCCCTGCCCGCGAAACGCGCTCTGCCACGCTTTGAAACAGCGGAGATTCAGGGTAACGAGATGTAGCCGTATACTTGCCAAGGATCCTTCCGTTGTGCCACTGCGAGGATGTGGTGTTAAAGTAGACGAAGATGCGCAATGACCAGGTGGAGAATTGTTACACAATCAAGCATATCCTTGAAACTTCCTGGCAGATTAAAATTGTGTGCCGGAACCGGGACTCGAACCTGGGACCTTTGCCTTTCGCGGGCAAGCGTTCTACCACTGAGCTACCCCGACACACAATTTTAATCTGCCAGGAAGTTTTATAACAGCGCACACTCCGCTGCAGAGTGAAAGTTTCATTCTGGGAACATCCCTTAGGCTGTGGCTAAGCCATGTCTCCACCATATCCTTTCTTCCAGGAGTGCTAGTCTTGCAAGTTTCGCAGGAGAGCTTCTGAGAAGTTTGGAAAGTAGGAGGCGAGGTACTGGCGGAAGTAAAGTTGTGAGGCGGTGTCGTGAGTAGTGTCGGGGTAGCTCAGTGGTAGAGCGCTTGCCCGCGAAAAGCAAAGGTCCCAGGTTCGAGTCCCGGTTCCGGCACACAATTTTAATCTGCCAGGAAGTTTCATAACAGCGCACACTCCGCTGCAGAGTGAAAGTTTCATTCTGGAAACATCCCTTAGGCTGTGGCTAAGCCATGTCTCCACCATATCCTTTCTTCCAGGAGTGCTAGTCTTGCAAGTTTCGCAGGAGAGCTTCTGAGAAGTTTGGAAAGTAGGAGGCGAGGTACTGGCGGAAGTAAAGTTGTGAGGCGGTGTCGTGAGTCGTGTCGGGGTAGCTCAGTGGTAGAGCGCTTGCCCGCGAAAGGCAAAGGTCCCAGGCTCGAGTCCCGGTTCCGGCACACAATTTTAATCTGCCAGGAAGTTTCATAACAGCGCACACTCCGCTGCAGAGTGAAAGTTTCATTCTGGAAGCATATCCTTGTCATATAACCGTGTTCCTCAGAGTATTCGCACAATCTAACATTTACAGTGCCGGTCGCGGTGGCCGAGGGGACTAAGGCGCTCCAGTTACGGTCTGCACGGCCACGGCCACTACGATCGGGGGTTCGAATTCCCCCTCGGGCATGGATATTTGTGCCGTCCTAGTTCGTAACTAGTTCATAAGTAGTTTGTAAGTTTAGGGACTGATGACCCCGTAGTTAAGTCCCATAGACTATACAAACATTTGAACATTTTTAACATTTACAGTCACGACACTACCACAGATTTTTGTTGTACATTGCGGCGGTAATGCTCCTAGCGGCCGGCAAGCTACATGTTTGAATATGATATTGGATTGGATGTTTTTTTTCCTTTCCATAGGACCCAATTGAGGAGTGAGACTTCATGGTCATAGAACAAGTCAATACAGTAATTGTTACACAAGAATGGTAATAGAAAATTTTTAAGTAGTCCTTTGCACACGACAGTCTTAAAACAAAATGAAAAGAATCAATAAAGGAAAAACATGAACTAGCTAAATCGTTTAACTTTTCTAGGAGAGCCGGCCGCGGTGGCCGAGGGGACTGAGGCGCTCCAGTCATGGTCTGCACGGCCACTACGGTCGGGGGTTCGAATCCCCCCTCGGGCATGGATATTTGTGCCGTCCTAGTTTGTAAGTAGTTCATAAGTAGTTTGTAAGTTTAGGGACTGATGACCACGTAGTTAAGTCCCATAAGCTTTACAAACATTTGAACTTTTTTTTTTCTAGGAGTTCATCGACAGAATAAAAGTAGTGAGGCATGAGGCAACTCTTCAATTTAGATTTGAAAGCGTGTGGATTAGCTCTAAGATTCTTTAGTTCTTGTGGCAGCTTATTGAAAATGTATGCGGCAGAATACTGTACACCTTTCTGCACAAGTTTCAATGTCGTGTGATGCACATGTAGATTCGACTTCTGTCTAGTATTCACCGAGTGAAAGCTACTAACCCATGGGAATATGCTGATATTATTAACAACAAACGACATAAAAGAAAAAACGTATTGTGACGTCAGAGTCATAATTCCCAGACTACTGAAAAGGGGTCGACGTGACGTTCGTGAACTTACACCAGATATTGTTCGAACTGCCTGTTTTTGAGCCAGAAATATTCTTTTTGCGTCAGGCGAGTAACCCCAAAAAACAATGCCGTAGGTGTTAAGTAAGTGAAAGTAAGCGTAATAGACTACTTTTCCTGTTGAAAAATCACTTATTTCAGATATTGTTCTAATGGTAAATATAGCAGAATTTAGTTTCAGAACAAGATCCTGAACATGGGCTTTCCATGATGGCATTCTGTCTATATGAACGCCTAGAAATTTGAACTGTTCAGTCTCACTTATCATATGCCCATTGATTGCGAATAGTATCGTTCATCATCATCATCATCATCATCTTGCACAGTTTCTAGCCTCAGACTGGGTCTGTTTGGAACATAAGCCTCGCCACTTCGTCCTGTTTTCCCACCATCTCTCTGTTTTCACTCTGGGCCCGTCCTCTCCTCTCATATTGACACAATCCTCCACTTCTTTAGCCCTTAGTCTTCCTCTTAGTCGTTGCTTCTATATCTGTATTTCGTGTATCGTCCTGTGGATCCTGTTCTCCTCCGTTCTCTTTAAATGGCCATACCACTGCAGTCTTGATCTCTCTGTCCTATCCAGTAAGGGCTCCTCTCTAATTCCCTGATCTTCTCATTCTTCATTCGGTCTCTTCTTGTTACCCCTATTCCGCTTCGTAGAAATTTCATTTCCCCTCTTTGTATTTTGCTCCAGTCTCTTTTCTTTCTCACTCAAGTTTCTGATGCATATGCCAGTATCGGAACATAATAATTTTTGTATAGCTTTTCTGATGTACACCCTTACTCCACACTAAACTCCTAACACTTCTCAGAAATACTTCTGCCTGTATGACATGTTCTATAATCTCCTTGTAATTTCTCCCATTTTCCTTTACACTTCCCAAGTACTTCAAGCTTTCTACCTTCTTCAGCTGTTCACCTCCAAGTGTTATTCTCTTCAGTGGTCTATCCTTTTTCCTGCTGGTTCATATTGATTTTAATGTACTTTTTGCATTAAGTAACGTACGTAGTGCGATAAAAATAGGTAATAAATTAAAAATAGATTCACATGTTTCTTTCTTAGGTTGTAAGATCCCTGACAAGCTACGAAAAAGTACATAGCAGGACAGTTTATTTACAATTGCCGGCCGCGGTGGCCGAGGAGACTGAGGCCCTCCAGTCACGGTCTGCACGGCCACTACGGTCGGGGGTTCGAATCCCCCCTCGGGCATGGATATTTGTGCCGTCCTTAAGATTAGCTAGTTCATAAGTAGTTTGTAAGTTTAGGGACTGTTGGCCCCGTAGTTAAGTCCATTAAGCTATACAAACATTTGAACATATTTACAATTATCTTGTAACCTACAGATTTTTAGTCAATAATTTAATTTTCTATTAAAAATACAAAATGGTTAGGAAACTCCAGAAGACTTTCTCATTGGCAGAAGGACGTCGCTCTTCTACTCATGAACATTAAGGTTTCTTCACTACAATTCAGTAGTAAAGTCAGTGAGTGTGGAGCTTAGAAAACGTATACAGAATGCAATACGTATATTATTTAACGTACCATATCAGCCACCATAGCTGTAGACGCAGGAAAGAAGGTCATAGGCGTAGCAATAAAACGACAAAAGCAATCAAACTGTTTTCCAACAAAGAGGGACTCAATTTCACACTTATTGCTGCAGCTAAACCTCAAACGGCAAGAACCTTCAAAACAGCCAAAGCAGAGTAGGCGTGCGCACTAAGGTGCCCAGCTGCGGTGAGCGCGGCCATTCGCCGACGGGGGTTCGAGACATCCATCGGGCGTGGGTGTTTGTGTTGTCCTAAGCATAAGTTACTTCATGTTAGTGTAAGTAGTTTGCACGTCTAGGAACTGATAACCAACGTAGTTTAATCCCTTAGATTTACAGACATTTTTAAATACATCCACTGAATGTGTGGTCGTGTTCCATTTTGAGTTATTCTTTACTCTAAAATGTTTCTCCACCATTAATATTGTCTATTTGTATGTTAATAATTTCATTTCTTTATTAATGATCAATGTCCCACGTTTATACATGTTTCCACCTGTGTGATTGAACTTAATTGTTCATGTGAACGAGAAAGCTTACTTTTAATATTGACTAATTGCCGCGCAATGACTTACAGTCGTCGTCTCGCGCTTTAGACCTCGTTTACTTAAGAACGCATGGGTTCGCATGTCGTATACACTGGCGTCTGCTGGGTGGCCAGACACAAGCTTACTTGGCAAGATGGCGAGTTGGTCTGTTAGTGTAGTACCATCATAATCATGGTCGAAGGTGACAAAAGAGACCTATCAGGAGCTCTATAAGAGGGTATTATGTCCTTCAGGTAGCAAGGGGTTGGTACACACTATGCTCTGAACGCGCTCTACATCTGGTGTGTAGTGGGGATGGCTTCTGGCGTGGCCTTAGGGTTCCACTCGTGCTGCGTCTGTCGAAGTACATGGTCGAATCATGCTGAGGGGACGGCATGCTTTGCTTTATTTGTGGTCAGGCAGTCTTGGTTAATCAGTGATAGTTTTCTGGAGTAATTCATTCGCCATGTGCGACTTCTTCATTTACAGGAGTCGAGTAATTCAGTTTACATTTAGTATTTGCATTCTCATTCCGGTGATGATTTTGTGTCCGATTTTTTGCAAGTTAGAATTCACGTGTGTGGCCTTTAGCCTTTGTGTAAACTTATTATGTTTTAATTTTCCTTGCTGTTTTTTAACTAATGTTTTCACATCATGTCTGTATCCGCAAGTATGCTAAATATTTCTCAGGTTCTCTGGCTTGATTCTGTCTTTCCTTTCTTGGTATGACCGATTGCACCACGTGCTCTCGTAATGGTCTTTACATCATCCTTCAGCCATTCTTTTACTAACACGAGCTTTCTTCTGTATGAAGTCTCACATGTGCTTTACTTGCTTAGTCTAAATTAATTTCTGTTTGTAAATTCTATGTAATTAACTGTGGTCGCACACCACATGGTACTCATTGATAATATATCACTGCTTCCCCACACATGAGTTCGTTTGGTGCAGAGTGTGTCTTTAATTAGTGCTTCAAGACACGTGCCATCTCAGAAAACGCCGCCAACAATTCGTTTCGCTGCTGCTATCAAGAGTTGCGGCATGAGTAATGTGTCACATTATGCCTGTGTCTGTGAGTGAATGAATGTTGTGTATTTACAAATTTCCTTCCATGTTACCTCCATATTCATAAAAGGGCAGAAACAATTTAATTATTGGCAGTATGATTTAATTCACTTTTCTACAAGGTGTGTGCTTTATGTGCTTAATGTGGTCTCCCCACAATTATTTGCTTGTTAAATTCATTGAATAGATGATGATTTAAAGTATGAAAGCTCTGCTTTATAATTTTTGCTACCCTTCCTGTGTTTAGTTATCTATTCCTTTTTTAACATTTATTTTGTGTTTGTTAAAACGTTTGCTGCTCCCTTAAGGAGTTAGCAGTTAGATAAATTTCAATTTCACATGTACTGTGGCCACTCGTAAATTAAATTAGAGCAGCAGTGAGCGTTTTACCTTACACTTTCAGATCTCTACTGCCAGAGATCTTCCTTAGAAAACTTAACAAGCTACATTCAATTTTAACTTTTTTCTTTTCAATACATTCTCTTTTTAAGCTAAAGTAATCACACTTAAGGGAATATGCCCGTATAAGAAAGACGAGTGAGGTGTAAGGAAAAAAAATGCTTGTCATGGGTCATGGTAAAAACAGATGATAATAGAAATTTATGTTTACTTATGTTTATATTCTACTTTCAGCGGAATTAGCTGGATATATACACATATTCGTTTAGTATTTCTTCATGACGAAATTGTTTTTTATACCAATGAATCAATTAAATTAGGCTCACTTCACATTAATTTCCGTTTCATGTTTGTCTCTTGATATTGTAATAATGCTTGTAATGCAAAAATTATCTTAATTAGTTCGTCAATTACGTACAAATATAATTACAAACCAAAGTCACTCCTTGTGCGGCTTTCCCACCGCCAGGAGCGCTAGTGTCATAGTAACTGTCAGTTGGTAACAACATTCACAGCAGTGAGTGCTTGACTGTATGTATTAGACTGTGGTATTCCTGAGCCAACACTTATTTAGTTTCTGATTGATTTGAAGGTTTTTCTCATGAAATAAATTATTAAATGTAACTCTTATTATACTATGAGTCCAGCTATGCTGTGCCCACATAAGGGGATCAAAGTTTTTTTTTGAAACATTACATCGAACTTCAACTCCCAGAGTGCTTACTTTTTAAAAAGATACTTTTAAATTCATTTAAATGATTTCAACAGATTTTTATGACGTAGAAGAGTGTTATCCATCTCTCGATGCAACTGAGTTACATCTTTCATGATACAAGATGAATGAATGGACAACTCTGAATACTAGACAAAAGAAAGGTACATTGACACTATTACACGGATATTACATATGTTCTATGGACTTGGTACTCCTTGCTAGTATGTACTTCTGCATGACTGCCAACCACTGTGCTGGAGAAGTCCAGAACCTGTACAAACAGAGTTCGCAGAACAGTAACTGCCTCCATAAACTAATAAACTCCAGTGCAGAAATGAATTTGATATCTTGGTTGAATGTAGGATATGTACTGTAACACGTTACAGTACTATATATTTATATAACTTACACAATACTCCGATGAAGGGCAATGAACCTATGATCTTTCTTCAGTGCGGAGGCACTGCTAGGCTCCTACTCAGACAGAAATAAGTTTGAAAAAAAAAAAAAAAAACGCGAGTTTGAGTAATAGTGGCCAGGGAAAAGTTGAGGATTTTTATCTGACGGGAGGTGAGCTAGAATAGTCTGTACAATTGTGATGGTCTCTGTGTCCCCAATGGTGTAGGGCTCAGCGCAACTGCTTACCAAGCAGGAGACCCGAGTGAGATTATGGCTGGTGGGTACACATTTCCAACATTACCCATTCGCAATTAATGTCATACGTTCAGTGAATACGAATAGATAATATCTACAGGATCAAAAAGTTGCAAATCAAATGTTTGTTAATCTTATGGGACTTAACTGCGGGGTCTTCAGACACTAAACTTACAAACTACCTTAAAGATCCATGCTCGATAGGGAATTCGAACCCCCAATGAGGAACGGCCTCGCGCATCGGAGCATAGCGCCTCAATGCGCTCGGTTACCCCGCCGCGGTGATGAAAAAGTAACTTCTGTTGTTTATATATATGAGTGTAGACGGTATAAGCCGTCAAAAATGTTCAAATGTTTGTAGAACTTATGGGACTTAACTACAGGGTCATCAGTCGCTAAGCTTACAAACTACTTATGATCTAGCTAAGACTAAGGACGGCACAAAGATCCATGCCCGAGGGGGGGTTCGAACCCCCGACCGTAGTGGCCGTGCAAACCGTGACTGGAGCGCCTCAGTCCCCACGGCTACTGCGGCCGGCTATAAGCCTTCAAAATTGTACAGATGGTACATCTCAAGGCGCTTAACAAAGAGTCTAGTAATAGGGTGTTTCACTAAGTGTGTTTGCCTCTGTTACTTATAAAATAATAGATGACGGGAAATTTTAATGCGGTAGGTCAACATAAGAAATGTTACACTTTCTGCGGAACTATGGACATAGTTTATTGTATCATTTTCCAAAGAGTTGCAGCACAAAGATATAATTTTTTTAATGGAACAATAGTTATTTCTATCGTGCATTGGATTCGTTGAAACCAGCTGCGTCCAAATCAATTTAAACTACATTCCTATCACTGTTAGTTTGGGAGCTACAACCCTTCAAAGTTTCAGGGGCAGATACCATAAACGCTGCGCATAATGCAATAACCCTTCTAAATGTGGTGCGGCCGAGTTGTAACGTCGCCGGTGTCACGGAGCGAGAAGCTTCCTCGATGCGCTGTTAGACTGCCGACTGTCGCCGCACACGGCCGTATACCCGACAGTTGGAGCAACACAAACAACCGGGGCTCAATATACCACAGTTACTGACATCGAATGACGATGGAATACAGGAACAACGAGTACGGTGACATGTTGCTGATGCTCGGCGAGTGCCGACACGATGCCACAGAAGCTTCTCGCTCCGTGACACCAGCGACGTTACAACTCGGCCGCACCACATTTAGAAGGCGCATTGCATTATGCGCAGCGCTTGTGGTATCTGCCCCTGAAACTTTGAAGGGTTGTAGCTCCCAAACTAACAGTGATAGGAATATAGTTTAAATTGATTTGGACGCAGCTGGTCTCAACGAATCCAATGCACGATAGAAAAAAACTATTGTTCCTTTTAAAAAATTATATCTTTGTGCTGTAACTCTTTGGAAAATGATACAATAAACTATATTCGTAGCTCCGCAGAAAGTGTAACAGCCGGCTGCGGTGGCTGAGGGGACTGAGGCGCTCCATTCACGGTCTGCACGGCCACTACGGTCGGGGGTTCGACTCCCCTCTCGGGCATTGATATTTGTGCCGTCCTTATTAGTAGCTAGTTGATAAGTAGTTTGTAAGTTTAGGGCCTGATGACCCCATAGTTAAGTCCCTTAAGCTATACAAACATTTGAACATGTTTTGAAAATGTAAAATTTCCTGTGTTGACGTACCGCATTAAAATTTGCCGTTGCGAGGGTGAAGGTCGGGTGAGAGTTTAAATTAGGGAAATATTAATTTTTAAAACTCACAACCACCTACTGCGAACCAAATTCCCAAACATGCAGAAACACTGGAACTGTGTTGCTATTGTTTGACTCGTTTTCTAGGGGATGATATCGCACGTTCGCAGCTTTCCTTCCCTGCATATGATTAACAAAAAATTCATAATAAAGTCAAGTTCATGAGAGAAAAGGGTGTACTAACTACTATTTTTGAAAACACGTGAAAGTGCACTTTATGTTGTTTATTTCACAATATTAGATCCCTGTGGCTGATACGTCTGTACGACGACAGATTTATCAAATAAAGTTATGGCTCGTGAGCCCCCAGACAAAATGAATATTTGTCGCAAATTGTTTTCACACCATGTGCCTGTCTCAAACACCGTTCATGTTCATGCCTATGCGACGACGCGTGTTACACTAACAAAAGACAGTCACTTTATTCAATGCGATGCACACTTTGTTCCACCGGATAAATATTCACAACACACAGTAGCACTCGATTCAACTTGGTGCAGTCTACGACGAGCAACCACACTTGGCAATTGCCACACAAAAATCTAAAGTCTCCGCCTGGAAATCCACATGCCGACTGATGCAGAGCGACGCCGCCGGGCAGCTCCACCACTCGCTCCCGACTCGTCACTTCCTGCCCGCGTGTGCGCGCGCGCCAAACGACCAACTGCCGGGTTTTTTCCCTACGTCATCAACTTCCCCATGTGCGCTGTTCTAACCGACTTGCCAACGTATAGCGCTCAGCCAATACATTTCTAAAACTTTACTTAAAATCAAAATAATTACACTACACATTTCTACAAATTTCTTATTCTGTTTTTATATTGGTATTAACATCCTTTGCACTTTTTATTTTAATCGTGCAATTTCTTATATCACAGATAAGTGATTTAACTGAATATTTCAAGATAAAATACTCAAGATTAATTGAAAATAAATTGAGTAATAGTTAATATATTACTTTTATAAACAAACATTGCCATGCTAGTTGTGTAACTGTCTTGTATTCATTGGTAATTTATTACTTTTCATTGTCAATTAAACATATTACGCCAGGTGTGACTATATCAGCTAATGTATTGTTTATTTATCAACAGGCTATTTTGTAATGAGGGCCTTAAAGGTTCCTGACTGCATCGTATTACTTCAAATGCCAGTAGTATTAGAATATTTTATTTCACGCTGTGCACTGCACTGTGCCTGGCACTCGCCATTGTCCCTCTCTCCCCTCACCGGAAGCGAACCTGGAAAATCCTAAGCTGGAACAAACCACCAACGTCGGCCTGCTCGCTGGCCTCCCGTCAGCTACAAGCACACAGCAAATCTCAATGTGGAGAATTTCTACCTTTGGCCTAACTATAAATGTTGTCACCCAACTGCGTACATACATTGCTACCAGAATTAATAAGATTAAAATTGTGTAACATTTAGTGCATTGGCATGGTCAATTTTTGCAGTGAACTACATACTGTTTAATTATCAAATGCTATTAATTACCAATATTTCTATTGGGCGGTAATCTCACACCGTCACCTATTATCTTATACGTTACAGAGGCAAACACACTTGGTATATAAACAGTTCATTTCAAGATAATGGTTTTGGAAAATTAGAGACTTGGCAGTGTACGTACGTGAGCAATCTGTTTCTGTTATTGTCCGCTGCGAACACTGACATCGGGTACACGAATCGTAAACACATAGGCAACTACAGCCTTTGTGACTGTGTCATTTTAATACACTGAACGAAGACAGTCATCGAGTAACCTGCACAGACGTTAATGCAATTCTGTTAACTGTTTGGATGGAAGAGAGATTTACTATTGAGATTTATATAGCATTGTAAGGGACTGAATCGTAGACTGTAAGGAGTTCAGACAAAATGAATATAGAAGCTTTCAAACATGGTTTTACAGACGGATGCTGAAGTGGAGATGGGTAGATTACGTAACTAATCAGGAGATACCGAGCTGAATTGGGGAGAAATGTCTGAAAACTCGTGACTGAAAAATGGTATCAATAGGTAGGGGACATTCGGACACTTCAACGGAACATCAGTTTAGTAATGGCGCTAAGTGTAAAAGTGTGATGGATGAAAAACGAGGATGGAACCGAGAGACGAATACTGTAAACAGGTTGAGAAGGACGTATTTTGCCGTTCTTATTCAGAGAAGAAGAGGCTCAAAAGGGATTGGGTAGTGTGCATAAGTGCATTATTCTAGTCTTTGGAATGAAGACCACAAAAATAACAGTATCACTATAATTACAATGATAGTAGGTTGCAACTCACCTGAAGACGATCCCTGAGCTACACCTGGCAGTCAGAAAAGACAATAACATTGGCACAACTTAATTTTTGACACAGGTTTCATCAACAAACCAGAACACACACACACACTCAAAAACACACTTTAATACAACCACACAAACACATCTCACCAGTTTATGAGTGCCGCATATCTAAATATAAATTGTAATATACACGTAAAATGACACAATAGCCAAAATTCGCTTTCCGAATTTCGAGCTGCTGCTCTTACGAAAAATTATCCTGTATGAGAGTCTAGACGTCAATTATAATATTACAATTGGACTTATTGCCGAGGTTCTCTTTGCAGTAAGGAACATACACTGACACGTCATAATATGTTACCATTAAAGAATACCACATACGTAGAAACTGTGGCACTGAAACAGATAAATTCAGTAAAACGCCAGATATAATATATTGTTGCTTTAAAACAACGCCGGCAGTTCGGTAGACATCAATAGGAAGAAAGAAATCCTTACAGATTTAGTCTGCGAAACCACCAGTGTGTTCCATAATTACTCCAGACTAGCGACACGGCATTAAACGTTTCACCAAATGTCTCCCTGCTGTGAATCTCGATTTCGTTCTACGGCGAATCATTCAGTTAATAAATTCCGACGTTTTAAAAATATTTTCTTAAAATCGTGCTACGAACTTATTGAAGTTACTTCGAGTGCGACTACCAAAATAGATCTGATTTGTATGCTTCATGGCGGATCTCTTTCCCTTAAAATATTTATTACAGATGAAAAATCGATGCTTGTCATCTCGAAGTAGCAAGGGCACCCCTTAGAGGGTGACTTTTGTGCAAATAAAGTCTACGAATTGGGGCAAGGGGGGGTGAGGAAGGAAGGACGGAAGGGGGTATCCTCCTTACTCCCCGCCACTTTAAGCGTCGCTTCAAAGACGTGGAAGGAATTTTTAAGTTTACGCATCTCAGAGCAGGCTGACGAATAATTTTCGTTCTAATTAAAGCCCGAGATTTTCTGCGAACGAGATTCATTCACAGACGGTTCCGTGGGGCTCATTAAATTTCATCTTTTTAAAGATGGTCCCGAGTTCCTTTGAACGAGTGAAGACAGTTCTTTTTTTCCTTTTGCCGTAAAATAATGGCACTGGTCGAGTTTGGAGCTTAACGTCTCCTCAGAAGTATGTCGTTACACGCGGGTACTGATCCGATACCTATCAGTGTATGTTCATGGCCATTCATAAAGGCAGAATCCATATAATTACGGAAAGCATTGGCCAATGGGAACAATGTATTGCCGCGCAGCAATGGCCATGCGCTCTAAGGCGCCTTGCAGTGGAGTGCGCTGCCACTCCCTGTCGGAATTTCGAGTCCTCCTTCGGGCGTGGATATGTGTGTGTGTGTGTATTGGCCTTAGCATATGTTAATAAAAGTAGTTTGTAATTATAAGGACTGATGAACAGTGCAGTTTGGTCTCATAGCTTTACAAACTATTGAATAATTGAGCAGTACACTGAGTTTACAAAAGTGATGGAATAGTGAAATATGCCGACCCAGAGTGCGATAGCCCTTAAATAAGGCGTAGAAAGTTTGCGCATTGGAAGAGTTATCATTTGTACTCCAGTGATTCAAAGTCATTACAGCTACACTACGGGAATTTAGAGTTTTTCACTAGGAATGGATGTTGGAACTGGATGTATAGTGTAAGATCGCAGAGACACTGGGGAATCATCAATCTATGGTAAAAACGCATAGGAAACATTCTTTGCCAGCAAGCTGGCAGGAAATATGCAGTAGCATGCAGCTGGTGCGACCCCTCCTGGTTGTCATAGATACCTAGACCTGAGTAATGCCCATTGTTTAAGTGACGATCCTGAGCAATGAACGGACTGTTCTCAATGTATGCAAAAATGGTGGTAACTATGGGGAATAGAACTGAGTTAAACGATGGTCGTAGTGGCAAATACAAAATTCAGTAATAATTCGCAGAAAAATTAGGTGCATGTCATGAACCGACAAGTTAATTTTCACAGTATCTACATATAGCGAAATTAAACTTAAAATTACCAATTTTGGAATCCGTCATATGATTTCAATAAACTACATCTCAGATGATAGTTTATTACCTCAAGCTACCATCCTGAAAGCAACACACATCTGCTCATTTACGGAATTAATACACTTGTTGTAATAATTTATTATGAAATACAGTGAAATCATCGTATGCTTCACAGTAATCAGCAACTGCAAGCAGCATCATATGCACCTCTTATCCTCGTGCTCATGTATCTGTTTAACAAGTAAGTAAATGTTTGTAAATGTAAGGGAGTTAAATACATTGATCATGAGCCCGTAGGCTTACAAACTACTTACTGTAACTTAAAGTAACTTATGCTAAGGACAACACAATCACCAATGCCCGAGGGAGGACTGCGCACCGCAGTACGGGACCTTAGTACGCAGGCTATTCTGCCACGGCATCTATTTAATAAGTAGTTGTATATTTAGCCAGTGAATTTGCATAAATATTGTGTAGTCTTAAGTGGTCAAATTCATGAAGGGTGGCTTGTTTATTTATTTATTTAATGCATTATTTTTACTGCTGATAAGTGGTCACAACATGAATGAATGTTTATGCGTTCAAGATGTCAGAAGAAATGTTTCTGTTAAAAACTCTGCTACCTCAGGAGGGGCTATGGCACAAAACTGCTGTCACCAACTGAAATACTTGGACAGTTCGGATGGGGAGCTCCATGGCGGCTGGAAGGACAATTTATATTTCGTTTTGGAAGAAAGAGGACCTGCCTGGCTAGTTGAAGTGATTTGTTTGAGTGGTACAATCTGCACGGCAAACGATCGCATGTAAGGACTCTAAGTTTACAGAGGGCTGATGTGTGAATGTTTAATAATTAACTTTGTCCGTTTCCCTTTCCGAATTGTAACTGTACGAGAATTTACGAGTGTTTATATGTTTTTCGTAGGATTAAGGCTCGAACTATTTTGAGTTGTCAATTATTTCGTATTGTGTGATCACAAAACGGACTTAGTTTCTGAATATCGTCAATGATAACTTAACATGGCGATTTTGCTACCACCCTCATAACGCAGTCATGACATCTGTTTTGAAAATTGTAAAAGGTTTATTTTTAATTTATTACTTTTATTTCTATAGGGCCATTTTTCAGTAGATAAACGTTTTTGTCTGAATAAATATTACCTGGCGATGCCTACATCATTTCTGAAAGTTAGAATAATACCTCTTTTATTAATTAACTATTATCTCAATTTTATTTATCATTATAACACTACTGGTCATTAAAATTGCTACACCAAGAAGGGATGCAGATAATAAAATGGTATTCCTTGGATAAATATATTATGCTAGAACTGATATACGCCTGGGAATTGAGTCAAACAGAGATTCGATGGCGTATACAGGTACAGATGGCCATGTAGCTTCAACACGATACCACAATTCACCAAGAGGAGTGAGTGCCGTATTGTGACGAACCAGTTGCTCGGCCACCATTGACCAGACAAATTCAATTGGTGAGAGATCTGGAGAATGTGCTGGCTAGGGCAGCAGTCGAACATTTTCCTTATCCAGAAAGGCCCGTACAGGACCTGCAACATGCGGTCGTGCATTATCCTGCTGAAATATAGGGTTTCACAGGGATCGAATGAAGGGTAGAGCCACGGGTCGTAACACATCTGAAATGTAACGGCCACTGTTCAAAGCGCCGTCAATGCGAACAACAAGTGACCGAGACGTGTTACCAATGGCACCTCATATCATCAGGCCGCAAAACATGACGTTTTGCCATTCATGCACCCAGGTTCGTCGTTGCGTACACCGTCACAGGCGCCCCTGTCTGTGTTGCAGCGTCAAGGGTTATCACAGCCATGGTCTCCGAGCTGATAGTCCATGCTGCTGCAAACGTCGTCGAGCTGTTCGTTCAGATGGTTGTTGTCTTGCAAAAGTTCCCATTTGTTGACTCAGGGATCGAGACGTGCCTGCACGATCCGTTACAGCCATGCGGATAAGATGCCAGTCATCTCGACTGCTAGTAATACGAGGCCGTTGGGATCCAGCACGACACTCCGTGTGGCCCCCTGAATCCACCGATTCCATATTCTGCTAACAGTCATTGGATCGCGACCAACGCGAGCAGCAATGATGCGATACGATAAACTGCAATCGTGACAGGCTGCAATCAGACCTTTATCAAAGTCGGAAACGTGATGGTACGCATTTCTCCTACTAACACGAGACATAACAACAACGTTTCACCAGGCATCGCCGGTCAACTGCTGTTTGTGCGTGAGAAATCGGTTGGAAACTTTCCTCATGTCAGCACGTTGTAGGTGTCGCCAACGGCGCCCACCTTATGTGAATGTTCTGAAAATCTAATCATTTGCATATCACAGCATCTTCGTGTTGGTGAAATTTCGCGTCTGTATCATGTCATCTTCGTGGTGTAGCAATTTTAATGGCCAAGAGTGATTTTTGCCACTGTTAGTCTCAGCATAGACTGTTTGACTTCGATATCACAAGTAAAAAGTATTATTTGTCGCTATTGTATTTGACGATCATGAAAGAGACATGTATGGCTCGGCTCTTAGACAACATAGAGCCGTATTTCATTTACTGATCGGTGCATATCCCAATACGTGTGTATTGCGTTGGACCGATACAACTTGCTGTGGTCGAAACGAAAACGACATACAGTCGCAATAGGACATTCCATTTCGGAAATTCTTGGATAGTAAAATATTCCAAGAAACACAGTGTATAGAGTGTACCGAGAATACTTAATATCAAGCAATACAGCAGTGAAATATGGGCTTCTACTTAATCACCCAATGCAGTGGCTTTAGCGTAGAGTTGTCAGTGCTAAATGACAAACCGCGGCGGAGAGACCGAGCGCACTGAGACGCTATGCTTCGATACGCGAGGCCGTTCCCCGTCGGGGTTCGAATCCCGCCTCGCCCATGATGTGTGTATCGTCCTTAGTATAAGGTAGACAATAAGTACTTTGTAAGTTTAGGGACTGATGACCCCGCAGTTAAAATAACAAACATTTGAACACTATTTGCGATAAGACTAGAAACACTGCTTTAAATAATCCCAGAAAGCAGTCTGGGACGTATCACGAACGTGTCCTTAAACCAGTGTGATGGAATATAAGCTTCGAAAGTTCTGCTAATTAAATTTTCATGGGCGTTAATAAATGGTTCCTAGCCAATTCTCTGTCTCTAAACCTTGAATAATCACGCTATATGCTGTTTAAAACTTTAAAAGGTTTCCTGTCAGTATATGCCTAAAATATGACGACAAGAAGATAGAAGAAGGTGACGGTCTCAAATTCTAGGGATTACTGCTGGATAATAAATTGATCTGGGAGAAGTGTACCCCAGAACCGCTGAAACGTCTAAACAATTTCCTATTTGCTATACGAATGTTGCCAGGCAGGAGATTTAAAAAGAAAATCCCAGCGTATTAGGGATACATTTACTCCATAACTCAGGCCAAGCTAAAGTTTTCAGAGCCAAAACGCGAGATATTTGTAGAGCTTATGGGACTTAACTACGGGTTCATCAGTCCCTACAATCTGGATCAATTGGAACGAAAAGTATGTCTAATCTCATCTCATGACGTTAGTGCACTATGACAGAAGGCGACCGAGTGTCTTTACTAATAGCAGAGAAAGCCTACCGTGATTCTAAAAAAAAGTTAAATGTTTGTTAAGCTTAATGGACTTAACTGCGGGGTCATCGGTCCATAAACTTACAAACTACTTATGGACTACCTTATACTAAAGACGACACAAACATTCATGTCCGAGGGGGTATTCGAACCCCCGACCGTAGCAGTCGTGCAGACTGTGACTGGCGCGCCGCATGCCGCTAGGCCACTGCGGCCGGCAGTGCTTCTCCTTGTAAACATATCGGCTGAAGCCTACACGACTAGAAAATAATTTCCTTGCCAGCCTATTTTCGTTGCTAACATCTGATTGTAGAGTTCGTGTGGTAAGCTGAAGCAACAAAGCCATGGACCCAAGTTTTTCAGCTGTACAAGCTCGAGATAGCTGTATAATGGTGTGGCTGTTTCTCCAGGGAGTGGACAGGGTCCTGTGGTCTCACTTAAGCGATCATTAACTGAAATTATTAGGTTCGGCTGCTTGGAGACCATTTTCAGCTATTATTGGACTACAAGCTCTGGAATTTTAGGAGTGACAGTGCGTTATGTCACGGATCCACAGTTGCCGCATTTGTTTGGAGGACAATCTGAACGATTCTGGCTCTTTGATTTGGCCACTGACGTCGATCCACATTAATGTCTTCGAGCACTAAGGAACTTAAGCGAGACATCAGTTCATGCGCAAAATCCTGCCCCTGCAAAATTAATTACGGACCGCAGTAGAGACAGTATACTTCAAAATTCCAGCAGGTCAAGTGTTGAGTCCATGCCACGTCAAGGTGATACACTTTGCCGTGTACAAGGAAGTAGGACACGATTTTAGGAAACGTACAATGGGTGTTCGCCACCTAAGTGTAAGTTTATGATAGCTGATCTAACATATAAACATTAAAGTTTGTCTTTTCGTTCGTATTTTATGCATGGCCATACCGTACATTCGACTGCGACAAAACGCCATCAATCACTGCTTGCATTCGCGTGAAGGTTATAGATATAGTACAGTTAACAACGTGTGGTGCACGGTGGAGGGTGTTTTACAATTAGGTAATTCGCTTCTTACGCGTTCACACTGGAATAGATGGACGGATATGAATTAAATTTGGAACAAAGGTAGGTTATACACTGATTAACACATAGACCACCTTTAGTAAGCCACCGTGTGGTGCGTGGGGGAGGGTACGTTCCAATGTGTTTATAGGTTTGCTACTCCTTCAAGTTTAAATGGATGGACCGATTTGAATGAAATTTAGGATGGAGATAGCTTATACCCTGCATCAATACATGGGTTAGCTGTCATAAGCCGGGGTGTACCTTACAATGTGTTCATATGTATGTATCTTTTCACTCTGAAACCGCTGGACAAAGTTGAATGTAATAGGGAATGAATATAGCTTATACCTCGAATTAATACATGGGCTACCTTTCGTAAGCATCCGAAGGTGCATAGCGGAGGGTACGTTACAAAAACTTCCATATACTTTGACTGGTCATCATGAATATTAACACATAAGTGTATATTTTCATGAAGAGGTTTTCATAATCTACAAGCCAGTGAATTTAGCATGGCGGCGGGTACCTTGCCAGTTTGAAACCGTTTGACTAGTGACCATGAAACTTGACGAATATATGCATGTTTACATATACATGAGGGAGAGGAATAAGTGGAGGTGGAGACGGACAGAAAGGGAAGGTGACAGACAGGTGAAAGGAGACCAACAGAGGGAGATGGAGGAGGAAATGAATAGAGAAGGGGACAGAAGGTGATGGTGGGAGGGGGGAGGGGGGAGCAGGTGAACACAGAAAAGAGAAAGGAGGAGATGGACTAATGGAGGATTGGAAAACTTATATATATTTGTTCTGTGTCAGCAACGCGCTAAGTACCGGCTAGTTCCTTATAAAATCATTTTCATAAAAAAAAAAAAAAAAATTAAAAAAGGTATAAAACCGAATGTCTAGAGATTAGGAATAGTTATTCACAGGACATGTACAGTAGTGTGTTCCTGATACTTGATTTGCATTCGATACATGTTGGACAGCTGGTTGAAGGTAAAGAATGAAATTGTTGCACAACACCACCCACTGCTGAAACGTGCGAACGGCTTTCGTTGTCGCTAATAGTTGAAGGTAAATGGATCTGTGTGACAGGAGACATGGAGGATTCTTCGCAGACATATCCGCGAACTGCGCGGTCTGATCAATGAGTTTGAAAGAGAGCGCGTTATTGGCATAAGACAATGTGGTGCATCCATCCATTATATCACTGCTCACTTCATAATTAGGGCTGATTGAATTAATGAAGGCTGCTAACCTTGCAGTTGGGTGCAAGATATGTATGTATGAATGTATGTAGATGCAAGCAGAGCTCCGAATTTGCAGCATTGTTCTTGGAGTTGATCAGCGTCCTTTGCTTGGGAGCCGAGTGGATTTACGTCTTTGATGGTCTTGACTGAAAATTTCTGGAGCGAAGTTATATGATGAAGAAAATGGGACTTTTGTTGTTAGGTCAAAGATGTACTATGTGAGTAGCAGTGCACTTGTGGAGTCCACGTGAGTGTTGTCTAGTTCGTCAGTTGTTGCTTTCCTACGCGGCGGAGTGAACGAGCGCATTGGGGCGCTATGCTCCAATGCGCGAGACCGTTCCCCGTCGGGGATTAGAATCCCCCCTCTCGGGCATGGATGTTTGTGGTGTTTTCAGTATAAAATAGTTGGTAAGTTTAGCGACTGATGACCCCGCAGTAAATTCCCATACGCTTAACAAACATTTGAATTTTGAGCCGCGGTGGAGTAGCCGAGCGGTCTAAAGCGTCTCGCGCTGCGGAGCGCGCGGTTGCTCGCCGTTGAGGTTCGAGTCCCCCCTGGGGCATGGGTGTGTTTGTTGTCCTTAGGTTAGTTTACCTAGATTTAAGTAGTTTGTAAGCGACGGACTGATAACCACGCAGTTTGGTCCGATAGAATTACAAACATTTGAACATTTTTTATTTATTTATTTATTTATTTTTGAACTTGTCACTCGTCACGCAGACAGTAAAATCAAACTGCGTTCCTAGGACCAGACAGTAAAATCAAACTGCGTTCCTAGGAAACACACTCAACTTTCAAAATAATACCAGCAGATGTCGAAAGTATTCGTAACAAACTTTCTGAGTTTCCTGCATTGCAGGAAATTTGGGTCCTCACATTATCTTGGGTACGGAACCCCAACATAGGAATCTCTGAAATATGTAGCGAAATGTGGAATTTATATGGGGAAAAAGGCACTATTTGAAGACGTGTGTTTACAGGTTCACTGTACAAGGAGTCGTGTTCCTGTGACTTCCATTACTTACATTTTCTAACATAATTGTCTTATTCTACTTGTTTAGATGATTCGTTTGAGTGTAAACTCGATGGGTTATGACGGTTTTTGACAAAAGTACACCGTATATGCAAAGCACGGAATCAAGTCCCAAATGCCACAATATGTTTAAATTGGAGGCTGGAGCAATTACTAGTTTACATACACCTGAAGGTACACTTTTTGTTAACAAGGCGCTTGGCAACGTATCTCAGGCCTCGAGAGGCGACTGGCTGTAAGTGAAGCGTACAACCTTCCCATTTCAGTAGAGAAATTTTTTACCCAAACGACCCGAAGAGATAACCTGGACCTGTCCTTTCACCCAAGCAAACACTGGAGGCTGGTTACGATAAAAAGGGATAATTAGGCACCTCTGAGACCACTTTTAATTTAAATGATGCAACACGTCGCAACCGAGCGTCTACCAACGACCACGACAGAGCGTTGCTAAGCAGATACTGAAACCTTACTTAAATATTTAATGCTCTAATATTTGGCACTTTGGACTGCACACCATTCCGTGTGTAAAGGGAACAATTGATGGGCAGGCAGTTTCTTCGACGTGGCGATATAGCACGGAGAGATGGGAACGTTCCTCAATATACGGGAGTTGCAACTTAAATAGTGGCAACACTGCTGTGGAGACAATATGCAATGGAATCTACTACTGTTGCTGATAGCACACTTTGTTGACATACCTGCCTTATCTCCGAGCAAATGGACTCGTCCGTCCAACTTCACCGGCGTGCGCACCATCGAGAGAAATACAATCACTTGTGGGCGAGCAGTCTAACGTAACGGTGTCACTATCTTTTCGAAACAGGAACAACGGAGTTGGAGCAAGATTGTGTCAGATGTCGTACAGCATGACATTGTCATCAAGGTCTACAAGAGGCGTGCGGGGAATCGGCATTCTCATACACAACAGTGGCACGTTGGGGAAAAGCCTTCAACGAAGGTTGGCAAACTGTGGCAGACGTGCATCTGGCAGGTCGTCCTAGCGTCTCTGAAGAAGAAGTGCATACTGTTGCCGCGTTAGTGGACAGTGATCGACACCAGACGTTTAGTCAACTCGCCCACGAAACCGGGTTATCGCATACGACTGTACTTCTGAAGAAACGCCCTGGCATGGGAAAAATTGCATCACGATGGGCTCCGCATGAACTGAGGAAAATGTAGAAATGGATGCTTTACAAGACTGGAGCGCTATGTGTGCGAATGCGAAGTGGAGGCTTTCTTACGACGTATCGTAACACTGGATAAGACTTGGACCACATCGTACGAGCCGAAACTGAAACGCCAATCCAGCGAATGGCGTCTTTATGGGTCGCTGCGAAAGTCGAAAGTGTGCGTGAAAGTTATGGTGATACTCGTGTACCAATGTCACGGTGTTATCCAAACGCATTACGTTCCTCCATGGCAGACTGTTAGTGCTCAGTATTACTGTTAGTGTTTGGAGCATCACCTTCGACCAGCCTTGCGAAAGAAACTGCAACACTGTCTCTGGAACCCACCCATAATTTTCTACGACAATGCTCGCGCACATACACAGCAAGCTGCTGTGTTCGGTCGATGTGACTAGGAAGTACTGGGTGTCCGTAAAGTCTTTCCCTGCTTACATAAATTGAAACTGGTGTCTAATTGCTTACAAACTATCATTTTCAAACGTTAGTAAACTTCCACATGAGCACCCTTGGCAGCACCTAGCACAGCTAGGTGATATTCAATTTCCGTCCACACATTAGACAACATCACTGGAGGGATCGATTCAACGACTGTGGATATCCGTTGCCGCAGGGTTTCAAGATCTGGTACACGTGTTCGCTATACCTCGTCCTTGACATAACCCCATAAAAAGAAGTCTAATGGGGTTGTGTGAGGAGAGCGTGGAAGCCAATCCGTTGGCCCATGGCGATCAATCCTTCGCCCAGGAAAGGTCATATCGAGATAGGCACGGACGTCCAAACCCCAATGAGGCGGTGCACCGTCTTGCTGAAACAAGACATCGAGGTGATACTGAAGCAACTGGGGAACAGCATACAGTTGCAACATGTCCAGATACACTGCGGATGTGATGGTAGCCTCAGTGAAGAAGAATGGCCTGATAATTTGATCGTGCAATAGCGCGCACCAAACATTCACCTTTGGACTGCCTCTGGTACACTTCAGAGATTTCAGTACTACCACGTTGCTTTCCAACAGTAAAAGGACAATGCAACCTTGTTAATTTTATTAGATGATTCGTATGTTATCGATCTAATTATTTGTGGCGAAAGAGAAATATTCTGTGACTTGGTTGTGTGACGCCTGTGCTAATAGCGCTGATTGTTGGCAAGGTCAGTCTGCCTGATATTAGACGCACCGACGCGCTAATTGCAATTGTCACAGTACTGGATGGGTTTTATTACATGGAAACTAGAGGATAAATTAATGTTCGATGGTGGGTCAGCCACGCCTAACCTTTAATATCAAGTGAACAAACCATTTGCATACCCTCCTTTCCCCCTCTTACCTCACCTGTATTTGCAACACACCCACATAAATATACTCCATGAGCTCGACAGAGGGTTATGTACCCCAAATGCGCACATTATGGCGATTCATTACCCCACTGACAAGAAAGGTAATACGTAATAGCATTTCGACCGCAAAGTCATATCGACGTGTACTGTCATTGGGCAATAAGGCCTGAACGATTTGCACTTTGTATGCACGAAACAATAAATGTTTGTGTATAAGTCATGGAGAGAACTTTTTGGCATCAGTAATTCACGTGAGACCCTTCGCACCGATTTCTTAGGACTACGCAGAAACGACTGCCTCACAGCTTCCACCCTGTCTGCTGAGGTTCTTGGTCGACCAGACCTCGGAAGGTCAGTAACCGATCTTGTGTTCTGGAACTTCTCATACCAGGCTTTAATGCTCTTGACATCAGGTGGATTCCTTCCAAATGTTGTCTGGAAGTGTCACTGCACTGCGGTTGATGATAGTGTCTCATGGTACCACAGGACACACTGTGCCTTTTCCTGATTGGTTAACATGTCTTCTTGGGCACTGCACCTCATCCGCTACTTGCGTACTGCAAACAAAAACAAAAAAAAAAAAAAAAACAAAAAAAAAAAAGAAAAAAACGTTGATAGTTTGTAAATAATTCGACACAAGTTTCATATTAGTATCTTACTTCTAGCCTGAGTTATCATTTTATATAATCAGGGAAAGACTTTTCGGACACCCTGTATTGTACTATCCACCATACTCCCCGGACTTATGTCCGTGTTACTTTGTTTTTATTCGGAAGATGAAGGAACCACTTCGTGGTGTTCGCTTCAGAACTGTTCCAGAGATTCGACAGGCAGTAGACCGCTCCATTCGCACTATCAACAGAACAAGCTCTGCTATCAGTATACTACGCCTTCCACATCGCTGGCAACGGGTTCTCCACAACGCTGGTAACTACTTTGAAGGACAGTAACAGGTGCAAACATGTAACACTTTTGTATCGGTTGTGAATAAATGTTCAAATATCTGTAAATCTATCAGACCAAACTGCGTGGTCATCAGTCCGTAGCTTACAAACTACTTAAACCTAGGTAAACTACCCTAAGGACAAACACACACATCCATGCCGCAGGGAGGACTCGAACCTCCACGGCAAGCAACCCCGCGCTCCGCAGCGAGACGCTTTAGACCGCTCGGCTACTCCGCCGCGGCTGTGAATAAATAAATAGTTGCCGCCATTTATGTTCCAATCCTCGCATGTGTGGAGTTGAAATTTATTGTGACGAAATCTGCCTTATAATCACGATAAGAGACGGCGATCTGCCATTAATCTGTGATCGAAATTTGGTCACCCTACGGCACGATCGCTTTGACCAGTGGACTGGAAACAGAGACGTCAGCTGCGCTGCACGCTCCGATTGCCGCGAAGTAGGGCGGCGATTTACTGGACAGAGATGTTAATGCGACGCAGGGAGCGTGTAAGCGGCGCTGACCTTTGACTGGGGACGCAGGTTAGGGCAGGCGGCGTCAGCTGGGAGGCGGTGCCGGCGGCAGACACCCGACGCGTAGAAAAAGAACAGGAGGAGGCGTACTGCAGCCTCCCCCAGGCGCGAGGGTGGTGCGGGCCCCGGGCCATAACGAATAGCGGCAGTCAGCCAGCCGCCGGAACCACCTGCGGCCCTCAGCCTCACCTGCTCGCCGAAGAATGCCGCCCACCAGCCGCATCTTCCACCCAGCCACTGAAACAGGGCGCAGTATCAAACCCTTAATTACGGAAGCTAATCGCGGATGGTACAGAATAATGCTTTGCCAGTAGGCAATATTCACATTACGACAGGGGAAATACCCTCCGACTTCAAGAAGAATATTGTAAATCCAATTCCAAAGAAAGAAAGTGCCGACAAGTGTGAAGTGCAAAATACTAACGCGAATTATTTACAGACGAAAGGAAAAAATTGTGGAATCCGACCTCGGGGAAGATCAGTTTGGATTTAGGAGAAATGTAGGAACACGGGAGGCAATACTCACATTACGAATTATCTTGAAAGATAGGCTAAGGAAAGGCAAACCTACGTCTTTGGAATTTGTCGATTTGGAGAAAGCTTTTGATAATTTCGACTGGAATACACTCTTCCAAATTCTAAAGGTATCAGGGGTAAAATATAGGGAGCGAAGAGTTATATTCAACCTATACAAAAACCAGACAGCGGTTATTAGAGTCGAAGGGCAAGAAAGGGACGTTGAGGTATGGAAGGGAGTATGACAGGATTGTAGCCTTTGCCGCGGTGGAGTAGCCGAGCGGTCTAAAGCGTCTCGCTGCGGAGCGCGCGGTTGCTCGCCGTGGAGGTTCGAGTCCTCCCTGGGGCATTGGTGTGTGTGTCGTCCTTAGGTTAATTTACTTAGGTTTAAGTAGTTTGTAAGCTACGGGCTGATGACCACGCAGTTTGGTCCGATAGATTTACATAAAGAAAAAAAATGTAGCATTTCCCCAATGTTGTTCAATCTGTGCATTGAACAGGCAGTGAAGGATTGGAAGGCGAAATTTGGAGAGGGCCTTAAAGTGCAGGGAGAAGAAATAAAAACATTGCGATTTGCTGATGACATAGTAATTCTGTCAGAGACTGCAAAAGATCTGGAAGAACAATTGAATGGAATGGACAGTGTCTTGAAAGGAAGATATAAGATGAACATTAACAAAAGTAAAACGAAGCTAATGGAATGCAATGTCAGAAAATCAGGCGATGCTGAAGGAATTAGATTAGGTACTGAAACAATAAAAGTAGTAGATGAATTTTGTTATTTGGGTTGGAAGATAATTTCTGATGGTCGAAGTAAAGAAGATGTAAAATGCAGAATGGCTATGGGAAGAAAAGCGTTTCTAAAGAAGCGAAGTTTGTTAAAATCCAATATTAATTTAAATGTATGGGAGTGAAACTTGGACGATAAGGAGTTCAGATAAAAAGATGATAGAAGCTTTTGAAATGTGGTGCTACAGACGATAATGAAAATTAGATGGATAGAACAGGTAACTAATGAGGAGGTGCTTAATCGAATCGGGGAGAGAAAGGTGCTTTTGGCAGATCCTGACTAAGAGAAGGGATAGATTGGTTGGATACATTCTGAGACAGCACGGAATTGTCAACTTGGCATTAGAAGGAAGCGTGTGGGGTAGAAGTCGTAGAGGGAGACCGAGGGACGAATATAGTAAGCAGATTCGAAAGGATGTAGGTTGCAGATGAAGAGACTTGTACAGGACAGGATAGCGTAGAGAGCTACATCAAACCAGTCTGCGGACTGAAGACCACAACAACAACAACTGTTCTATAAAGAAACTTCCGGCTCTAGCATGCACTTTTTACCCTAAACAGGAACGAGGATTTTTATTACTCACAAGATGACCACATGAGTATCGGATTTTAGATTCTTTTTATTTTTATGGTACAAGAAGTTCAGGACTCAAATAACAATCACCCAAAGCCATTCTACGCAACTCTCAAAAATTCTGTGGAAAATCGACTTTGAAGTTCTGTAGGTAAGCGTAAGCACCAAGCATTAAATAAATTGCTGCAGCTGTCGGTGTAGCTCAGATCACCGGGCGCCGTGGCTCAGCGCGTCAGGTCAGAGGACTGGACGCGCTCTGTAATAGAAAAACTGAGTCAAGAACACATCGAATAACAACGAAAAAAGACAATCAACGACCACATTTTTATTGTATTAGCTTCACTATTAATTGATGATGATAGTCTTCGATTGTTCAGTTTGAGAAGAGCTACGACACTGTTTCTGGAAAGTCATCACCATAGGTACTAATGCCTTTCCAAGCAGCCATCTTACTCAAAATAAAAAAAAATAAAAATTAAAAAAAAATTAAAAGAAATAAAACAATCAAATGTTTGTAAATCTATTGGACCAAACTACGCGGTCACCAGTCTGTAGCTTAAAAACTACTTAACTAAGTTAAACTAAGGAGAAACACACACACCCATGCCCGAGGGAGGACTCGAACCTCCGACGGCGAGCAACCGCGTGCTCCGCAGCGTGACGCCTTAGACCGCTTGGCTACTCCACTGCAGTTATCTTACTCATCCATCGTTTTACGTAACAAGGTTTCCAGCTCGTCTACATATATATAAATAAAAAGTGACACAACACGTGTAATTAGAGATCCCAAAATGATTTATTTAAATCAATTCGAAAAAGAAAAAAAAAGTCTGTCACGATAGGATTCGAAGCACCGACTCCGTAGCTGTGAGTCCAAATGGCTATCATCTGAGCTACAACGACAGATTCTCTATCTTTTTTTATTTATTTTTTATTGCTACTTGCTTTTACTTTGTAAAATTTGTGAGACGATTTTCTCGAGATTTTTTGAGTGTTGCGTCGAATGGCTTTGGCTGATTATTATTTAAGTTCTGAAATTCACGTACCGTAAATATAATGAAATTCTAAAATCCGACACCCACGTCTTTTTACTTGTTAGCTGAAAATATGTCTCTAATCGATACAGTTAGTGTATATGTTGTAGTCGTCTTCAGTCCGGAGACTGGTGTGATGCAGCTCACCACACTACTCTGTCCTGAGCAAGCTTCTTCATCTCCTCTACCAATTTAACCTCGATCACTTCCCATCTTCGTTACATTTATGATTCCTTGATGTCTAACAATGTGTCCTCCAGGCGCGAGGGCCCTGGATCATAACGATTGTGTCCTACCAATTGATCACTCCTTTTAGTCAAGGTATGCCAGAAATTTCTTTTCTCCACTGTTCTGTTCAGTACGCGATGTACCCACCTAATTTTCAGCATTCGTCTATAGCACCACGTTTCAAAAGCTTCTGTCCTCTTCCTATATGAACTATTTACCGTCCATGTTCTACTTCCGTACAAGACAACACTCCACACAGATGCCCTCAGAAAAGATTTCCTTACACTTAATTTAATAATCGATATTTAGAAATTTCTCTTTTTCAGAACCACTTTTGTTCCCATTGCCATTCTGCATTTTATATCCTCTGTACTGCGACCACCATTTGTTTTACTGCCGAAGTTCAAGGTCAGAGTACTGTGGTCAGAGTTGAGTATGAAAGGAAAAAAATAGAATGAGACATTAAATGTAAGACGTATCTTTATTTTTCTAAATATTTTCCAAATACATTGAGACATTTGATCATACGTTTTATAATCTTCAAAAAGCCATCTAGGAAAAAATCAGGCCGTTGCATACGGAAGAAGCGTTGAAAGGCTAGTTTAATGTCAGCATTGCTTCCAAAGCGGCTTCCGCCGAGAGTCTTCGTCATAGCTGGGAACAGATGGAAGTCACTTTGTGCGATATGAGGACTGTATGGCGGATGGTGTAGGCGCTCCCAACCAAGAGCTGCAATATGGTTTTGCGTTGCCGTCGCCGAGTGTGGTCTTGCATTGTCATCCAACAGCAGACGCTCATATCTGAGAAGGCCAGGCCGCTTTTTCCGAATCGCCTATTTAAACAGAGTGGCACAGTACTGCTCAGCATTGATGATTGCATCCTACTCCAAAAATTGTACCAACAAAACGCCTTGGGCGTTCCAGAAAACGATGAGTAGCACTTTACCTGCAGACGGAGTGCTTTTAACTTCTCACTGTGTCTGGTCTGCCCGTTTTCTGTAATTTTGATGCTACGCGTTACTCAGTTGTCATGATATGAAAACTATTAAGATGTTATCGATATGATAAAAGCCAGAAAGAAATAACGTCAGCCACATTCTGTATAGTACAGAGAAATATGGCTCATAGAGTTTTAAATTCAGAAACCGCTTTGAAATTTACGTACTAAGGAACTGTTAACTCTTGTTATATCTCATGTAAGAAGAAGATAGTTTGCCAGCACGTTTCTGTAATGTTATATTCAACGTCATGCATGATTTCAACGAAGCGGTCGATCAGCGCCCTAGAGAGCGGATAGTCAGGAATTTTCATATGTTCCCTAGAGACAATAATATGAACCACGAATAAATAAATCCTTGTAAATGTGCCATTTCATTTTCAGTTGCAAATTTCTCCGAGTCACATAAAAAGATATAAGAGGAAGCCTTATTCTGTTCTCTGTGTTTCGCATGAAGCAAACGCTTATATTTTCCTCCGAAACTCAAGATGATTCCATATTCTGTTCCTACTCTGTATCTCGCATTCTCCGTAGTCAATTTCGGGGGTACTTCTGAGCCGAAAAAAAAAGAAACAAAAATCGACATTACTGTAAATAAGTAAGAGAGATTTTAGAAGTAAATTTACTAACAACAGCCGGCAGCGGTGGCCGAGGGGACTAAGGCGCTCCAGTCACGGTCTGCACGGCCACTACGGTCGGGGGATCGAATCCCCCCTCGGGCATGGATATTTGTGCCGTCCTAGTTCGTAAGTAGTTCATAAGTAGTTTGTAAGTTTAGGGACTGATGATCCCATAGTTAAGTCCCATAGACTATAAAAACATTTGAACATTTTTTTACTAACAACAAAATATAAACTATTATTAGCGAAAATATGAAACGGTTGCATCTCGCCTGCAATTGTTACTTGTACTTCGTTGTACTGTTAAGCTCAGCAATGGGCTTACTATTGTCATTTTCTTCTTTATTATTATTTTGTTGCATGACCCGAGAAATGACGGGTAGTTGGCACTAGAACATTTCACAATTAAGACGAGTCTACAAGACACAAATTTTGTAAGGGTAACTACATGCAGTTTATTTCAGTTATACAACGGTATTTAAAAATAAACGTGCAGAATAAATTTGCATGACTCCTCAAAGCAATTTGAAATACGTATAAATCCTTGTAAACGTGCCTATTCAATTTCAGTTGCAAATTTCTCCGATTCACATTAAGAAGGGGATTTGGAAAGTGAGTGCTGGTGGAATCTCCCTCAGAAACGTAATATGCATCTTTGTCTGTTCCTCCTTTGTGTTTCGCACACTCCGTAGTCAACGTAGGTGGTAGTTCTGAGTACAATATTAGAAAAAAAAAAATTGCACGGAGAATCGATATTACGCTAAATAAATAAAAGTGCTTTTACAATTAAATTTGTTACCAACAAAACAAGAAACTATTATTAGCGAGAATATTAATAGTGAATTCAAAACATGCTGTAAATGTGTAATGTGCCGTTTTATCTAACTATTCATAGTTTTTCAAACGAAAATGAATATGGATTAAGACAGCGGTCTCGCTCTGTGCGATGCCGCGTTACTTTAAGTAATACATACTCAAGACATGGTTGAGGTATTTTCCGTTTTATTTTATTTACTGTTTTTACTGTCAACAACAAGTAGCTATTAAAGACAGTGTACTAATTCGTCATTTGAAAATATTGCAACGGTTTCAGATACGCACCGTAAATCTTATAAAAGTCGTGTTCCTAAATAAAGATTTAATAATAGCAATTAAGTAAAGTAAAACTCTCTGTCGACGGAAACCATTACTCTAGTCTACAATTCAGCATCTCCGACTACATTGACTGTAAACGGAGTAGATCCGCCAAGAAACGAAATGATCGTATGGCGTTTTTGGCCGGGAAATCCCGTATGAGATTGTTCGACCGCCTGTAGCAAGTCTTTTTCCTGACGCCAGTTCGGCGACTTGCGTGTCGATAATGATGAAAATGATGATGAGGACATCACACAGTCTCTTGCCAGGAAACGAATTCGGATCCCCTGCGTGATAGTCACCGAGGCTATAACTACACATTTTCTACGTCTGCATCTACGAGGCATGTTTTATAAGTAAGTACCGTTTGGAAATTTAAAAAAAAACAACAAAAAGACGTGCTAGGATTTATTAATAATTTTATTTTTAAATGATAGCCTGTACCTTAATCTACTTTTCTACATAATTTCCGTCAATTTTGAGGCACGTAACATAAAGTTATACAGTTTTTGAATACCCTCCTCATAAAAGTCAGTCGCCTGACTTGTTAACCATTGCATCACAAATGTTTTGACTTCGTCATCGTCTTGCTCGGTCACAATGCCATACAAAACACGACGAGAAACGTTAAGGAAGTCATGTCGCAATGAGGTAATCGTACAACGTCAGTTTTCTCTCAGCTTATTGTCCACTTCCTGCACCAAACTTTCATTAACGACCGAAGGACGTCCACACCGTTGTTGATCATGCACATTTATGCGACCACCTTTAAATGCTCTCACCCACTTTCTTACCATTCCATCACTCATAATGTTTTCTCCGTAAATTGCACAGATCTCAGGGTGAATATAGATTGCTTTTAGGCCCTTTAGCACTAAGAAATTTTGTAACACCCCGTAGTTCACAGTCGGCGGAACTCACGATTGTCGTAGGTATTTTAAACACTTAGTACACAACGTAAACAGTGAAGAATCAGACTGTAATTACGTCAGTGCGTAGACAACAGATATAGGTACCCAGTGCGCATAAAATTATTGAGATATCTTAGAACGTCTTTTTCTAATTTCAAAACGGTACTTACTTAAAAAACACGCCTCGTACATCTTCATCTAGACTCATCTAGTCATCTCAAGGTGTGCTACGGCGCGTACGTTTTGTACCATCATTATTTCCTCTTTCCCATATTCCAATCGCTTATGTTTCGCGGAAGAAACGATTACAGATACTCCTTCTTGTGAGCTCTAGTCTCTTCAGTTTTATCCTCGTGCTCTTATCGCGATGTACAAGTCTTCTTCTTCTTCTTCTTCTTCTTCTTCTAGTTCCTACCCGGTCCGGATGTTGGCCTGTAGAAGTGACCAATGCACAGGCTGGCAATTCAAAATACTTATGCTGCCGTAACTTTGACAGAAGCGTTTGTCGCGATTCAGAACGTTTCTCTTGCAGTGTCTAACACTGGCTTGAGCCGACCATCATGAAAATGGTGAAGTTTTTCTAACGAAGATGAAACAAGAAGGGTTGCTGCCTATCTACTTTCCCTGCAGACAGAAAGTTTCACTCACAAGCTCATCTGGTATCCTCGGATCGTAAATGCGTCGGACTTCTACTCTTGGCAGAAGTTTCGTCGCCTTATTGAAGATTCATTAATTGAAAAGGGAAAAGTTACATATCAATAGGCAGGCGTGTGGTATAATCTGTATTCAGATAGACGTGACGAATGTGTGGTACCCCTGTTGCATGTTTTGGCGCAATGGTAAGATATTGGACTCGCATTCCGATGGACGGTGGTTCAAATCCACCTCAGGCTATCTAGATTTAGGTTTTCCGTGATTTCCCTAAATCATTCAAGGAAAATGCCGGGATGGTTCATTTCAAATGGCACGGTCGAATTCTTCCCACACCCTTCCCCAAAAATCCGAGCTATAGCTCCGTCTTAAATGACCACGGTGTCTACGGCACATTAAACTCTATGCTTCCTTCCTTCCTTCCTTCTTTCCTTCCTTCCCCTTTTGCATGTTTAATATTGTTTCACAAATAAGATTATTTTGGCATGAAACCACCTTGCTATACGACAGGAAATATTAACAATGGTTAATAAATGAATACACTTGGAAAAAAAAAACACACATTTGCAGTCCCTACAGAGGGTTTAGAGTTGTTTAACCAGAGAGACTGTTGCTAGCCATGGGCCAAACGGCCAAGCTTACTTCATTATAAATTGAATGGTATCTGTACTGGATGTTAGTGGTGCAACTGATCGTTCGCAATTTTCTTCCTCACGCCAATCTTTTTAACAGACGCAGACGGTCCTCAAAGTCACACTTTTCTAATATGGCGGTAACTTCCACCCTTGCCTGTCCGCGAGGTGAATAATCTGAAGCCTTCCAACCGAAAGGTGGTGCGTGGCTGTTCGGCAGGCACGGCACCACAGTTTGCTTTCGCTGTTCAAAAGTACTTCCTGTAGCCAATCTTATAGGTAGGGGAGAGGAACCGTTGGAGAAGCTTCGCTCCTGCGGGAGGCACTGTGTCTCGGACACTCAGGTTGGGACAACTCTTTGGGCGCAGGACGAAACTGGAATGCATCCGCCAAGGCGTGGCTTCCGTTTGATTTTAAATTTAACGGCTAAGAACTGCTAGAGGAAATTCTGCGTTTAAGCAATATGTGCATTAACCAAACGGGTAATGTAGAAATTACTCTGTCCTCCCCATTTGATTGTACTCTACGTAGGCAATCATCCTCTAACGCTCCTTGGTTATTAAAAATTAACATAATGGCATAAATTAATGGATTTAATTTGGCAACTTTTTAATTAAGGATCCGTCCGGTCTGTAATTGTTATCAAGGAGTTGGTAATTTTAATTATGCAACTCGAATCTGTGGTCGGAATAACCACAATGAATTTTATTTTGCTCTGTTTCTTTGTTATGGAACAGCCGTTGCGACCGCACATTGTGTGCCTTCAAAAAGTCTGGATGTTACAATTTCCTTCGTACTTTCATGCTTACTAAAATAACCTATAACCAAACGTCCTGCTCTCCGTTCTATCTTCTCTAGCTCTTATACAGGGTTTCCCAGCTACATTGTCCACCCAAAATATCTCTGGACCAATAACAGCTATTGGAAAACGACTTTTACGGTTCAATATACGGCTGTGGCCCATGAATGTACACATTTGGAAACATTCTAAAACGAAAGCAAATGTGTTTTTTGACACAAACTTATGTTTTTTTTTTAATGGACACCCTATATTTTTTCTTCAGAAATCCATAGCATGACAAATCACAAACAATGGCGTTGATTGCATCGCAATATTCCAATTACATCCCGAGATATTGCGACGCGAAGTTGACGCTTTAAATACGCGAATCGCGCGGCTAGCGCACGTCCTGAGCTGCATGGGGTTCCCGCCTGAATATATTGGAATGGGCCCCAGCCGTACATTGAACCGGTGAAAGTCGTTTTCCAATAGCTGTTATTGTTCCAGAGATAGTTTGGGTGGACAAGATAGCTGGACACCCTGTATGATAGCTTACTGTTACGCATGCCACAGTGATGAGCATTAATAAACCATCGTGCGAACGTTTATTGTGAAACGATCTTGACCAAGGCTTATTATTCAGATTATGAAATTGTTAGCTGTACTGTAGCATGCGTAAAAGACTGTAGATGCATAAAGAGGATTCTGAGATTAAGGTCAGAGGGCCTAAGAATTTAAATACATATGATATATGATAGGGATGTAGCTGTATCTAACACACAACATACTGAAGTGTCGCAGGAAATCCTCTTAGAAACGTGTGTCGGGCGGAACTTCTGTTGGTAAATCTTATTTTCGCACTAACCATTTCAACCCTAGCAGCCCCAAGCTGTTTTGTGTTACACGGAGCACCAACCAAGGGCAAATTTTGTCCGGGTGTTACAATAAGCTGTTAATCTGTTAAATGCGATCATTTTAAGTAATTTTGTTTCCAGTGTAAGACGGTTGCTAAGAAATACCGAGTAGCACACCCCGTCCTCCACGTCCCCTTATGATATGGTCCAAGAGGGGCCTAGCGGGAACTTTGAATTTTCCTTGAATGCGATTGGCCATCACTTCAATATCTTTCGGTGGGAAAAATTTATAATTTTCACCGCTAGATGTCAGCACCGCAACCACCTCCGCTCCCTTCCTCCTCTGCCAATTTGGGAGGAAAGTCCATCACTCTGAGACAAGACACAGCCACATGAAGATATTGAACCTAGCAGCAGCAGCTGCGCCATGCTGGGTGTAAGTATTGTTATAAATATTCAAGGACAATTCTAAATTTGAACTTACTAATAGACGCCACCTTGGATTACGTCATAGGCGGAAAAGGATTGCGTGATCCTGGGCTATCCCTGGTGAACATTTTTTTTCCCGAACTAGCAGTGACGCCAACTGATGACGTCATTGTGACTTTACCATATGGGTACCGACGCGGCTGTAAAGGGGAAGTACATCTGGTAACACTGCACTGTTCTCAATTCGCTTTGATGGTTTTAGAGAAGACAGTGAAGTATGGTCGCATGGAGTGCCAACCCAGGGCAATATGTGTCCTTGGGCATAAAATTTCGGCCGCGGCGCTATACTCCGATGGCCGTTCCCCGTCGGGGGTTCGAATCCTCCCTCGGGCATGGATGTTTGTGTCGCCTTAAGTATAACTTATGAAATACTTCTCGGGTACTGGACTCGTATTTGGAAGG